>CM053594.1:302479316-302507583 GCA_028646575.1 Pseudocheirus occidentalis | reverse complement strand
TATATATATATATATATATATATATATGCTCTCTTGGAATCTATTGAAGGCAGTTAGGTAGTACAGTGGGTATAACACTGGACTTGGAACCAAGAAGACTCCTGTTCCAGAGTTCAGATCTAGCCTCAGACAATTACTAGTTGTGTAATCCTGGATGTCACTTAACCCTGTTTGCCTCAAGTTTCCTCATCAGTAAAATAAGCTGGAGGAGGAAGTGGCAAACAACCCCACAATCTTTGCCAAATGGGGTCAGAAAGGGTCAGATATAAGTGAAACAGGTAAGCAATAAAAACTAACACAGTGGTATTGGCGCCGGCCTCCTCTTCTTTTGCTCCAGACTCCTTATTACGGTTTTTTTTTAACCTGTGTCATTGGTGTACTTTTTTTTTTTCTTTTCTTCTGCATCCCTATCATTAGTCAGTCAGTAATTGAACATTCACTAGGTGCCAGGCATTGTGTTAAATGCTGAGAAAGGCAGAAGACAAGCTGTTTGCCCCCTCCACCTGTCCAGCACTCGCCTCTTCTTCAATAAAAACCTTCTAGTAACGAATAGAGTCAATGAAGACAGATCAGTGTTGTAGAGTCTAAAAATGTGTATCTGCTCC
Source organism: Pseudocheirus occidentalis (assembly GCA_028646575.1). Lineage (NCBI taxonomy): Eukaryota > Metazoa > Chordata > Mammalia > Diprotodontia > Pseudocheiridae > Pseudocheirus > Pseudocheirus occidentalis. Next base: position 302,506,978 of record CM053594.1, on the reverse strand, counting down.
TGTGCTGATGGGTGATGGGGAGAGTGCTCCGCCATCACTCTTATGGAATTTTGAATTACATTTATTGCCTTGCTCAGAGCTGCTCAGTCTGTCTAGGTGGCTCTTCCTCACAGCGTTGTTTTTGTGGTGTAAGTTCTCCGGTTTCTCCTCACTCTACAGGTTTGTCCAAATTCATCCTTTGTTTTGTTTCGTTTCATTACTTTATATTCATATACTGTGCTTTGTTCCAGTCATTGAGCTGTTCCAACACTTGCTTTATTTCTAATTTTTTTTCTGTAACAAAAAGTGCTGCTATAAATATTTATGTGCACAATAAGAGCTAGAAATCGTATGGCCCTTAGACATTTGCAGAGCGCTTCATAAATATTATCTCATTTTATCTTTACAGAAACCCTGCAGGGCGTTTGCTGTTATTATTCTCGTCTTACATATGGGGAAACTGAGGTAGACAAAGGTTAATGACTCATCCAAGTTCACACAGCTAGTGAGTAGGATTAGAAATCGGATTTTCCAGACTCCAGTACATCATCTAGCTGCCTTATGGGCTGCCTTATGATTTTGTTGAGGTATAAGCCTAGAAGTGCTATTGCTAAGTCAAAAGATATGTATAGTTTAGTGACTTTGGGAATATAATTCCAGATTGTCTTCTGTAGTTGTTCGACTGCTTTACAGGTTCACTGACAACAGTTGTTATTTTCCTTTTTTCCAATGGGTGTAAGGTAAAATTAGAATTATTTGAATTTTTATTTCCCTTGTAATTAGTCATTTGGAGTATTAAAAAATAGGGCTGCTGGTAGTTTGTATTCCTTTTTAAAACTTTATATCTTTTGGCTACTTTTCTGTTAGTTTTATATGTTAGTGCCAGTTCCCTATCAGGTTTCAGATATTTCATTGAAACATCTCTCCTCCTTTCCCCCATAGCAGTTTTTTTTTCTTCTTTATTCTAGCTCTATTGACTCTATCCTAGGAAAAAGTTATTAGCAAAATATTTCATCTTTTATTATTTATCCTTTGTTTGGTCATGAATTTTTCTCTCAAACCATAGATTTTAAAGGTTTGTCTTTCTCTTGTTTTTTTTTAAAAAATTTTTTTAAATTATGTGACCTTTTATGTTAAGGCACTTTTATCCATTTGGAACTTATTTTTTAAAATGGTAGAATGTCAGTTTGAACATAATTTCAGTCAGACTGTTTTCCCAATAGTTCCTGTTGAATAGAAAGTCCTTTCCTAGTAGTTTATGTTCTTAGGTTAATAAATACTAAGCTACTAGTTCCTTTGCTTATGGGTCTTGGTTATTGAGTCTGTTCTATGCATGAATTTTAAAGTGAATTAACTTATTACAGTTGCTGAATTTCAATTCACAATTAGCAAGACCAGGATGTAAATAAATAATTTCCATCTTTTCTCCACCCATCATGCTCTGAAATGATGAGAAAATTATTTTCTCTTCTTCAGAAATGAAAGCTTTGAAGCATTTTTAAACTGATTTAAAATTATTTGAGAAGGAATTAGGGCAATAAAGGGAGGGCCTTAAATAATCTTTCTGAGTATCCTTGGTCCTTATAGAAGGTGACTAATAGAATTATTAGTGCCGCTGAGTTCTAATTTTATCAAATTTTATTTTTCTTACAGTTGGCAAGCATGAGTTGACTGGCCACAAAGTTGCAGTGAAGATCTTAAATCGACAGAAAATTCGAAGCCTTGATGTGGTAGGAAAAATTCGCAGAGAAATTCAGAACCTCAAGCTTTTCAGACATCCTCATATCATTAAGCTGTAAGTTAGGATTATATTAAATTAGATCCACTCTTTTTTTTTGTCATCTTTTGTTAATTTCTTTATTGTTTAAAAAGTGAGAAAGATGGTTAAAATTCCCTCTTTTTTGTCTTTGTTTTTTATTTATTAATAATATTTTACATTTGTGTGCACAAAACACTTGAATATAGATTTCTGAGTAAAGCAGGGCATGGATTAGACTCTTTTTACCAGTGTGGAGACTGAAGCTTAGAGAAGCAGGTAACTTCCTCAAGGAGATACAATTAACTGAAGGAGCTGGGACTGGGACCAAGGGCATCTGAAATGTGACTCGTGCAGTGGTCTCCAAACCAGAGACCACACCATGTTCTGCTCATGTGCTTTTCTACTAGTTATCCCACATGCCTGAAATGGATCCCTTCCTTGCCTCTGTCTCTCAGAATCTGCACTGTCACCTTCCTCATGAAACAATTCCTGAATACCTCACCCTAGCTTCTGATCCTTTCTCCTCTAACTCACCTTGCATAATATTTGTATATATTTGCACAGCTAGCTTCCCCCAAAGCACTGCTCTGTGGAGTATAACACATTGGCAACTACAGTTGATGGGGAAAATGGAGTTTGGGTTCTAACACTCAAAATCTTCGTCAGTGACATTTAAAAAAAAAAGATAGTAACATTATGAAAAAAGGTAGCACAGTTTTATACATGATAAATGGCTAAGAAACACATAACTGCTACAGTAGTGGCCCTGTCTGGCTACTCGTGTGCCTGCCCGTGGAACAAGTTGAGCCTAGAAGACCTGAGGGAAAGAAATAGAGGTAGGGTAGACCAGGCCTACTGCACCTGTATATACACAATGACACTTTACAGAGACTTGAAGTTTAGTTGTGGAAGTGCATGTTGGAAGAGTTGCAACTCGTGAGTTAGTATGAAATGATGTGATTTTCTAACTATGTCATTGTTTCCTGCAAAAGAAATTACACAGAAGCTAACCTGAAATCCACATTATGCTCAAAATGTTCCCAAATATATCAGTTCCATTGAAACAAATTTTCTAGCTATATTGTAAGCTCTTTGAGTTTAGAGACTGTTTTACTTTTGTCTTTGTATCTCCATTACCTAACACTACCTGCCACAGAGTGATGCTTAAGAAATGACGCAGTATTTTCACCATGTAACATTGTTATGTTAGTATGTTTAAGGATTTTTAAAAGTATATTTTAGGGGTAACATAACATTAATTACTAAAAGATAACCAATATGTTATATTGTTAAACATTTTAAAATCTATTTTGAACTTTTTGTGAAACTTTAATTTGCTACTATTCAGTTTGAATTTAACTAGGTAATTATTTCTCTCACCAGGTACCAGGTCATTAGTACACCATCTGACATTTTCATGGTGATGGAATATGTCTCTGGGGGAGAGCTATTTGACTATATCTGCAAAAATGGAAGGGTAAGTGCTTCTAATTTCATATCGCAGCAGCATGCTTTGTAATTATGCCTTAGAGATATAAAAGTGTCATTTGGAGAGGGTTTTTTTTTTTGCATAGGTTGATTTAATTCAAGTGCTATGATCATTTGGCACAAATGGTCCAGTCCAGTTTCCTCAGACACACTCTTCATTGGAATCATGGACTCTTAGATAGTTTTTAGAACTGAAAGGATCTTAGAGATGTAGTCCAAAACTTAGTTCTGAGAGACACTGATTTACCCAAGTAATCTAACACACATGCATGTGTGCGCACGCAATTACACACACACACACACACACACACACACACACACACTTACACACACAATTTATTAATAGAAGAGTTGGGTTGTTTTCCTTCTTCCTTTTTCCTTTACTTCCTGCCCCTCCTCCTTTTCCTCCTTCTCTTCTTAATCTTCTCCATTTCTTCCTTCCTACCCTTGTACTAGGGGCTAACTCCCAGTGCTGTGTTATCTGTATTGCCAGTTATCTAAGTTATGGATTAAAAATTAAACATTAAAGGGTTCTAAACATATCCTTGCGACACGGCTCTGAAGATTTGCTTCCAGGTTGATAATGAGCCAATTATGACAACTCTTTGGTTTGGGTCAGACCACCTAATTGTATTATCCTCTAGCTTGTATCTCTCCTCCAGTTTGCTTGAAAGAATAGAATGAGTGACTATCAAATGCTTTGCTAAAATCTAGGTAAAATATACCTTTAGCATTCCTCTAATCTACTAGTCTAACTCCATCAGAAAAAATAAAGTCAAGTTGAGATGACCTGTACTTGAAGAAGTCCTTTGTGATCAACACTTTCTTTTTTGGATATTCACTGTCTCATCAATTATGTAACCTAGAATTTTGTTTTTAATCAAAGTTAAGCTCACTGGGCTACGCTAGTAGATTACACTAGTATTCTTTCCACTCTACCACAGCCTCCTTTCAGTCTGAAGAAAACTAGTCATTAGTTGGACAGTTAGGTGTGCAGTGGGTAGAGGGCCAGGCCTGGAGACAGAAAGAGCTGAGTTCAGATTAGGCTTCAGGCATTTAATATCTGTGTGATCCTGGGTAAGACGCTTAAACCAGTTTGCCTCAGTTTCTTCATCTGTAAAATGATCTGTAGAAGGGAATGGCAAACTACTTGAATATCTCTGTCAATAAAACTTCAGGTTAGGTTCACAAAGATTCGGACATGACTGAAACAATAAAGTCAGTAATTATGTCTAATACTTGATATTTCCATAGCGCCTTACACATTTCAGAGTTGATACATTTATCTGTCTCTCCCTCCCTCTTCTTCTCTCCACCTGTCCCCCCCTCCTTACTTCCTCCTTCCTTATTTTCTTCTCTCCCTTTATCTCCTCCAACCCCCTCCTTTCTTGGGAATTTGAGATTTGGTTAGCTCTTCCCGAAACCTAAATTGGTCTCTATCCAGACTTTTTTTTTTTTGAATCTTGGACCCCTCCAGGTCTGGATTAATTTCAGGGAGGGCATTAACTTGAATGGGGGAAAAAAATGAAATCTTTATTTTCATTAACTTCTAACTGAAATTTACCATTTCCTAGAAACATTCTAAGAAAGGAGTCAATGGCATTAAGAAACAGCTAAGAATCCCTGGCCTCTGGATTCCCCCTCTGTAGCTACAATGATTTCTTTAGGCAGCCCCCTCTTTTTTCCTCATCAAGAGTATTTTATCAGAATTTCTTTCTTGAGAATTTTCCATCCATTCTGAGTTTATTTCACTTGTAGAATTGTAATTCTGCTTATCTTCTTTCTATTTTTATAATGAAAGCAAGCATTTATTCAGTGTTTTTGGTTATAAAATACTTCTTTTGGTCTTTACAACAACCTTATAAACTAAGTAGCATAAATATTATCTCCATTTTACACATGGTGAAATTGAGTTATTGTTAACTGAATCTCAGCTCAGTTACTTTATAATCATACAACTAGGAAATGGCAGAGTTAGGACTAGAATCCAGAACATTTAATTGCAAATTAGTACAATTTCTACTATACCACATCTCTGTGTCTGTGTGTGTGTGAGAGAGAGAGAGAGACAGAGAGAGAGAGAGAGAAAGAGGGGAATTTCTAGGCAAGGATTATTTCGTTTTTGGTTTTGAATCCCCAGTGCTTGGCTCAAAGTATGCACTTTACAAATGCTTAATGAGTTCAGTTAAATTGTATCCTCTGTAGTATCTATGCAGTAGTGAAAAAAAGGTAGGTATTATCTGCATTTGTCATAAGAGGAAGCTAAACAGAAATTTGACCAGTGTCAACAAAGGTAGTGATAGAATTTAGACTGTCCAGGGGTGGGAATCTGCCACCTCAAGGCTACATGTGACCTTCTAGGTCCTTGGGTGCAGCCTTTTGACTGAGTCTCAGTTTCACAGAACAAATCCTTTTAATGAAGAAGGGGATTTAATTAATAAGGGGATTTGTTTTCTGAAGTTTGGATTCAGTCAAAGGGCTGCATTTGAAGATCTAGAAAGGCCATATATGGCATTGAAGCAGTAGGTTCCCCACACCCGGACCATGTCTTCAGAATCCTAGACACCCAACCCAGTGTTTTGGCCAAGTGATTAGACTAGGCATTTGACATAAGTCACTATACTTGATTCAGAGTTTGACAGTTAGGCATACTAGCATCTTTAACCAATATATTATTCAGTTATATCTATTTCCTTTTTATTTGCTAGGTCTGCTGTCATTAGAAATTATTGTGTCTACTACATACCAGCATTCAAATATTCCATTTCTCAGCATCTGTTATTTTTTAAATATGATTTATTTTAAATATTTAATGTTATTTATTTTTAAATATTATTTATAATTAATATTATTTATAAAACATCTATATGATAATAAAATAAATAAAATATCTAGCTTAATATCTAACAAAAATTTTAATATCTAATAATAGATAATCTATATATCTAATAATAATTATATAATAGATATATCTAATAATTAATAAAGTATATAATCTAATTAAAACAAAATATCTAATATATTTTATTTATGGATATCGAAGTTAAAACTTTCAAGTTTGTAGTTTCATTGATAGAAATTTTTGGATTAGAGAAAACAGTGATTCACTTCATTCTTTAGGTACCTTCCTAATGCTATGCTAATTTTCAGAAATATAACTTCAGTAATTTTGGCAAGTGTCTTAAGTAACCTCGGATTCAAATCAATAAAGCTCACATATTTGTGTATTTCTGTGTATTTGTATACACACACTTAGATTTTTCCTTTTTCACTCTTTTTATTTGATTTATTTACTGCTTCTATTTGTGGCACACATTTTGGTTTGTTTTTTTAAAATATGAAATAATGAAAAACCTTTAACTTTTTGGTTATCATAAATAAATTATCCTTTGTATCTCTAAAAACAATTATTTTGGGGGATAGCTCTCTAGGTTAGTATGGGGAAAGATTATTTTGGAAATGAAAGCAAAAAATATAAAGTAAAAATATTTTTAAAATTTGTTTTTTAAGAGTTGCTTTTGTGATTCTTTGGTCATTTGATCTTTTTATTATACTGTGTCAAGTAGGCTTCATTCTATATTTCAGTTGAGAAAATTGAGACATGAAGAGTTGAGGTAACTTGTCTGGGAGCAACGTTCAGTAGCTACCAGACAATATGTCTGATTTTATCTTTGCTTCCCTCCTGCCTTGCTCTGTATATAGTTTGTATTAGATGTTTATTAAATGTTTATTGAACTGAATGTTTCTTTTGCTTTTGCTTTTCCTTTTCTAAGCTTACATTTATAAACTTTTCTTTTCTATGGTACCATACTTATGTCATACAGAGAAGACATAATATCCATTTTTTAGTAGATTTTTTTCAGTTAACTCCCCTTGAGGAGTTCTTTAATCTTCCTGCTTTTGCATTAGGAAAGCTTTTTACATGGATGTTTTAAAATAAATGGCCAATTTTTCATTTCTTAAAATGTAATATTACTTAAAGATTGACAGTCCTTTTAGGGAAAGGATATCATCATTCTTAATTTTTTTTTCTTCCTTCAAAATAACTTCTTAGTTTATTGTTGTTTTCAAACTTCATACAATTTAAGATGCAAAAGTTTATATTTAGAATGTTTAACATGTTGACCTATTTAAGAACATATGTAAATCCTCTGGAAGGCAAGTTAATAGCTTATTAAATGGGGCTTCATAGCAGCAGACATGATCTGTCATGCATAAATCTGTGGGGAGATATTGGTAAGCCAGAAAATGTGAGTAGATGAGAAGAAAAATATTAATGAACACTAAAATTTCCATTAAGATTTTGATGGCATGATTTATTCTATAAAGATTTTTTTTAGTAAGCACAGAACATATGGTGACCATGTTATAGTATGTATTTAACATTTTCTTCATTTAGATTAGAAAGAATATATGTGTAACATAGGATATAGTCACTATCATCATTACTCTTTCTGGTCCTCCTAGAACAATTACTTATTTTCTGAGTTAGTAATGTCACTTTGCAATACAAATAAGAACTGTTAAAATCTAAATATTTCTATAGAGCATGTTTTAAAAAACCTATGGTTTTGTTGATGCTTTAAAAATATCAATAATGCTATGATTTTCCCATTCCTCCCCGAGCAGAACCTTCTCTTATACCCAAGAAGTACAGTTAAAACAAATTGACATACTGGCCATGTGTGACAGCATTTCCAATTCTATATGCTATTTTCAGTGGAAGAGTATGCCACTAAATAGTAGTCATGCTAATAAAATGAGATCAGAAGACAAAATACGTTTAAGTCTTAAAAAATATTTGCAACTTCTTCCACCCCAGATTACAGATTTTAGTCCATAGTTCCCATCAGCACCCCTGTAATGTGTTAAAAATATCCTCCTTTAATAAGTTGGCTCAGGATTGTTTTGCATTAAGAGCAATAATAGGAGCAATAGATAATATAATTAAACTACAACAAGAAATGTTTCTGTAGTATAATAAAAGTGCCATTTCAATTGCCTTTTTAAAAAGTTTGTATTCATTTTTTTTATTTTTCCTTCAAAGATATAATGGATTTATGAACTCGAGACTCTTAGTTATTCAATATAACTGGACCATTTAAATGTAGATTTTTCTTTTAAAAAAATTATTAAAAATTTAAAAAAATATTACTGCCTTTTTTTTTTACATTGCATTCATTTGTCAATATACCTCTCCTTCATTTCCTTTGTTACAAACCTCCCTTTATAACAAAGATTAAAAAACAACAACAGACAAGTTTAATAAGATCGACCCTGCATAAGACAATATATAGAACATTCCACATTGACATTCTCTAATCTCTACACTGGAAACAAAGAGGTACATTTTCTCATCTCTTCTGATGCATACTTGGTTATTCTAATTATAGTGTTCAGTTTCATTTTATTTTTTTCATTTATGTTGTCATTGTGCATGTTATTTTCCTGCTTCTGTTTAATTCACCACATGTCAGTCTCCCAATGTTTCTCTGAATTTCTCATAGTTGTCTTCTTTTGGTACAGTAAGACTCCATTATATTCTTATACCACAGTTTGTTTAGCCATTTCCAGTTGATGGGAATCCACTTTGTTTCCTTTTTTTGTTATCACAAAGAATGCTTCTGTGGATATTTTTGTACAAATGGGAGTTTTCTGTCCTTACCTCGATGGAGAATATGTACCTAGCAGTTGGATCTCTGAGTCAGAGGGTATTTTAGTTGCTTTTTTTTCACCCACATAATTCCAGATTGTTTGCCAAAATAGGAAGAACAGTTTATAACTCCAGTGGTATGTCATTGTGCTTGTCTTCTTGCAGCCCTTCCAACATTGACTATTTTAATCTTTTGTCTTCTTTGCCAATTTCCTTGGTGTGAAGTGAAAATCCAGAGTTGTTTTAATTTTCATTTCTCTTATCAGTGATTTGAAAAAATCTTTTGTGTGGGTGCTCATAGTTTTCAGTTTTCCTTTTGAGAACTGTTTGTCCACAACATTCTTTTTATCCCAGCTTCATTGATTTTGTTTGTGCAGTTTTTTTTTTAAATTCAGGAAATTGAAATGTACATTTTATTTTTTTATGTACTCATCTGTCTCTTGTTTAAGAATTCTCCTACTTGGGGCGGCTAGGTAGCGCAGTGAATAGAGCACCGGCCCTGGAGTCAGGAGTACCTGAGCTCAAATCCGGCCTCAGACACTTAACACAAAAAAACTAGCCGTGTGACCTTGGCAAGTCACTTAACCCCAACCGCCCTAAAAAAAAAAAAGAATTCTCCTACTAACCATAGTTTTGCCACTCCCTTGGGTTTAAAAACAAACCAAAAAGAACTTTTATATTTGGATCTCATATCCATTTGGAACTTATTGATATATGTGGTGTGATATTTTTTCCCAAACTACTTATCAGTTTTATTAGCAGTTCTTAGAGCAGCTTTCTCAAGCAGCTCTTGAGAAAGGAATCCTTTCTCAAGTTTAAAGGATCACATCTACAAAGTTGTTTCCTGACTGGTTTTGTAGATTTGTGGTGTTTTGTTTTGTTTTGTTTTGTTTTGGGGGGGGTGGTTGTTTTTTGCTGAACAGTATAGTTTTTCCCCTAGTTTTTCCACTTTTTAGATAATCCATGTCTTACGATTTTGCCCTATTTATTGTATTGTCTTGATCTCAATTTTGAGATTAAACATTTTAATCAAATAAGAGTTCAGCGAGATCCAGAAGGATCTAGTGTTTATGTGAATATTTTGGCCATGGGGTCAATGTTACAGAGAGGTAATAGACATTTTTTTTATTGATTTGTTTGTTTACTTTTAGTTTACAAGATTCAGTTCCCAAATCCCTTGAGTTTCAAATTTTCTCCCCTCCCTCACCTTCTACCCTTATGGCAGCATGCAGTCAAGTACAGAATCTGCAAATACTTTCACATTAGACATTAGTCTGGTTGTAAAGAAGGTTTGTACAATGGAGTGAACAGTGGGGGAAAAAGGAAACATGGTACTAGACATTTTCCCAGATCTGCAAAATTCTCTCCTTTTTTTCCCCACAAAATTCTTTCTCTCAGTTTGTTGCTTCCTTGAAGAATTAAGAAGTAATGTTTTACTATTCATTTGTATTTACTTTTCACTAGTAAAATAAATACAATCGTCCTTTCTTATGGCCACTTTTCACTAGCAAAATAAATACAATCATCCTTTCTTACTGCTTACTACAAATTAATGCTGATCTCAGACATGTAGGCAAGTTTAATAAATTACTTGGAGACATGAGCTTTGTTTAGTAATGTTGTTTTGTATACAATAGTGGTATATAGTAAACAATGTCACCACCAAATAGCATCATGGAGAATATTCCCTAAATACTTATATTTTTATTTTGGGCTCATAATATTTTTCCTTTGCCAATTTCAAAGCAGTTTTATTAACTCATGTCTTTGAAGATGATGAGGTTAATTAAGCATTATTACTATTTTATCAAGTGAAGAGGAAGACAGTGAAGACACAAACATTTAGTGAAGACACAAACGGTGAAGACACAAACATTTAGTAATACTCTAAAGGTATATCAGTGACAGGGTCAAAAAAAAAATTTGGATGCCTTGATAATTTAGATAGTGATGCCATAGTACTGTTTTGTTAAATTGTTGCATCTTGAACCAAAAACAGCCTAATTACATTTTTTTTTCTTTTTTGGAGGGCAGTTGGGGTTAAGTGACTTGCCAAGGTCACACGGCTAGTTTTTTTGTGTTAAGTGTCTGAGGCCGGATTTGAACTCAGGTACTCCTGACTCCAGGGCCGGTGCTCTATTCACTGTGCCACCTAGCCGCCCCTAATTACATTTTTCTTTATAGCACAAGTATTGTCATAGAACATTTATTATTTTTTTTGAGCTGGAGAAATTTAATAATTGTAGCTGTATAGTTGAATGAAATAAACACAATTGGTTTTGCTAAATTGTATTTTTGTTTCTCTAAAATTGTTACAAGTACTTGTGGAAGTGGGGAGAGGCATTTGGAAATGAAAGTTCCATAAAAACAAAACATATTAACTTTTTTTTTTAAAGAATTAGACACTAAGTTTCTGCCATGAAAAGGGCAATGTATGAAGTGTTAGAAATAGAGATAAAATGACAGCCTTTTGCCTTTAAGGTATTCCATTCTGTTAGGGAGCTCTGTCATGTACACAGATAGCCCAAGGTAGGGAGTAGTCATTCAAAGCAAATCTAGCCAGAAAGCTCCAGGAAATTTTGGAGTCATGGATTACTTGGCATCTGAGCCTTCAAGTGAGAGAAAGGTTCTGAAAGTTAAGAGATGAAGAAAGAAATGAGTTCTAGGCTTTGGGGAGGAGGGGAATGGCGATGATAACTCAGTCTTCTGTAAAGTAGGAAGCAAAGTTATCTACTGGAGAATATTAGGGATTTGTAGGGAGAAGTTTTGGAAAAGCTGCCATAGGGAGTATGACAGGGAATATGTACTTTTATTCACACAGAAATTTAGCATCTGTGGCTGCTGGAATGAATGTCAGATATTTAGACTGCCAACCTCATAGGATTGTTGTGAGGAAATAAATTAATAAATTTATGAATCATGAATGGAAGCTGTTATCTGTTCTCTCCTGTAAGCTTACAGAGGGCAGAGACAATGTCATTTTTAATCTTTTTATCCCTAACATTGCCTGTATTGTAGGTGTTTAATAATGTTTGTTGAGTTTAATCGAAATTATTCATGTGCCTGCTAATGGGAAGTATATATGGAAGGATTCTTATTGATAGTTTTCTTTCAGAAGGGATCCCTTAAAATGCTTTTCTCCTTTTCTTTAGTTGGATGAGAAAGAGAGTCGGCGTTTATTTCAACAAATTCTTTCTGGTGTGGATTATTGTCACAGGCACATGGTTGTCCATAGAGACTTGAAACCTGAAAATGTACTGCTTGATGCACACATGAATGCAAAGATAGCTGATTTTGGTAAGAATGTTTTAAAATTAAAAATGTCAATTCTGTTATTTATTTATGCTGTCTTAGATTACTTTTAGTCATAATAAAGTATTTTACTGGTCATTCAAGACCATATTCTGTCTCTTCACTTGTCAGCCAATTAAGACAGCAAAGATGAGTCAAAGGAGTTTTCTCCTACTGTTAAGTTTTATCACCCTTAAAAACTTAGGTTGAGTATTATGACAATAGATTGTACGACAGCAGTTTATCAGGAATTTCTATAAAATTATATTTGCAAAAATGCAAAGGTTGTAAGAATTATATTTCATTAATATTCAGATGCTGTTTTTTTCTTTTTATGCTGTTTGAGGATTCTTTTAGACAGTGTACTCTGTTATGCCATGTTCAGTTATTTGTCTCATATAACCTTTTGAATAAGTAATTTTCCTGCTTATATAGGAATTTTCTCGTTCTTGATACAGATAGGAGAGGAGATAACTCAGTTTGTTTTGATGTTCTTGTTCAATACTTGATTGGAAATGTTTGCTTAATAAACTTCTTAACTATTTTTAGTCCAATAATTTATTTTAACTTTTTTTTGCAGTAAACATTTATACAGGGTATCTCAAAAGTCTTAGTGCAATTTTAAGCTATTAAAACTATTTAAGCTTAAAACTGCACCAAGATTTTTGGGACTCCTAGTATGCATCAATTTAGACAGTTTGTTGTATTAAAAATATTTCAAAATATGTTTTGTGCTGTTATCTTTTGGTCGTACTAATGTGACTTTATTGAAAGGTTTTTAAAAAATGAATCCTAAACAAATGGAACAATGAATGAATGGTGTATTTTTGTAACATCATCTTCTACCATGATATTTCTGCTGGATATTTTCTTTTAATATCTTTCATCCCTACAGAAAAAAAGTTTACTTTTTAAAATAAATTTCATAAATGAGATGCAGTGCTCATTATTTAGAATAATAACTGTACACTGATGTTTCCTTCAGGTAACTTGAATATATTCCATTGTACTGTATTCCCACTTAAATAATTTGTAGCATTATTCAACAGACATGCAGTGTCCAGTGTATGTTATTGTTAACATGTAATTCTAGATTCTCAATTCCATCTTTGTAGCATCATTGGAATTCATCTCTTCCTCGATTCCCACTGTTACTACTCTTATACAAACTCTCATTACCATCTGTCTGGACTGTGATAGTAGCCTCCTAATTAGTCTTTCTGTTTCCACTCCCCTCCTCTCACCCCATAGTCTATCCTTCATCTTGTGAGCAAAATAATTTTCTTATAGATACATTTGGTAATAGCATTTCCACTGAGATTTTCTTTGTGACTTCCCAAGTAAGTTTATATTCCTTTGCCTGGCATTCAAGGCATATTCTGTTACCACTCTACCTTTCCAGTTTTAGCTCATATTTATTTTCCTCCATGTTTCAGTTAAATTAAAGAAAGAACTTGTTTAACAGAGAGTTATGAATTATTTGACATCTGAACTTTGAAATAAGAAAGATTCAGAAGTTAAGAGATGAGGAAGAAAGAATGTGTTCTAGGCATTAGGGCAGGGGAGGAATTGGGGTTTTGTCAATACAAAAAGCATGGAGATGATAACTCAGTCTTCTGAATACTCACTGCTCTCATGCCTGTGCTTAGGTGTTTTCTATGTCTGCTTTCTTTGCTTGTTAAATTTCTACTCATCCTTTAAAGCCCCACTCAGTGCTGTCCTTTCTATGAAGCTCCCCTACAGTAACAGTCTTCCTCTTCAGTTCCTATGTATCCCTTTATTTTGTAACTTTTATATACTTAATGTGTCCTATTATGTATACTATAGGTATCTGTCTTGGTGTCTTATCTGTCTCCAAGAGTATAAACATCTTGAAAACAAGGACTGTGTCCCCATTAGTTTTGCATTTACCTTTCATAGTGAACTGTACACAGTAGATACTTAAAATGTATTTATAAAACAGCAAGTAATATTAGTGAAAGTGTGTGTGTGTGTGTGTGTGTGATAATCTCTTGATGCTATGGAAATGGGAAATACAGAGAGTGTATGTTAATGAACAGATCTTCAAGTGTTAGGTGGTCTTTTTTTTTAACGGTCACCATTGATAAAAGAGAAAGGAAGCAATCTTTTTCTTTTTGTGTCTTTACTCATTGAGAACATAGAAGAAAGCTAATGTGGAAGGGTTGTTGAATGGGACTAAATTATGTAAAATTTTGAAGCATATGAAAAGAACATTATTTGAAATAACTTTGACCATATAAAATTATGAAAAATTACAGAAATTTGAAGAAAGGGAGGTCATAGGTATGGCAAGGTATAGGTCAAAATATATGTCACCATTTTTGAGAGAATTCTATTTATTGCAAAGAATATATTACTACCGTTAATTGAATTTATGGAAGAAAGCATTCAAATCCAAGAGAATGTTCAAGCATTTTCTTTAGTTTTGAACTAGAGAATGGGAGGATCAGCATGAGCAAGAGTCATTAAGAAAGAAAGCACAGATTATATTTGGGGTAGAGTGAGTGAAGGGGAATGATATGAGATAAGGAGGGAAAGACAATGGAATAAGTTTGTAGAAGAACCTTGAATGCCAGATAGAGAAGTTCAGACTTTATTTAGCAAGTAATAGAAAGCTCTGTAAAGATTTTTTATCAGGAGTGTGACATGACGAGGTGTTGTCCAGAGTGTTGGAGCTAACTGTTCAGTTTTGTCTGGGCCAGATAATCTAGAGATTTCAGTTCTTGGTGCCATATTTTCATATGGACATCAAGTTAGAATGTATCTAGATGAGCATGGTTGTGGGGCTGTATGCCCTGCCTTAGGATGATTGGTTCACAGAACCAGGGTTGGTTGAATCTAAATAAGAGAAGACCTAAGGGAAATATGACTGTCTTCAAGTGTAAGAAGGAGCTGTCATGGTGAAGAGCCGTTGGATTTGTTCATCTTAGCCCTAGCATGCACCCCTCCTAGAAGTAATAGGGGAAAATTATTGAGAAACTGAAGTTCAATGTAAGTTTAAAATTTCCTGACTCAGTTGTCCTGAAGTGGAATGCATATGCTTGGAAAGTAGCATGTTCCTTTCACAGAAGGGTCCCAAATGGAAGCTGGATAATCACTTGTTGGGCATGTTATTTATGTTCCATTATTGTTCAGATTAGATCTCCTCCGAGGTCCCCTTCAACTCTGAGTCTGACAATTTACCAATGATTTCCTTGATTAATACCTAGAATTTGGACCACTCTACTGTTGTGTAACTGAAAATTTCCTTTATTTCCTTGTTCTTCAATTAATTTAAAAAAATCAAAACTAAAAAACATTTAATATATGCATTGCATAGTACCCATAGCAGGAGGTTGATATCAAATTTAGATAAGAAAAAATCCTTGCCCTCACAGAGTTTATAGTCAATAATGAAACAAAACACTGATATAGATAACTATAATAAAATACAAATTGTGAAGACTGCATAGTTAGACCTCATGCAGAAGTAAGTATTTTTTTTTTGTTTGCTTTTTTGGAGGGCAGTTGGGGTTAAGTGACTTGCCCAAGGCCACATGGCTAATTTTTTGTGTTAAGTGTCTGAGGCCAGATTTGAACTCAGGTACTCCTGACTCCAGGGCCGGTGCTCTATTCACTGTGCCACCTAGCCACCCCCAGAAGTAAATATTAAAGGAAACAGGATTATAGAAGGCTAAGGTGAAGATGCAGTAACTTCTGGGTATGAGAATAGCCTGTGAAAAAGTCAAGGAAGTCAGAAATTGTATATCATGTCTAAGGAAAAGCAAGAAGCTGAATCTGGCTGGACCTTGGAGGATAGGAAGGGGAAGTAATGCATGAGAATACCGGAAAGGTCGATTGGAGCCAAGCTGTGAAGGAACTTCAGCATGTTAGATGGATCTGAGAGGTAATAGAGTACCACTGGAATTTATTGAGCAGGGGCCTGTCGTAGTCATATGGGTGGCTCAACATTACCACTTTGGAGCTGACTGGCAGGTGATTAGAGTGGAGAGACAGGGTAAAGGTGATGAGAAAGTAAACCAGGATGGTGTTCTTGTAGGCGGAGAGAAGAGGAAAAGTTTAAGATACCATGGAGGTAGAATTGCCAAACTTGGTAAGTGATTGGCTATGTGAAGTGAAGAGTGCAGGATGACTGATATTGTGGACCTCTGTGACCTGAAGGGTGGTGGGGCTACCAAAAGAAATAGGAAAGTTCAGAAGAGGGGTGGGTTATGGGGAAAATAATCCATTCAGTTTTGGACATGTTGAATTTGAGAGGCCTATAATAGTACATGTAGTTGTACTTGTCCCTTGGTGAAATGGGACTTGTTATATAGATCTGGACCATAGAGATGGTAATAATGATGATGACGCATGGGAGCTGATGACATCGAGAGGGTTATACTGTTTCCTATGAGAGCTAGGATAGGGGTAATAGATACATTTGAATTTCCGTTCTTATATTCAGCTTTTCTAGATTCCTGTTTTTCTGGTCTTTTCTTGATTGATAAACTTTTTACATACACAGTGTATCCTGTTTACCAAAATAAACAATAGCTTACATGTCTACTATTTAAATACTAGCTTTATTTTCAAGGTAAAACTATTTTGTTGCATGTTGAAATGATTAAAATGTTAAAATGTTTGGGGATGGTAGTGATGGTAATTGATTTTGTTGAAGCAGAGTACAGGATGAAGCTTTAGTCATTAAATGCAAACCCTCAGTTATTAAAAACAATTTGGTGCCACTGGGAAATCCTTGAGTAGCTGCTTTTGTGCACTTTCAGGTCTTTCAAATATGATGTCAGATGGCGAATTTTTAAGAACAAGCTGTGGCTCTCCCAACTATGCTGCACCAGAAGTAATTTCAGGAAGGTAGTGTTTCCTTTTTGTTGTTGTTGTTACGGCCCCTATCCTTTAGACTTTTGTTAGTCTACAAATGTCATGTTCCCAGTGAAGGAGAAGATAGTAGTTAGAATTTTCACTTTTCTTCAAATCTTGTTAACTCAAAATGTTTTTAGTTATATTGTATGTAGAAATATATAGTAAGATGTATCTTATTTAATGATACAATAAGGTTTTATAGAACATGTTTGATAAGTTTAATAATCCCATTTATGGTAAGATGCATTGAGGTACAAGCTAAAATTCTGTTAATGTAAATATAGTATGTTCTTTAATTTTCATCATTTTTTCCCTGATGAAACAAACTTAATGTTCTTAGAACACATGAAGAAGTGGTACGTTTTTTAAAGTACATTAAGGCATAAGAGTGTAATAATGCAGACCTATGTAATGCTCTAGAAAAGTTTTCCTTAGTCATGATATAAATCTAATAAAATGAAATTCAAGTTCAAAGCATTCTTATGAGCATTAACCAAGCTTTATGAAAATGGAACTTGATAGAGAAATTGCTTTAAGTTTTGATTAAACCTTGTGACAGTTCAAGTATCCTTTCATTTAACTTCAGACAGATCACTTCACCTCTATGGACCTCAATTTTGCTTATCTGTAAAAAGACAGAATTAGACTATATTATCTCTAAGGTCCCTTCCAACTCTGAATCCTGTGAGCATCTGAAACTATACCTGCCACTTTAAGTCCACAGGTACCACAGCATTAAAAACACAGTCCCCATTAAATATTGTTCAGGATTCTTGCTTTGTTT
Source organism: Pseudocheirus occidentalis (assembly GCA_028646575.1). Lineage (NCBI taxonomy): Eukaryota > Metazoa > Chordata > Mammalia > Diprotodontia > Pseudocheiridae > Pseudocheirus > Pseudocheirus occidentalis. The sequence continues at coordinate 302,489,140 of CM053594.1, read as the reverse complement.
GCCCTTAGCAGATGGAATTGTTTTGATAGATTAGAAGGCAAAGAAAACATTATATTAAATATTATGAAAGTGAAACTATTTTCACTAGTTTTTTCCAATTAATTTTTAGTAACCTATCTAAAATGTATTTTAATTTTTTAAACAAACTCCTGTATTCTAGCTCTTCACAATTGTTGTGGAAATGTTTTGATTTCTTGAGAAATCACTGAGGAAAAGTAGTTGCACGAACAATATTTATATCCCTATGTACTTGTCCAGAGAAATGGTGTTTGTGTGACCGCCCTTCTTTGAATAAAGCAGATGGATCTAATTTTAAACCTACCAAGCTTCATCACCTCCTCTTTATAGCAACATGATGTGCAAAAGCCCCAACTCCCTTCCCTTGGCCTTCATTTGCGTTGTCTGTTGTTTGTTGTCTGTCACAGTTTGTTATATCGTAACCATGTTTGGAAGGGCAGTGGTGGGTAGGACCAAGACATTGTGGATATTTAGCATTAAATAACTGGCCATGCCATATTAAAAATAGGACGTGCCTGTGCTGTGGCATGTTACTGGAACCTTTTTTTCTGTCCTTGGACAGGTTTTTTTCTGCCAAGCCTAGAATGAATAGCAGTGACGACTGGCGACATTTAAAAACCTTTTAACTTATGAAAGAACATTCTGATAAGTGGAGTAATTAAAATTTATCAATTTAAATAGAGAGAAACCATTCCACAATGTTAATTGCATTGCTCCTGGGGGAAAAAAAGGCATGAAACAGAAACTGGTAAAAAAACAAACAAACTGGTTTTAATGATTTAATAATAATGAATTCAGCAAATGTTTACTAAACCCCTACTATATGCTAATAATGTAATAACAAGATATATTATGTGGTTGTTAGTCTGTGACTAGTTAACACAAATTATTAGAATAACATGTTGGTGATGCCAAATTCTTAGTCATTCCCTCTAGAGGCTAGTTAGGTTTTCTTTACTTCTTTAGCATAGACAATACCATTAATCTTGTAATCTGTAAAATGGGAATGATAATAGCACCTGCCTTCTAGGTGGTTATGAAGATAAGATGAGATAATATTTAAGTACTTTACAAACCATAAAGCACTATATGAGTGCATATTATTATTAATCTTGGTCAGCTTGACCTGGAACTCTATGTCTTTGGCCACAAAGGAACTTAAGTGAGAGTAAAAAGTTCAGGAGGGTCATCTTGAATAAAAAAAAATTAAAGCATATTCTCTACTTACGATGTATCTTTAATGACATTTTTTTGTTGAAGGGTGCACTTTGGTGCTCACAGTTCACTAATTTAAAATGAAAACAAGGCTGTTAGTAATAATTTGTCACAGATTTAAGAGGCTTGTTAGAATGAGATTATGTGAACAGAACCAGATTATTTGAACAGTCTATGAATTTATATATTGATGTTCTTTGTTTTAAAGATTGAGAATACTGATAGTAATTATGTTCTTCTATTTGGTGTGCCTGCAGAGATCATTTTCTAACTAATATAATTTTTTTCCATACAGTGGAAACTTAAAATTATGATTAATTTTCTTTTAGATAATAATTAATTAAACTACCCAATTCCATATTATTTAATGGCATGTTTTTTCCAGGTTGTATGCAGGTCCAGAGGTAGATATTTGGAGCAGTGGTGTTATTCTCTATGCTTTATTATGTGGCACCCTTCCATTTGATGATGATCATGTGCCAACCCTTTTTAAGAAGATATGTGATGGGATCTTTTATACCCCTCAGTACTTGAATCCTTCTGTAATTAGCCTTCTGAAACATATGCTGCAGGTGGATCCCATGAAGAGAGCCACAATCAAAGATATCAGGTAAAAAAGCAGCATTGTGTTTCCTTTACAGGTTTAGAAGTTCTTCATACAAACTAATTTTGAATTCATTGTTTATATTTCAGTACTGTTTAGTGCTATCATTACCTTTTTTTAAGAGATAAAAATAATTTTTATTATCAAAATTCTTAATTGGAGTAGAGTATCTTGAGTTGATAGTTAAATGCTACTATAATGTTCCAGTATACAAGAAGTGGAATTAATAACTCAATCAGCTTAAGTATTCAGAGAATTAGATCGCTAAGGATTTCACACTACCACCTGCTACATGAAGGTGTAAATTAAGAAACCCCTCATCCCAGTATGAAAACAGCCAGGCTTCCTTTCTCACCCTGAGGTGAAGGAGAGTCCTTGGGCCTTATTTGGTCAGGCAGTTAATGATGGGGTCATGACAGTGACTGCCACAGGTAAAAAGTTCATAGAGCAGTTCTGTGAGGGACATATATTCTAATTGTCGCAGAGGACTCCTCTGTCAGCTTCCAGATCTCTCCAACGTGAGGTGTTTTCTTGCTCCAAGTTCTCCTATTCCTCATGAAGTTTATCACCTTCTTGAATCTGCTTGTCCTGACTTCTCTGAGCAGCAACTCTTCTCTTTTTTTCTTCTGGACCTCTTGGTCATCATTCTCGGGCTTTGCAGCTGTTGCCAGTTCATGTAAGTAGAGACACATTTCTGTAGGATGCTGTCAGTGACTGGGAGCCCTTTTGACATGTCAGGAACTCGACACTCACATACCATCTTCTAATAAGACTGGGTTTCTGGGAGTCATTTTTATCTTTAAAATAAAAGCCCTGACCAATCTTTAATCCTTTGGCTTTAAAATTCTTTGATTCTTTTGCAGATTGATGGGAGTTTGGAAGAGAATCTCTAGGTTTTTATCTTCAAACATGCAATAAAAATGTGATGGGAATTAGAATGATTTTAAAACTAAGGACATATTCAGTTATATAGTCTTGGGTGCATAATACCTAATATGTAAGAATAAACACAACTTTATATAAGATTTTAGTAAAAGGTGGTAACTAAATAATAGAATGTTTCTTTTAGTACTTTGATAGATCCTTGATTTTGTGGGGGTGATTCATGATTTCCACTGATGTAGATCTCAGGTCTCACGCACCTTCTTCTCCTGGGCAATTTTTGTCAGTGTTTTCCCAGAGAACCTCTACATAAGATCTGTTCAATGGGCTGGAGCTTCTTCTTTGGCTAACATTGCACTTGAGCTGCCTATCTGTTCCATTATTATCTTTATATGACTGATCCACCTCTTTGTCTAGTAGGTATAAGTGGGCATCAAGATATTTCTAACAACTTTAATGTCAGAAGTTGAATTTCTTAAGTTTTTTTCTTGAGAACTTTTGTAAAATATTTGAATGTGTATACTGTGTTATATGTCTGTTTTCTGGGCAATTAATACCTTTTGAGACTGGGTAAAAGACTGTTACTACTTAATGCTATATATACTACATCATATTGGTGAACTCAAGACATTAGAGTACTACCCTTCAATAACTTAAATACTTCTATTGTTTATGTTCAGATAGTTGGAAAAAAAAATAGAAATTGAGAGATCTAGTCTATTGTAAGAGCCTCTTCAAATCTGAACATATACTGAAAGTAAGGCTTAAATAAGATTGGAGTTTAAGTTTTTAAAATGGATATAATATATCGAAATCAGTATTTACTTTATAATCAAAGGTTCTGGATCATGAGTTTTTCCAAAGAAAAGCCAATATAGGAGGCAACTAGATGGCACAGTGAATAGAGTACCAGCCCTGGAGTCAGGAGGAACTGAGTTCAAATCCAGCTTCAGACACTTAACACAAAACTAGCCATGTGACCTTGGGCAAGTCACTTAATCCCAATTGCCTTCCCAAAAAAGAAAAACTAATAAAGATATCATTTCTGTGGCTAAGAAGGTGAGGATACCACTTCTCATTTTGGGGAGGCTGCGGATGCCCAGCCTCAGGAGTGTGTATGGGTGGTTCTCATAGTAAGAGAGGAAAGAATGACCCAGAGGAGAAGACAGCCAGGGATAGGCTACTGGGAGTACATGAGTAAAGGGTAAAAGGCAGAAAGTCAAAGGCCAGGTATAGGCCTAGCTTCTAAGTGAACAGTGATATTCAGAAAGGAAGAGAAAAAAAAATGAATAAAAATTTTTAAAAGGCCAAAATATGTTGAAAAGATATGATAGTATGAGATAAAATCAACCAGAAATCCTAAATGAAAAATAATTTTGTAAGTTATCTGAGGAGTTTGGAACAAGTAAGAATAACTAGTAAGAAATTCCGGAATGGTTCAAAAATGTCTTTAAAGAAGGTATTAGAATAGAAATTTGGTCAGAAATCAGAGCTCTTAAAGCAAAAGTAATGAAGACAATCAACAGTGTAGACAACTTAACAAATATTATATGATGGAGAATCCCTCTAAAATCTTTGAAAAGAAAATGACAGATTTGGAACTCAGAAATGGGTAAGTGAAAAATTTTGGCAGGAAAAAAGCAAAATACAATAGCTTTGAAAGAACATGTGGATTCTGTACAAGCAAAAGTGACTCATGTTGAATAAAGAGTGTGCTTGGCTAATTTAAGGATCGTAGGTCTCCCAGAAGAACAGAATAAACTTTTTCAAAAATTATTTTTAATTAAAAAATTTTAAAACAATATTAAATTAAGAAAGCTGTATAGGGGTGGCTAGGTGGCTCAGTGAATAGAGCACCGGCCCTGAAGTCAGGAGTCCCTGAGTTCAAATCCGGCCTCAGGCACTTAACACACACACACACACACACACACACATACACACACACACACACACCCCTAGCTGTGTGACCTTAGGCAAGTCACTTAACCCCGATTGCCCTCCCCCCCCCAAAAAAAGCTATATAAAACTTTTGAATACAATGTATTAATCATTCAGATCCATAAATCCTTTCCAAAGAAAGCTCCAAGCTTAAAATTATGAGGCATATTAATAATTGAATTTCAAAATTGCTATACTGGATAGCATGTTATAAACAGTGAGGAGAAAAGGGAAAAAGCAGAAAAAGAAAAGGAATAAGCATTCATTTAGGGCCTACTGTGTACCAGGCATATGCTAAGAACTTTATACCAATATATAAAAGCTATCTTTTATTAAGGGCTTTAAATTCACATAATTCTAGATTGCTTTTATGGCTATAAGAAATTGGAGAAAAAGAATGAAATTGAATATTCCTCCCTCTTCCACCTCAGAAAAGTAACTCACATTGCAAAAACAGCATAACCTGCAACGCTGAATGTAATCACCAATGAAAAATGATGGATTTTCAGGGGGAAAAAAGAGGCATTTAAGGAATTAACTCTACAGCAGAACAAAGGAAGCAGAGCATTCATATTGCAAATTTTTCACATAAGAGAAACATAAGAAAATAGTAAAATTTTCCAAAATAGACCTAAATAATGAAACAATTGTCCTGTTTATACATTACTATTTAAAGAAAGAAATAGGATTGAGGGGTGAAAGAAGAAAAAAGGATTTAATGAGAGAAAGATTTAAGGGGATCCTAAAGAACTGGGAGAAGGAGGAAGTACTTCACTAATATTATATGCACCAAATCTGGTGTTTTCCAATAAGGCATACAGTGAAGTAGAGAAAAATTGTTAGAATTGGAGACATAAGGCCTGGGTAAAATAATCATCTATTTTTTTTTAATAAAACTATTCCCTTCCCCAAATTACATGATTATATCAATAGAGTCAGGTAAAGTACAAACTTTATGCTAAAATGCTCTGATACATAGACATAAAAGGGCCATTTTTAATATGATGTGTAAAACCAGAAGCTAATGTGATTTTTAAAGGAAAAATACTAGAAGATTTCCTAATAAATATGGGAGTAAAGCAAGGATGACATCTCTGTAGCACCATACAAAATGAAAAATATTATCAGCATTTCTATGTAACAAAAACATTACATTAAAAAAAACAAGAAGAAATTATACAGACATTTCATTCACCACAATTACAAGATGCATAAATTATCTGGGGAGGCAGTCTTCTAAGTGACTCTTAAGATTTAGAAGTACTATTCTGTAATGTTCTTTACAGAAATAAAGTAATCGGAAAGATATTTATAATTTGTGTTTGGGCCATTCCACTATAAATTTTTTTTTCATTCAGTTTCATTTTTTTCTCTTCCACATTTTCTTTCTCCCTCTTCTACCCAATGAGGTGAAAAAAAAAGACATTTAAAATATATATAGTCATATAGAAGACATTCCTCCATTATAGAAATGTCCAGAAGAAAAAAAGAGAAAAAAATATGCTTCAGTTAGGCCTCTGAGTATGTCAATTCCCTAACTATTCCAGTATAATTAAAATGATGATACAAGCTAAATTAATATACTTATCAACAGGGCAGCTAGGTGGCACAGTGAATAGAGCACTGGCCACAGAGTCAGGAGGACCTGAGTTCAAAACTGTCCTCAGACACTTAACACTTGCTAGCTGTGTGACCTTGGGCAAGTCACTTAACACCAATTGCCCTGCATTTCCCTCTCCAAAAAGGAAAACAAACAAATAAACATATATACATACATACATACATACATATCACATGTGTGCATGTGCGTGTGCGCACACACACACACGTATACACACACACATCAAGTGCTTTGCCTGTCAGATTTCTAAGGGGTTACTTTGTAGAGAGCTAGATGATACATAAAAAAATAAATAAATTTTAAATGCCTAGAATCTCAAAAGAAACAATAAAATTAGCGGAGAATTCTCAACCAGACAAGGGATAGAGGAGATCATAAAACTAAAACAGGAAATTCTAATTTCACAAAATCAAATACCTTCTCCAGAAATAAAATCAATGCAGCTGGGATAAGAAGGAAAATTGTAAATTGGTTTAAAAAAATTTTATATCAAGAGGAAGAAAAGTTATTATATTTTAGATGAAGTTCTGATATTAAAGATATATAGCTCAAATAAATGTGAGAAGAGCTATTCTGTAATTGTTAATTGGTCAAAGATAGAAGTAAATAGTTCTCAAAAGAAAAACTGAAAAATGTGAACCAAATCAAAAATTGGAACAAATCATTATTGAGGAAAAATTCAGACTAAAACAAGTTTAAGTCTTCTCTAAGTTTCATCTCATTTCCAGCAAACTGGCAAAGATAAAAATGTCCATTTATGAGGAGAAACAGTAACTATGCTGCTGATGGAGCTATGAACTAGTTTAGTCGTTCTCAGAAACAGTCTGGAATTATATTTTGTTTTGTTTTTTTAAAGACTAAAAATAGACTTTGATTCAAAAATCCTGTTGGTGGGCCACAACCTCAAAGAAGACAGAAAGGCCCCACATATACCAAAATAGTCATTATAACGTTTTTGTGGTACCAAAAAACTAGAAACACTGTGGTACCTTGTCAGTTGTGGAATGCCCAAATTGTGGAATATGAAGGTAATGGAGTCATATTGTAATGTAAGAAACAATCACTGAAGAATTCAGCAAAACATGGGGAAACTTCAAATAAGCTGATTCAGAGTGAAGTAAGCAGAAACAAGAAAACAGTATACACAGATATCTACAAAAATGTAAACAGAGCAACAAGACAAAACTGAACACGGTGTGATTATGATTGCCAGGCTAAACTGATGAGAAAATACAGGTCCTTTCTTCCATTAGAAAGAAGGGGAACTATAGGTGTGGAATGTCGCATGTGCTATTATATGAGATTTGTATGTCAGTTGTTTTTGCTCAGTTTTTAAAAATTTACAATTACATGTAAAAATTTTTAACCTTCCTTCGTTTTTTATAATGTGGAGTTCCAAATTTTCCATCAGGTTCCCTTCCCTTTCCTTCATTAAGGAAGCAACAGTTTGATGAAAGTCATACATGTGCAGTCATACAAAACGTTACCATATTTGTTATGCTGTGAAAGAAAACCCTGACAAAAACTCAAGAAAAAGAAAGAAAGCTAAAAAGACAGTAAGCTTTTATCTACTCAGATTCCATCAGTTCTTTTTCTGGAGGTGGATAGCATTTTTTATCATAGGTCCTTTAGAATTGTCTTCGATCTTTGTGTTACTAAGAATAACTAAATTATTCACAGTTGCTTTTACTGTGTACAATGTTCTCCTGGTTTTGCTCACTTCACTTTGCATCAATACATGTAAGTCTTCCGAGGTTTGTTTGATAGCATCACGCTCACCATTTCTTACGGCACAGTAGCATTCTATCACAATCGTATACCTCAACTTGTTCAGCCATTTCCCAGTTGATGAGTATTCCCTAAATGTCCAGTTCTTTGTCACTACAAAAAGAGTTGCTATATTTTTGTACATATAGGTCCTTTACTTTCTTTTTTTAAAAACAATCTCTTTGGGATACAGACCTTATAGTAGTATTGTCAGTTCAAGGGTATGCACAGTTTTCTAGACCCTTTGGGCATGGTTCCAAGTTGCTTTCTAGAATGATTGGATCAGTTCACAACTCTACCAAGTGCGTTAGTGTCCCAATTTTTCTACATCGTCTCCAACATGTCATTTTCCTTTTCTGTCATATTAATCGGTCTCATAGGTGTAAAGTCGTACCTCAGAGTTGTTTTAATTTGAATTTCTCTAATAGTGATTTTGAGCATTTTTTCATATGATTATAGATAGCTTTGATTTCTTCATTTGAAAATTGTTAATATCCTTCAACCATTTATCAGATGAGGGACGACTCATACTCTCATAAATTTAACTCGGTTTTCTATAAATTTGGGAGATGAAGCCTTTATTAGAGATACTTGCTGAAAATTTTTTTTTCCCAGTTTTCTGCTTTCTTTCTATTCTTGGCTATATTTGTTTGTGCAAAAAACCTTTCTAGTGGAATCAAAATTATTCATTTTATATTCTCTTATGCTCTTTATATCTTGTTTAGTCATAATTTCTTCAATTCCCCATAGAGCTGACAGGTAAACTATTCCATGCTCCCCTTATTTGCTTATATCACCCTTAATGTCTAAGTCATGTACCCATTTTGAGCATATCTTGGCTTATGGCTTGAGATGTTGATCTAGACCTAGTTTCAGACAAACTGCTTCTTAGTTTTCCCAGAAGTTTTCATCAGATGGTGAGTTCTTGTTCCAAAAATTTGTATCTTTGTGTCTATCAAACATGACATAACTATGGTCATGCCCTACTGCGTATTCTTTTTTTTTTCTTTATGTGTTTTTTTAAATTCATTTGTTTGTTTACTTTTAGTTTACAAGATTCAGTTCCACAATCCACTGAGTTTCAAATTTTCTCCCCTCCCTCCCCCCCCCCCACCCATGGTGGCATGCGATCAAGTATAGGATCTGCAAGTACTTTCACATTGGACATTAGTCTGGTTGTATAGAAGGGTTATAACCAATGGAGTGAACAATGGGAAAGAAGAAACAAAACCAACCATGGAAAAGAACGATAGTGTGTAGATTGCTTCAGTCTCCATTTAAACTCTGTTCTTTTTAGGTCTTTCTCTGATTGTAGACATCTTCTTCCATCCTGAGACTTGTAGAGTTGTCATAACTGTGCATTGCTGAGAAGAGTCCAGTTTATCAAAGTTGGTCATCATACATAACATGTGTCTGTGATTGTGTACCAATTTTTCCTGGTTCTGCTCTTCTTGCTTAGCATCAGTTTGTATAAGCCTCTCCAGGTGAATATGAAGTCCATCTCCTCCTCATTTCTTATAGCACAGTAGTATTCCATTACATTCACATACCACAACTTGTTTCGTCATTCCCCAATTGATGGGCATCCCCTTAATTTCCAGTTTTTTGCCACCACAAAGAGACCTGCAATAAATATTTTTTATACATGTGGCTCTTCCTTGCACTTCTATGATCTCTTTGGGATACAATATACCCCAAAAGTGGTATATTGGATACAAAAGACTCAGTAGTCAACAATCATAGTAATATGCTGTTTGATAAACCCATAGACCCCAGTTT
>CM053594.1:302454117-302478816 GCA_028646575.1 Pseudocheirus occidentalis | reverse complement strand
ACCCAAGACCACGATCCGGATCCAGGCCACTCAATGCAAGAGCACTTGGCCCTGATCAGTCGATTCAGCCCCCCTGCGGAGTCCGCAGGCCAGGGGCTCTGAAGCATCCTGGTGGGTGCCGGGGGATCCAGCAGTTCCCTTCCCCCACTGCTTCCTTGCCCTGGGGCAGATTGGCCGAACTGCTTTACCAGCCCCAAATTAATTTTCAAAGTTTCACTTTCACTAACCGGTCTCTGAGGATTTAAAGATTCCCTTAGGCAGGTGCTTTAGATTTTCTTTGAAGTAGAGACTTGGGAGGCTCACTCCTCCCAGCAGCCCTGGGGCCTAGAGTGGTTTTGGGCTGGCAGAGTCTCTGTCCTGCTGAGGTGCCCCTCTCCCGTGGCAGATGTGGAGGTGCTGGAGGCTGTAGATCTCTCCTGCAGACTGGCTCCGGTGCCTGCTCGGCTCAGCTCGGCCAGGCTACTTTCCACTGCCCAGGCCTGGCTGTGGTCTCGGCTTTAGGCTGTTCCAGCCTCTGCTCCAGCAGCCGTGCTGAGCCCCTGCTGCCGAGCTGCCTTTAGTGAGAGATGCCTTCTCTGTATTTTTGTGTGAGTCTGAGAGTCCTAGGCTTTATCTGGGCTCATATTTTATGGGTGTTTAGGGTGGCGGTGTGGGAGCTGCGGGACCTTGCTGCTTCTACAGCGCCATCTTGGCTTCGCCTCTTTTTTTTTTTTAATATTCTTTTTATTTTATTTTATTTTATTTGCTTTTTGGAGGGCAGTTGGGTTTAACTGACTTGCCTAAGGTCACACAGCTAGTTTTTTTGTGTTAAGTGTATGAGGCTGGATTTGAACTCAGGTACTCCTGACTCCAGGGCCAGTGCTCTATGTACTGCGCCACCTAGCCGCCCCCAGTACATTTTAATATCATTATTTTGTTCTGATAGTTTTTTTAAAGATCTCTTTCTTTCAAAACAGTAGGTGAAATTCTAACTTCTGAAACTGGGTGAAAGTGCATTGTAGCTGTGATTAACTCCTATTTTCAAGTGCTGTTTTCTACCTAGGATTTCTTGGAGGGAACTAATGTGAAGGTGAAGTTTTAGTCTGGGAATCTCCTCTGGTCATTTTTTTCCTTTGGACCTTTTGAGTTCAGGGGACAAATAAAGAAATAAGCAATTCATTGATTATTTGGGAGTTGTATGGTTCTAACCAGGATTTCTTAACCTGGGTTCCCTAACCTTTTTAAAACAATATTTTTATAGCTGTGTTTTAATATAATTGACTTAGATTGCCAACCTCTCTACAAGTTCCCATAATCCTATCTTCCCCTGAATCCTCCAGCAGATTTGCCCCACTCTCATTTTCAGTCTCTTCCTATCTTCTGGCTCCTCCCCCACTGCCTTACAGACATGTCCATGTTCCTTCTGTTCGCATTAGACTCAATTCTACCCTACCTCTTAGCTGTTATCTTGTATCTCTCATATCTTTTGTGACTAATCTCTTTGAGAAAGCTTTCTATATTCAGTGTTTCCACTTCCATTCAGCTTAATTTAAAATCTGCAGTCCGGTTTCCAACCTCATCATTCAGTTGAAGCCATCTTCTCCAAGGTTATCATTGATCTCATAATTGTCATACCCACTGACCTTTTCTCCTTTCTCTGTGGTATTTAACACTGGGCATCATCATCCTCTCAGATATCCTATTATCTTTCTGTTTCATCATCTTTCCCTTAAATCCTCACCTCTTCGGAACTTCTGTTTTATTGTCTAGGGCGCCACTGTCGTGGTCACTCATGCTCTTCACCTCATTGTTATCCTCACCTCTCCAGTCACTCATCCCATGTAACCAATCTTTTATCAGACCTTGTCATTTCTACCTTCACAGCATTTCTTGATTTATCATTTCACACAGTCACAGCCCTAGTCCAAGATGGTATCACCTTTCACTTGGACTATTGCAATAACCTTCTAAAAAGTCTTCTTGCCTCATGTCTTTACCCACCCTGGTGTGTCCTCCCCTCAACTTTCAAGGTGATTTTTCTAAAGCATATATACAACTATGTATGCTCAGTAAGCTCCAGTAGCTCCTCTTTAATTCTAAAACAAACTATAAATCCCTCAGTTTGGCATTTAAAGCTTTTCATAACCTGGCCCCATCCTACCTTTCCCTCCACAAACTCTATGATCCAGCTTCACTGGCCTACTTGCAGTATACTGAACACAACACTTCCCCTCCTGTCTCCATTCTTTTGCATTTGCCACCCAAAATTCCAGAAGTTCCCTGACTCTTCACCTCCACCTCTTGATTTCTCTGGCTTTCTTCAGGACCCAGCCCAAGTTCCAGCTACTGTAAGAGGCCTTTCCCAGTCCTCCCTCCCCCAGCCACCAGTGCCTTTCCCTCTTGGATTACCTTTCATCTAGATCCTTTAGATCCTGTGAACTAATCTCTGTTAGAATGTGAGGTCCTGGAGGGCAGGGACTGATTTGACCTTTCTTTGTATTCACAATGCCCAGCACAGTGCTCGGCACATAATAGTACTTAATAAATGCATGGTGACTGACTGACCGAACTGGAAGAGACCATAGGTTTATTGACTGCTCAGAATCATCGTGCCTCAACATTACCCATAATTTCTTCAAGAAGAGTGCCAGAAAGTGATGGATGCAGGGCCTGACAAGTCGTGCCATTAAAGAAAAATGGAAATTGACGAAGTCAAAATAATAATAACTAAAATTTATAAAGGGCCCCCTGGTCTGGAAAGTGTTTTCCTTGTGTCATTTGATCTGGAAACTATTGTGCAGTCTATCAGCTACTTAGGGCAAAGGTCAAAGTAAAAGCCAAATTAGAAAGAATAAAGATGAGAAGAAAGCATAAGAGTATAATAGCTATTGACCTTGAAAAATGTCAGATCAAAAATTATAGGCTTCAGTTGTCATTTGTTAAAGAAGCATTAACTGTTGCAAAACATTGTTTGCAGCAGTGTTCTTTTTGTTGAGCAAAAGTTCTGTGGCAGCCAATGGAAACATGGGTTTAAAGCCTAGATTTTAAAAAATTTTTTGTAGCCAAAAGAGTAAGAAGGTAATAATAATACAGAACTAAATAAGGCATTAGATCCCTATCCTCAAAGAACTTAGATTCTGGTAGGGGATATAGTAATTTTGAGAGAGAAGACATGTACAACTGGAGGAATCAGGAAAGGCTTCATGTAGAAAATGGTGTCTGAGCAGAGGTTTGAAGGAAACCAGGAATTTCAAGAGATAATAGGATTCCAGGCAGTGGGGACAGACAGGTGATGGAGCATCCTCTGCCAGCTTCGCAGGCAGTATTACACTAGAACAGAGTGTGTGGAGAAAAGTAATGTATAACACTGGAAAGGTAGAAACGGTATAGGTTGTAAGGAAATTTACATGGTAGGAGAATTTAAATTATATTATAGAGCAGTGGTTCTCAACCTTCCTAATGCCGTGACCCTTTAATACTCACATGTGGGCGAACACACCTGGAGATGGATAGAGGAGTGGTGTCTCAGTTCCTAAGACCATCGGAAATAAAGAGGAGCTACCATCTGATGGTCTTAAGTAACCCCTGTGAAGGGGTCACTCTGTCCCCAAAGGGGTCATGACCCACAGATTGAGAACTGCTGTGATAGAGGGAATAGAGAGCAACTGGAATTTATTAAATAATGGAACTTTTGGGAAATTACCGTGAGATTTTACAGAGGACAAATTGGAATGGGGAGAAACTTAGGGAAGGGAGACCAAATAAACTGTTGCAGTAAATCCCAGTAAGAGGTACAAACTAAGATGGTTGAGAGTTAGGAGTGAGGATTATAGTAAAGCTAGTGGTACCCACATTAATAGGGAATTTGGAGGAGTGTTAGGTTGGAAGAGAAGTAGAATGAGTTTTGTTGTGGCTATGCTGTTTTTGATATGCCCATGGGAATATTTAGCTTTAAATGTCTAATAGTTGATGTGATGGATAGATGGATGGATAGATAGGTAGATAGATGTAGACAGATATATGTATGACTGGAAGAGGCGAGATAGGGGAGTGTATGCGTAGATCTGAACATCATCTGAAAATCAAATCCATGAGAGCTGATGAGATTACTAAATGAGAAAATAGAAAAGCAAAAAAGTCCCAGAACAGAGACTTAAAATACACTGACATTTGGAGGGCAAAAGAAGAGTGATATGGTTAATGATCCAGCAGAAGAGACAGAGGAGTGGACAGAGAATTTTCAGTTGAGGGATGTCAGAAGGCAGATTGCATTAGGTTTAGAAGAGAATCACAGAAGAGGAAATTGAAGCACCAAATGCTTCATTTCTCCAGGAATGTGGATGAGGATGGAAGGTGAGATAAAAGACAATAGCTAGCAGTGATGATAGGACCTAGTGAGGGTTTTTTTTTTAAGGTTGGAAAGACATAGACATCAAGGAAAGAACCAGTAGATAGGAAAATGTTGAAGACTAGAGATAGAAGGAATGATGTGGGCTGTCTATCTTAAGCTGTGGGTTGCAGCCCTGGGGTCGCAAAAAATTTGGCAACAGTAAAAGGTTTCTGAATGGGCAGTGACCAAAAGTTAATTCAAAATTAAATGCGTAATGAATCCTAGATGTTTCTGGCAGAGCTTGCTGTATTGCATAGTGCAACTTCACTACAGCCTTGGTTCTGAACACAATGCATGCACACTTTGCCCTGCACATCCCCTCAGGCCATGCAATGCCAAGGAATGCTGCTAAAGGCTGTGAATAAAGTTTTAAGAAACCCTGAGCAAGAGTAGACAGAAGATAGGATGAAGGATAGTTGTAAAGAGTTTGCCCTTGAAAAGAAGGGTCACCTCTTCATTAAAAAATAGAGCAAAGGAGTAAATAGTAAATATGATGTCCAGATCTTGTGCTTTGAAGGGAGCTGCAGGAGTGTACGGTAATAATTTCTGTTTTCATGGTAAAATATTCAGTTATATACTCATATGAGAGAGTGGAAAATGATATAAAGTGTCAGACTTTAAGAAAACTTATTTGAAGCAGCTGTTGTGGTGAATAGGATAGAGAATCAATTAGGGAGGAATAAAATAGTTGCTTTGCTGGAGTGAGGCTTCCGTACCTTTGTAGTGGAAATAGCATTTGGTGAGCATAATCTAGATTTGGGTTTTGGCAAGATACAAATAGCAATAGGAAAGAGGAGCTGGGGTTTTGGAAGTAGAAAATAAAGTTGAACTTGGAGCAATATTGGGAAGGAAAGTTGGTATCAGAGGTGGGATTTGAATTTAGGTTCTCCTGACTACTGCATTTCTAGCACTTTAATCCTTCAAGCAAGGTTGTCTAATTGGTCTGTAGATGATAGATTTTTCTCTTCCATATTCAGCATTATAAAGATGTTTTTCGTTTTAAAGTGTTCCTATATTAGTCCATCAGTTGAAAATGTAAACTTTTTACTAGCCAATTTAATTTTGAAAAAGCAGGATAGTGCATTTTTCTAAGCTTGTGCAAGACTACTATATAAGACAGATATTATGTACAGATTATATGTAGCATAATATATAATAATGTAATATTATATTACAGATTGTATATGGTAGAAATGTGCAGTCTTTTCTATGCACATATTACGCTAGTAATCTGCCACTAGAAGTCTATGACCTTTAAAATTATGTTTATAGTAGCAATGATGGGCTGTGATCCAGTCATCTGATTATTGCTTGTCTAACATTGTTAGATGACCCAGATGAGGAATGATGTATCTGACCGTAGAAGACTGCCCCCTCTATATTTCAGTTTCACCCTCAAGTTTAATTTTATTAGGAACAGTTGGGTAAATGTGAAATTGTATTGTTAGTAATTGTTTTGTTCTGCTGTGGCTTTTTTAAAATTATATTTCTTGTTTTTAGGTTTTCCTTAGTTAATTTAAGTTGAAATTGGAATTGTTCTCTTTTTTTGCTTTTTGGACGGGGGAAGGTAGGGCAGTTGGGATTAAGTGACTTGCCCAAGGTCATAGGGCTAGTTTTTGTGTTAAGTTTCTGAGGTTGGATTTGAACTCGGATCCTCCTGACTCCTGGGCTGGTGCTCTATTCACTACACCACCTAGCTGCCCCATGGAATTTTTGTTACAGTGCAAATGATCTTACTGCTAGGATTGTTCAAGAATTCATTTGGTACTAATGAAAACTATAGTGTATGTTCAATCCCAATGGTTTTGTGTAGAACAGAACTATTTTGTAGCTACGGGCTACACTTGACTGTGGCTAGTGATTATGAAAATGCATTCCATGAATCATAAAAGGAAAACCTTTGATTTGGCTGAGAATGACTCAGAAAAAATACCATTTTTTCAAAATCAAAAGCATTTATTTTTCTGACAAGCTTGTTAAGTGTAATCTTGATATACAAAAACTTTTTCATCTTCAAAATGTGATGAATTGAAACTTAGTTCAAGTGTTTCCTTTTCTAGATGAAATTACTGAAGCCAAATCTGGAACTACTACTCCACAAAGATCGGGTTCTGTGAGCAATTATCGATCTTGCCAAAAGAATGATTCAGATGCTGAAGCCCAAGGAAGATCCTCAGATGTTTCCCTTACCTCATCAGTGACTTCACTTGACTCTTCTACAGTTGACTTAACCCCAAGGCCAGGAAGTCACACAATAGAATTTTTTGAGATGTGTGCAAATCTTATTAAAATTCTTGCACAGTAAACTATAAAAGTTTGCTTATTTCTTTCATAGCAATAAGCATGCAGAAATCATAGCCAAATGCTTCCATTTGTAATCAAGTTATAATTATGGCACTGAGAAGGATAGCCCTTTCTGAATGCAATTTGCACAGAGATTGGAACGTGATTAATAGGCTCACATGAAGAAGTGAATTGTGATTATTTTATTGTCCATTTCTCAACAGGTATATGGTATATAATACAAAAGGCACAATGAATTCTAAGTCTCTCAAGCTCACTTGAGTTTTAGGTATTTTGCTGCACACTGGGCTTTGTAGAATATTACTGTTTTACCTCAAAGGCCTTTATAGTTCTCTTATTTTTTGTTAAATTTTTGCTTCAAAATTTTAAGTCAATAAATAATTGCCTACTAGTCCCTAGAAAATTAAAGAAGTGATTGTTTTTCAACTCCTTTAAATTCTTGTCCTTTAAGTAATTGTCAACAGTTTTAACAGTCAGAATGACTGTATCTCTCCCTTCCATTATCTTATAATATAACTGAAAATTGTAACTTCAAAGACATAAAATGTAAACGCGTTGTAGTTAAGATTGAGAAGTCTGAGCACAGAGTGCTTCCTCATTCAGATACCCTTGGCACTTAATTTATTCTAATAGTAAGTGCTACTACTTTCCATATATAAATTGCTCTTTCTGTCATAAGGGATGAGTTGGCATACACTGTAAATAAGACATTGGGCAATGCTCTCCAGTTTTAAAAATACTCTACCTTTTATAACATATCTTGACAATTCGTTATTAAGCATGATTGTTTAGCCAATTGATTATGTATCTGTTTTGAATTGACAATGCAGATAACATCTACACAGAGTATTTAAGTGCCCAGATATTTGGGGGTGTTTATTTCTCTGATAAAATTTAGCATGAAAAAATTCAGTCTTCTGAAGTATCACATTTCCCAAACTAGTTCTAGGTTTTGATTAATTTTTAAAATAACATTATATGAACTGAAGAAAATGCTAAACCGCCTCAAGATCTGACTTTAAAGACATTTCTATAGCTGGAAGTATTCATTTTTTTCTTTTCAGTAATGGTGTCATATCTATGGTAAATACAAATTTAAAGCCATTTTAGAGGAATTTGATATCATGTGTATGCTAATAAACATAAACAAATGCTGAATCTAATATTCTTGCCTTATATATGTTACTTTCAGTTTGATTTGTTTTATGAATAATATAGCACTGTTCCATATCCCCAAGTATTTCTTTCCTATATTTAAACACCTTTACTTATTAAGTTTGTTTTAGGCAAATACAATACTTATCTGCCTAATCAGATGATAGTGTGTCCACTTGAATATCATGATAACTTACATAAATAGTTACTGTAGTTGTGAGTTCAACTCCCAACAATTTAGTAACATGCACTGAGTTGAAAAGAAGCATGACACTGCTTTTATGTCCAGGGATTGCTGTACTTTAAATGTGGATTCTGTACAAAGTATTCATATAGTCACTTAATATAAATTTAAATTTTCTTTTGAAGATTTTCTTTATGGCCCTTCATATTTAGATTGGTATTTTGACACATGCTCTTCAAGTGAAACATAATGTACCTGGAGGTTAGCAAAAGATTATATTTTTTAAAGTTGAAGATTTGGGGGTATGTATATAATAGAGAGGACATTACTTTAATGTCTATATGTGATAGAGGAAGAGGAATCAATTAAATAGAACTTTCTAAAATACTTTATTAATCTTATAAAAGTCAATTCTGATATATTCTGTTAAGTTATTGTGATCCCTTCTAGTAATTGAGTTTTATTTTGAAGATGTTTTAATATTGCACTTGTACACATAGTATAATAAATGCACAGACTTGATTGCAGTATATTACCTTTTAAGCTGGGATCTTTTTGAAATGAAATGAATTTTTGGTTGTATATGTCAAGGTTGTATCAAAACTTTCACAATCTGTTGTAGTCTGAAAATTCTAACTAATGTTGAAGACCTACAAAGAGTCAAGATGCAAATGGTTTTTAATCTTTTTTTATCTTTTCAGCAATTTATATTTTTTTGTGCTTTAATGCAACCATGTTTTTTACTTTGTCTTGACAGCTGGAAGATGTATAGGTTTTTGCCACAAATGTATTGTATACATAGTTTTAAATATAATGCAGATTTTTCTGGCATGTAAAGATTTTGTCTTTAAAATAGATGATTTCTCATTGAAAGGAATTTTTATACTGGGTTTGGGGAAAACAGAAGCTTATACTACTTACCTAATTTAAATGTGATTTCATTAAGATATAATTCCATCTTTTGTTTGTTCCACTTTTTCCTTGAAGTATGCGTAGTTCAAGATTTTGGATGATTTTTTACAATGATTTTCCCTTTTTATACACCGTTGTCTTTGGAATTCTAGTGATGTCATGCATTTTGAATTGATACCATAATAATGTGGGTAAGCTGCAGGCTTCACTAAACTTCGTAGAACTGATTGGCATTTTTTGGAATGAAAACCGACAAGATTTGGTCAAGTATATGCTATTTAAATATATATATATATATCTTTTTCTTACTTTCCCTTTCCCAGATTTTCACTGGTATGAAAAAACCTTGACAGATCTTTCCTTTTTATTATAATTTCTCATCATATTCATTGATAAACTGAAATTCTACATGCAACATTTTATAAACTGATAGTAAGGTAGAAATCGATCTTTGTGGTGCAATATTCTGAGAATTTTCATGTATGTTTTGACTGGAGTGTATTTCAGTATAAATTTTCAAATAAACTATTTACTCTGCTTATAGCCACTGTACATTATAACACAGTGATCATTTTTCTTTTGTTAAGAACATTGTGCCTACTTCCTTTCAAAATATCTGGCAATACCAAATGGGAAAAAAAAATGCTTGTTTGTAGTTGTGCAGCTGTAATATTTTTAAAATACACTGTCTGAATATAAAGTACTTAATTATTATTTCTGAGGTTTTAAAGTTGTGTGCCAATGATTTTGTTCCTTTTAACTAAATTACCTTGAATTTTAAATTTATTTAAAATCAAGAATGGTTTAAACATTAGAAATATGTAGAATGAAATTATAGCAACTACCATTAATTGCTAACTACTAGTACTTATGTTGGTATATTTTTCTTTGTTATTGTGCTTTTAATAGTGCTGCCTAATGGAATCTGTGCTAATTAGTTGTCAGCCACAGTCTTAGAAATGATAGTCTTCTTATTTTTATTAAGATTATATTAAATAGACTGCAGTGCCAGCCTTTTAACATTGTAGCAACTATTGAGTTGCTATATTTATCTTAACCTTTTAAAACTACATGATTCTCTTGTTTCAGATGTTTTGCCCTTATTCATAATACTGTTACCCATAAAGCAAATTTAGGGACAAAGAATATCATTCTCTTCATTTGAACAGTTTCTTGGTATATTCCTAATATACCATAAGTACATTAATAAGTAATTAAATGATAACATAATGTCTCTTGAGATTAATGGTGGAAATAGTTATTTTCTTTGTCACTGAAATAAATGTGTATATTAGGTTTAATTTAGTCTGTGAACAGGAAGGTTAAAAATTCTATTTTTTTTAATTGATTTAAATGACTGTCAAAAATTTAATTTACAGTACTGAGAGTCCCAAAAATTTTAGAGCAGTTCAGTTAAGCTCTAATTTCTTAAAACTGCACTAAGACTTTTAGGAAAACTTGTATATGGTCTGAAATTTTAGAATTAACCCCCTTTGAATGCTGCAGATATCTATCATATGTTGGGTGACTAGGTCAGAAAGAAAGATAATCTATATTACTATACACACATGCGTATGTTTCTTTTCACCCAAAATAAGCACTAAAAATTTTTGCTAGATATACTTAAAATGTTTACCTTTTTGAAGTTTATTATTCATAGCAATACTACTATTATGCCTTTTGATGTAGGCTTTGTGTGGTTATAAAAATATTAATTTTAGAGTAGATTTGAGTTAAATGTTATTTTACAGGAATTTAAATAGTTACTTGTTAATATGCCACTGAACTTTCATGGGAAGGAGTTATCTTAGATAAGATCCATTATTCTTAGCATATGAATTTATATTCCTTTTCAGTATATGATAAATTTCATTCAGGTTAAAAAAATATTTCTTTCAAATTGAGGCTGATATCCTGGCAGCTAAGTCCTGACTTTTTGCTGCTCCTGCTAATGATAATTTTGGCCTTGCTATCCGCTGGTAGTGGGGGAATCTTTTACAATCCATCAGTCAACTATTGCTGCAAACAACATCATTTTTGGTTTTTATATGGTAAATACAAGTTAAAAAAAATAAAAAAAGTTTATATAGTTTGTACTTGTCAATATATGGTTTCTATTTTCAGTTACAAAAGTACAAACTAAGTGAAAGAAAAAACAATCCAGTTTCACAAGTGTCAGAATTTGGAAGGAAGCGTGTAAGTCTAGAAAGCCTCCCAGATTTGGACGGTGGTTTTGAATACCAGGCTAACGGGTTCAATTTTATTCAGTAGGCAGTAGGTAGTCTAAGGAAAGGAGTCATTTAGTCACATGTGTACACAAGAATCATTACTGGTAACAATTTTAAGTATTGAGGTGGAGGAAAGAGAAGAGGTAAGAGTTGGTTATAAGGGATTGCCACCCCAAAGACCCAGGAGATCAGTCATTATTCTTTGGTCAGTGAGCTTTTATACAATCAAAATGTTATGAGGAAAAAGAATAGAGATTAATGTGTCTGTTAATAAGATTAATAAGATTAACCTTTATTAACATGCCATTCCAAAAGTATGCTCATTTGCTTTAAAGCAGTGTTCTTCAATAGTACAAAAAATTTAGTTACCTTATGGCACGTCATCTCATAAGGACCCTACAGTTGGTCATCCAGGCTGTATTTGAAGCCATTCCGGTTTGGTATTTTACTTTCCAAAGCTTTCACTCTGCTGGCCTAGCTGTGAAAGAACCCAAGATCCACCTCCATGGCTGTGTTGATGCATTGGAATAGTAAATTCAAATAATGCCACAAAAAGAATTATGTATATGCCAAAGTCAGTTTACTATTAGCTTATAATTTATGTTTAAGACTTCCTTCTCTTTCCCCAATAACATAAGGTTATCCTTTCTCAAAGAAGGAAAGATAAATGGAGAATTTCAGTCTCCAAATAAATGAACTTTATCCACTGTAGAGTCTTTGTTCTCAGTGATGTAACAGTGTATTTTGTTGTAATTTTACAATTTTAAAATCCACCTCTAAATTTGAACAAATCACTTCCCTTAACAGGATGATGCTTAAAGTTTGAGTTCTTAAAACCATTGTTTTGGGTAAGGTTGACAGATAAGTCTTGTCTCTTATCTGTCAGACTACATTCAAATTCTATTTAGGTTATGCTTTTATTTTTAAAAAAAATTTCAATAAGAAAAATAATTCCCAACTGTACCTTCCCCTCCAAACAAATTACTGCATTGGTGACACTGCCCCCCCCACCCCTTCCAAGTGTCACAATCTATGGAGTCTATCACTTTTCTGTCAGGAGGTAGGTAACATATTTCATTTTGAATTCTCTGGACTAGTGGTGTCAAACTTAAATAGAAATAGATCCCTGCTGGCATATTGACTTAGAAAACCACAAATTTATATTTGTGTTGTACTGTATTTTTATTTTTTTAAACATTTCCTCATTAGATTTTTTTTGTTTTTGCAGGGAGGAAGGCAGGGCAATTGGGGTTAAGTGACTTGCCCAAGGTCACATGACTAACAAGTGTTAAGTGTCTGAGGCCAGATTTGAACTCAGAAGTCCTCCTGACTCCAGGGTTGGTGCTCTATTGTACCACCTAGCTGCCCCTTCCAGTTACATTTTAATCAGTTTCTGCCTCTACTCAGGATTTTTGCAAGCCAGTTTGACACCTCTGCTCAGGAATCATGGTTGATCATAGCATTTATCATAGTTTTTGAGTCTTTCAAAGTTATTTTGTATAATACTGTTGAAAAAATTCTGGTTCTGCTAACTTCACTTTACATCAGTTCTCACAGGTCTTCCCAGGTTTCTCTAAAATAGTCCATTTCTTACAGTGTAATAGTATTCCATCCATATATCATGGTTCATATTGCCATTTGTTCAGCTTTTTGCAAATTAATGGACACCCATTCAGTTTCCAATTTTTTGCCATCAGAAAAAGAGCTTCTATCTATTTTTGTACGTATGGGTCTTTTTCCTCATTTACTGCTCTCTTTGGGGGTATAGATCTAGTAGTGTTACAACTGAGTCTGAAGTTATGAACAGTTTAATAACTTTTTGAACAGGTTCCAAATTGGTTCCCAGAATGGCTATACCTGTTAACAGCTCTATCAAGTACATTAATGTACCTCCTTTCTCACTCCTCCCTCTAACATTTGTTATTTTCTTTTTTTTTTTTTTTGGTAAGTTTTACTTATCTAATGAGTATGAGATAGAATCTCAGCTTTAATTTCCATTTCCCTGTTCATAACTTAAAAGCATGGTTATGAATATGATTATTAGTAACTTGCATTTGTTCCTCAGAGAATAACCTTTGACCATTTGAATCAGTCCCCTATATATCTTGGAAAGGAAACTTTTGTCAAAGCTTTCATTGTTTTTTGTTTTTTTAGTTTAACTATGTTGTTTGGCTACTCTGCCTTTATTCTGTTTTTAAACAAAAATGTTATTGATAGCATTTGTTTTTATATCAAATGCATTTCTCAATGTATTTCCTTCTCATCTTTCTCCTAGACAGATCTTTTATAATAAGAGTTCTTAATCTGGGGTCTATGAACTTGGTTTTTAAAAATAGTGATTGAGGGCAGCTAGGTGGTACAGTGAATAGAGCACATAGAGCATGGGCCCTGGAGTTAGGAGGACTTGAGTTGAAATTCCGCCTTAGACACTTTTTAACACTTAGTATCTGTGTGACCTTGGGCAAGTCACTTCACCCCAATTGCCCTCCCTTCCCCCTTCTAAAAAAAAATAGCTTGGTCACTTTTTCAATTTAATTTCAATGATTTGGTCACTGTTTCAATTTAATTTCAATGATGATGATGATGATGGTGTGTGTGTGTGTGTGTGTGTGTGTGTAACTATACTTATCCACTCTCCCCAGCACAGATAATCCATCTTCATAAAAAATAAGTACAAGGAAGCAAAACAAATCTCACATTTGCATTGTTTCATTCTACACATCTAGTCTACCAATAAAATCTCTGCTGAAAGGTGATAATTGACTTCATCAGTCTTCTGGACATATAATTGATCCTTGTATTGATCTAAGTCTTTCAAAGTTGTTCTTCACAGTGTTGTAGTCAGTTTTTTCTTTGCATGAGTTCATAAAAGCCATCCCATATTTTTCTCCGTCTATCACTTTCATGATTTCTTAGGGTGCGGTATTTCATTATATTCGCATCATAAATTATTCAGCCATTTGTCTCAGTGACTTTCACATCTTAGTTGTCTTTTCCACCTTGTCCTTTGGGGGTCCTTCTTAATGATTTCGATATCTATGTTGATAATTCCAATACCTTAATGTCTTCGTTCTCTCTGACCTCCCTAAGTCCAAACATGTCTTTTTCAGCCCTGGACCTATCATTATTTGGTTCTTCCTCTTCCTCTAAAATCATTAACTTTTCAAATTTCTCCTCATATCATAACCTCCCTAATCCTTTACTCCTACTGAATTTACTAATTTTTTTTTCTTTTCATGACCCTATAATTCTCTTGACTCTTTCTATCCCCTTGTTGATTGACTTAACTTTCGACTCAACCTCCTGTAGGCATTTCAGTTGTTTTTGCTTTGCTTATTTCAAGGGAGACTAACAAAAGGGATTTATGCTCATGTTTTGGTTGACTTATGTTTTATCAAATTTTATATTCACTCATTTTTCATCTTCAGATAAACTTCCCTTTTGTCCATAGTAAAATTTTATTTAGGTTCTACTTTTGTTAATTTTCTAAAAATTATTTCTAAATTCAGTTACTTTATTGGGGACCCAGAATTTAGAGTTGGAAAGAACCTTTGAAATTGTTCAACCCTATCATTTTATAGATAAAGAAGCTGAAATCCAGAGAAGTTGTGTTTTGCCCAAAGTTACACAGGTAGTAAGAAGTACTAGAGCTGGATTTCAAATCAAAGTTAATCAACAAGTATTTTTTACACCTCTGTCTGGCAGGGCTATTTTAAGTGCTGGGTAAATCAAAAGTGAAACAGTCCCAAACCTGATGGTTCTTACATTTTTTTTAAAAAAAAATATGATTTTATTACTAAATTCTTATTTGTCACTTTAGTTTCTAAAAGATTGCTCCCTTGATGCTCCCCAGTGAGTCATCCCTGTTACAGAAAGGGGGAGGAGTGAATTCCACAGACTGAAATTAAGATTTAACAATAAAATCTTAATTGGTGAGCCTAAAACAACATAGGAACAATAAATTATGTAAAACAAAATTGTAGTGATGAAACAACATACCAAAATTTCTGAGATGCAGCTAAATAGGTGAAAAATCATCTTTGCAAACAAAGATTAACAAAGTTAAAAAAAAGGATTAATGAACTGGATGTGTATTTGAAAAAAAATCTTAAGTAAATAAACCTACAAAGCATGAAAAAGATTTTGAAATTACAGTAGGGATAAACTGGAAGGACTCTAAAAGTGATAAAATTAAAGCTGGTTCTTTGGAAAGACCATCAAAATTAATAAGCTTAGTCCGTCTGACTAAAAAGAGTAGACAAATCAACAAAATAAAAAATGAGCAAAGTGAAATGACAACAAAAGAAAATTTTAAAATAGTTAAAACGCATTGTTCAGTTACATGGTAGCAAAAATGAAAACACAAAAGAAATTGAAGGATACCTTCAAAAAATACAAAACATCCAAATTACCCGAAGACCAATTAGAGATCTTAAATAATCAAATCTCAGGGAAGGAAATAGAACTAGGAGTAAAAGAACTGCTGAAAGTGTTGGGGGAAGGGAGGGGAGGGAGACTTTGAATCCCTGGCCTTGAGGGAATCAAAAGAGAATATTACTAAACTTGTAAAGAACAGTTAGTACATAATCTTTGCAAATTATTCTCAAAAATTGGGAAGGAAAGCATCCCACCAAGATTCCATTTGTGGATACAAATGTAAACACGAACCAGAGATGGATAAAGCACAAGAACTATAGATGTATCATTAAGGAAAATTTTAAATAAAATCTTATAACTACAGTAACTTTTCAAAGATGCCATTCCTTATAATCAAGTTGTATTTATACCTGGGATGCAAGGATGGTTCTTCATTAGTAAAATAACATTTTTTCCTATTAAAAACATATCCAAACCACATGATTATCTCAATAAATGTGGGAAAAGCCTTGACGAAGTACAATACTCATTTATACCAAAAACCCTATGAAGTACAGTCATAGAGGAATTTTTTTCTTAATAACAAAACTTTTGAGCCAAAATGAGTTATGTGCAATGGATACACTAGAATCTTCCCAATAAATATAGGTGTAAACTCTTGACTATGATAAATTCCATAAATGCTAGCAATAGCAATAAGATGAGAAAAAATTAAAGGTATAAAAATGAGGAAAGACGGTAAGATAGTTTACTTGCAAAATCCTAAGGAATTATCACAGATTCTTGAGACAACAGCTTCAGCAAAATTATAATAAACCTATCTAATGAACCTTCAAAATCAATATGTTTATACTTAATAAAATTCAAGAGGCAACAATAAATACCATTCCAAATAATTACAAAGTACATGAAGTATCTGGTGACCAATCTACCATAGTACCCAAAAGCCCTTTAAAGAAGGAATAACATAGCTGGAGGAATATTGAATACTCGTGACAAGGCTATGCCAATGTAATAAAAATGATAATACAACTAAAGTTATTATATACTTTTAATGCTACACCAAATTATCAAAGACATTTGATAAAATTCATTTGGAAAAAGAAAAATCTGAAATATGAAGGCACAAAGAGAAGACTACTTCTAGACCTACTATATTTCAAAGTAGTAGTCATCAAAATTATCTGGTATTGGTTAAAAAAATCGAGGTAGATCAATGGAACAGACTAGACAAGGGTGAATCAGAAACAATGGAATTTAACTGTTCAAGAAAGTTGGAAAACAAATTATTTCAGAAAGAACTCACGATTTGATTTTTTTTTAAGCTGCTGGAAGAATTAGAAAGCTGTCTGGCATATATCAATACCTTAAACCAGCAGTTCTCAACCTGTGGGTTATGTTCAATTTGTAACAATGAAAATACATCCTGTGTATCAGATAGATTCATAACAGTAGCAAAATTACAGTTATGAAGTAGCAACAAAAATAACTTTATGGTTGGGGGTCACCACAACATGAGGAACTGTATTAAAAGGTTGCAGCATTAGGAAGGTTGAGAACCACTGCCTTAAACCATATTCCACAAGACATTCTAAACAGTATTCTGACCTTAATATTAAAGACCATACTATTAAAAAAAATTAGAAGAGAAGCAGATTGTATACCTCTGACAGCTATAATTAGATTTCTCCCTAAATAATATATAGAAGCAGTTACAAAAAATTGATAACTGATTACATGACACCGAAAAGCTTCTTCACAGATGAAATTAATACACCTAAGAAGGGAAACACAGTTTAATGGAAAATTTATGTATCAGATTCCTCTGATAAGGTTGGTATACAAATCTGTAAAAACTTAATGTGTATAGAAAACCAAAAGCCATTAACCAGTAAATAAGTGATCAAAGGATGTGAACAAGAGTTCTCAAAGGAATTATAAACTCTTAACAACTGTATGAAAGGACACTCCAAGAGTGGTGCACTCTGAATAGAACTGTGAATCAGTATGACCATTATGAAAAGCAATCTGGAATTATGCAAATAAAGTTTCTAAAATGTCCATACCCTTTGTTTGATCCAGATATTACATTACTGAACTTATTATACCCTAAGGTAGTTAAGAAGAAAATTCTCTCTCTCTCTCTCTCTCTCTCTCTCTCTCTCTCTCTCTCTCTCTCTCTCTTTCTCTCTCTCTCTCTCTCTCCCTCTCTCTCTCTTTTTCTCATATCTATCATCTATCTTTTTTCTTTCTATCTATGTATATATATATGAAATTATTTGTAACAATTCATTTTGTGATAACAGAATTGTAATCAAAATAGATGTTCATTGATTGGGAAATGGCTAATCAAGTTGTCATACATGACTTTAATGGAATATTACTGTGCAGGAAGAAATTACAAAGGTGATGAATACAGAGAACCATGGAAAGATTTATATGAACTGATTGAGAGTGAAGTAAGAAGAACTGAGGAAAACAATACAAACAATGTAAATGGAAAGAATGCACCCCCCCAAAAAAGTAAAAAGTTTAAAATTTAAAGAGCCAAGTGTATCTTGAAAGAAGAGATGAGAAAATGCTCTGATCCCAAGTCTTTTGCAGAGGTGGGAGGCCTGTCATTATTACACATAATACATATTCTTGAGACTTTTCAAAAAATTGATTTGTTTATTTACTTTTAGTTTACAAGAATCAGTTCCAGGATCCCTTGAGTTTCAAATTTTCTCCCCTCTCTCCCCTCCCCTCCCCATAGTAGCATGCACTCAAGTATAGGATCTGCAAATACTTTCACATTGTACAATAGTCTGGTTGTATAGAAGGGTTGTAACCAATGGAGTGAACAATGGGAAAAAGGAAACAAAATCCAAACATGGAAAAGAACAATAGCATGTAGATTGCTTCAGTCTCCATTTAAACTCTGTTCTTTCTAGATCTTTCTCCAAATGTAGACATCTTCCATCCTGAGACTTGTAGAGTTGTCTTATACCTGAGCATTGTTGAGAAAAGTCCAGTTTATCAAAGTTGGTCGTCACACGTTTGATGTGCCTGTGATTGTGTACCAATTTTTCCTGGTTCTGCTCTTCTCATTTAGCATCAGTTTGTATAAGCCTTTCCAGGTAAATATGAAGACCGTCTCCTCCCCATTTCTTATAGCACAATAGTATTCTGTTATATTCATATACCACAACTTATTTAGCCATTCCCCATTTGATGGGCATCCATCCCCTTAATTTCCAGTTTTTTGCCACCACAAAGAGAGTTGCAATAATTATTTTTTGTATGTATGGGTCTTCCTCCTACTTCTATGATCTCTTCAGGATACAACCCCAGAAGTGGTATTACTGGGTCAAAGGGTATGCAATTATTTATAGCCCTTTGGGCATAGTTCCAGATATGCTTATAGATATCTTTTAATTTCTACCTCTGAAAATTGCCTGTTCATGTCCTTTGACCATTTATCAATTGGGGAATACCTTGTATTCTTATAGATTTTACTTAATTCCCTGTATATTTTAGAAATGAAGCCTTTATCAGAGACACTGGTTGTAAAAATTCTTTCCCAGTTTCCCACTTCCCTCTTTATCTTGGTTACATTGACTTTGTACAGAAACTTTTCAATTTAATGTAATCAAGATTATCTATTTTTCATTTTATAATGCTCTTTCACTCTTCTTTGGTCATAAAGTCTTCCCTTCTCCATAAATATGACAGATAAACTATTCCTTCCTTCCCCAGATTACTTACAGTATCAGCCTTTATACATAGATCGTGCACCCATTTAGACTTGATTTTGGTGTACAATGTTAGATGATTATTTTTGCCCAGTTTCTTCCATATTCCATATTCCAGTTTTTCCCCTGGTTTTTGTCAAATAGTGAGTTCTTATCCCAAAAACTGGGGTCTTTGGGCTTATCAAACAGTATATTACTATAATCATTGACTACTGAGTGTTTTGCACCCAATCGATTCCATTGATCCACTACTCTATTCCTCAGCCAGTACCAAGTAGTTTTGATGACTGATGCTTTATAATAGAAATTAAAATCTGATATGGCTAGGCCACCTTCCCTACCATTTCTTTTCATTGATTGCCTTGATATTCTGGACCTTTTGTTCTTCCAAATGAATTTTGTCACTATTTTTTCTAGCTCTGTAATTTTTTAATAGAATGATTGGTATGATACTAAATATGTAATTTAATTTTGGTAAAATTGTCATTTTTATTATATTAGCTCAATCCAGCCATGAGCAATTGATTTTTTTCCTATTAGTTAGATCTGATTTCATTTTTGTGAAAAGTATTTTTTAGTTGTGTTCATATAGGTACTGGGTTCTTCAGATTTTTTGAAGTTTTCATCAGTTATTCTGATTTTTTTGTTTATTTGTTTTGGGAAAAGGAAGTGGTGGAGTAAGAAACAAAGATTTCTTCATAGACTCCCCTGACAAAGAACTCTCTTCCAAGATCACAGGTCCTCAGCAAGGAAAGCCTCATAATAGAAACCAAAGTATATATCCCCTTAAACAGGTCTTCTCCTTAAAAATAATATTGAGACTTTCCTTGTTCTGAAGATTGTATATAATATTATGAACTGTTGAAACTGTGAACGTTGTACTGAATTTGATTTTGTAATGGAATAAACAGAGTGTTCACTAATACTGTGTAATCTGAATCTTAAAGGCTGTTCACAGTAGCATTCTCTCAGGAATCTACTGCTGATTGGCTTGCTTTGTTTACTTTGGGACATGAGAAGTTTAATATTAATATTAGCATCTAATCTGTAGTTTTACTAATGTTTGGTTAGAAATAACTTACGTAGAACAGTTATATGTATCACAAACAAATAAGCAAAAAGACAAGACTGATAAGGTAGCAGTAACACAGACTAGAATATGTATTTGTATTATTATATGAGCCAAAGTGAAGAAGATGAAAAGCCAGAGCCCAAAGTCCTCAGAGCTAAATGCCCTACCAGGACCTTGAGCAAGCTCTAGGTGACAGAAATAATATGTCCCATGGTGTTGATCATATGGTTAGGCTGATTTTTCCCCTGAAAAAGATAAAGAAACCAAGACATGATTGGTCCATGGGGATAATTCTCAAGCCATTGACGTGTCTTCCTCATTGCCTAATGGCATAAAGGAGGCAGAGCCTTAAGGAGTCATTGCCTCTCAGACTTGGCTGATGTCCCACTGCTGTCGAAGTCAGCACAACCTGTTGACTAGATGGGTTTCTCTTTGGAGACAAGGAGTGTTCTATCTACCCAAACCCAGTGTTGTGTCCTTGCTGATTATCCTTCCCATGCTATAGGCAAAGAAATAATAACATTGAAAAATGTGACACTACAATTAATAGATACAATTTACTTTTCTTTTTCAGTATGTAACTGTAATGTTAATGGAATAGAAAGATCTTCCCTGTCCATTAATAGACCTATGTGACCACATGTTCAATCACAGGTGTCTTGCTACTTTGAACTCTGGCCCAACTGTGATACATCCTGAGTCACATAGAGCCAACTGGGGAAGGAACTTGACTAAGGGACAGGGAGGCTTGCTTAGGAAGGTTTTCACACCTTTTGGTACTAAGCTAAATAGGCACTGACTAACAAGGGTTTTAATGCCTTCTGGCTCTGAACCTATTAATTGAAAACTATATATATACTGGGAGGTTGGTAATTTACTTTGGCAGTTTGCTTATGGGAAAGACCTTTTGATTCCCTAGATGGGACTCTGTGAGTAGCTGTTTATTGAGAGCCTTCTGACTGCTCAGAGGTTTGTGCTCTCCTGTTCCAATGGTGTATTACTTTGTTCAGACAGTAGGAGCCTTGTTTGTGGAATCTCTGCTAATTTCTCTGCTTGTATTTCCTAGTCATCTGCAATTAAAGTAAGATTGTTGACCCCTTTAAAAGCTGTCTTTCTTTTAGCAAAGCAGATCAAAGAATCTGCGCTAACAGGCCATCCTGGGTATGCCAGGGTGCTTGCTAATACAATAATAAATTCAATGTATAACTTTCCATGATGTTTTTCAAAACCCTTTTGATTTGCAAGACACCAAGCAGATGCCAGGAAACTGGCGCTTCTATATTATAAGCTGTGGTGCAGTAATCCAAGTCCCATTCTTATCTTGTTAGCCAACTGTTCACTTTCCAAATCAGTTTTTCTCTTACCTGTCTGTACAAATACATTTTAACTTTCTTTTACCTATTGTCACTTTTGGTTCTGAAAGGACAATCGCAGTGATTATGATCTTCAGTTCCTTATCCTAGAATTGATAAAATCTTTGACAATCCTTTCTAGAAATCTTTTGGGAGTGTCAAGCATACTGATATGAGTCAACAGAAGTGGGTAAGTTACCTATTTTGACACTTTCCTTGATTGCTGCTTTTACTTTATTAACTGTTTTTTAACCATCTTAGAGACTCTTTTAATCTGGGAAAATTTATATTTGTTTTTATTAAAGAGAAAATTTATTTGAACCCTCAATTTAATTAAAAGATTAATCCATTTCATCAGATACAGAATGTTGACTTGGAGGGCTCATTACAAACTTGCCTATGACTGCTCTGAATACATTCCATAGATTTTGTTATGTTCTCTCTGAATTATAATTATTCTTGTTGTAATCTGTTTGAGTTTTTTTGTGCTATTTCTTCTTTCATTCAAGTGTTATTTATTTTTTTGTTTTTCACATGGACCTATTTCTTACTAGCTAGCACTTTAAAATTTGCAATAGTATTTGAGTTCTTTATATAATAATATAGCACTTCAATATAAGCACTTCAAAGTGTATTGTAAATATTATCTCGTTTTAGCCTATCAGCAGCTCTGAGGGGTATGTTCTGTTATGATCATTCCTTTTTTTTTTTTTTTTTTTTTTTTTTTTGCTTTTTTTTTGGAGGGCAGTTGGGGTTAAGTGACTTGCCCAGGGTCACACGGCTAGTTTTTTTGTGTGTGTGTGTTAAGTGTCTGAGGCCGGATTTGAACTCAGGAACTCCTGACTCCAGGGCTGGTGCTCTATTCACTGCGCCACCTAGCCGCCCCTGTTATGATCATTCCTATTTAACAGATAAGGAAACTGAGCCAGACAAAGATTGAGTGATTTGCCTAGGGCCACACAAGCTAGTAAGTGTCTGTAGCAGATACTTCAGACAATTCAGATCTTTCTGACTCCAGGACAAGTTCTCTATTAACTTTATCACTTAGCTGACACAGATAGAGCCTTTATTTACCACTGACTTTATTGAACTAAGCTCTAAAAGTATGATCTATAAAATCTATGCTTTTGTAAATGTATCTACATCTTAGCTGTGACCCAACATGTGACCATTATTATTATTATTTTTTGCATATGATTTGTCTTCAGTAAAAATAGTTGTCACAAGGATTGATTTGAATGTGGGGGAGAAAAGCAGAAAGGTGTAAAGATGATGAATCTGATTTATGACATTTAACTTATGATATTGGGCAAGATAGCTGAATGGCAATGCTCAGTAGGATATGTGTGACTGGAGTTCAAATATTGCAAACACAGGTAAAGATTAAAAATCAATAATATAGAAGTAACAGCTAAAGGTATAGGAGCCAGTGAAATTACCAAAGGCAAAAGGCCTGGAAAAACCTTGGAGATGACCTAAACGTATTAGGTATGAGGAGGAAGAAATGTAGTCATTTGAAGAAATTCTGAAATACAAATTAAAGAGATAAGAAGAGAACCAAGAAGAGGCAGCTAAACAGGACAGGCTTTCAAGGAAAAGTGGGACTGGCCGACAGTGTTAAATGCTTTGTCCCTTAGCCATTTTTCTGTTATGTCTGACAAATTTTTGTGACGCCTTTTTGGAGTTTACTTGGTAGAGATACTTGAATGAGACATTTCCTTCTTCAGCTTATTTTACGGACGAAGAAACTAAGGCAAACAGTGTGAAGTGACTTGCCCAGGATCATACAGCTAGGAAGTATATATGGTCTGATTTGAACTCAGATATTCCTAACTCCAAACTCCAAGTCTGGCTCTCTATCCACTGATGATGATAACTAAGAAATAGATACTTGATTCACAGATTAGGAGGACAGTTTCAGTAGAATGGTGGGCATGGCAGGAGAGATGTTGTGATGGATATAAAGTACTTGGCAAACCTTGAAGCTTGTTCTAAGTGCCAGCCATTAGTATTATATCAGCCTCAATCTCCAGGCCCTTTATCTAGTGGTGATTTTTTTTATTGACTTGTTTATTTTGTTTATTTACTTTTAATTTACAAGATTCAGTTCCATAATAACTTGAGTTTCAGATTTTCTCCCCTTCCTTCCCCCTCTTCCCCACCATGGTGGCGTACCATCCCATGTATGGGATCTGCAAACACTTTCACGTTGTACAATAGTCTGGTTGTATAGAAGCATTGTAACCAATGGAGTGAACAATGAGAAAAAAAAAAAGAAACAAAACCAAACATGGAAAGGAGCAATAGCATGCATTGCTTCAGTCCCCATTTTAACTCTGGTCTTTCCAGATCTTTCTCTGAATGTAGACATCTCTTTCCATCCTGGGATTGTAGAGTTGTCTTACAGCTGTGCGTTGCTAAGAAGAGTCCAGTTTATGTCCAGTCATGCATATGATGTGTCTGTGACTGTGTACAAATTTTTCCTGGTTCTGCTCTTCTCACTTAGCATCAATTTGTATAAGCCTCTCCAGGTAATTATGAAGTCTATCTCCTTTCCATTTCTTATAGTACAATAATATTCCATTACATTCATATACCACAACTTGTTTAGCCATTCCCCAATTGATAGCATCCCCTAAATTTCCAATTTTTTTTGCCACCACAAAGAGAGCTGCAATAAATATTTTTGTACATATGGGTCCTTTACCCACTTCTATGATCTCTTTGGGATACAAACTCAAAAGTGGTATTACTGGGTCAAAGGGTATGCAATTATTTGTAGCCCTTTGGGGCTAAATAGTTCCAGATTGCTTTCCAGAATGGTTGTATCAGTTCACAGCTCCACCAACAATGCATTAGAGTTCCAATTTTTCCACATCCTCTCCTGTCATTTTCCTGTTTTGTCATCTTAGCCAATCTGACTCGTGAGGTGTACCTCAAAGTTGTTTTGATTTGCATTTCACGAATCAGTAGTGATTTAGAGCATTTTTCCATATGCTTAAAGATATATTT
>CM053594.1:302423605-302453617 GCA_028646575.1 Pseudocheirus occidentalis | reverse complement strand
ATTTTATAATGCTCTCCAACTCTTCTTTGGTCATAAAGTCTTTCCTACTCCATAAATCTTTGCTTCCCCAGATTATTTACAGTATCAGCCTTTATACCTATATTGTGCACCCATTTAGACTTGACTTTGGTGTATGGCGTTAGATATGCCCAATTTCTATCATACTATATTTCAATTTTTCCAGCAGTTTTTGTCAAATGGTGAATTCTTAACCAAGAAACTGGGGTCTTTGGGCTTATCAAACAGTATATTACTATAGTTGTTGACTACTGAGTCTTTTGTACCCAATCTATTCCACTGATCCACTTCTCTATTCCTTAGCCAGTACCAGGCAGTTTTGAGGACTGCTGCCTTATAATAGAGATTAAAATCTGGCACAGCTAGGTCTGGTGGTGATTTCATTCCTTGAGCAGCACTCCTGCTGAGCTCAAGCAATGTTTATAGGGCAACATGGGGGTGTGCTGATCAATGCTTAACAACAGGACTGGCAGGCAGTGGTGTGTGAGATGGGGAAATGTATGCACAAACACCTTTAATTATTTAATTATTAATGTAATTTAATTATTACATTGGTAATACTTTAAAAAATTAGCAAAATAAATCAAATACTGATTTGTAGTCCCCCCCCCACCTCCCTGTGGATTTCTTAGGTGTAAATGCTCCTAATGGAAATTTAACAAATCACTTGACTAGAAACCAAGATGCCAGGGTTGTTCAGAAATGAACCAGTGATAAGGAAACGAACAAGAAACTGAGACTATTGTTTTATACCTTTGACCAACAAAAGAAAGGAGATAGAGTAACAGTTCAAAGGAATAGGAGGTTTTTAAATAAGATTTTTCTTTGTATATGTGTAATGCAGGACCTTTTACAATAGGAATATTATTTCCTAAGGTATAATCACAAATACACAAACTTACTCCCTGATACTTGGGAAGAGGCATGATCCCTCCTTCCTACTTTTCATCACTTCAGTCTCTGGGGCTGTGAAGAGGATTAGATTTAAAGCTTCATTTTATTCCCAGATAGCACAGTTCCAGTTCCAAGTTCAAACTTTCCTTAGACTTGAGTCCCAGCTACCCCCGCTTCTCAGGCCTTCCATGCCAAGCTCATTTGCAGTACCATTTTGTCTGCATTCTTGGCTCCAATTACCAGTCCAGTGGGGATCCCCACCAGCACCTGAAAGTGGAAAGAAACAACACAAAGTAGAAACAAACATCCTCAGATCCATTTCTTGGAGGGTGGTGGTAAAAGGGAGGTAATTAAGGGAAGGAAACCCCGTCTAGCCTAATTAGTTCAGTTCATGGCCTTCACACTGGGCACAGCAGCTAGGAGTGACCAAAAAGGTGGCAGAAAAAAGTCAATGAGTTTGTCTAAACATTTTTTAACTACTTTGTTAGCCAATCAAGGAGGCTTCCCACATGACAGGGGCACAGTGAACTACACTCTAGTCAAATTGGCGGTTTGCAAAAGTACATCTGGGTTACATTTGAGGGATATGCACATGTCCTGTAATGTCCACTAGAAACTTTTGCCTCTATTGTCTGTGAGTATCTGCACAATCTTCATGGATGGTCAAAGTGTGCAGATATTGGGTCTCAGCTTGCTGCTTGCTAGAATTTTGAAAAGACTAGAATTAGTTCCAGTCAATACTGACATGCCAATGAATGTTGGAGAGTCTAGAACATAACCAGAACAAGAATATACACTTTTCTCTTGGCATCAATAACTTCCTTAGGAAATTTCAAGCTTACCTGGATATGCCCAAGTATGCAAGTCCTTAAGCCCTGTCATAGGCTTTAAAAGGTATTTTACCTAAGTATTTGTGATAAAAAGAATGCAAAATGATGGTAACTTAAGTTTCACTGTTAAGGACAGCATTATAGTCCTCATTCTCATTTTTACCATCCACTTTGCATGAAATCCTGTTTTCAGGTGGAATAGACCCATAAGGAATTGATGATGAGGCCAATGTGACACCTGGCCTTGAAGCCCAGGGTGACTTCCTGTCCTGACCTTGCTCTGGTTGCCCAACACTGGATCAGATTTTAACTTCTTCATGACCAATGCTGCATTTTCTTTGCCAGTACATCTAATATAAATATGGTTATCTGGTCTACAATTATAACAAAAAGTTGATCTGTTACTCTGAGGATTACCTGATGGAGGTTGTGTTATGTTAGTCTTTTGTGTCCTCCATTCCCTTAGACCTCTACCTCCCCAAGGGGAATAGGACTGGGCACTGATCCATCTCTTAACTGATTGTCTCAGGTTGTGTGACTGAAGTTCAGTACTGGTGGTTCTGTTGTCTTGCTTTGTACCTATGATCCATTCTTGAGAAGACCTGGAGCCTTGCGGACTATATTGGTTCTTGAATGTTAGGAGTACCTGCTGTCTCACCTCAGACACTGTTGTCAATGGTTTCTGTGTCTGCACAGAACTGATTACATCAGCTGCACAAGGGTCATGTATCAAGTCCTGGAACAATCTCTGCAGTATAATTTTTCCTGCATCCTCAGGATCCAGTGTCTTTGTTAGTCTCATCACTCCTTGCGCTACCCTTGTGAGGGTCTGGGAAATACTTGCAGGTTGCAGGTGGTTGGCATGAGGCATGGGGAGAGTCGAGGCCCTGGAAAAATCTGGGTCACGTGGAGTTCAGAGCACGCTGGACTCTCCAGGTCTCTCAAAGGCCTTGGCAAGCAGCAGTGCTTGGAGTTCTAGTGTGTGTAGAAACTGGGGTCTCCTTACCCCGAGGCCACGTGAAGTCCTGAAACCACAACTTCCCGCCCCCACATTTGGCTATATCCTGCTCCTTGCAGCCAGACCTTGTTTTTTTGAGGGTTATATAAGACTCAGGTTTTGGGGTAGTCTGAGTTTGGTTGTTGTAGGTCTTGAAATGTTGCTGTTAGGCTTCCCCAATGGAGAGGACTCAATAAACCTTCTGTTTGCACTCCCAGCCTTTGAGACTCTTCTGTTCTAGAGAAGACGCTGGAGCATTCTCAATTGAGGTGGTAAGTAACTGGCTGCCCCTGCCAGAGTTGTCGTCAGGGAAAGTGGCCCTGACAGACCTGTTGTCAGGGTGGAGAGGACCCGGACATACCCTGAGGAAGAAGTCAATGGGCTTTTCTCCTTTGTGCTGCATGCTATCAGAGACAAAATTAGAATAGGGGTTTCCTGATTCACCCCTTTCAAGCACATGAGCTAAAGTGTGTATATATTCTTTTCAGGTAACATCTGGCCTTGCCATCGCGAAGGTATCCACTACCTTTGCGACTATCCCCCTTAAGGTATTTGTCAGATTCATTACTTTGTCTACTTCAGGGGCCTTCCATTGTTCCAGGCACACTCTTGCCCGTCCAGCTAATTTCCTAAGATTATTCTCCTTGGAGTCATGGTTCATCCAGAGAAGATGCAAATTTGGGGTCCAGGGTATTTGTATACAACAGGGTATATGGCTTCTGTTGTATACAACAGGTGGCTGTATATTTCCTCATAGATGAAGTAAAGGTTCTGCATTGAATTGTGACATTCAGTCTTTCTATAGGAATTGCTCCTTTGATAAGAAACCTACCTCTTTAAGCAAATCCTCGTCCTTAGCAGGTGGACAAGGCTGAACTTCCTAAGAATAACTTCTTACTATCATTTCCTCAGGTACATTTATATGATCAAAATCCTGAGGTAGGATTAGAGTCTCACCTGCATCAATCTGTACTTCAATTGTATAGTCTGCGAATCCTTTTATTTTTCTGCCTTTAACCTTATTTAAGGTTTGGGTCTATTCCTGGTATCACGAGATTTCTATTCTTTTCAACTGCAAAAGCTCCAGTCTTTTCTAAAGATTCCTCTACCAGTGCTCTGTATATAGAAAACAATTCCTATTTAAACTCATTCCAAGCCAGCAAAAGTACAAACATCTAAACTATGGGTCTTACAGAACTGAATTGAGTGATTATCAATAATAGCCTGCCATTTGGGATAAAAAAGGTATACTATTCAAGTAGCTCCCTTCAGAAACAATGAACTGAATCACACAAGAACGGAGAAAAAAATTGTCTAAAGTTGTTTTTTTTAAAATTAGAAAAAACCCAAAATTTCTTGCAAAAATTAGTAACCAGAAATTATATTCCTACAGAGCTTCCACGTGTAGTGAGGCTATCTCCTGCATGTAGCATGGGGGTGTCATTGTGTAGTTGGAAAGAAGACAAAATAGACATGTTTAGCCTCTTCTCTCAAGCCTTCTGAAATGGAGATTTTAATTTTCTGCCAGAAGGAGAAGTAAGAAGTGAAGGGCAGAGAGTGACCACTATACTTTCCTATGAGAGTGAGCACTGGGCCTGATTTTGTAGCTGTTTGTCTCTTAGATATTGTTGGTCTAGGAAATATGGTTTTTAAGGTTCAAACTAAACTTCTCATTGCTATTATAATATTATAATTATAATGGGGAAATATAATGATATAA
This sequence comes from Pseudocheirus occidentalis, assembly GCA_028646575.1. NCBI lineage: Eukaryota > Metazoa > Chordata > Mammalia > Diprotodontia > Pseudocheiridae > Pseudocheirus > Pseudocheirus occidentalis. Next base: position 302,449,158 of record CM053594.1, on the reverse strand, counting down.
CTATAATGGGGAAGGCAAAATCCCAAGCTTTATATTCAAGGCTTGTTGTCCAGTCATTTTTCAGTTGTGTTAGATTCTTTGTGACTTTTTGGGGTTTCTTGGCAGAGAGACTGGAGTGGTTTGCCATTTCCTTCTCCAGCTCATTTTACAGATGAAGAAACTCAGACAGAAAGAGTTAAATGACTTTCCCAGAGTCATACAGCTAGCAAACACCTGAGGCCAGATTTGAACTTAGATCTTCCAGATTTCCAAGCCCAGTGCTCTATCTATTGTGCCACCTACCTGCCCCATTCAGCATTTTGTCCGTTGTCTTGTCAATTCGTGACACCTATAGAGACCTTCTGTCTGAGGGACACAGACACCCAGGGATTGTCCTAAAACATATAAAAAGCTTGTCATTCTTTTATCGGTCAGAATTTACGTTCTGGTTCCTTGTATGTACATGTTCACTAGCTTTGGATAACTTTAAGGGAATAAACAATATGAATTTATATGCCACTCAGTCTGTTTGCCTCTTTTTTTTTTTTCAACCAGGTTGTTGCAATAATCCAGGCGTGAGGTGTTGAGGGTCTGCAGCAGGGTGGTGGCGATGTCAGTGGAAGGAAGGTGGAACATTTTAGAGATGTTATGAAAGGAGGGTGGACCGGGCTCGGCCATAGAAGGGGCACACCTTGAGACTCTATCATTTACTCCCCACAAGCGCAGTGTTCTTGTCTGGAATTTCTGGCTCTGACAAGCTGAGATCCTCACTAAGCGAATTCCTCGCAGCCCCAGTAGGGGCCGCCCTGATGCTCGCAGGCGTCCACCTCCGTTTCCTAGGAGACCTCATGACGCTTCCAAGTAACCCCACCCCCCCCTCACTTTTTCAAGAGAGACGGAAGTGCGAACGGAGCCGTTTCCACTTCCGGTGGGCCATAGTGAAGTGGAACGTAAACACTGGTAGTGGGTATCTGTCGCCAGGTAACCTGGGGCTCTCGGGGTGGCTTGTGTAGGTGGGGGCGGAGAGAGCCTGGCTTTGGTGAAGAGACTTCTTGAGGAGTCGGGGGGAACCTTGTGCGGTGTGGGGTGACTTCAGCCCTGTGGGTTGGCCCCCCCGAGGTTGATGGGGAGGCCTGTCCGTCCCTTAGAGGTCTGGGCCCCCACGCCCCTTTTGTGTTCCCATCCTTGTTTTCTCCGGAGCTGGGAGGAGGGGGAGCGGGCTCCCGTCGTCCCCTTCCCCCCCCCCCCCCCCCGGCTCCGGGCCTGCTTTGGGGCCTCGAGGGGGTGGGGGGCGGTTTGGTGGATTTCGGGGCGAGTGAGGTCAGTTAACCAGTTTCCTCCCTTTCTGACATCCGGGCAGTTTTACACAGACCTTGACCCCCGCGGGTGTGGTGAGCGGGAAAGTCTCTGAGCCTCTTTGTTTTAAAGGAGTTAAATCATTTTTTCGGAGTCATCCCTGAAAGGATGAGCGTCTTGAGCTGTGTTCACACTTCTTGCCTGTGTTTTGGAGTTAAGTAATGCAGTGATAAACTGCGCCCTCCAGAGCCTCAGGATTGAATAAAAAGTAGCTTATAAATAGATAAAATGTCCATCAGGCATTACTTAAAGTACCCATCATGTACTGTTGTAGGGTACATGCCCGGGCAATGACAGACCAGTCAATAAATATTTATTAAGCACCTCCTTTGTGCCAGGCTTTGATGTAGGTATTGGAGCTACAAAGGAAAGCAAAAGACTGACCCTGCTCTCAAGGACCTCAACTCTGTGGTATTTTAGTGATATCAGAAGGCCTTGGATGTTCATAGTTTCTTTGGAAATTAAGGAAGTATTATTTAAAAAAAAACTTGCATTTATCAAAAGTAGAGTGGGGAAAAATACATGTCTAGGAATTCTTTTGGTTAAAAAAACGGCTTTGAAAACTATAAAGTGCTAAAGTAATTACAAATTGATGTTTTACTATCTCTAAATTTATAAGGTTTATAACTTTTTGGAGTTCCTTTAGAATATAAGTTCCTTGAAGGCAGGAACTATTTCATTTTTGTCATAGAATCACCAGTGCTTAACTCCCTGTGGAGTTAAATGACTTATCCATAGTCACAGAGCCAGTATGCGTCAGAGGAGAGACTTGAGCCATATCTTCATGACTTCTAGGCTAGTGCACAATCCATTATGCCATGCTGTCGGGCACATATTAGGTAATTAATAAAAGTTTGTTGGTTATCTTTACATCTCTAAATATCTCTACAACCTATCTACCTATTTTCCATCCTAATCTACTGTTTCCCAAACATGCTTTATATTTTTAGCTTCATTATTCATATATGTACATATTATATATATTTTAAAATAATGCATTAATGCTTTTCCTTGTACCTGGAAAGCTCCAGTCCCCTATTGTATTAGGTATTGACATTCATCTTTGAAAAATTAACAAGTAAAATGCTCTCCATTTCTAGAGAGAAAACTGATGAATTTTTCCTCTCCTTTCCCACTGGGGAAAAAATTCTTAGATATGAATGGTCAAACAAAACAAATTCCCATGTTGGCTATATCCAAAAATATGTGTTTTATTCTGCATATTTAGTCTATCATCTTTCCCCTAAGAGGTGGATAGCATTCTTCCTCATTGGTCATCTGGAGTCATGATTGATCTTTGCTTAACTGAGATTAGTGTTTTTAGTTCATCGTTCATTAAAAAAGAAGTTGTTAGAGTATGTTTATTGAAATTCTATCTGTGATTCAAGGTCTATTGTTACCAGTGAACTTTTCCTTTCTACAACACTTATTATCCAGATCAGTCATATGGAACTTATATATTATTTGTATTTATGCATTTCTAATATCCTCCAGGTTGTAAGCTTCTGGTATCCTCCAGAGGCACTTGATATTTATCATTAAATGAGAAGTAACAGACATTGACTAGAAGGTTAGACTAAGAAAATTTGAGAACCCTTTAGAATCCTGAGATTTTATATACTCATTCCATTTGTGTTTTAGAATTAATTTATGGTTTCCAGGGTTGCTGTACTGGGAAGATGTTAATCCCTTGAAACTATTTTTAAAAATCTACTTTAAATGACATGAAAATTTTCTGTGGTGAGAATATGAAAGGCTATAGTTGAAGAACATTAGAGTTTATTTATTCTGTAATTTCTCTAGTCTGTTATAGATTTCTTAGGAATGAACATGCAGCTTTTTAAAAGATAATTTATTTTTAGTTTTTAACATTCACTTCCATAAGATTTTGAGCTGTAAATTTTCTTCCCCTTCTCCTCCCCAAGATAGAATATAATCTGATATACACTCTACTTATACATTCATATTAAACATATTTTCACATTAGTTAAGATGTAAAGAAGAATTAGAACTAAGGGGAAGAACCACAAGAAAGAAGAAACAAAGTAAAACAGAAGAAAAGGAGAACAAATAGTATGTTTCTATCTGCATTCAGACTCCATAGTTCTTTCTCTGGATGTAGACAGCATTTTCCATCACAAATCTTTTGGAGTTGTGTTAGATCATTGGATTGCTGAGAAAAGCAAAGTCTGTCAAAGTCAGTCAGTGTGACTGTTACTGTATACAGTGTTCTCCTGGTTCTGCTCATTGCATTCACCAGCAGTTTATTTAAATCTTTCCAGATTTTTCTGAAGTCTGCCTGCTCATCATTTTTTATAGTACAGTAGTATTCTGTTACATTCATATACCACAGCTTGTTCAGCCATTCCCCATCAGGGCATCCCTTCCTTTCCAATTCTTTGCCACCACAAAAAGAGCTACATGCAGCTTTTATAAATGCAGAAGACAACTGATCTCTCAGCTTACATTTTCTTTGAATTTGGGCCCATTTTTAATGTTACCAGATTAATTTAATTTTAAATTAATATTTAATAGTTTAATTAAAATAAAATAATATTATTAGGAATATAATAAATAACTTATTCATTTGGGTTTTACTTGATGCTGGTACTACCACCTCCCTGCTTTTCAGAGGTAGAAGACTATAGGTATGGGATTTTGGTATACTGTCAGATAGGGTTGATTTACTAAACTGATCTTTTCTCTTTTTAAATTGTTTTAATAAGTTAGAAATAGCTTGCTAAATGGGGAGAGAAAAAAGGACACATTCAATAAAAACAAAAGATAGTAAAAATAATATTAAAGTGATCTGTGTGCTTTTCTTTACACATGATAATAGCACTACTGAGCTACAATCAGTAGGGCATGCATTCATGAATTACTTTTCTAAGAGTATTGTTATAGTTACATGGGTACAATTATATATTCTTCTGGTAGGTATGACCAGTAATAACCATTTGTGAATCAGTCATCTGGGAGTAAATGGAACTCAGGCTGTGAAATGAGCTGTTGCTTTAAGGGCCAGTTTTTGGCCTAATAGCACATTTTTGGGGGCTAAGAGTTCTCTAGGAATCTCTTAGTAGATGATGCTTTACCTTAGGGGTTTTCAACCTTTTCAGGTTTTTACCATAAAAATCTAATAGTAACTTACTTGATCTTTGGATCACAGTTGATGTGGAATGTTTTGTTGGAGTTGAATAAGGAAGAAAAATGATACTGTTTGTCATGCATATGAGTTTTCAGACCCTTTACAAAATAGCCCAGTAGCCCCTTAAGAGTCCTCATCTAATACACTGGGAAGCACTATCTTACCTCATAGGTTTCCAGACTAGTTGCCCTTGCCTAGCACAGTTTCTGCTCTTTTTTAGAGATTCTCATCAGGGAGGGAAACGTAGCAGGCAAATATTTTTCTACTGTCTGCTTAGGGACTTTATTGTCAGATTTAATATTCTTACACATAATCCTCCCCTATTCCACTGTTCCTTATGAAGACAACCCTTTCAGCAAGTCTTTCACCACCTTTCCAGGCAATCTTATAGTTTTAAGGGAAATGATTAAAGTTGGTCTGTATAATTTTCTAGAATGGCTTCCTTTGGATGGAAGAGGAAAATTGGTGAAAAGGTCTCAAAAGTCACATCCCAGCAGTTTGAAGCTGAAGCTGCTGATGAGAAGGGCTTAGTGGAGAATGATGACGTTAACTGGCTTCATGCAATTAAACGAAAGAAAGCAATTCTCCTGGAAGATTGTGCAGAGAAGAGCAAACGGCTAAAGGATGAAGGGGCAATTTTGGCGGAAAACAGGAGGTATAGTATATATTTTTCTGTTTCGGGCAATGGAGTTTATATTTAATTTTCTAACCATGTAGTCATAAGATCTGTATATTCACACATTTTAAATTTATAGGATAAATAATTGGTTGCCAAGGTGAACTTTCCTATGGCTAGTGTAGATTAAACATTTTAATTTTGATTATATTATTTCACAGGTTCAGAACTGTTCCTTGGTTTTGCTCTGCCACCATTTATGGCTTCATCAAAAATGGCAACTATACTAGATGAAGCACATCAAACTTATTTCTCCTGGAATGCTTGATGACTTCTGGAAACTTGCTTATTACATTAACAACTTTGAATCAGTACTAGGCAAGTTAGGCATTCTCTGTAGTAGCTTTGGGAATATATAATCTTATAACTTTTCTCCTTGTCTAAGGCGTCCCAGGTGGGAGATTCAGTTATAGCATTTCTCTAAGAGTTCTGATCTTCTCCTTGAAATTTTTAATTTAGTAATCATTAAAAAAAAACTCTAGCAGAGTAGGGAATCAAATTATATATTTAGGGCAGGGATAGGCAACTTTCAGATAATGGTACCATAGAGTAGCTTCTGAGATAGCTTGTAGTGGCTTGCTGCCGCTTCACTGTGAGTAAATTGTGTCGTTTTTTCCTTCCTTTCTTCTTTTAATCTTTCTTTTCTTCTATCTGATTTCTTTTTCCTTTCTCATTTTGTCCTGCAGATTCTTGCCAGTAGGAGTTCCACCATGGCCATTATTTGACCTTACCAGTGACTGTGGGTCTAAATGTCTTAATCTGTAAAAAGATTAGATTGTATTAAGTATATCTAAGGACATTTCCAGCTCTAGACTTCTTTGCTCCTGTGTAATTTGTCCTGGAGAATTTACTGTCCCTACCTATATGACATCCTTTTTATTTCATCCAAGATTTCATCTAAGAATAGACCCTTTAGTGTGTGGTTGATAGCTAAAGAGCACAAGATACTAATTACATCTTCATTCACAGGTTCTTTGAGGAGCTTATAAATCTGAACTGGGCATCCCAGTAGCCTAATAGCAATATTTTGGTGTAGCTAGATTGTCATCTAATAATTGAAATATTTTTGTTCTGTAACTAGATGATACAGGGTAAAGAGCAGTAATAGAAATAAGTATGTGTGTATACGTACGTATACACGCATACTCACGTATCTCTACATACTTAAGGGGCGGCTAGGTGATGCAGTAGGTAGAGTGCTGAGCCAGCAGTAGGAAGACTCGTCTCCCTGAGTTAAAATCTGGCCTCGGGTACTAGCTGTGTGACGATGGGCAAATCACCTAGCTCAGTGGTTCTCAACCTGTGGGTCATGACTCTTTTATTTCTGATGGAGTCATGAACCAAGAAACCAAGACTCCACTCCTCTGTCTGTCTCCAGGTGGGTCCAACCACGTGCAGATACGTCCACATACGAGTATTAAAGGGTTGCGTCATTAGGAAGGTTTAGAACCACTGACCTAGCTCTTTTTCCCTCAGCTTCCTCATCTCTAAAATGAGGTAGAGAAAGAAATGGAAAACCAGTGTAGTATCTTTGCCAAATGGGGTCATGAAGGGTCAGACACCACTAAAACAACTGAAAAGTAACAGTAATGCACACACAATCTTGGTACCAGAGTAGCCAGCAGGACTTCAGTTTTAATTTGAGTTATCTAGCCAAAATTCTAAGTTTTAAGTAAATTTTAGTAAATGTTCCGTGTTCTAAGAGTTTATACTATTCACTTTTGTCAGTGATCTCTACACTCTTATTTTAGTGATTAAAATTAAAAGCAAAAAAGGAATTACTATCCATGGTACAGCCAATGGGGAGAGTTAGATTACAAGATGAAGCATCACATGCTAATAATCACTGCTACTATAGTCTTGGCCTTGTGGATCTCTTGAGCTTGGGAATTTTGAGAGCTAAGCCAATCAAGTCTGGTATTGGTATGGTGGGAGCAAGAGCCCACTAGGATGTTAAAGGAGTGATGAACTGGCCCACCTTGGAAACTGAGCAGATCAGAATTCCTGTGCCAGTCATTAGTAGTATTGAGCTCATGAGTAACTACTGTGTTTCAGCCTGGGAGACCTAGTCTTAAGATAAAAAGATGTAAGACGTATATTTTTATTATGTTTTCTAAGAGTGCTACTTTTGTGCTTTTATGCTTTGCTAATTTTTATCAAGTACACAATATGTAACACTTTTGATAATTAAAAAAAGATATTTTACAGCAGTGGTTCTTAACTTGTGGGTTGCGACCCCTTTGAGGGTTCAAACAACCCTGTCACAGGGGTCGCCTAAGACCATTGGAAAACACATTTTTCCGATGGTCTTAGGAACCGAAACATCACTCCTCTGTCTGTCTCCAGGAGGGTCTGCCCACGTGCAGATATGCCCACATATAAATATTAAAGGATCGCGGCATTAGGAAGGTTGAGAACCACTGTTTTAGAGTGTTTTTTCTCTTTTTACAATGCATATTTTTTAAATTAAAGAATAGAAGGAGGTAGAAAAGAAATTATGATAGTGGAAAGAAGGCAGAATATTAACTAGAAGTTTTATTATTGAGGTAAAATTTTTTAAGAATTGTACCCCCCCACACATTGTAAGCTATAATTGGCACTTCCTTCCATGTTACCAGTCTCATGTCCTCCTCCCCCCCCCCCCATTCACAGACCTAGATCTCTTTGATCTTTGGTGTTTCATTTGTTCCAAATAAACTAAGGGGGTGGCGTATATGGAATTTTTGCCCTCTTCAGTCTTCTTCATTATTTCCAATAACCTTGTCTTCTGTTTTTGTAATTTCTGCTACCATCCTAGTAAATGCAATAAAGACCCCAAAGACCCTTACCCAAATAAATTCAGAGGTTTCTCCAGGTAGAAACAGAAGCTCTTTATTCTAAAGACAAGTCTCGAGAATTGGGCATCACCATCTCAGATAGGTCTGGTATAGGGAGGCACCCAACAAGAGGCAAGTAAGCAGTTTTATATACCCTTTTACAAACAATTCTATGAAAAACCTCAAAATTTCCAGATAAACCCCCAAACCCCCTCCCACCAAAAATCCCCTTATGCTGGATCATTACTCCATTGGTGGGGTAACACGACCTCACAATCTACGCAGGACCCTGGAAAGCCCCTCTTGCCCAATACAAAGACATATAGCTATGATTATCCATATGTAGCAAAAGGGGGCCATTATAAAAAGCCCCTTACAGGAAGATGGGAGGGGGAGTAGGGGCACATCATCCAATTTCCCCGAAATCAGGTGATTTACAGGAACATGAAACATCGCATTCAGTAGGACTGGAGAGTATTTTTTTTCCTTTGTAATGATTTTTTTTAATGTTAAATATATTTTTAAACATTCATTTTTTATAACAGTTTGAGTTTCAAATGAACTGGAGAGTATTTATTTGTTCCCTGTTGCAGTTCCAGTTGCAACCTCTGTGTTTAGTCTGGTAATTCCTGTTACCTTCAACCTGTTCTCAGAGTTATCTGGATAGGATTGCCATGTATTTTTAAATCTCTTTAATACGGTGAGTCATAGAATCAGAATGTTGGAACTAGGAGGGGCCTTAGAGATTAGATGGTAGAATATTCTTCTTTTTTCCCCCCAGTTTTATAATGTGAACTGACTTGCCCAAGGTTATAGAATTAGTTTACGACGGAACTAAGTCTTGTATCCTAGTCTCCCAAATTCCAGTCTTGTGCATTTATCTTATGCAACTCTAGCTACGGTGGTACTGGTTGAGTATGACTGTGTAGGTTGTAGATTGGGAACAAGAATATTTAGGTGGCATGTGATTGAATGAATCAGTTTCTAAGTTATTGCACCTACTATGTCTGTAAGAAATACAAAATATGAGTTTACAATTTAGCAAGTATATACATAGGATACAATTATAAAATAAGATACTAGTATGGATGGTGAAAACTAACCACTCTGGAGACATCGTGATTGAAATGATAAGTAGTAACTCCAAGTTTTACAGCTGTAATGAAAGAAGAGAAGTTTTGTGGTTAGAATTTCAAAGGGACATGTGAATGCTGGGTTACCCTGAGAGCAGCTTCTGGCTACCAGATATATTTTGTGCTGTGTTTTATGATGTCCTTGGGACATGTATCCTCCCATGATCCCACTCTATTCTACTGAAGAAATGCATAAGATGATGAGAGTGTAGAGAGAGTAATAATGGAGGGAATAGGGTTAGAACATTGAATAAATTGATGAGCCAAAGAAGATACTGAATAGCAGGAAATGAAAAGAGGGGAAGAAAAATAAAATCAAGTCCATCTTTGTTCTCTTAATGCTGTTCTTCTTGGCATAATCTGCCTTTCACTGCATTTTTGCTTCTACCTTTAGTGATACAGCTACCTTTTCACTCCTTACCATCAACATAATGTTATGCTTAGGAGACTTACTGGTAAATATTTGATGAAAGAGGGTTGGCTTACCCTAATGGCTGCCTCACATATTCCAGCTGCTATTATGGCTATTAGACACTGAGCTAATTCATGTCCTTGCATGTTCATGATGTTTGGCATCTATTGAAAACAGGGATAGTATCTATACCACTAGTTTCATTGGTAGAGAGAATTTCCTGGATGAAGAAATGGCCTCTTCCAGTGTGGGTTGGTGCCTTCTCTACAACTTATTGTCTTAGAGTGTTTCCCATAGCAAAGATAACTTTAGCACAGAGAACCCAGAATCATAACCAGTGTATGTCAGGGGTGAGACTCGTGTCTTCCTAGTTCCAAGGCTGAATCTCTGCCTCTCCTGAAAACAAAATTTCATTTTAAAGAACATCCTTTGATAGACTGAGAAAATTGTAACATTTCTGCATAAATCATTCTTGGATTATAATACTAGAAGCATCATAGATGTTAAGGAATTTTTATTTTTGTCCCTATTTTAATTTTTGACTTAGGAGACAGTCTTTTATAAAATTCTAACATAAACAGAAAACATATTCTTAGTTTAAATGTTATTAAAAGAATAATAAATAGAAGCTGCCCGGTTAATATGTTATAGATTGTGAATTAGCAGCCTAATATAAAAACATTCCTCTGGTAGGACTTTGAGTTGTCTGTTATGTCTTGAGCACAGAAATTTCCACATTTATGAAATCACTTTCTCAGTATCCACAAAACAGAACTTTAGGAATTTTTGTAAGTGCCATTTAATAACTTACTATTTTTCTTTTTCTAAACTGCACAAGAAGGAAGAAGGTAAAGGCGAATTAGTCATTGCTATGCCCTTGAATTTCCTGTTTGTAGTTGTCAGAAAGTACAGCCATATAGATAAACAAGATGTGCACTACCTGCCCACATAGTCTCCAAATACTGTTAATTTAATGGAAAATGAGTCAGACCTCTTGTTTGACGTCAAATGGAGAAAATAACCAGATGTTTAACTGATTTTTTTCAGCTATTTGTTTTGACATAATGTATACATGGCTTCATAGAATAACTAAACATCAAATAGAGGCTAGTAGAGTAGACTACTTTGGATGCTGTCAGACAAACAAAAGTTGAAGTAATTGACTACAGATAGATGACAAATGTAATCATCAAAGGAAAGAAATACTTACCTTGGTACAAAGTTATATAAATTGGAGAATTTAGATTCAGTTAAACAAGTTTTTTGGTTAAGGGAGGAATACTCTAAAAAATGTAGAGGAAAACATCCTTTGTATGTAGAAGAACTGTGGATTTCAGGTTGTATAGGCCTACAGTAGTAGGAAGTCAATGCTTTTATAGTTTAGAGCACTGTCATATGGGTCTGGCACCTTCTTTTATACTGATGCACTCCCTGGGCACTGGAGTACTCCATGGGGGCCAGTGTGTTCCTATCCCAACCCAGTGTCTCCAGTGTCAGCAGACCTTTCTGTCTCCCAATGCCAAATTGGGCCTGATAAAGAATTCATTTTAACATTTTCTAGATTTCTCCATTAGGATTTGAGCTCCATTAGGATTTCTCCATTAGGCCTGTTAGAAGAGTTTTTGTGGAAGGGAGCCTGACTGCATTGCTTCTTACTGCTCCATCATCCAGGTCTCTTGTATTTTAAAAAGGGTATCCTGAAGACTGAAAAGCCTGAGGAACCAAGTAGTTAATTAATTGTGGTGGAATTTCAGATATCATGACAGGAGAGGGAGACCTACAAAGTGTCTCTTAAATTATACCACAGATAGTTGCCTCTGCATAAGGCTCAATCCCAGTTCTAGTATGTTGTTGCCTTTTTGCATATTTTATACTTTCTATATCAAAATAAAATTTTACATTCTTCAGTAACTTTCTAGTATAGTATCCACATAATTTTTTCCTTATAGTCCACATTACTATAGGCATTTATAAATTAGTAAGTAGTGAGTTGGATCTCTTGATATTTTTTGACTAAAAAAAATGACATAAATATAGAGCCATCTTAAATACCTGAATTCAAAATGTATAAGTTGAAAGTGTGACCCATTTTTGAAAGAAAATTGTAGCAACAGAATTTGTTAATTGATTAATATTTTTAATTTAAATTTTTCTTGTACTTAAAGGTGACTTAAAAAATTGTGTTCTGTTTTGTGATTTCTAAAACTAATTTGATCTAAAAATTGTCATATACACCTAATTATCTTTAAATTATGCATATTTTAGTTTAATATTTTAGAAAATGACTAGTTAAATGCATGCAACTTTTTTTTCCCTACATGCATTCACTATTCCCCTTACATTAAGAAAAAAGAATAGGGCTTATTTATTGGAGAATAAACAACTTTTAGTGGAAGTAAAATTTTAATTTATTTAATGTTGTAGGTCATTTGATTTTATTTAAGTGACACTTTTAAAACTATCTCTGAATAGTTTCAAGATTTGCTTTTAAAGATGATACTTTGTATTGTTTTTACTTTGAAAAAGAGGATCAAGAAATCTTTGGTCCATACTAAAGTTTTTAAAACCATAGTTGTCGTATCTGTCTGAATATAGTACACACTTTACTCCCCAGTCTGAATTCTATAAATTCATGTTCTGCAGACATTTGTTAAGCACGTATTACTCTGCCAGGTTCTGGGGATACAGAGATGAAAAATGACAGAGCTCTTATTTTTATGGGCATTATAATCTTGTCTGATATTTTGGTCACCAAAGATAAAGACTGGCAATAGGAAAAAACCAAAGAATAAGGTTGATTCAGGCTCAGGTTAGAAGGAAAGGGTTTTTCAGTGTCACATTTACTTACTTTGCCTTTTTCATGGTTAGTATGTGTTTGAAAAATGCCACAGGACATGAAAGAGACAAGACAAAAAAGAGAAATAGTATTCTTTCTCTTTAAAATCAACACCAAATACTTGTAAGGTAGATGCTAATGGAAAAATAACTGGAAGGATGATAATGAAAATGTCAGCAGAATCGGGAGCGCTCAGTAGAATCCAGACTGAAAGGATCCCAGGAGTTTGGCCTTACCTCAGACAGGTATAAAGCTGTTTAAAAAGAAAACAAAAATCTGCAGTAAACACGTATTGAGTGGATGTCTGGAAAGAATGACAGAGTAATGTTTAGAGAGAAGCTTGAAGAATGCTTTCAAGCTTAATGAGAGCGGGGGGAAAGTAGAATGTGACTTGAATGTACTTAATGGTCTGTGTACAGCCATAGCAAGCAGGCATGGATCATTTGTCTACATTAAACCTGTTCCCCATACCTTCTAGCTGAAGCCATGTCTGCTCATTAAAGTACTTAATAGGTTTTCTTTAAGGTACATTGTAACCCCAGAAGGCCATAGCAGTGGGGAAGGAGTTGAGAGCTAACAGCTGGGGACTATTAGCAGTGTTTCAGAAATAAATCTATCCATACAAATATGATAAAGTGCATAGAAGCCAAACATTGGCATGTGAAAGATCAGGGTAGGAAGAGATCACTTCTTAGGGGTGAGGTGAGGATCAGAGAGATCAGTCATGGCATTTGAGCTGAACCTTAAGGAAGGAACAGAATTAAAAATATATAAAACCTTATGACATATTGTGTACTTAGTGGAAAAACAGTTAAGTACTTCTTGTTCTTTCTAGAAGTAACAGAACTTGTACAAATGATTCTCTCCCTCCCTTTCTCTTGCTGCAGGAGCCTGTACCTGACACCCCTGCTATTGGTGCTGCAAAGTAAGGGAAGAGATCTCTCGTGTTTCCTTTCAGTGAGATCTCATTTTAGAGGTGTGACCTGTGTTCTGGAATAGCCTATATTTTGACCACTGTTGTAATTCGTTTTTTTCATAGTTTTTTACTCATCTTCAAAGTCAAAGTCTTTCTTATTTTTATTTATTTTGAATTCATTTAAATTACAAATTATATGAAATTTATACTACTTCATAGTGTGTTAAAACTGGTGGAGACCTTAGAGATCATCTAGTCTGATCCCCTTAGCATATAGATGAAGAAGAATCTTAAGGTGGTTTGGTATTTTTCAGACAACTATTTTTTATTTGAGGACACACTACGTAATCTAGATATCTGGTTTAATTTGGAAGAAAAGTTTTGGTGTCCTATTGACTAATTTGGAATTTTAATTCTCTACTTTGGAAAGGAGATGATTCTTGCAAAAACAAAATTTTTTTCATAGGAAAACTCATTTGGCTGATTCTTATAGCAATAATGATTCATCAAAAAGTACTTTCAGCATCATATCTCCATAATAGCCACGGCGTAAATAAAAAAGTAAGCAAAACATGTTTCAAGTATTGCTGTAGTGTTACACAAAAGAAATCCATCTGCAAGAGGCAGAATATAAAAATGAGTTAGTAAAAAGGCCATTTACCATAAAATTTTCGTTAATAAGCTCACCAAATCATGGAATAAAAAATAAAGTGTAAACTCCTAAGAAAGGTGTTGAAAGCAAACTTGGAAACAGCTAATAAGTAAGACTATTTGAAATCTGAAAATATTTAGTAGAAGGAAATGGAATACAGAACCTTCATAATCTTTACTGTTTTCCTGTAAATTTAACTGGATGATAGTTTTAAATTTTGTTTCCATAATTTGTAGTTTGTAACTAATTGGACAAGGAATACGTACTGCAAACTGTGGGAGGGCAGTCTTCTTGCTTGGCTATCCTCGGCAGTATTAGAATCATTAATTGATATCTGAATATCAGCTATTCTGAATGGGAAGTAGGGATAATAATGTTCTTTCCCTCACTTGACTTCCATAAGAACAGTTGTTTACGTGACTGGGATGAAATAGTATTTTTTATTTAAAAACAGAATTGGACCTTCTCAGATCAAAGCTAACCTGCCCCTAAAAAGGGGCAGCATCCTTTGGTGTGGCAGAGAGCTTGAACTGAAAGTGTGATTATGTATTCAAACCTCAGGCAATCTGGCACCTACTGAGGAGCAAGTGAGAAGACTGAGGGAAGTTGGGCTTCTGCTATGTCCTTTATCTCTTCTTTTCTCTGGTAGCTAGTTAAAGTTAAGCTACTTTGCCTCTACACCAGAGGAATACTCAGGCACACCTCTGCTTTCTATTCTCTGGCAACCTTTTTTAAAGTTATTTTTTCAGTCAATAAAAATCTACCTTCTCTTCTTCCCACTTCCCCTCCTCACTTGAGAAAGAAAGAAAAACAAAACCTTTTAAAAAGATGTATAGTCAAGGAAAGCAAATTCCACATTGGCATGTCCAAAAGCAGAAAAACTTACCTCAATCTTTACTCTCAAGTTTTATCACATCTCTGTTAGGAGATGGCTTTCATTATGAATCCTCTGAAATTATAGTTGATTATTTCATTGACCAGAGTTCCCAAGTCTTTCAAAATTGTTTTACAATATTGTTGTCATTGCATAAGCTGTTCTCCTGGTTCTCTTCTGCTCACCTCACTCTATATTGGTTCACACAAATTTTACTAGGTTTTTCTGAAACTGTCTCCTTCATCATTTTTATAGCACACTAGTATTCCATCACACTTAAGGACCATAACTGGTTCAGATATTCCCTAATTGATGGGCACTCCCTCACTTTGCAGTCTTTGCCAGTTTCTAGAGGGAATGTCCAGGCAGGTCCTGCCACTTCTTTCCTGTGCTATTCTAGGATTTTAGGCACAGTCCAGGGTGAGGACTTGGAAATTTTCAGGGTTCCCAAAGTGATCTGATCTAGGGCAAAGGCTGATTGCTGACCTCTTGATTTGAGCACTGCAAATTTCTGACCAGCAGAAAATGTTGATCTGTGCCACAGGTCTGAGAACTTATTCCTGGTTAATGTTCCAGTAGACTGCTGCTAGACTTAGCTGCTATCAGCCAGTTAGAAAGCTCTACCAGTTCAGAGCAACAGAAGTGCAAGCTCCGCTTTGGTTTGGATTTCTTGTTGTGATTATTATTCAACTGCAGGGTGGGCTTGAGGCTGGAACTTAGACTTGTTCTTTTCCTGGAGTCTGAAACACACACCTTGCTTTGGAAGTGAGAAGCTTGCATGCTTCAGAACTTGTTCCTTGCTAGTATACACAGCTGAAGAGCCATGACCATTTCTCATTCTGGAATGCCACCTTTATGGGGAAGACCTCTTCTTTAGCCTGCCCTGGATGTGTGACCTAGAACTAGGTAGCGTGCCTTCACACACCCAGCTCTTACCTATTCCTACACCCTAAATGAGTTTGGCTCCTCTGTGCAGGGTTGGGATGTCTTCTTACTGTGGTGCATAGGTTCTCCTTGCCCTGAAATACTCTATGCAGCCATTCCTGGCTAGACCCTATCCTCTGACCTCTTCATCTCCCAAAGCCAACTTGGGCTGGGAAAAGGACTCACTGACTTTTTTTAAATTTCCTGATCAGGACTTGGTTTGGTATATTTTCTTTTCTTTCTTTCTTTTCTTTTTTTTAATAATTGATGTTTTTAATTTACTTTTAGTTTACAACATTCAGTCCTACAATCTCTTAAATTTCAAATTTCCTCTCCCTCCCTCTCCTCTCCCTCCCTCCATAGTGGCATGCAATTAAATATAGGTTCTACAAATACCTTCACATTGAACGTTAGTCATGTTGTAAAGGATTAAACCAGTGGGATGAACAGTGAAAAAGAAGGGATAAAGCAAAACATAAACAAGAGAGAGTAAATAGTTTGCTTCAGTCTGCAGACTCTGTGGTTCTTTCTCTGGTTGTGGATATCCCTTTCCATCATGAGTCTTTTGTAGTTGTCTTCTAGCCTTGTATTGCTGAGAGGAGCCAGTCTATCAGAGTCAGTCATCACACATACGATGTGTCTGTAATTGTGTACAGAGTTCTCCTGTTTCTGCTCTCCTCATTCAGCATCAGTTTCTCTAAGTCTCTCCAGGTTATTATGAAGTCTGTCTGCTCCTCATGTCTTACAGCACAGTAGTATTCTATTACATTCGTATATGCGGTGCATTTTCTAAGGAGAAATATTGGGTCGAGCTTAGTTGTGCTTCTTTCTGCAGCTCTGCCTCCCTCTGGGGTGGGCAAGGTGAGAAGGGACTGATTATTTCCATAGCATCTGCTAGGTACTAGCACTATGCTGGGTGCTTTGCCAATTTTATCTCATTCTTCTGGCAGAGAGGGTAAAGGGACTAGATATAGACCTTCTTTCAGAAGGTAAAGGAGCCAGACGTAGGAGCTCTCTCTTACTCTCTGCCACTCTGTCATTCCCTGAAAAAAATGCTAGACTCAAAGCTGGGAGGCTCAGGCCTCAATACAGGCTCTGAGAATTAAAAACTCTGCAGTCTTAAGAAAATGATATACTCTTGAATTTCAGTGTCATTATCTATTGAATGGGTATAATTATGCTTATCGTACTGGAAGTCGATTGTGAAAAACACATTTACCCTAAAAAAATAGCCCAAAATAAGTAATTTAATCATTTTTTTAAGTCTTTGCAACTATTTCTTAGATACTGATGGTATTAGTTAACCGAAAGAAGGTTTTACCTGCTTTCCTATACTTAGATTATCCCTTTCCTTCAGGTTCTAGAATTTCAGTTTCATGATAGAGTTACAAATTCTCTGACTTGAGTCACATAAGCCTGGTCCTTTACATGCCTGTCTGACTTAACTTTTTTTTTTTAATTCCCTTTTGTTGAATCATCATTCATTCCCTACTGTTTGGTTCTCAGGGTTTTGTTCCAAGCTGGATTTCCCATTATTTTATCAAACTCATATGTCCCAAACATCATCTTTTTCTCTAAACTGATTTTTTTCAGCAAACTTTTTTATTTCTGTAATGGGTACTAACAGGTTCACAAATCTTAGTCATCCCTTTCCTTTGATCTACATATGTAGTATAAAAACCCACAATGTCTAACATCCAGTCTTTTCTCTCTAGTCATATAGCTTCCCTCACCCTAATAGCATTTACTTGAACTATTACTAAAACCTCTTAATTGGTCTTTGTTTCCCTAGTTCATATTCCATTTTTGTTGTTGTTCAAGTCATGTCCGACTTTGTGACTCAGTCGACCATAGCATGCCAGACCTTTCTGTCCACTAACCCTCAAAGACTGTCTACCCTCACTTTTAATGCTTCTGTGACACCATCCAGCTCATCCTTTGACATAACATACCCTTGGGTTTTTTTTTGCTTTTTGCAGGGGAGAAGGTAGGGCTATTGGGGTTAAGTGACTTGCCTAGGGTCACACTAATAAGTGTTAAGTGTCTGAGACCGGATTTGAACTCAGGTTCTCCTGAATCCAGGTCCAGTGTTCTATTCACTGTACCACCTAGCCTCCCCTAGATACCCTTTTATGTTTGCCTTCAATCTTTTCCAGTTTTAGGATCTTTTCCAGTAAGTCCTATCTTCTCATTATGTGACCAAAGTATTTAAGCTTCAGCTTTACTATTTGTCCTTCCAATAAGCAGTCTGACTAATTCCTCTAAGTATTGACTGATTTGATTCCTTTGATGTCCAAGGAACTCTCAAAAGTCTTCTCTAGCACCACAGTTTAAAAGTGTTGCTTCTGCTACACTCAATTTTCCTTACAGTCCGGCTCTCACAGGTATACATTGCTACTAGAAAAACTATAGCTTTGACTGTGCAAACTTTTGTCTGTAAAGCAATGTCATCGCTTTTTAGTATGCTGTCCAGATTTTGCCATAGGAACTTCCAAGGAGCATCTTTTAATTTCATGACTGTAGTCAACATCTATAGTGATCTTTTAACCCAAGAATATAAGATCTGGCACTGCTTCCATTTCTCCTCCCTTTATTTGCCAGGAAGTAATGAGACCACTTAGCTTAATGTTAAACTTCAAGCCAGCTTTTACACTCTTCTGTCACCCCTAATCAAGAAGCTTCTTAATTCTTCTCGCAGAGCACAGCTCCTTTTTTGATTCAGGCACCCATGCTGGGTGCCAATGTCTTCCGTATTTCACAATCAGTACTAAAGCTTTTCAAAGAGACCTTGAGAGTGTCCTTGCTTGCCTTTTGCAAGTTCTTCATAAAATAGTCTTAGGTAAATGTGTTTGGCATTTGGGCTTTGTGGCCAGCCCATCTAAGTTGTACTCTCTGCAGTAGAGTTTGAATGCTTGGCAGTTCAGCTCGAGAAAAAAGACCTTAGTGTCTGCTACCTTATCATGCTAAGTAATCTTCATAATTTTCATCCTAAGACAATTCAAAATGAAAGTGACTCAGCTTTCTGGCATGGTGCTGTTAAACTGCTCAGGTTTCACAGACATACAGTAATGAAACCAGTGCAGTAGGTATGTAGACCTTCAATTTGGTCTGCAGCCCAATACCTCTTTCCCACATTTTTTTCCCAGAGTTTCCCAAACATTGAGCTAGTTCTGGCAATGTGTGTGTCAACTTCGTCATCTACGTGGACATCTCAGGAAAGTGTATTGCCAATGTAAGTGAACTTATCCACAGCACTTGAAATTTCTCCATTTGCTGTAACCAGTGGTTCCACATATGGATGGTGGTGTGGGCTGGTGGATAACCTATGTTTTCTTGATGTTGATTGTCAGGCCAAAACTAGCACAAACAGCAGAGAAATGATCCATATTGTGCTGCATCTCAGCCTCAGAGGCTGCATTGAGTGTACAATCATCTGCGAACAAAAAGTCATGCACCAACTCTATCTCTACTGTAGTCTTGGCTTGTAGCCTTTTCAAGTTAAATAGTTTACCATTAGTGTGCAAGCTGACCTCGATGGTCACATCAAGGTGATAACATATAGCCTTTTCCTACTACTTTTCCAGTCTTAAACCGATCAGATGTTCCATGTTCCATTCTAATGCTGCTTCTTGGCCTTCATATGGGTTCCTCAGGAGAAAAATAAGACAATCTGGTACTCCCATCTTTTTGAGGGCTTGCCACATTTTGTTGTGAGCCACACAAAGGCTTTAGTGTAGTCAGTGAGAGAGTTTTTCTGGAATTCCCTTGCTTTTTCCATAATCTAGATAATGTTGGCAATTTGGTCTCTGGTTTCTCTTCCTCTTTGAAAACCAGCCTTCTCTCTTGGCAATTCTCGGTTCACATATTGCTGAATCCTAGTTTGTAGAATCTTACATATAACCTTGTTGATGTGTGAAATAAGTGCAATTGTTCAGTAATTTGAATACTCCTTGGTATTGTCCTTCTTTAGCATTGGGATGTAAACTGATCTTTTCCAATCCAGTGACCACTGTTGAGTTCTCCAAATTGGCTAAGCATACTGAGTACACTACTTAAACAGCATTATCTTTTAGAATTTCAAATAGTTGTGTTGGAATATTATCATCTTCACTAACATTACTGTTAGAAGTATTTCTTGAGGCCCACTTTACTTCATTTTCCAGGTGGTCTGCCTCTAGATCAGCAAAGCACACCATCATGGTTATTGGTCATGTTAAGATTTTTCTTGTGTGATTCTGTATATTCTTGCTGCCTCTTCTTAACCTCTTCTACTTCTGTTAAGTTCTTATGATTTTTGTCTTTTATCAGGCCCATTTTTGCATGAAATATTTGCTTGATATCTCTCATTTTCTTGAAGAAATCTCATCTTTCCCCTTCTGTTGTTTTCTTCTGTTTCTTTGCATTGCTCATTTAAGCAAGCCTTCCATCTCCTGTTTTTTTTTTTTCTGGATTTCTGCATTTGGTTGGATATATCTTTCCCTTCCTTCTTTACTTTTTGCTTCCCTCCTTTCCTCAGGTATATATAAAGCCTCAGCAGACAGCCATTTTTTTATAAGAATGTTTTTTGTTGCTGCCTCCTGTACATTATTGCAAACCTCTGTCCAGAGTTCTTTAGGCATTCTGTCTACAGATCTAATCCCTTAAATCTATTCATCATTTCTATTTCTTATGCTTAAGGGATGTTATTTAGGCCATACCTAGATGTTTTGATGGTTTTTCCTACTTCAATTTAAGTCTGAATTTTGCAGTAAGAAGCTCATGATATGAGCCTTGGTCAGCTCCAGGTGTTGTATTAACTGACTGTATAGAGCTTCTCCACTTCTGACTGCAAAGCATATAATCAATCTGATTTTGATATTGACCCTCTAGTGATGTCCATGTATAGAGTTGCCTCTTGGGTTGTTGAAAAAGAGTGTTTGCTCTGACTGGTAAGTTCTTTTGCCAAAGCTCTGTTAAGTCTCTGCCCTGCTTCATTTTGTACTTCA
The DNA here is from genome assembly GCA_028646575.1 of Pseudocheirus occidentalis. Lineage (NCBI taxonomy): Eukaryota > Metazoa > Chordata > Mammalia > Diprotodontia > Pseudocheiridae > Pseudocheirus > Pseudocheirus occidentalis. Next base: position 302,428,451 of record CM053594.1, on the reverse strand, counting down.
AAACTAAACTTGCCTGTTATTCCACTTATCTTTTGATTTCCTACTTTGGTGTTCCAATTCCCTTTGATGAATGTGACATCTTTTTTTGGTATTATTTCTAGAAGATATTGTAAGTCTTCATAGAACTGATCAAATTTGGTTTCTTCAGTGTCAGTGTTTAGAGCATAGAGTTGTATCCCTGGAATGTTGAACAGTTTGCTTTGGATTCAAACAGTTGTCATTGTGTTGTTTTTATGATTATACTCCAGTATTCCTGTTTTCACTTTTTTATTGATTATGAGGACTACTCCATTGCTTCTAAGGGATTCTTGTTCACAGTTCACAGTAGTTTGTGTAGTAGTCACCTGAATTAAATTCACCCATTCCCATCTATTTGGGTTCACTGACACTCAAAATGTCCATGTTTAATCTTTCCAGTTCCTGTTTTATTACATACAACTTACCTTGGTTCATAGCTCCTTCATGTAGCTGCCAAAATAATCTTCAGGCAGACCTGACTATGTATATGTTGCCATTAAGATAAAATACATACTCAATATTCTGATGTTTATGATCTACCACTAGCTCAAGCCTCTATTTCCAGCCTTATTTCACAGTACTCCCTTTTATATACCCACTGCATTACGTTCAAACCAGCCTACTGTTTCCAGAAATCATTATTTGATCTTCCCCCTGTGTCATTTCATGAACCATAACTCATGGTTAGATTCTGTCATTTCCATATCAAAATTTTTCCTCTTCCTTGAAGGTTTAGTTTTAGGGGCTACCTCCTCTGTTAATTCCCTGAATTATTCAGTTATTAATGTTTACCCCTTTTTCAAATTACTTAGTGTTTGCTTACAATCCTATGTATCATAGCCTTTGAAATGGAAGCCTCCTATATTTTAAGGAAGGAACTACTTGGTTTTTAGGCCTTGTTTCCTGAGTGCCTGTTTTGCATGTGGTCAGTGCCTAGTAATTTTTTTAAGAGTATTAATTTCAAACCCAAAACACATAGATGCACACTTACAAGACCAAATTCCTTAGCAGTGTGGCCCTTGAAAACATTGACAGTACGTTTTCCTTCTCCCCTGAGAAGACAAGTCAACAAATATTTGTTATGTTTTTACTATATATCTGTGGTAAGCACTGAGGTTACAAAGAAGAACAAAAGCATAATTTCTACCCTCAAGGAGCTTAGCATTCTGATTGGGGAGAAGATATGTAAACAACTAGGTATGTAAAAGATACATTAAGATGTATGTATATATTAAGTAGATGAAAGACAATCTGAGGGGAGAAGGCATCAAGAGGAGTGGGTGTTGGAGTGGTGAAGACAAGAAAGAAATGGCCTTTTGGAGTAGCTGAGGTTCAAGTTGAGTTTGGAAGGAAGTCAGGAAAACCAGGAAGGGTGAAAGAATAGAAGTTTTCAGGCATTGTAACAGTCGTAAAGGCATGGAAATAGGAGTTTGAGGGTTCTGGTTGAGGAAACACTGCATTGTGGAGTGCAACTATGTTTTGTAGGGAGTGATATAGGGAATTAATTAGGGAGGAGTAAAAGGACTACTGCCTTGTTGCAGTTAGGGCTGGATAACATGACTTTGTAATGTTTTCTGCCAGCACAGTTGTGAGACTTCCTTTTGCTGTGTTTAGTGGCTTGTGAGTAGGGGTGGAGGAGACAGATGGGAATAATCCAGAACTGAGATTTGGCAAGAAAAGAATGGCAGTAAGATAGGGGTGGGAGTTGAGGTGGGGGTATTCAGCAGCAGATGACATTGTAGAGGTCAGATGGTTAACTATTGGGCAGAATTTGGAGAGAAAGAAGAAAATGAAGTCAGATCAGGGGTAAATACTTGAGAAAGTATAAAGGGGTAGAAATGTTGGAAGTTTTTGATGAAGGAAAAGAATTTCTTAAATTGGATATTCCCTAAGAATCTGTTCCAAGCCTGCTTCTCTGCCCTCACAATCTTTCCTTTAAGAAAACTTAATGTACTCCTGTGTTTTAAACTCATCTCTGTGTTGATGATTCCCAGGTAACTTATCTCTATTCCTGATATCTTTGTTAACCTCTGTATCCACATATCATGTCTTACTGGCTCCTGCCATTCAGCGTGAGAGACAGTGTGGTATCTTAGAAAAAGGCCCTGGATTTGAAGTCAAAAGACCTCGCTTGAAATCTTAATTCTGCTTTGTTACCCTGGGGATTCTGTTTCCAAAACAGAGTTTATTTTCTTTCCCTCAAAACATACCTTTTATTCTTACTTCATTTTAAAAAAATATTTCTGTAGTTCCTCTTGCATTTAGTCTCTTTTCTATTGCCATCATCCTGCTACAGGGCCTCATTACTACCCTCCTGACTATTTGCAGGGGCATCCTAACAGATCTTCTTCCTGTTTGCTCTCTTTAACAGTGCTGCTAGATCATCTTTCCTTGTGATGTATTGTGTTACTCCACTTGAAACCAGTCAGTGCTTACTGAGTAAAATTAAAACTTTTTAACTTGTCATTCAAGGTTCTGCTTTTCTAGTCTTACCTCTTATTACTTTCTTCTAGTTTCTCTAAACTCCAACCAAACTGATTACTCATATAATGTGTCTTTGTTTATACTCTTCCCTTTGCCTGAAATTCCCTTGACATTCATTCCCTACCCCATCCCACCTTTTTCCTTACCTGTTTGATTCAAATTCAACAATCCCAAAGGAGAACTCATTATCTCCCCCCTGCCTCCTACTCCAGAACCCACTCTTCTTCTGAATTTTCCTATTTCTGCTAAAGACACAATCATTCTTCCAGTCTCCTATGTTTGTAACTTTGGCATTATCCTTGACTTTTCACACCCCACATATCCAGTCAGTTACCAAATCTTGCAATGTTTTTAACCACCACAATGTACCTTGCATCTTGTCTCTTTTCTTTATACATCTACTATCTTCTTTGGGGCCATTGTTAAGATTAATTGATTTCCTTGCTTCAAATCTACCCACACTGCATTCCATTTTCCCCACAGCTGTGAAAATGACTTAAATTCAGGTCTGACCAAGTCACTTCCCTGTTAATAACCATCAGTGACTTCATAGCTTTTGAGATCAAATATAAACTCTGCAATTTGGCTTGTAAATCCCCTCACAACCTGGTGCCAACCTCTCTTTCAAGTCTTCATGCCACATCCTTCCTTTCTGTAGACTCTATGCCAGTCATACTGGCCTTTTTTCTGTTTTCACACTTGCTGGCCACTCTGTCCTCCTACATTTGAATTGGCTCCCCCACTCCTGACTTGGAATTCCCTCCCCCACTCCTGACTTGGAATTCCCTCCTTCATTTCTGCCTTACAAAATAAAGGATCCCGGGGCAGCTAGTGACACAGTGAAGAGAGCACCCACCCTGAAGTCAGGAAGACCTGAGTTCAAATCCACCTCAGACACTTGACACACTAGCAGTGTGACCTTGGACAAGTCACTTAACCTCTATTGCCTTACCTTCGTCCCTCAAAAAAAATGAAAAAAATATTGGATCTTTCTCTTCCTTTGAGAGACAGCTCAAGCCCCACCATTTTCATGAAATTCTTTCCTGATCCTTTCAGCTACTAGTGCCTTTCTTGCTAGATGGTACTCACTGAACTGCACTAGTGATTTTGTTAGTTTAGGAAACTTTCAGGTGAAGAAACTCCCTCTACCAATGCAAATTGGTACCTGCTGTACTGTGTAGAGCCTTAAGAGAGTGACCCAAGGCACTGATAAGATTTGTCCAGGGTCACACAGCTAGAGGTGTCATTTGACCTCAGCCAAGTCTTCTTACTAACAAAGAGACATTACCTTGTGAACAAAAGTCATATAATCAAAGCTATGGGTTTTCCAGTAGCAGCGTATGGCTGTGACAACTGAATTGTAAGGAAAGCTGAGTGTAACAGAATTGACCCTTTGGAAATGTTGTGCTGGAGAATTTTGAAAATCTCTTGGACAGCAAAGAGATTGAATCAGTACTTAAATTAATTCAGACTGTGTATTGAAAGGATGAGTAGTGAAGCTGGAGCTTAATGAGGAGGCAAAACCAGTTGGGAAAGATTGAAGACGGCATGAGAAGGGGACATCAGAGGATGTGATAGACACTGTCATCATAGCATGTGCTTGGACAGGCTTTGGGAGATAGTGGAGGCTGAAGGCCTGGTCTCCTTCGATCAGTGGAGCCGCAAAGCGTCGGAGATGAGTGAATGGTCTTCCTGGCTTCACCTGAGGCTGCCTCTAGCCACCATGCCATGCAGCCCTCCCCCAGCTACCTTATGTTTGTTTATATTTATTCTGTGTATGTACCTTTATGTGGCCTTGTTTTTCCCTAAGAAAGATGGCAGGCTCTCTCAGAGTAGGGATATCTTTTGTACTTTATACTTTTATCCCCTCCTCCTAGAACAGTGTCTGGCACATAGTAAGTGCTTAATGAATAAGTACTTGCTCCTTAGTCCATTCCTTTCTATCTTCTCATGTAGGAAGTGTATCAGCAAGCACCCTAGCATACCCAGGGCAGCTGCTAGCACAGGTTCTTAGATCTGCTTTTCTAAAGGAAAGCAACCCAAAATGGGTTAACAATCTTTCTTTAATCAAACAAACATATCATTTATCTAGTTCAGGGGGAAAAGTCAGCACCCTGAACTCCAGAGGATACAAACCCAAGTTATAAGCACAAGTTACAAACACAAGTTACAAGCAGACCAAAAAACAGATCAGCAAATGGGCTTCCAACCAGCTGACCATCACATCCATTACATATTCAAGTTACCAGAGAGGGAAGCATCAAAATCTGGGTTTTTCAAAGCCAGGGGGCTCAACAGCTTTCCAGAGTCTCATCTGGCCAAATCACACAACTCTTCTCAAAGT
>CM053594.1:302400880-302423105 GCA_028646575.1 Pseudocheirus occidentalis | reverse complement strand
ATGGGCTTCCAACCAGCTGACCATCACATCCATTACATATTCAAGTTACCAGAGAGGGAAGCATCAAAATCTGGGTTTTTCAAAGCCAGGGGGCTCAACAGCTTTCCAGAGTCTCATCTGGCCAAATCACACAACTCTTCTCAAAGTGAGCCCCGAAGCAAAGCCTCACATCAGGGCGTATATGTAGGCTTCTCCTGGGTCAGCCCTCTTGACCCACTGTCCAATTACAAAGCAACAAGGTGTGGCCATTTCTCCCCCCAAAAACAAGCTTCTTGCCATGGGCTCCACGTGAACATTCTCAGAGCCACTTAAGCAAAGGGGCTAGGGGCAGGAAAGAGTTTCAGATTCCCATTACAGGAAGCCAACCTTGGCCTCTCCTGGCCTCCCAGGTTAGTAATAACTCTTCACCCATATTTCACATGTGATTTCCCTTGTCAGCTTTATTAGGTATGTAAGACATATAATTGTGCGCTCTAGCCATTTATTGCAAAGGCAGAGTGGGATAGCAGGCAGAGAGCAGTTTGGGGTCCTGAAAACCTGTTTACATTTCATTTCCTACTTGGGATTCTTTTTAGCCAGGTGACTATGGAGATTTGCTTTTTGTTATTTCTAGCTTTTTTTTAAAGTTGGCAGACTATTAAATTTTTTGTCCTGTATGGTGTGTTATTGTTTTGGTCATGTTTAAAAACCAGTTGACGGGGTCTTTGTGACCTGAACTAACAGTGTCCTCCTTCATTCTTCATAGATTTTTGAACTACTGGTTTAAAAGGGTATTTTCCTATATTTAGAAACAACCTCTTTCTTTTTTGGAGATATGATTGGATGAAGCAAAGGAACAAGTAGAGATTCTTTAGAATGATAAGAGCTAAAAGCAGCTAATTCGATTCTTTTTTGTAGGAATAAAAATAAAATCTAAAAGTGACTTGTGATAGAAGTTCAGGTTAGTAGATGATTAAATAGCCTTCTATGTCACCCATGTTTTTGTGTATAATTTTATTGTGCTTTAATGAGTATTGCTTTTTAAAATTGTGTTTAGCCAATAGCTCTCTAGTGCTAATTGCCCTGATTCTTGTCTGGGAGCAAATTATGCTTTTTTGTAATTTTCTGTGTTCTAGCATTTTTCTCCTTGAAAAGGAGAAATTACTTAAATGAACATAATAGTATAAGCAATTTATTTTCATTTTATTAATTCACTCACTGGCTTTTTCTTAACTATGGGAGAATTGGTGAAAATATCTCATTCCCTCTGGATAGTGTCATTTACATATCTTTGAAAGTGATGCTGTATTTGAGATAGAATAGTTTTCTTACTTGGTTTGTTTTGGAGTCCTGAGTACCCTCTTTTGGTAATTGTATTTCCTTAGGTGACATTTAAAAATGATAAAAGCCGGGAGGAATTACTAACATACTGGATGACAGAATCAAGGTTCAGAAAAATCTAGTTAGCCTAGGATAGTCCACAATTAACAAGAAGATGAAATAGGTAATTTTTGAAGGTTTTTTTTTTTTTTTCCCTGAACTCAGTATTTGGCTTGAGCAAGGTACATGCAGTAGTTACTGCCTGGAATTCTCCCTCTCCTCACCTAGTTCCTGGATTCCCTGGCTTTCAGGCCTTAGCTAAAATCCGTATCTTTGGCAAGCCATCTTTCCTGTTCCTCCTTAATTTAATACTTTGCCTCTCAATTTACCTCCCATTTACTTTGTGTTTATTTTGTTTGTACATAGTAGTTTGTATGTGACTTGTTGCATTTTAACTCTCCTGTTGGAATGTGAGCTTCTTAAGGGTAGGGGCTATTTTTGTCTTTCTTTGTATCCTCAGTGCTTAGCATAGTGCCTGGCAAATAGTAGGAGCTTTTTGCAGGACTTGACCATTGGCAGTTCGTGTGGAAAAGATTTCAGTTGTCTGCAAATTTAGCATTAGCAGAAGAGTGATATTGCAGCCAAAAGTTCAAATGAAGTCTTGGCTTTCATTGATAGAATTATAGTATCCAGATCAAGGAAGTTAGGTGCTACAGTACTCCTTGTTGAGGTCTATATTTTACGTGCGGTATTTAAAACTTTGTGAACAAAATGGTGAAGGTCAAAATATCATGCCATATGAAATTGGGCAAGTATAGTCTAGGGGGAGGGCTAGATTAGAAGGATTGTCACATACAGGAGGGATTGACCTTGCTCAGTGTATCTCCAGACTGAAGAACTAAGACCAGTCTTGCTTCAGATACTTTTGTGTGACCTTAGGAAAGTCCCTTAACCTCTTAGCCTCAGTTTAGTCTTCTCTAAAATGAGGATGATTTTGTTATGATGATCAAATGAGATATGAAAGTGATGTTATTGATTCTATGCATATTATTCTTAGATCCTCTGCGATGGCTTCCTGTTGCCTCTAGGATAAAATACCAGATCCTGTGTTTGATATTTAAACTCTTTTACAACCTTTCTTTTCAAAATATTTTCCTGTTACTACCTCTCATTCACCCTACCTTCCTGACAAAGTGATTTTCTTCTAGTTCCCACCTCCATGCCTTTGCGCCAGCTCTCTCAGTCCTGAAAGGTTCCCTTTTCTTGCCTCAGTTTCTTAGAATCCCTGACTCCCTTCAAGGCTTAGCTCAGATGATGCTTCACTAGACCCCAGAGGCCTTTCCTGTTGCTCTAAGCTGTTAGTGCTTTCCTCTTCCCATTGAATTTATTTTGAATGTATTTTGTATTTCTCTGCCTACTTGTTTTCTCTCAGGAAACTGTAAATTCTTATGGGTAGTAACTTTTCGTTTTGTTCTTGTATCCCCAGAGCATGGCATCTAGTATGCCCTAAATAAATGCTTGTTAGGTTGAATTGAATCGAATTGAATTTCAGTGCACTAGGAGGAAGAACAATTTTATCAGATCAAAAATGGTGACATCAGACTAGCGAAGTAATTACTGTCTTGTCCCTGGGTGCCTTTAGCCTTCCTGACTACCACTATAAGGAAGGGTCTTTTAAATGGGACTGCTTCTTGAGGTGAAAGGTAGAACCCTTAACTGACCTGTTGGAACTAGATGATTTCTAGGGAGAGCCATTCTAATGAAAAGATTCTGTGATTCCTGTAGAGAATGTTGGGACAGGGAGAAGAGTCCTTCTAGGGAGCACATAAGGGTCAGGCATTTTGTTATTGGGGCCTTGATCTATCTAGGCCTGTTTGGTACAGTTCTGAGAAAATAATGGGTTGCCTAACGTATGTCCATTGATTGAAATGACTGGAAAAACCTAACCAGAGGGCTTCATGGTTTCTCACCTTGAAAACAGCCCTGTGATCTCCTTTTTCACAGCAGTCTTGGGTTTCTTAGCACATATCATTTAATATAAATTTTAGTCTCACTCTAGAGAGAGTTTCAAGGTTCTCTGCGTGTTCTCACATATATCACCTCTCTCATCTTCCTGTGCTCTTCATTCCTCTCATTCCCAGAATAATCTTATCCATTCATATTTTTTTAATAAATACTTATTTAATAGTATCAGTGAACTTCGAGGGGCCTAGTGAAATTATAATGTTATTTTAATAACTACAGGTACTGGGAGGCAATTCACAAATGGGATGAAGCACTTCAGTTAACTCCAGATGATGCTACCCTGTATGAGATGAAATCACAGGTAATATTTGTGCTCTTAGAATTTTAAGGTGGTGACAAGTAAAGAAAATGGCTAGGCCCCAAAATTGGATTTGAATTTGGAAAAAATCTTTTTGTGTGTAATATTATTATTTAAAATGGATGGAAAATGTAAACCTTCTCTGAACCTATTTTATCCATCTCTCTCTCTTTGACAATTTTCTGTATCATCTGGCAAAGGGGATATTAATATATGCCTCTAATTAAGGTTCAATTAATGTAACTTAATGATGTATTGTGCTTTAACTTTTTCATGATTCTTTCTAGTCTCTTTTCATTTGATGCTCGCCACAACCCTGTGAAATAGATAGTTGGGATATGATCTCCCTTGACAGATGAGGAAATTGAGACACAAGGAGAATAAATGCTTTATCTGAGGTTATACAGCTAGTTGGTTTCATAGATAATACTAAATAGAACTTGACTTCCAGTTACTTTCTTTCCAGAGGATTAAGACAAGTTAACACTCTCAGGTGAAGTGTGAATGAGCCTAGGCAGACTCACTAGATTTTTTTCTTGTCTCCTTCATCTCTCTGCTCCTGTCTCCTCCAAAAGGGATAATTATTGAGAAAACTTTGTCCTTTCTGCCTCTAGAAATAAAGAACTTATTTCAGGGAATTAAGTTACTTGAAGTTATGCAGTCAGTATTGCTGTTAATGTTACATTAGACTTATTAGACGTCATTTGAGGCTGATGACTTTGCAGCTTTGCCACTCAAATTGAAAGAAAGTCCTCTTTGAGAACAAAGAATGAACAACAGTAACAACTAAATGAAGGAATTAAAGGAAACTTTCCTTAGATGACTGGACTTAGTAGCTAGAAAACTGCCTGAACTTTCTGTCCTGTTCAGTGCCTTGCTGTTGTGAAACAGTTAAAAGCATGCTATATCATAGAATGATAGCATAGTAGTATGCCCCACTGCAAGTTGGTTGACATAATTTCTTGGACTGATATATACCACCAGTCTGTGAAGTACTTCTCTAAGGTCACTCACTGACCCTAGAATTCACAGGAGGTCGGTTGTGGGAAGATTAAGTTTTTGGACAAAAGGCCTAGACTTTGCTGCTGACTAAACCAAGGGAAGGAGAAACAGTTGCAGTATTTTATTTATTCGTTTGGCAAATATTTGATGAGTTTTTGCTTTGTGCTTCAGACTCTCTTGCCTTCCAGTTCTTAAAAGTTGCTTGTATAGAAAACTTGTTCATCAAAAATTCTGGAATTTTAAGATTTGTTTTTTCTGGATTCTCAAAGGTGCTCTGAAGTATTGGTTGGGACTACCTAGATGACAGTGAAAGTTATTTATATGAGACTTTTAAATAGCCATCTGTGGTCTATGTGTATTATATGTTATGTCTTTCCCACTTTTTTTGGATATCTCATTGAATGCATTTTAAAATCATGTGATCATATTAACACATTATTAATCATACTGAAAATGCACGTACTCTTTGTTTTATAATAAATATAATACTGTCAAAATTTATGTGATGCCACCTGCTAGAATTCATTATGTAGCTACAGTCTTTTATTTGGTAGGCTAAGGTAAACTCGTGGTATTTCCTGTCTCGCTTTTTTGTTTAAAAAAATGTTTTTTTAATAAGTATAAACAAGAATTTCACAGGATGGGCAGACCTAGATGTATTATGATATGTATTATTAGAAAGAATGCCCATATCAGTGAGATTATAGATCCATTGGGTTATTGGAGTATTCTGCTATTAAATATATGTGAAAAACATTTTTATTATGAGTCAGGTAGGTAGTACAGTGGGTAAGAATGCTGGATATGGAGTCAGGAAGACCTGAATTCATATGCTGCGTCAGACACTTATTAGCTCTCATGTAACCTTTTTAAGCCTCAGTTTCCTCATCTGTACAGTGGGATAATAATAGCACCTACCTCACAGGGTTGTTGTGAGAATCAGATAGGATAATATATTACAATTCTTTGTAAACCTTGAAGTGCTATATAGATGCTGATGGTGATGAACCCACACAGCCTTTGTTTGGTGGGCCAAGATGAATTGTAATAACATTTTTGCTCTTCTTTTATCACTTAAAGATAGTTTTATTTGGAAAAGAATTAAAGCACATTTCATTTACTCATGGATTACTTTTGGTGTTATTCTGGACATAGTAACACCTATTTTTCAACCTCTGGTCTTTGAGAGTTAGTGACCTAAAAGGCACAGAGAAGTGATGGGATTTGCCAAGGGCTTGGCAGCTAGTGTGTATGACAAGTAAGACTTGAACCCACGGGTTTCTGACTGTATATTTACTCTGCCACACTGCTACTTCTGGATAAAGTAGGAATTTATTTAAATTTTCATTTAAATCAACTACTATAAAAACCAATGATGATTGTCTGTGAGGCAGCTAGATTTCTCTTCATAAGAATCATCAATGATTTCTTAATTATTTTAAACTAGGAATCTTCTTTGGGAACTGGCTGTGCTATATTTGGCATATAGCTTCATTGCCTTCATGATAATATTGTTGGTTCCTGATAATCAGGTTAACTCTAAAAAAAATGGCCTGAACAGGATATTAAAATACACTTACAAGAAATATTTATGAATATTTCAGATTTATATGGGAAAATCAGATGGAAGGACTTGTGAGTACTAGGTACCACGTTTGTTTACTAAAAGATTTGAAAGTCTCAAGTAAAACAGCAGAAATAGGAAACTTTTTTAGGGAATAACTGTTAAACATCACTAAAGTGAACCCTTAACACACAAGTGTGCACATGTATAAGATCTGAAATTGGCCAAGGCTTTTATGAGCTTTTTTGGGTACCAGGGAAAACACAGATAAAAATTGTCCATGCACTATAGGGAACCTTATTTTATAATTCAGGTTTTGCTTCAAATCTTTTGTGTACATTAAACTGTGATTTGTGGTTTCCTGTGTAAAATAAGCTCTAGAATCTGCCAGTGATCCTGAATTATTTGGGCTCCCTAACACCTAAGGAGAACTTGGGCCTGTGGACCCTAATGATGGGTCCTGCTAGATCTCTTGACCCCATGTGGGCATGTAGAACTTCTTGATCTGACTGCCATGGTGGGATTGAAATATTCCTGGAGAAAGCACTCTAAAGAAGTTTAACTTTCCCTATCTCTTCCTTTCCTCTCTTCTCTCCACAAGAGCAAAAATCCCAGCACTGGGCTGTGAATAGAAGGAAGTGTTTTAGCTTGGTAACTTAGCCCTGTCTTGGAAATGTGGTCATGGAAACTACATTTTTTTAAATGGCTATAAGAATTTCTAATTAGAAGAAGAAAGGTGATATATTTGAATGTTTAAATAAGAGATTTCTTGTTACTTGGGATGGGAGTGGGGGAGTCTCCTAACTCAAAATATAAATGAGAGAGAAGGGGAACAAAAGTTAAAATGACAGCATTTAAGTGTGACAAGAAATTTTATTCAGAAAGAGAAAAGCCAAAAACATGTTTCATTTTAGTTTTTTTTTTTTTAGGGGGCAAACTAATTGTTAGTTTTTGACGCTGACTGGTGGGTTGGTTCCTTTGTCTTTTTCTTTCTTTTTTTTTTTTTGATGTAGGTTCTGATGTCTCTTCATGAAATGTTCCCTGCAGTTCATGCAGCAGAAATGGCTGTTCAGAGAAATCCACATTCATGGGAAGCTTGGCAAACTCTGGGTCGTGCTCAGCTTGGTCTAGGGGAGATTGTCTTGGTAAGGAGACGTTATCCAAATCCTGAAGATTTACATTTATTGAAGTTAGATTTGTTTGGATAAGCTTTGAATATAAAAGTCCATTCATTTCTGTAACTCATATGAATTACTCATAGAATCATATTTGGTAGCCCAGGTAGATTCTCCCATGCTGAAAAGGCTCCAGGTATAGTCCTGGAAGCAGACTCTGTATGTTCTCTGAGGACCAATCTAATAAGTTTAGAGACTCTTATTGCTAGTAAGCTAGTCACTTAGGATCTCTGGCCTGGGTAATGAGGGAAAAAGAACAAATATAAGCTCCATCTACTTCTAGGGTAACAGTCACGAAGTAGGGCAAAAGCAACTTTTGCTCTTGGAACTCTATTTCCTATTTTTGTTGACTGATCAAAGGAATTGACCTACTACTGGGAAGGAACTGGACCATAACAGTATTGGCATTCTCTCTATGAACAAAAGAGGCTGTATTTAAGTGCAAGTATGGCTCACATGTCTTCCTGGAGAGGCAAATAAAGGAATTGGAGGAAAAGTTTTTTAAAAGCAAAACAAACATTTTTAGTGATATTTTTCCTATGTTGTTTTGATAGTGATATCAAAATAACAATTAATTTTGTCTTGACATTGCCAGATTTCTCCTAGTATGATCTAGTATGATAATTTTTATTTGTTTGTTTTTTTGGAAGGTGGTAAGGCTGAGCAGTTGGGGTTAAGTGACTTGCCCAAGGTCACATGGCTAGTAGGTGTTAAGTGTCTGAGGCTGGATTTGAACTCAGGTCCTCCCGACTCCAGGGCTGGTACTCTATTAACTGTGCCACCTAGCTGCCCCTGTGATAATTTTTTGAAGAAAAATAAGAGGGAAAAGAAAAAAAATCAGAAAAACTGATGAATACATCAGGGAAAAAAAAATCTGAAAATATATTCAGTGTTCCACACTTGTGAACCTACCACTTCTGCAAAGGAGTAGAGTGTGGGGAGATGTCTTCTCTGTCTGCTTATTCTTTGTAGTTTTGCAGTGTTCGTTTTTGATTGTTTTGTGGTTCTATTTATATTGTTGTAGTTATTGTGTATTTTGTTTACTTCACCTGGACCCATTCATAAAAGTTTTTCCATGCTTCTTTCATCATATTTGGAGGATTTAGTATTGTCATTTATCCATTACTTAATGGCTATTTGGACATTATGTATTGTAGTACTCAAGTTAAGTATTAGCAACAGCAACAAAAAAACTGAAAATAATTCTATTTATGAACCCATATCTGTTGTAAAGGGATGAAAAATTCGAGGAAGTTCTGAAGAATTTGATAAGATTCTCTAAATCAAATCAACATTTACTTTGATATTCATTAAATTAAATCACAGGTGTGAGTAGGCTGAAAAATATGTTGGGAGATAATATTTCAGGGATAAGGAACAAGAAAACTTGAAGAATATACAGAAGTCTCATGCCTTTATATTATAAATATCATTTGAAAAATCTTTAGACCCTAGACATGGCAAGCACCAAATAACATCACAACAAATGAAATTGATTATATCTTAATGACATATTATTGATGTGGGAATGATTCCTGAATCAGCTGTTTGCCTACAGACTCCTAACTTGTTAGAACAAATATTAAAATGTATACAAAAATAAGAGAATATGATGAAATACGATGAAGAATATGATGAAAAGGTGAAGTATAAAATTGTTTTGGGTTGGGTTTTTTTTTTTTTTGCTTTTTTTGGAGGGCAATTGGGGTTAAGTGATTTGCCCAAAGTCCCATGGCTAGTAAGTGTGTCAAGTGTCTGAGGCGGAATTTGACCTCAGGTCCTCCTGACTCCAGGGCCGGTGCTCTATTCACTGCGCCACCTAGCAGCCCCTGAAGTATAAAATTGAAAAAATTCCAACCTGAACTGTTTGAACAGATTAACATCACTGAAAAATAATCAATAGATGAAGAATGGGTAGAAGCATACACCAATGGTAGAAGAGTAGCTGATGTTGCTACAGGAAAGAGAACCAAAAAAAGCTTAAAACCTGCAGCACCTGGTTGACTTACTAGCTGAGCAGAGAGATATGGTAGTATGTTATCAAGGCAATATTCATAGCACTGATGGCAACTAGGAATATGCCAACATAGTTCTGAATCACAAGTATAACAGACTCTACATATATAAAACAGAAGCAAAACATTTATTCAGACACAAGAAAGCCGAATCTCAACACCAGCAAGCCAAATCCCAACACCAGAAGACTGAATCCACCATAGCAACAAAAAAGTTAATACACCGTATCACAGCAGGAAGCAGCACCATCCCAAAGCCTTCTCACAAACACTCAAGCATAGCTGTCTCCTTGCCTGTGTCTTCTCTCTCCCTCCGCACTAACTGCTCTGACTTCCAGCTTCCTTTCAGCTCTGCTCCATCCTTTCTGCTCCACCCATTCAGGAAGCTCCTCCCACCACAGGCTCCATGTGATTACATTCAAACTATTAAGGGGCAGGGAAGATCTTTAAATTCCCATTCCTAGTACAGGTACCCAAGAACAAATACTATTTTAAAATGTAAGGTCAGTTGTAAAATCTCACAGTGAAGGATGGTAAAAAATGATGAGGAATAATTGCCGATTAAAATAGCGAGAAGAAGAGGATGGGAAAAACATTTTAAGGAAAGCTAGGAGAAAGGACCCATTCATTTTGAAGTCATTTTAGAATGAAACTGGAAGAAGAGAACCACAAATAGACCTATGAGAGAAAGAATGCATTTGCAAAGTGTTTCTCACAAACTTTTCTTACAGTGAAGGACAGTGGAGCCACCCCTTTGGGGTTGTCACATTACAGTCCTGGATATTCTTGTAGAGAAATTGTAAATAGCAGTGGAAAAAAAGTGGGAAAAGCAGTGGGAATGGATCATGCATACATAGAGCATGTCTGTGCTGGAGACAACACATTTTGAGGGAATTGAAAGATTGATTCTTGAGATGCATGAAAGAGGGTAGAGTATCAAAGGCATGGGAGAAGTCTGGGATCTTATCACCCCCCCCCCCAAAGCTGATCAAGAAAACATAAGTAAATACTAATTCATATTCTTATTTCCTATCTGTATAAAATTTTATGAGAATAGTTGATGCACATGCTATGGATATACTTGAGGAGGGCACTAGAAGGGAACAAGAAGGTTTTTACAAGTAAGCTACCTAGACCATATCTTTGCTGTCATACAGTTGACTAAGAGGTAGATAATATAGGAGCTCACTGTGCTTATTTATTGTTTATTGATTATAAAAGAATATTTAATTCGGTTGAGCAAAATGTCACCTTAAAGGCTTAGTTTCAACAGGATATCTCCTGTGCATGTTAAAATTATTCAAGGTAACCTGAATAGTCTTTTTTAAAAATTATATTTATTTAATTTTTAAATTTACTTTTAGTTTACATCATTCAGTTCCACAATCCCTTGAGTTTCAAATTTTCTCCCCCTTCTTCCCCCCCCCCCCCCATGGTGGCATGCAGTCAAACATAGAATCTACAAATGCTTTCACATTAAACATTAATCAAAAAAAATTTTTTTTGGAGGGGGGAAGGCAGGGCAGTTGGGGTTAAGTGACTTGTCCAAGGTCATGTGACTAGTATTGAGTGTCTGAAGCCGGATTTGAACTCAGGTCCTTCTGACTCCAGGGCTAATGCTCTATTCACTGTGCCACCTAGCCACCCCCAGGGTCACCTGAATAGTCTTAATGACAGAATGACAGAGATCACCTTGTCCAATCCTGTGATCATTAATAATTGCAATAATAACAACGATAAATATTTGTATAGCAATTTACTGTGGACCACACATTGTGCTTACTGTTTTCTAATTATTGTCTCATTTTATCTTCACAACAACTCTAGGTGGTAAGTGCTACTATTATGTCCACTTTGTAGATGAGAAAATTGAGGCAAACTGAAGTTAAGTGACTTCCCAGGATCACCTAGCTAGGAAATGTCTGAGCTTGGATTTGAACTCAGGTCTCCCTTACTACAGCCCTGGCACTGTATTTGCTGTGCTAACTAGCTGCCCCCAGTATCAAGTGAGGCTGGAGTAAGGAGGCATATCCTCTCCAAATGTAGTCACTACTGACATGAAACAGAGGACAGAGAGCAAGTTGAGAAGGAAGTACCTGAGAAGGTGAGATCAAGATGCTCCTGTTTGTGGATAACATTTAGCGATAGGATCAAGCCCTGGAACATTTAGAAGATTGCAGAACCTCCATTCCAAAGAATTCACCTAACTATCCACATAGAAAAAACTTACAGATCCAAACCCAAAGAAAGAAACTCAGTGAACGAAGAAACTCAAGACTATTGATAGTCTAGGCCAAGAGTTGCCAAACTATGCCCTAATGGCCTACCAGCCTGATCTTGCCCACTGCCTGTTTTTGTACTCCTGTGAACTAGGGGTGGTTTTTACATTTCAAAATACAATAAAGTTTTATTTACAAATATTAAAAAAACCACTTCTTCGCTCCCAGGCCATACCAAAATATTCTGTGATCTGTATTTGACCTGTGGACTATAGTTTGCTAACCTTTGGTCTAGACAGGAGTGAGGTATCTGTGACCTCTAGGTCAAATGTGGCCTTCTAGGTCCTTTGGTACATATGGCCTTTTGACTGAGTTCAAGTTTTACAGAAGAAATCCTTTTATTAAGGAGATTTATTCTATGAAGTTTGGATTCAGTCACAGGGCTGAACATGAGGGCCACATGTGGCCTTGACACCTCAGGTTCCCCACCACTAGTCTAGACTATGCTATGCAGCTAAATGGGCAATATAGAGTTTATTTATCACTATAAATTTGTATTTTAGACAGATATGTCATATCAGTTCTTTTTACCTTTTTTTGTGTGTCATGAATGCCTTTGACAATCAGGTCAAATCTATAAGACTTCTCAAAATATATCTTTAAGTGAATGAAAACAAATCATAAGATTATGAAGCAAACTAATTATAATGAAATACAGTTATCAAAATATATTTTTAAAAGTTCACAGATCCTTTGATTGCAAATGGACTATGAATTGGGCTGCAGATTGAACAGGGGAGGAGAGTAGAACTGAATTGCCCTTGGGAAATCTCATAATTTAAAAAAAAATCACCCCAAACAGATATTATCTGTTTAATACCAGTATTTTTCTAGTGTTTTCATGGAGGACTATAATCTTGGTAAAGAATTGAAATTGAAGATAACTCAAAGGACAGTGGACCGGCATGTGGAAGCTGTGAGCAAGCTGAAGTAAATTTTAAGTGGGGAATGAAAAAGGAGAAGCAGTGTAAAGATTGCCGTCAAAGAAGTGTTTGAAAGAAAAAGATGATCGCATCATGTGATGAGAGAGACAGTCAGTAGATAAGTCTGTTTGCTCATTGATATACTGATGATATCCAGAGGAGTGAGTGAAAAAAGTTATTCAACAGCAAAAACCCCCCAAAGTGCATGCTAGACGGTATCAAAAAATATACAGCATGTTGGGTGGATCCTCTGGTGAACATATGGGAAGAGATGGGCCAGAGTCACACATATGGATTGGGGAAGGAATGTACACATTGATGAGATACCAGATCCATTTGAGAATTTGAGAGGTCATTTGGACAGCTACATAGAGGTTTCCAGCAGGCAGTTAGATATGCAAGATTGGAGTTCAGGCCCTAGTTTATATTAGGTTGGATTCCTAGCTTTGGCAGTTGTCTGTTTAGGTAGGTGATTGAACCCAGAGGAGTGGATGAGATTAATAAGGGAAAAGATTTAGACTGAGAATAAGAGATGACTGAGGATAGAAGCTTGGAGATGAGGAGGGGGGTGATATCCACACTTAGGCAGCAGGGACATCTAACATGCAATCCTTACTAATCCTAGTAAGAAATAAGGATCAAAAGAGACCAGTGTCATAAAATCAAAAGGAGGAGGAAATATCCAGGAAAAAAGGAAGTTGTCAGTAGCTTAAACCTCCCCCCCCCCACCTCACCTCATGTAAGATGAGGACTGAAAAAAAGCTAAGAAATTGTTGATAACCCTTGTGAGAGAAGTTTTAGTTGCATGTTAGGGTCAGAAACTAGATTGCAGGGAGTTGAAAAGTGGGTGGTAGGAGAGGAAGTAGAGGCAAACAAGTGTGGGTAGCTTTTTCTAGGTTTTTATGAATTGATAGTTTGAGGGATAACAGGATCAAATGAAAGTTTTTAGGTTTTATTTTTAAGGAGTGTAAGAGTTAGGAAGGTTTGTAGTTTGTGGAGAAGGGACTAATGTATAAAGAAAAATTAAAGATGAGATGGAAGGGTAATTGTCAAAGGAACAAGCTGTGTTGGAGGGGTGTGTGTGTGTGTGTGAGTGAGAGTGAGTGAGTGTGAGATCCAGGATGCCAGAAGAGGAGTTGATCTTGATGAGAAGTGCTACTCCTTCAGAGACTAGAGAAAAAAAGTAGAAAATGGGAAATGATGAAGACAGATTTTTAAATCTGGAGTAGAAAAAATTAGGGGGCTAGTTTTTAAACTTCAATTTAACTTAACTTTTTCTCAATTATATATAAACAATTTTTAACTTTTGGGTTTTTTTTTTAGTTCAAAATTCTTTCCCTCCCTCCCATTCCCTCACTGAGAAGCAAGCAATTTAATATAGATTATACATATGCAGTCATGCAAAACATTTCCATATTAGCCATGTTGCAAAGGAAAATGCAGACCAAAAAAACCCAAGAACCCAAAGAATAATACACAAAGTAAAAAAAGTATACTTGTCTCATTCAGACTCCATCAGTTCTTTCTCTAGAGGTGGATAGCATTTTCATTTATGAGTCTTTTGGAATTGTCTTGAATCATTGTATTGCTGAGGATATCTAAGTCATTCACAGCCCATCATCATACAGTATTGCTGTTAGTGTGTACAGTATACTCCTGGTTCTGCTCATTTCACTTTGCATCACTTCATGAAAAGTTTCATTTTGGATGATCTGCTTTTCCAAGGAAATAAAGGAGGCAGTGTCTGCTGAGAGAAATGTGAAAGTGCAGTACAGCGGGGTTTGAGGAGAGAAGGTTTGAAACAGTCACTGTGGGGAGTGTGATAGAGGTCAGTCGAGGAAGATTTAAAAGGTTTGTTGTGCAGAGTGAAGGCTCATTTGAGTTAATGTTGCAGCACAGTTGTGTGACTTGCTGCTCATTATCCGCAGATGAGTAGAAGAGAAGGTGAAGAGAGGAAGTTGGGATTAGGCAAGGAATGATTAGTTATGGGATAAGGACAAAGGATTCAAGAATCAAAAATAACATATAGTTGGATTGGTCATCAGGGCAGTGAAGGGAGGAAGGTAAGGTGAGGTTAGCGGAGATACCACTGAGAGGACAGGGTTAAATGAATGTGAAGTCATAGTGGAGTACAGAGGTTAGGTTTAGGTGGACTGAGATAGAAAGAGAGGTGGGAAAAATTGGGGCTTAGGATCAGGAAACAGAATGTCAAGAGTCCACGATCATGGAGATAGCACAGTTGTAGTTAGGATTTAAGATAGGTAGATAGATAGATCTCTGTGGGTCAAATTGAGGATACAGATCACAAGAGTTGAGGATGATCTTGAACTGTCTCCAAGGAGTTTGAGGGAACATTGGTGTTTATTTTGAAATATTTAAATGAGTTCAAGGGTTGAATTGGAGAGAAAGATTACGAGCTATTAGTCAATGAGCAAGCATTTATTAAATACCTACTGTGCAACAGGTCTTCTTCTAGGTTCTAAGAATACAAATACAAAAAAATGAAACAAGTTAATTATTGACTTTAAAAAAGTCATAGAATTCCCTGGAAGCTGGTACATGACTTCCGAGAAGAATTTAGATCAGATGTTTTGGCTGAACGGAATGCACTTCAAAGGAAGAAATTTTGCTGAGTGATGGTGGCAGAAGAAAGGATTAGAAGTGGCAGTAAGGAGCATATCTGTTTTTCTTCCCAGACCAGTGTTGTGTTGGGAGTGTGAGAAAAGGAGCACCCAATGGTGAAGAAGGTATCGTATCCAGGGCCGCAGCTTCTTCTACAACAAGTCAGTCTATGAGTGCAAGATGAGAGCCTGAGATGAGATCTAGGGTAAAGGGGAAATTGTTGATGATTGAACAAGAATGGAGTGTGAAAGAGACTAAAGATTAAGGTGAGATGTAGCCGAGATGGAAGTTGAGAGATCAGGGAGTGGTGGCAGAAGGAGAGTTTCTTCTTGGCAGACAATAACTTTCAATTACAGGGATTGGAGTTTGGTGTTTGCTACTTCTGTGATGGAGGAAGTACTAGTTGATAGGGCTTCCACCCTCTGGGGCCTCTTGATAGCAAAGGATGATGACCATTTTGTCCCCTGAACTTAACCTTAGTTTCTTGGTACGTAGTAGGTGCTTAAGAAATGCTTGTTTTGGTTGTTTGATTTTTCTCTCCAAACCTTTAACGGAAGGGGATTGAACCTGTAGATAGCAAATACTTGGTGGGGGAAATTTAGAGAAAATCTTCTTGCACAGAAACCTTGTGGTTTTTGGACTCGGGGGAGTTAATATATTTTGAATGAAACATATTCCTTCAAAATAGCTATCACACCTTGACTTGTAGTATAATTGGATCCAGAGCACCTTGTCACTTCTGAGTGGGGACCAGAAAAAGCATGAAGCTTGACAAAACTGGCATTTCTGTTGGGTTGTAGAACTCCTCAAAGATTTTCTATGTTATACCCTAACATCAATGTTTCTAAAATTTTTTAAAGTTAATTTATTAATCAACTTTTAAATGTGGCAAAACATGTCTAGCCAGTGATGTATCTTTAGAAGCATTATAAATAAGCAGCTTCAAACACTAAGGAAAAAATTAGTTGCTATAAGAATAATAGCTAACACATAGCACCTACTATGTGCAAAGCATTGTGCCTTTACAAATATTGTCTCACTTGATCCTCACAACTCTGGGAGGTACGTGGTGTTACTCTCCCCATTTAACAGTTGAGGAAACATACAAACAGGTTAAGTGAGTTAGCCTAAGACCACACAGTTGTATGTAGTTAAACCTTATTGTACTGAGTTCACATAACTGAAATTTTATCACAGAATTTTTCCAAAAATAAAATTTTTTTTTTAGCATTATTAAAAGAAGCCTATAAATTGAGTAAATAAGTGGCCTCCTGGAAATTCTTTCTAGGTCTCAAGTAAGCTAAGAAAAAGGCCCATTAAAAAAAAATCACAGTTGAATTTTCTGAATAGATGTTGAAGAATGAAAGTTCAGATATAAATATAGGAGGATGATATTAGTTTTATAGGGAAAAAAAATTCCTGCCTGCTAGACACATTTGCTATTTGAAAAGGGGACAATTTTTGTTTTCTTTAGACATCTTTTTCTTAAACCACAATAATCTTTCCTGAAAATGTGCCAGTGTTTTTTCTACCAAATTCCATGTACTGATTACATCTAAAAAATACGAATCCACTCCAATTTATAATTTGCTTTCTTTTTTAAAAAGTTTAATTACAATCTTTATTTTTCATAGAGAGTTGAGAGAGGTCCAAAATGCTACTGTTTGGTAAGAAATAGTTTTTTTCTCTACTTGGATGAGTTATAGTAGAGTTGGAAATTGCCAGTCTTTCTAAAATGTGCAGCATATCATAGTACATTGCAACATATTCAACTGTCAGAAGTTTTGGCAGCACAAATCTTGTTTTGAGCGAAGCCAGGTTATTCATGAGGTAAATACACTTAATCTGTAATTTGTATAACATTTATTCAAAATTATATTCAGTTTTCTTACAGAAGATACTTGCATTTTTCAAGATAATTTTGAACTAAGAATTTGCCTTTCAGAAAACTGAATTCCCCTCCCACCTCCAGTGCAGACAGTATTTTTTAAAAGAAATTCTTGACTGCAGTGAATTTTTATGAAAATGCTTAAATATATTAGCAAAAGGGAAGGAAATCACAACTTCAGGGTGTGTTTTTGTTTTTGTTGTGTGTTGTTTTTTATTTTTTTTAATTGCCTACCAGTGTATTTCTTTTATAATTTTCTTAGATTGACTAGAATGGCTTCGCTGAATCTTCAGAACTAACGTTTTTTGTTGTTTCCTTTCATTCTTTAGAAGCATTCATTGAAAAACCCTTCTGCCATCTAAATTTCTTTACATTTTTCTCGATTCATTACAGTCTTTTATTCTGTATTGATAAAATGTGGATATACTAGGAATTTTTAGTGTTAAAGCCACCAGTGTTTAGATTCTATAGGAAAACTATTTGGAAAATAAATTGTAGATTTTCTGTTACAAATTTATTGTATATCCTATTTTACAAATTTGAGCAGTATAATTATTAATACGTTCTTGAAGATCTTCCTGCTGAGTTTCAGGTTCCTCAGGTAAGGGACTACTTGGCAAAAGAAGTTCAGGCACTTTCTGCCCAAATGCCCTCTACAGATGTGAGAGGGCAGGCTCTTAGAAAAGGACAATGGGATCACAGCCACTGCACTTTTCATTTCCTTCTTAGAGCTTGGTGGTGGTAGGGAGTGGGGAAGTGAGTGAGTGTGAGGAGAGTGTGCATTAATAGAGTCAGAACAGCTGCCGGTCTCACCCCCTTGCTATTCTAATACATCACATACCTTTTTGATAAAGACTTTGATGGGAAGCATCGATGACAGTTACCAAAGCCCCAGCCAGTCACTGGCTTGCACCCTGGGAAGTGTCATTGCCAATAAATAATATTTTTTACATTAGGCAATAAATTGTTCCCAGTGAACTCATAACATAAAACAGAAATAGAAAATATGGAAAAGATAAGGCTAGTATTAAACTGATTGACTTGAACACCCCTAACCTCTTTTTTTATAGGCAATTAGAAGTTTCCAAGTGGCCTTGCACATCTATCCAATGAATCCTGAAATATGGAAAGAAGACCTTTCCTGGGCAAGAACATTGCAGAAGCAGCAGAAGGAAGCGCAGAGGGTTAAGAGAACTGAAACGCCTGCTGAAGAAATACATTTTTCACCAAAATCGATTCCAGACTATGACTTTGAAAGCGACGAGATTGTTGCTGTTTGTGCAGCTATTGCAGAGAAACAGAAGACGGTTTCAGCAAATAAAACAATGGTAATTGTGTCGGCCTCTGGGACGGTAGAGACCGTAACTGAGAAGGAAGAAGGGGCCACAGTTCCAGATGGTTCTGTTTTTATCAAAGCTCGATAAAACAACGCATGTAACTTGAATTGAGCTTGTTGAGCATCACTTAAAAATTTTAACAGCAGAGAAATCTATCCCTAAGAAACAGGGTGAAACCAATAATTTTGAGATGAGAAATTTGAAACCTTAATGGTAGAATCATTGCATAATGTCTGGTCAGCATTTTGATGACTTGTGACTTAGAAATGCAACCTCAAGAAATGTGAGTAAAATGTTGAGTGATTAACACATTTTGTTTAGTTTTTGTATATTAAAGCACTCGTTTTTTTAATGCTTCAATAACTTGAAAAGCAAAAGCTTGTTAACAATACTGCAGTTCCCTTTTGTCATTTGTGGATTGATGTGAAGACCATTATGGTGAACTAGCTATTCAAATTGATATTTATTTTTTGAAATTAGAAAAAGTGGCAGGCTTTCCCTCCTTCTTCAAAGTATATTGTTATTTAGGTGAAAAGAAGATTGAACCCAAGAAGAACCTAAAAATATTTAGGCATTGTAATGAAAAAGGAGGAATGTTATATAGAATTTTGGAAACTTTGAAAGGAAACTTCAGCAAAAAAGTATGTATATCTATACGGTCTAAGCAATTTTTGATACTTCTCTTAACTCAGATCTGTACTTTTGGTTTTGTAAACCCAAATTAGATTTTTGTAAATTGTAAAACCATATTAGAAAAGAAAAAAAATTATTGATATATAATAGTGTTTCCTCTCCCTTCAGCATTTATCAGATGTCAAATTGATAATAAAAAGCATAATTCTGACGTTAAAATGTTTTTGTTGTAAGAAAAAAGGAATAAGTAATCCCTGCTACAAATGAATAGTTTTTAAAATGTGGACTTTAAAATTTGTTGTGATTTTTTTTTTACAGTTAGAGCACAGCAATATATATACCCTTTTCCAGTTTAAATTCTGTATTTTCCTGAATTTTAAAGCTCAAGTTACCTTTATAGTTATTTTAATATGTGATATTTAAGAGGGTAGATTTTTATTTTCAACCTGTGGAACTTGATAGCTCTATCTTGATTGGATCAGAACATGGCTTACCATTAAGAAACAGGTAAATTCTGTCCCTCAAAAATGAGGATGAAGTTATTAGTTCTTAAGTTACTAACTCATTGTCATGTCTATAACTTAGAATCTAAAAGGTCATTGTTTTTATTGCTAATCATCAGGAATTACTGAAGGTATCTTTGAATGAAAATTATCAAATGCATACAAAAACAAACATCTTTGCTAATGCAAGTTGATTTTATAATCCACCAGTGTAACATACCATTAAGTAGAAGTCTTATTTTCTTCATGAATCTCATAAAGATATTTTTTGTTGTTAAGACCAATTACCTTTGGCAGGAATTAGAGTAACCTCTTTCATTATGTGAGTTTTGTTTCCTCATCTACATTGGAGGTAGGTCATTTGATGACTTTTTGACAGGATCTTTGGGTGCATTACTCAGAGATGGAGAAATCAGCAGATTAATTCTGCTGTAGAAAGTATTGTACTATGTATTTGATCTATCAGGGAGGTGGTTCTGAGTAGAATGGTAAGTTTTAATATAGCCTAAAAACAAAATACTTATTGTTTTAAATAATAATTACAAATTGGGTAAGTATAGTAGTGAAGTGTCATGTAATTTCACATATTGTTTGTGTGATGGATGTATATGCTTTCTTGTTTATTGTAAAATTCATGTGTAAATAAAGTTGTGAGGTTTCTGCAATCTCAGATTTTTAATTTTACTTAAAAAGTTGTGGTAGATTTTTAAAAATAGTGCAATAAACTTTTATCGTTTCCTTTATGTATCCCCTTTCTTAGGAGACAACAAATTCTTTTGTAGCACTATTAGCACTATTTATTTTTTTTATGGTATTGGGAAGACTGATGTAAAGACAGGGTAAACAGTTAAATTGCTTTAGAATCTTTCCTTTACATCAGTGGTTCTCAACCTGTGGGTCATGACCCCTTTGGGGGTTGAACAACCCTGTCACAGGGGTCGCCTAAGACCATCGGAAAACACATATTTCCAGTGGTCTTAGGAACCGAGACATGAGACACTGCTCTTCTATCTGTCTCCATGCAGGTCCACCCACATGCAGATATGCCCACATATGAGTATTAAAGGGGCGTGGCATTAGGAAGGTTGAGAACCACTGCTTTACATGAAGGTGAAACATCTGCCAGCCTCTGCCAGGGTAAAAATAGGGTCGTAGTGTAAGTTATCAACCCATGGAACTGCTGTATACGCACTAGAATATTAAAAAAAAATTAACCCAGACTTAATTTTTCATTTTTCCTATCCATGCAAACTAAGCTGTTCTCCCCTTTAGCTAAATAAAGTCTCATACTGTTGCTTCTGTTTTCTTTCTGTGTGTGGATTCCATATAATCTGAGAGATGAGCATGAGAAAATCAAAATGAAAAGGAAATCTTACTTCCATGTCTAGAAAGCAGCTAGCACCATTTTCTGAATAATGGATATAATCTATCATCTATATTATCAGTGCTCTCATTCTTGCAAATAATGTAAGCATTAGACACAGTGAAAGCTTATTTATTGGATGGTCTTTCAAATGAAAGTATTTAACATAAGCCTTTCGAAAATTCCACTACAATCATATTAACAGAAAAATAACAGTACATTATGTTTAAGCATAATTTTAGTATGAAGCAGATAAAATATTCTTATTCTTTGGAAAGAGGTACATGAATGTATATAACTGTCAGTTTTTAAGTAAATATTTGGTTAGCTGAATGATTATAGTCTACAAATATCCCAGAAAAGTTTGCTATAATTGTTTCCATGGATATTGTGGTATAGACCTGTTAGGAAAAAAGAACTGTAATTTTAATAAGTATTGAAGTAACTTTTAAAAGATCACAATGTGAAACTAATATTTCCTGCAGTTCTAGTTTTTTCAGCAAACACTGGGCTCTTCCTAATTATGCCACATATCAAACCATGATGATTGGAATCCACCAGGGGGCAGCAGATTCCACAGAATTTGGAGTCGGATGCTTGCAGACTTGAGAAAACACCTCCATGCTCTTTATTCCCTGTGTGACCTTGTGCAAGGCACTTAACTCTCTTTGGGCTATAGTGTCCTTATTTGTAAGATGAAAGAGTTGGATAAGATGATTTCTAAGGTGCTTTTGCCAGCTCCAAATTCTGTGATCCTAAAAGTATCCTATTTCATCTCAGCTGGGTCCTCTGGCCCTTTGCTAAAGACTTATTCTGATGGCTCCTTATAACATGGATATAACCCATGGCTTCCCAAAGGAAGAAACACAAATTCTGGCAGGTAGTCACCAAGTCTTGGGTTCAGTGAATGACTCTTAAAGATATAGCTAGAACCTAAATTTCTCTCCTGAAATTTTGAATTGCATTTCTTTTTAAAAAAACCTTATTTTTATTGTCTTTTAGTGTGTGTGTTACATTCATTTCCAACTTATTTCTTTCTTCACAATCCTATCCAATGTTGTTCATTTCATTTACATTATTGTAGTCCTTGGTATGTTATTTTTTAAAAATTTATATATATTTTTATTTTAATTTATTTTCTTAGTTACATCATTCATTTCCACAAGGTTTTGAGTTACAAATTTTCTCCCCTATTTGCCCCTACCCCCCAGCCCAGAACATTGGTCCCACTGTAAGGCCTCTCCCACAATCTGTTCCTTTTTATGCCCTCCTCCAAAACCCCTCTAGCTTTCTAGCAGG
>CM053594.1:302376657-302400380 GCA_028646575.1 Pseudocheirus occidentalis | reverse complement strand
ATATGTGTGTGTGTGTATATATATGTATGTGTGTGCATGTATACACACGTATATGTGTGTATATATGTATACACATGTGTATATAGATATATATGAGAGTGTGGTCATATGTATGTTCATGTTCACATAGACAGAGGGCAAAGTATGAGCTGAATATGAAGGGATAACATCTAAAATTAAGGGGTGAGAGAGGAATTTTTTGGGAGGAGACAAGGAGAGACACATTCTCTCTTATAAAAGGGGCAAGAGAACACTATTACAATGGAGGGGAAGAGCAGGAAGGTGAAAGGGAATGGGTCAACCTTATTCTCATGAAATTTGGCTTAAGGGGGAATAACATACACACTTAATTGGTTATCTTACCCTAAAGTAAAATAAGGGAGTAGGGAATAAGATGGGGAATGATAGAAGTTAGGGCAGATGGGGGGAGAGGGTATTTAGAAGCAAACATTTTTGAAAAGGGATAGGGTTAAAGAAGAAAACAAAATAAGTGGGGGATGAGATAGGATGGAGGGAAATACAGTTAGTCTTTCACAATACCACTACTACAGAAATGATTTGGGTAACTGCACATGTACAACCTATATTGAATTGGCAGGTGAGGAGGGAAAAAAGGAAAAAATCTGAAACTCAAAGTTTTAAAAACAAATGTTTAAAAATTTGGTTTTTAAATGCAACTGGGAAATAAGATACACAGGTGCTGGGGTATAGAAATCTGTCTTGCCCTACTAGAAAGTTGGGTGAGTGGAGGGTGACAGGGGAGAATATAAGAGAGAACAGATTGGGGGAAGGAGTGTTCAGTAAGCTTGCTCTTCTGGGGTGGTACTACGTGAAAGGTGGGAAGAAAAAAACTGTAACTCAAAATCTTGTGGAAATGAATGTTGAAAACTAAAAACAAATAAATAAATTTATTTTAAAAAATATACAGTCTGCTTCTTTAAAATCACACAGAGTACCTGGCATAATGCTAGGTGAGTGCCCAGTTGAGATTAGTTAACAAAAATTCTATTTGAATGTAGCAAGCATGAAAAAACTTTTGAAGCTGACTTGCTACTACATTTATTTAGTCTTTTAGTCTCAAGAACTGTGTTCTAAAGAACCATGAGGAAAGGTGCCTAGTTGGAAATTCATAAGAGTGTCATACTTACTTAAATTAAACAGGGCTTAAACCATGGTAGAATTCATAATGCCTTCTTCAATTCACACCTGAAAACATGAAGTGTCTCATCAAATTGTCCATGGTTATCAAAGGTTATTTGTCTTTTAAGTTCTCCTTATTTGTGAACATCCAGTGTTTGTTATCTCTTGTACAGAGTGGGTGTTCAATGGATGCATGCTAGATTAGATTGGACTGGTGTTGTGGTCCACTATGAATTTATACTAACTAAGCTCAATTGGACTCTCACCTAGACAAACCTATCACTTTTTGTATATTGATTCCTAATACCACTTGCAAGAGCAATTGTTGACCATTTTTTTCTCTTTGCACAACTTCACCTTTCCATGCCTTCATTCTCTCTGCTGGGTCCTTCGACTCATATTTCACTAAGAAAAATATTAAAACCATTCATGGAGTCCCTTTTCTCCCCTCCTCCCTATATCACTCTCATGTCATCACCTACTGTCTCAGATGATGAAGTAGCTCTTCTACTTTCCAAGACCACGCCCTGTACCTGTACCCTTTTTCCTATTCCCTTCCATGTTTTCCAGTAGATTACATCCACCATCAGGTTAAATGGGAAGGTGCAGAATCAAGGTTGAGAGGATTAATCATATAATGAAAGAATGATACTTTTTTTCTATGAGACAGGAAGAAAAAAACTGAGAATAAGTTAAGAGAGGGAAAAATTTTGAAGAGGAAATTTGGGGAATGGAAAAAGTTGACATAATTTTACTTGTATGGTCTTGGTTCTTTTGAGTAAAAATATTAAAACAATAAAATAGTCATTAGAAGATAATACAATTGTTTTAAATTCATGAATCATCTGAATAGCTCTTAAATATAATAAATATAAATTAAATATAATAAATTACTTTTCTTTTTATATATTCAATAAAATATGAATTCAACATTAAGGCTTTCCATTAAATTCTGTTTTATTATTACTGTGCATTAATAAACACTAATTTAATCTAAAAATCAATTAAAAGACAATACTTCTGACACAAGGTTATTATGACAAAGGAGTAACCAAAGTACAAACTTTTGAAACTATGCTCACGTTACCTAAGTAGCAAGAATCATCACTATTCTTTGAGTCAACTATTAATGCTTATTCATGGCAGTTTTAATTTCAGTATTACAGGATCAAGATACTAGGGCTTAAAAAATAATCATTGCCATACTGGAAACAATCACAGAGAAATAATTATTTCCAATAGTTTGAGTAAGAATCCAATTCCCCAATAAAACAATGAGAAACAGTGATCTGCTATACCTTCCTCCTAGGTCAAAGTTCATAGCTCTCAACCAATTTTCCAGGTTGACTCCATGTCAGTTTCTTAATTCAGGTATTATTAATGGACAGTGCTAAACTGACCATCATTGTGGGCTATTTCCCTTCATCTTAAGAGCTTAGATGTGAGAGTGGGAATAGATTGGTATAAACCTGATGCCACTACTGGAAAACAAACTTAAAATGCATTCCTCAAGATGGCAAATAGACAGCAATATCTTTGTACTAATGTATATCAAGCAAGGTAGAAAACACAAAGGTGAGGAACCTGCAGCCCTGAGGCTACATGTGACCTTTTGACTGGGTCCAAGTTTTATAGAATAAATCCTTTTATTAAGGGGGTTTGTTCTGTGAAGCTTGGATTTGGTCAAAGGACTGAACTTGAGGACCTAGAATGTGACCTTGAAGCCACAGGTTCCCCACTTCTGGATTAGGCATTCATAAACAATGTCCTGTTGCATGCATACTCCTAGAATTTGGGATGAGCTCCACGTCATTTCTGCACAACCAGGGTTCATGACAACATTATATAAACTTAATCTCTTTGAATTTCACAACAGGATTCTTTCCTCACACACCACCTTATAATATAAACCCTAATTTTCAAGGCATGACTTAACCAATAAATAATTATATTTCACAACAATAATTTTAAAAAGAAGACCTTGATTCAATCAATCAAAAAGTGGATATGAAATACCTGCTATCTACTGAGTCCTGAATTACATCCTCGGAGATATAAAGATAAAAAATATCCCATTTCACTGAGAAAGTCAACACATACATATAATATATGGATGGATGCATATGTGTATATGTGTATAAGTGTATATGTGTATATAGATAGACAGACAGACAGACAGAGATAGATAGATGGTAGATAGATAGATAGATAGATAGATAGATAGATAGATAGATAGATAGATAGATAGATAGATAGATAGACAGACAGAAATACATGGTAATTTTAGAATAAAGCTACTAGTAGTTGGGAGTAGAGGGTCAGGAAAGACTTCATATAGAGGACATTTGTACAGAGAATGAATTCTAGGCACAAAAGAAAGCAAGGTCAAAGAAGAGGAAATAGTGTGCCCTGTGAAGGTTTCTACTGTAGTTTAGATGTTAATATGTTTATTTGCCACATGACTAAATAGAATGAACTGTATCTTTAATCATCAGATTTAAATGATAAGTGAGCTTGAAAATTAGTGATATATAGTGGAGGCAGATGTAACACGATTGAACAAAATTGCATAAACTGACTTTTTGCAAACCTCAGGCTGTTTCTAGAAATTTGTGTTATCACAATACAGTCATTTAAAGAAATAAGTGTTTTATTGGATATTTGAAAGTAGCACATAGGAGCTGTTTTAGCTGACCCTTCTTTATTGGGTACAACTGGGGGTCTCACACCCAAAAGGAGATGCAATATTAAATGAGCAGCGATTAGACCTTATCCTTGATCAGATTTTGGGATGACAAAATGCCTGTAAATTCCTAGCTTAAGTAGTTCCTGAGAAACTAGAACAACACATCACTCCACATCCCAAGAAAGCAGTAGCAAAACTCTAGAAAACACAAGCTCAACTCAGAAGTTCCTTCAAAAAGTGCAGAGAGGTGGCCTTCACATAAAGCCTGAAGCCAGGAAAAGAACAAACAAAAAAGAAACCTATAATAAAGAGCATTTATGGTGACTAGGATTCTCAAGGGATAAGTTCTAAAGAAGATAATGACTCCTAAAGACCTACAAACAAGGTCTCAAAGAAAAATATAGCTTAAGCATAAGTTTAGCTGAAAAAGTTGAAGTTTTTTAACAACTAAAATAATCTTAAAACTAAAAAAGCACTAAGGAAAAAATTAGAAAAGAAATGAGAGCCATGGAAGAAATAATTGGTAAGGTAATTAATAAATAGCTTGGCGCAAGAGACCATACCCAATTCTTTCTAAGTAAGAGAATTGTGGCTTAAAATAAGGAAAAGCTCCTTAAATTTATGAGCGCTCCTTAAAAAGAATGGATTGCCACAGAAGGTTGTGGGCTTTCCCTGCTTGGAGGGTCTTTAAACAAAGACTGTGTGACCACATGTTACATACTCAGTGAAAGGGATTCTGATTATGTGAGGTTGGAATAGAAGACTTTTGAGATCCCTTATAAGTTAGAAATTCTGGGTTTCTATCAAAATGTGTCCAACTGAAGGGAACCAATGTCTAATGGTCCATTTCGTGAATACTGTGTACAACAGCACACAATTTATGAAGGAAGCGATTCTAGAAACAGGAAAACAAGGACAGCTGTCTATGCAGCAAAGTTCAGGGAGAGAGGAGAGGAAGTCAAAACAGCAATAAATAAGATAAACTAAAGAACTTGCCACTTTAAATATGTAGCTAGCTCTTAACCTAATAAGCCTTCCCCAAGAGCAGTTCTATTCTTCCTGGAATGTTGCTTACATTACTGGTTTCCTAAGAGACAAGGGGGCTAAAAGGCAAGGCATTTATTACTTGCTCCCCGTGCAATTCTGTCTCACTGCTCTGGACTGAACAGAGGAATGTTCTGTTTTGTCATAACTCTTCTCCAAGAAGAAGGCCAGACTTTCACACAATCCCAGGCCCAAACCCACGGTCATTTCACGGCACAAGGAAAGGTCCACAAAGCATCAGGAGAAGCCAACAAAAGCATTCTCATTTGGGAATCACAGAGACATGGAATTCTAGCAATAATAACTATTCTTTAGTAAGCTGAGCAGAAATAACTTGAGTAATCCTAGGAAGGCTGTTGGCTTGTGACCTCATGCACTTAGTACCTGCGCTACCCCTGGCAAGTTAACCTCTGTCTCAGTTTCCTAGTCTGCAAATTGGGGATAATAGCGCCCCCTACCTCCCAGGGTTGTTGTAAGGATCAAATGATAATGAGATAACAAGTTTTTTTTTTGCTTTTTTTTTGGAGGGCAGTTGGGGTTAAGTGACTTGCCCAAAGTCACACGACTAGTTTTTGTGTCAAGTGTCCAAGGCTGGATTTGAACTCACGTCCTCCTGACTCCAGGGTTGGTGTTCTATTCACTGCGCTGCCTAGCCGCCCCAAATGAGATACTAATTGTCAAGAGTCTAGCACAGCGCCTTACATGCAGTCAGCATTATATAAATGTTAGCTATCCATGACCCACATATTGCCAAAACCTAAAATTCCACCATTAGAGCTTTATTACTTGGAGTTTTCATTATCCTCTGCTATATATGCCCTGGAATTTACAAAACAGCAACAAATTCTATAAGTATGCTTCTGTGTGTGTGTGTATGAGTGTGTATGCATGTGTGTGTGTGCAAACACACAAGCATGATGAGAGAAGAGTTGGAACATTAAGCTGATATCAGTGATGAAGGAGAAATGAGCGAGGAAGAGATCAGAAAGTTAACTCCAAATCATCTTGTGGGAAGGACACCAGAAAGAATCTCAAATACTTAAAACAGGGATTTCTAAAAGGATTTTGCTATTTCCCAGCCTTGCAGGAATTCACTACATTTAAAATGGACTGTATATAGGAGGTAGTGAGGATATATAAAATTAAGGCAGATATTGTACTTAGAGTTGGGAGGAATGGGGATAAGGATAAAGAGGCAACAGGGCTAATGGAGAGGGGAAAGCCCATCTTTCTGATAATGTTCAAAGGGGAGAAGCAGAAAGTATTCGAATCATCAGGGCAATTTGCCAGGTCAAACATGCAACTCTGAAGGATTTCAGGATCCCATTCACTTCTTGTCAGTTAAAGCAAGTGAAAACACTCCTTTCCCATTTAACCTGTATTGTGGAGGTATCCTTTCCTGTTTGCCTTCCACACTAGGTGCTTTTAATTTAGAGATCCAAACCATTTTCATCTAGAGTGTCTGAACTCTGCAATGATTATACCCCCTTTAAAAGCTCAGTTCTTTAAGATCTGTTTCAAAATAACCAAAGTGCCACTGGTCCAGCCCTCAGTAAAATATACATTAATCTCCATGTACCAGCAATAGAGAATAACAGAAGGACAAATGGACATGGTGCGAGATGTGGAGGTGAGTTCCAGCTCTGTCACATATAAGCTGAGTGACTTTGGGCTAGTCACTTAACTTCTCTTGGTTAACCTGTGTGAACCTCAGCCTCTTTATCTACCAAATGGAGATAATACTTATACGACCTTCATTATAGGGCTGTTGAGAAGAAGTATTCTAAAAATCTTTGGCATTGTTTTTGTTGCTGTTTCAGTCGTGTCTGAATCTTCAGGACCCCATTTAGGGTTTTCTTAGCAGAGATACTAGACTAGTTCACCATTTCCTTTTCTGGCCCATTTTACGGATGAAGAAACTAAAACAAACAAGATTAAGTGACTTGCCCAGGATCACACAGTTAGTAAGTGTCTGAACCTGGATTTGAACTCAGGTCTTTCTTACTCCAGGCCCAACACTCTATGCACTGTTCCACCTTGCTTCCTTCTAAAATCCTTAAAACACTATACAAACATGTTACACATCATGCTGCAAAAGCAAGCCATCCTGAATCAAGAGATCTAAGATCAAGTTCTGCCTCTGAAATAAACTGAATTGCGTGGCCCTGGGTAAGTCACCTCACCTTTTAGTGTCCCTCAAAGGCTACAAGTTGTAGAACAATGGTTGATCTAATTTGGTAGAGGAAGTTTCCTTAATAGGAGTTGCCTACACCAACAGAAATCCACGTCTAGACCAAATAAATTTAAATTATCTTAACTTTTGTAAATTAACATTTTGGGGTTAGAAGTCAGAAGAGGCAAAGCAAAAAGGACTTAAAAAAATTTTCAGTCCAGACTTTATCAGAATTTTCTTCTAAATTCACTCAGAATTTCACTTGTGGATCACTACCAAGCAGGAAATGAGTGTTTGACTCTGATCCAATACTCTCCAGTTATACAACTGGAAATGTGCTGATTCAAGCCTAAGTTCTTGACTCATCGGGCACATTGAAGATGTGAGCAATTACAAACACTTCCAGCTCAAAGCAGCAGCAGCTGCACTGAGTTCCAATTAGAGGCTAGACCACCCTTGGAAAAATACAAGAGGGAAATTTCTTTGCCACTACTTTTAAAGGGTATTGGTCATCAAGGGGCCAAGTTTGAAGTGATTTCATTTCTCCCCAAAACCTCTGTTTCCAGGAATAGCATATTATATCTCTAAATAATATTTTTCCTCATGCACATGTACCCACAAATGACCAATGAGTTGCCTTTAGAACATTTACTCTGAGATCTTATACTGGGGTGAGGAACCTGTGGCCTCAAGGCCTCGTGTGCCCTCTAGTTCAGCCTTTTGATTGAATCCAAACTTCACAGAACCAGTGCTTTTAAGAAAAAAGATTTGTTCTGTAATATTTGAATTCAGTCAAAATTCTGTACCCATGGGCCTAGAAGGCCTCAAGGCCACAAGTTCCCCACCCCTGTTTAAATGAATGAACCCACAGGGCTCAGTGAAGTTTCATGACAGTTGCACAGAAAATAGTTATAGACCATACACATAACATGTTTGCATCAGCAACAAAGATTTGCAGAGATCTCATTTTGTGACCACCATCACTGGCTAGAGCATTATGGGAGATTTACCAGTGATGGAGATGGAGACTACAAACTCAAAGGCAAACTCAAGGCGTAAGGGCAGAAAGGGGGGCTTTAGGTGAACACAGTATTAAGAAGAGGGAGAAGTAAAATGGTGTAGCTACAGTGCACGAAGGATTGACCTGGTGCCAGGAAAACATGAATTGAAGTATCCACTGATACATGCTGACTGTGTGATTATGGATCAGGTTTTTAACCCAAGCAACCCAAAATTGTTGAACAGGTGACAGTCTGCATTAATAGAGGGAGTTTCTTCACAAGAGAGCCCCCTGGTGAAAACATAGATGTGGTTTAAAAACAAATTGACGCATGCAGTCATGAGTGTATAAAGCAGCTCATGTATGTACAGCGCTTTCTATATCCAATCTATTTTTAATTCGACAGTCACCTCAGTACATAGGTAGAACATATGATTTCATCCCTACTTTGCAGGTATGGATAATGAGACTCAGAGAATTTGAGAGCTTACCCACATTCATACAGCTGGTAAGCAGCAGAACCCAGGGTTTTTGTTTTGC
This sequence comes from Pseudocheirus occidentalis, assembly GCA_028646575.1. Classification (NCBI taxonomy): domain Eukaryota; kingdom Metazoa; phylum Chordata; class Mammalia; order Diprotodontia; family Pseudocheiridae; genus Pseudocheirus; species Pseudocheirus occidentalis. Next base: position 302,391,797 of record CM053594.1, on the reverse strand, counting down.
TTTGTTTTTGCTATAATAGACTATTGTGTTTGCAGTTTGTTTGTTAGAACTGGGACCTGTGATTTCATTGGTGGAAGAAACTCCCTCTACCAAGGCAGATTGGCAGCTAATAGCTTGCTATCAAGGTAGTTTTTTTTTAATTTGAAACTTATTTTTTTTTTACTATCTTTTCTTTTTACATAAACTCATCACCCAACATATTTCTCTCCTAGGCTCTATCCAATGCAACATCCCTTACAACAAAATTTAAGAAGGAGAAAAAGCAATTTATATGAAATAACCAAAGCATCAGCCTTGCTTAAGGGAATAAGAAATATTTCACGTTCATAGGCTCCCACCTTTGTAAAGAAGGGAGGGAAAGAAGTACATTTTTCAACTCTTCTCCAAGGTCAAGCTGAGTCATTATAATTGCATGCTCTAATATTCATAGGAAGCTATCATCTTAAAACTGTATCATTTCAGTTTTCTTTGAATTTGGATACATTAAAAACAAAGAGCCCAGGATGGTGCTCTGCACACAACTAATTCCCAGTACGTGTTTTAGGATAATGGCAGTAATAGATCACCGTGTCTATAGGCTCTTTCTCTGAACTAAATAAACTGCTTGTCAGAATATCTGTGCCCCACAGGGTTGGGTATCAATCCAAAGCTGGCAGAGTTGAGTAACCTGAATAATGAAAAACCTAACTAAAGAATGAAGAGTTCATAGGGCTCCTGTACAACATTAATCATTTTCCTTTTCACTTTCTCCCTCCTCCAACTAAAATGTGTATTCTCTAATAGAACAAAATTCCCTTGAGTGATTACCAGATCGAATACAAGAGGAGGCCCAACTTCCCAGACTTCACACATTACTTTTAAAAAGACGTGGTAGAATCATAGAATTTATCAAAATCACTTCACATTTGCCAGAATCTACAATTCCGAGCATGACCTTGGTCAAGATGACAAGTACTTGGTCATGTTGACTGTGAATTCTAAGCACAATGTCTTTGGGATCAATTACAGCCCTTCTCACATGGTCGTTCTTCTACAGCTCTGGGATGTAGGGAATACATTCATTTTTTCCTTCCATCGAGTATATTACTTCATGTCATTTGGTTCCTAGAACTAATTTCCTTCCCCCTCCAACTCCCTCCAACAAGCACATATGTTGTTATGTGTAAGCATATAAAAATAAACTTTCAAGATTTTTTTGAATGGCACATGGGCACAAAGTAGATTTTTTCCCCCCTCCAACTCAGCTAGTTATATTCTAAAGTTTGATGTGCATTGTGGTAAAGTAGGATTAATACCAGACTGGGAGTGAGAAGAGATAATTTCTAGTCCCACTTCTGTCATCAATTAGCTAGGTGACTTGGGGAAGCCATTCCCTCTTACTGTGCCTCAATTTACTCATGTAAAAAGAAAAAGGAAGCAAGTTGGAGCAGATTATCTCTAAGATAGTATAGACAATAGAGGGAGTTTATTCATAAAACCAATCAATCAAAATTATCAGTCAATCAAGTAATCAACAAGCACTGATGAAGCACTTTTTCTGTACCATTTTTGCTGTGCTAAAAGTTGGTCACGTAAATACAAGCAAAAAGTAAGCTCCTGACCACACGGAGTTTACAGATTTTAAAAAATATATATTATCTAATTATTTTTAACATTCTTTTTAAAAATAATTTGAGATCCAAATTCTCTCCCTCCCTCCTATCCTTGCACCACCCTCTGAGAAGGCAACTAATATGACAGTAATTATACATGTAAGGTCATGCAAAGCATAATGCCATGCCATATTAGCCTTATCATAAAAAAGCAAAAATAAATAAATAAAACAAGAAAATTATACTTCAATCTACATTCAGAGTTCTTCCGTTCTCTCTCTGGAGGTGGATAGAACTTTTTCACCATAAGTCCTTTAGAATTGTCTTGGATCATTGCATTGATTAGAGTATCCAAGTCTTTTATAGCTGATCATCATTACAATATTGTTGTTATTCTGCACAATGCTCTCCTGGTTCTTCTCACTTTACTTTGCATCAGTTCATATAGGTCCTGTCATGGTTTTTTGTTTGTGTGTTTGTTTTCTGAAACATTTTCCTTGTCATTTCTTATAACACGATAGAACTCCACCACAAGAATTGGCTACAATTTGTCCAGCTACTCCCCAACTGATAAGCATCTTCTAAATTTCCAATTGTTTGCCACCCAAAAAAAAGGAGCTGCTATAAATATTTTGGTATAGATATTTGTACAGATTTTTGTTTAGATCTCTTTTCTTTTTCTTTTAGTTCTTTGGGGGTACAGACCACATGGTGATATTGCTGTTTCAAAGGGTATGCACAGTTTTATAGCCCTTTGGGCATAGTTCCAGATTGTTCTCTAGGTCAGATCACAAGTCCACTAGCAGTATATCAACGGACCTATTTTACCTCCATAGTTTCAGTATTTGTTATATGTGATAGGTGTAAGGTGGAATTTCAGAGTCATTTTAATGTGCGTTTTTCTAATCAATATTGATTTAGAGAATTTTTTTAACCTAACTATAAATTGCTTTGATTTCTTCTTCTGAAAAGTGCCCATTTGTATCCTTCAACCATTTATCAATTAGGAAATGACTCTTATTTTTATAAATTTGACTCAGCTCTCTCTATATTTGATACATGAAGTCTTTATCAGAGAAATTTGTCCTTAATTTTTTGAAGTATTATTTCATTGTCTATTATACCTCTTAGCAAAATGTAGTTTCCCTGGTTATCCCTTTTAATTAGATCTGTTTTGGTTTTGGTTTTCTGAAATCGTGATAGATAACTGGCTTTTTTTTCTCCAGCTAAAACATAATAGATCTATTCTAACCCTTTATTTTAATTATGTATATGTGTTTTTGTTTCAAGTATGTCTCTTCTAAAAAATATATTGTTGGATTCTAGTTTCTAATCCTTCTGCTGCCCACTTCCATTCTATGAGTGACCTCATCCTATTCAAAGTTTTGATTACAGTGTATTCTCATCTATCTTATTTTCTTCTGTTTATCATTCTCTCTCCCTTTTCATCCTGTCCTTCCTCAAAAGTCTTTTTTTTTGCTTCTGACCACTATCTCATTTAATCTGCCCACTCTTTTATCATTCTCCCTCCTCTTATCTCTAATTGTTTACCTTCTATCTTCCTGTTGGGTAAAATTGATTTCTATACCCAACTGAATACATATGTATATCCTCCCCTCTTTGAATCAGTTCTGATGAGAGTGAGGTATAAGCATTGCCCCCTATTCCTCCTCCATTTTCTGTTCTTGTATAAAAGTTCTTCCTCTTGGTCCTCTTTTATGTAAGAAAAATTTCCCAATTTTACCTCTTCCTTTCCTCTTTTCCCAGTGTATCCCTGTTACTCATCACTTAATTTTTTTTCAGATGTCATCCCATGAGAGTCAACTCAAACCCATAACCTCTATATATACTCTTTTAAACTGCCATAATAATGGTAAATTTCTTAAGAGTTACATGTATCAACTTCCTATATAGGAATATAAATAGTATAACTCCATTGAGTTCCTTATGATTACTCTTTCATGTTTATCTTTTTATGCTTCTCCTAAGTTTTCTATTTAAATATCAGATTTTCCATTCAGTTCTGGTGTTTTCATAAGAAATGCTTGGAACTCCCCTATTTCATTACATGTCCATCTGTCTCCCTCCCCTCCAGGAGGATTATACTTAGTTGATTCTTGGTTGTAATCCTGGCTCTATGGCTTCTGTAATGTCATATTCCATTCCTTCAACATGGAAGTTACTAAATCTTGGGTGATCCTGACTGTGGTACCATGATATTTGAATTGTTTCTGGATGCTTGCTGTATTTTCTCCTTGACCTGGGAGCTCTGGAATTTGTATATAATATTTCTGGGATATTTCATTTTGGGATCTCTTTTGGAGGTGATCATTTCATTCTTTTCATTTCTATTTTGCCTTCTTGATCTAAGATATAAGGAGAATTTCCCTTTTATAATTTCTTGAAAGATAATGTCATGGCCATTTTTTTGTCATGGCTTTCAGATAGTTAAATAATTCTTAAATTATCTCTCCTTGAACTGCTTTTCAGGTCACTTGTTTCTCCAATGAGATATTTCACATTTCCTTCCATTTTTTTTCTTCTTCTGACATTGTTTTATTGTTTCTTGGTGCCCCACGGAGTCATTAACTTCCACTTGTCCGATTCCAATTTGTAAAGAATTATTTCCTTCAGTGAGCTTTTGTACATCTTTTTTTCCATTTGTTCAATTATGCTTTTCGAGGTTCTTTTCTTCAGTAAATTTTTATACCTCTTTTTCCCGTTTGGTCATTTTGCCTTACCAAGTAAGCTTCTCAATCAGAGAACTGGGAAAGTTAGAGATGTGAAAAAAAGTGCACAGAGCTCAGGAAAACTCCATAAATGGGAGTAAATAGTCAGGGCCATAATTAGGAATTTCAGTACCTAAGGCACATTCAAATGAGGTGTGTTTCCATATCTAGGTGTCTGTGGTGTGGGGTAAAGGGAAGGAATTATTATCTAAAGTATGACCTCTCTAGTTAATAGTTCTGGGAGATGGGAGATAGTTGTTATGGATAGTTGAGGGGGGTAAGGAATTGAAAGGCCAGGGTATTCAAAGTGGGGCAGTGCTTGGGATGGAGAAAAAGACTGTGAAAGAGGCATTGAATTTATTGGGGAGGAGGAAGTGATAAAATGTTAAAGGATAAAAACAAGGACTAGTATAGAGTGAATTACAAAGGAGAGGTGGCTGATGAGGGATGATGGTAGAGGGAGGATATGAAAATGCCAATGAGGAACAAAGGACATGCCAACTCTTCTTCATGATTGTGTGCTTGAGGAATATGAAAGAAAGAGAGCTACTTTGGAAAAAGTGCCAAGCAACTGTGATGTATTCAGAAGAAAGCTAGGCTTAAGTGATCATCAGAAGAGGGAGGGAGTGGGGAGGGGAAAAGAGAAAGGGTGGTGGGAGTCATTTATTTAAAATAGAGGAAGAATTCAGGATGGAGTGGAAAAGAAAGATAGAGAATGAGAAGGATGACAGAGAGCGAGGGATAAGTTTAATTTTAAGGTGGGGGAATATATGAGGATCAACAGCACATGTCACTATATCCCCCCAACCCCAAACATTATTAACCACTCTAATGATACTTGTAGGGTATTTCATGTAGCATTAGTTCCCAAGGGTGTGATATCTGTGGGACTCTGGGATTGGGTTGGAGAGGGAGTGTAACAACCCAGAAGACAGCTGAAATATCAGATAGGTCACAAAATAATTTTCCTCCAGTGGCTAGAAGTAACCCATATTGGCCCCTGAGACAAAGTCTGGGTAACATTGTGATGCTTCCTGTTCCAAAAACACTGTGCTACACAAAGGAAGTGTAGCATATTGTATGTATAATAGGTTAAAGAATCCTGAATTAGAGGACCTGGATTCAAATTCTGACTCTGCCACTTATTACCTATGTGACCTTGGACAAGTCACTACTCTCTGAGCCTCAACACTCTCATTTAAAAATGAATTGGTGTATTAGATACCCTCTAATATCTCTTCTACCTCTAAAGCCAGGATCCTAAGAAGATATTCAGTCAGCTCCAAGATAGGGAATAAAATGAAAAATAGTCATTTCTACTACCTTCTACTCACTGACCCAGTCTGTTCTGCTTAAGGAAAACTAAAGAGAAACTTGTTGAGTTGATATTTTGTGTTCCATAGTCAGGAAAAAAGTAAAAATATCAATTTTGCAAATATTCTTACAATCTGATAATCGGGGCACACTGAAGTCTGCTTGAATGGCTTAAGAGAGCCAAATGTTCACATTTTTGCTGTAAGCATTTACAATTCAGAAATTGGAAAATACCACAAATCAGGGCTTGACATATAATATTGTTGACTTCTCTAATTAAGAATGTGATGAGAAATGTTAATAATGCAAATGAATCTGAAAAGCACGCTGTGTGTATTGTTTTTCTTCTTCAAGGAGTTGATGGGGAAGCATTAATCAGCATATACTGCTGCTAGCACTCAGGAGCAAGAGGAGGTGATAGATTTGTGGTACTTTTTTATAAACAACACTATGATAATCAAGTCTTCCTTTATCTCAGTAATCGTTCTCCTTAAATATAATACATTTAAGTATTCATCCATCTGCCTAGTCTCTGCGAATGACAACAGAGATTTATATCTTGTTGGTGAGTCTTTTCAAAGGAGAGTCTGTCTGACTCTCCTTTGCAAAGATATTGGAGTGGTTTGCCATTTCCTTCTCAAGTTCATTTTACAGATAAGGAACTGAAGCAAACGAGTTTAAGTGACTTGTCCAGGTCACATAGTCATAGTAAGTGTCTGAAGCTGGATTTGAACTCAAGTCCTCCTGACTCCAGGATCTGACAGTCTATCCACTGTGTCAACTCACTGTTCCTAGAGACCTATCTACCTGATTGGAATAGATCATTACATTCTAAAGCATCTAAACAATTTTTCCCCTTATAAATTTATATCTTTCAAGCCCTTCATCTCTCAATCAGTTTTATCACATTCTCAAGGAATTGCAGAGTATCAGACTCCGGAAGACCTTAAAGTCCATCCACTCTTAACTTCCTCATCTTACAGATGAGAAAACTGAGGCTCAGAAATGTGTTATAACTTTTCCAAGTTCCATAGCTAGTCATTGGCAGAGCCAATACTTGAACCCAGTTTTCTGCTCCCTCTCACTGCAAAATTCTTTCCACTGTGATACAACTCTAAGCTTTGTAGATCCACTTTAGGTAACTTATTTTGCTATGGGAGGCTAACTTCTTTCCTCTTTGTTTATTTTGGGCCACGAGGGACTAAGCATAAAAAATGAATAAGCCTTAGCAGTAGTATTGCTCAGCCTCAGTAATGACATGCCTCTTTCTGGGGAGTAGTTGGCTCTTCAGCTAGGCAGGGAGGCTCAAGAACACAAGACAGCTCAGAAAACTATAATCTCAAGAGTTTAGTAAGTAGCACTTTAAACATTTCATGTGCTTGTTGTAATTTTTGGCTTCAGCATGATTTAATAAATTTCCACCAGCTATGCTCCCAAAGGGTTCCCCTCCCTTTCTTTAACATGCTGTAGAACTGATTCTTTCCACGTCTTGACCTTTAACTGGTGACTGCATTTACTATCAGCTTGAGAGCATAAAATTGGGATAAGCCTCATCCCTAGCAGGCTAGAAATCAAAGTTGTCATAATTTTTCATATCTATAGATAAACTATGAGAGTCTGAATCTCACTTCTCTTTGGTTGTGGCAGGTTCTGACTCTAATAGGCAGCTGTTTCACCTCTGCACACAAAGTCCTCACTTCAGAGATTACTCCTAATTCCTTGCACCAGCCCACAGGCCCAGAATAACCATCTAAAAGCTCAGAGTGTGAGGAAGAGATTTCCATCCATTGCTAAGTCTTTTCTTGGCACCTATTTTTCCTGCCCTGATTCCTTCAGATCTCCAAATTTCCAACTGTTGTCTTGAATTTTGAATCCTCAGTTTTTGACTGTCTTTCCTTTAATATTTGTGCCTTCTTGGTCTCAAGTCTCTTGGCACAGTGGGAAGGAGTACTGACAGGAGACAGAGAACTTGGTTTCCTGATCTTTCTGACAGCTTGCTGACTTTGTGATCTTGAGCCGGTCACCTGGAGCTTCACTCTGCTTATCTAAAAAGGAACCAGTCTGACTAGATGGCTTTGGAAACTCCTTTAGCTCTGGTTCCATGGTCTGCTCACTCTTTTACCTAGTAATTTCATGGGGTGACTTTATTATTTGTGAGTTTGCTACCTATGGCCTACTTATATGCTCTGATTTTTAACTTTGCTAGAGATCTTTGGTACCTGTACACTTCTTCCCACCCCCATTACCTATATTTTGGGGAGAATATATACTACAAGCTAATATTGTTGATTAACTTGTTAATACATCTGGCTATGAATGGAAAAAAATCTCTGTCCCTTGTGTGAATATTAAAAGAGACTTATTTTTGTGTGGGAATGGCACAACATTACTTATCATGGTCCAGATTACAGCGGTAAATACTTCAAAGCCAATATCACCTGCTTCTCAGTTCAGACTTTAGACGATCAAAATTATTTTATTTATTACTCTAGAGCATCATTTTCTTTTTATATTTGACAAATTCAAAAGTTAAAATTTTCTGGAAACCACTAATATTTTATTCAGTAGAAATTTTGTCAGTTTTCATTTTTCTAAAAGTCCACAGTGCACAGACAGTGGGGCAGCTGGGTGGTACAGTGGTTAAAGTACTGGCCTTGGAATCAGGAAAACTCCTCTTCCTGAGTGAAAATCCAGCCTCAGACATTTACTAGCCCTGTGACCCTGGGCAAGTCACTTAAGCCTATTTGTATCAGTTTTCTCCTCTATAAAATGAGTTGGAGAAGGAAATGGTGAACTACTCCAGTGTCTTTGCCAAGAAAACCCCAAATGGTGTCACAAAGAGTCACTGTAAGCAAAAAAAAAAAGCCTGAACAACAGTACACAAGCAGATTAAAATGGAGACATAACAGATACATAACAGATGCTAACACAAAATTTCCATGAACTATTTTTTGATTTGCCTTATAATGAATTGGTAATTAAAAAAAAAGTCTCTTACTACCAGGCTCCATGAGGTCTAAACAGAGATGAGGATAATCAAAAATGCAGAAGTAACTATGCATACAGATAGAGTTATGCAAGATATCATTTGCATATAAATGTATGTGTATGTACATAGTGAAGTTAGGTAGATATACAGAACCAATTAATTTAGAAGCATTTGATACACAGTTGACTTGGAATTAAACTGCGCACTACTTGAAAAAATAATTTGAGGAGCAGCTTACCTCACCAGAAATAAAACTCATCATATTTCCCAAGAAAACCACTACTCTTGCCAAGCTGTCTCATGTCTGTCTATGATGCCATCCTTCTTCTAACTGCCCACATTTGAAATCTGGAAGTTCCTCCAAGACTCTTCCTTCTCTCTCCAAACTCCACATCCACTCATTGTCTATACTGTATTGATCTGCCTCTGCAACAAAATTCCCATCCATCCCTTTCTCCTCACTCTTATGGACATTCCTCTGGCTCAGTTGTTTATCACCTTGGGCTTGTATTATTATAAGTCTCCTAATTCACCTACCCACTTCCAGTTTCACTCCTCTCCAATTGATCCTCCATATACTTCCAAATTAATATTGCTAAAACACAGCTCTGACCATATTACCAACTGCCCTCCTCCAAAATCTTCAATAACTCCCTATTGCCTTTAGCATAAAATAAAAATCTATAGGCCTTCACAATCTGAAGCCTACTTATATTCCCATACATGTTCTGTAGGATTTCCCTTCATTCATTCTCCATTCCAGTAAAAATTGTCTTCTGATTGTTCATAATACAAACTATTCTATCTCAATTCTCCATATTTTTACGTGAGTGAACCACTACGTCTCAAAAGCACTAGATCCCCACGTCTGAATTATAAAATCCTTAGCTTCCGTCAAAGCATAGCTCAAAGACTGCCTCTTACATGAGACCTTTATTGATCTCCACTTTTTACCACTATGACCTTCTTGAATGGTTTTGTATCATTTTGCACATACTTCAATCTTTTGTATCCTTCTAGTGTTAACTCCCTTATTGCAGAGATGATATTTTAAAATTTTTAATATTAGTATTAGTATTATGCCTTGGTCAAAGAAGACAAAATAGCTATTTGTTCAAAAGAATTTATTTGAATAACTTCAATAAATGAAATTGTAAAGATTAAAAAGAACTAGGTCAAATACTTTAGTTGTATTCATTGTATAGAACTTATTAATATTCCCTTCCAAAATTGTCAGTTTATTTCTTGGAGGAGAGTGAGGTAGACTTGGCAACACAGTTAAATGTCTAAGTAATTAGATTTCACTTTCTTTAACATATTCTATAATTGTGACTAGGGACCCCTAAAATAACAGAAATTAAGTTTTATAGTAAGTTCTTTTTAAATTTTTATTTTATCTTTTTCCATTTGAGGATATTACCAATTGAGGATATTGACCTAAAATTTATTCATTAAGGAGTCTGAAATAATGACATGCCCTGACCTTTAGTGTCCAGGAATTTGGGGAAATCTTTTAAATCTTTTCATCTCTCTAGCTGTTTACTATGGCATATTATTTACATGAAACATACTATTTCCCAATGAAAATCAAGAAATACTTTTATTACCATAGTGTTTAATGGTTTTACTTAAAATAAGGAAACCCAAACAATTCTATATGACTTTACAGTTAACAATGTTTTAGAGACAGAGCTAGAATAAGAAGGAATCAGTCTAAATTTTCATTCTTAGAATGAAATGGCTGAAAGGTACCTTAGGAATCATCTAGGCCAACCATCTATTTTATGGTTCAGAAAACAAACTCAGAAAGGCCTGCCTTGCTCAAAGTCACCCAGCTGGTCCCTGGCAAAGCCAAGACTAAAACTTTGTTTTTTTTTCTGACTGCCGATCCAACATTCTTTATGTTTTATCAAACCTATTCCAAATGCCTTAGACCTGGATAAAAGTAGATCAAAAAATTGTAAAACTGAGAACTGAGAAATGTGACTGCATTTAGCAGGTGTCAATAACTTGCTTTACACTATGTAAGGCCTGAAAGAGAAAGCAATATACTCTTCTGCCAACAACTTCTGTGTTACCCGGCCTCTCAAATCTGAACACATACCAAAGGCATTTTGAAAAAGTAGGAGAAAGAGATGTCACTGAAGGGATACCATATTTAAATTATTAAAATTATATTATATTAGAATTATATCAGTCAGTGGCATTTCACAATAGCAATTATTTCCTCCACATGGTACTAAGAACTATCGAGACTAAATTGGGCCAATATCCTCAGACTGTTGTTGTTTTAGCTCAGTTATTTCCATCCTGTCTGATTCCTTGTAACCCAATTTGGGGTCTTCTCAGCAAAGACACTGGAGTGGGTTTCTATTTCTTTCTGCTGTTGATTTTACAGATAAAGAGACTAAGGCAAACACAATTAAGTGACTTGCCCAGGGTCACACAGCTAGTAAGGGTCTGAAGCCAGATTTGAACTGAGGAAGATTAGTCTTCCTGACTTTAGGCCTGGCTCTATCCATTTCTTCACCTAGATGCACTATCCTGAGACCAGGCCTACTCATCCCTGTTACAGCTCTTTCTTATACTCTGTCTTCAGTGAGTCAATGGGATGGGATGAGATTTTCATGAGAACAGTTTTTGCTTCTGTCTCTCAATACCACCAAATGTTTTGTTGAGACTTTGTTGGCACATACAGTATTCCCTTCATTATCCCAACTCATTCTCCACTCCTTGAACACTGGTACTCAATGTAACAGCAATCAGTTTAGCAGATACTTAGGACTTAGTAACTCAGGGCTAAGTATAGAAGGTGTGAGCCTTGTCCACTGCTGAGAAGGAGTTAACTCCCCTGTTGACGTGGAAGAAGGGGATTGGATGAGACAGGAGGCCAATGTGTATGTAAGCAAGAATGGAAATTGTCCTGTTGGACAAACCAGGATTGTCTCAGCGTCTGGGAGCTGGGCTGCTGGACTGAAGGAGTGAGTTGGAGTTTTCTTGAGAGACAGAGACAGAGACAGAGACAGAGACAGAGAGACAGAGACAGAGAGGCAGAGAGATAGAGAGGCAGAGAGAAAGAGAGACAGAAAGACAGACAGAGAGACAGAGATGGACAGAGGGTTCTTCTCCCAGCATCTGGAAGCTGACTGAGAACTGAGGTGGAGTTTTCCTGAAACCAGAATCTGGTGAAGCCCACCAAGAAGGCAAATATTCCTTCTGGGTTCTAGGGTCAGCTGAACTGCTAGAAGACTGAAAAAGCATGATCAGGATAAGACATTGTTTGTCCATGGTCTGGCTGATCCTTGAGTTCCAGGCAAGAGACATTGTTAAGGGTCTGAGATGTGCTGGACCCTGTGAACTTCAGTGTGTGCCAGGAACTGCCCTGAGGACTGGACAAGGACCTGGGAGTCTACCTCTGAGGACTGGATGAGAACCTGGCAGCTGTCTGCTTCTTAATCCAGGTGACTGTTTGGTGGATTCAGGAGGGAGCTGGGACCATGGAAGGGGATCCAGGGAATCAGAGAGCCCACCCAGAGTCAAGATGAAGAAAAGGCCTCCCCATGGATGAAACTAAGGTTTTCTGGACACCAAGGGGTGGAGGGTTTGTGTGGTTTTCTAATGACTGTATTTGTAATTAATGATATTTAGCAACTGTGAATCTAGATTAGTGACTGATTAAGTTAATGGTCACCCCATGAGTCGAAGTTTGATTATTATATTGTGAATTGACTGAATGATTAAGTAAGGAGGGTTTCCCCGTTAGGGAAACCAGATGATTATTCTCTTGTTCTTCGTTCTAAATATTGTGGCCTCTATAGTGAAAACTGTGTGGCCATTCTAATGTTAAGATGTTATGGACACTATATTGTGACTTTCTGTGATAAGATGTAATATTGTGAATATTATATTGTGGCATATTGTGAATATTTGCCTTGATTTGTAATGGAATAAACAGAGTGTTCACTATTACTGTGTAATCTGAACCTTAAAAGCATTCTTTTGGGAATCTGCTAGTGCGTGGCATTACACCCAACTGCATAATATATAAGAAAGAGGATCAAAACAAAGATCTGGAGCTTGGGATTCAATTCCTGACCCTGAAAGCCCCTGGTTATTGTATGACTCTAGTTGATACATAGTAAGCCTTAGTGATATCTGGGATCATTCCCTCAATCAAACTCTACTCACAGGTCAAGTCCCCAAAGCAAGGTTACTTCTTCATCTGTCTTTTGAGTTCAAGGTTAAGTCTAAGGGACTTTTGAGTTATAATACAATACAGTTAAAGTACTGGCAAACTATGAACTTTGGGCCAAATATATATCTGTTTTTGTAAAACTGTGGGGTAAGGACTGTTTGTTTTTACATTTTAAATAAGGTTGTATTGTACAAGGAATACAAAAAACAGAAGGGCCACAAGATTTGGCCTTTGGGATCATGCAGAACCCTTCATAGATCATAGCTTCCCATACAGGTTATCTTTCATCAAAACCAATTGCCAGAACCAGCTTGTATCTCCCTAATATTAATTTAACCATGTCTTCTATTCATTATCAATTAACTTATTAATCAGCTTTAATAAATTAGCTTTAATAAAAATTTAAGACAATTTTAGACAAATGTTTTAAAAAGACAATTAGCTTTAATAAAAAATATTTAGTGAAAAGATAAATAAAAACCCAAATGCAATAATATTTGTGTTAATACACACACACACACACACACACACATACACACACACACTTCTACCCCAAACCAAAGCAACTCTCCTCTTTATAAGCCCCTACTCTTGGGAGAAGCAGACTGAAACTTGAAGGGGCTGTAATGTACTCTATTACCATTTGGACACAGTTTCTTAGCTGCCATGTTGTTCCTGCAAGGTAACTCCTTTTGAAGCTCAATTCACCTCATTCACCTAAGAACAGGAAAGAATGGAACCCAAGAGAGATAAACAAGTAGAGCAGCATTTATTCTTGGAGACCCAGCAAGAGAAGGCCTTAAAGCTATTTTCCAACCAGGAGACCCAGAGCGATTCTGCCTTATCCCTCCAGAATCACCAAGGTGAGAAAGAAGCACATACAGGGAGAAAGACAGAGACAGAAAGACAGCTGTAGATAAATACAGAGAAATAATCACAGAGACATAGAAAGAAGGGAGAGCCACATACAGAGAGATAGAGGTGGACATGACAGACACAGACATAGGCACAAAGAGACAGAGACAGTGCAACACAGAGAGATACCACTTGTTATTCCGTTGGAACCTTTTGTATGTACATTCGGTACTAGGACAGCAGCTAATTGAAAGGTTATAAGTTATGCACTATCCAATAAATAAACTGGAAAGAGTAAAAGAAAACACTTTCTTATGCTCTAAATAAGTGCAGAACCCCTCTGTTGTAAAACACTTAGCAGTACCTGGAGCATAGTAGGTTTTAATAAATGCTTATTTCCTTCCTTCATGCCTTAAAGTATTATTTAAATGAGGTTTTTTTGTAAGTATTCTGTTGGATCTTCAGTTAAGCCCTGATAGTTCTGAATAGGAGGTTCTCTTTTAAAATGCCTAGGGATGGGAAAATGAATGACAAAATCATAATTCCAAGTGTCTGGAGTGAAGAATATCTTAAAAGGGAGTACTTTATTTTCAAATCATCCATGTAAAACCGGGAGAAACCTGAAAGGTGGTTTAGTGTAAACCCCTCATTTGTCAGATGAGGAAAGTGAAAATTAGAAAGAATGAGTGCCTTTCCCAGAGTCACACAATTACTAAGGGTCAGGGCAGGATTTGAACCTCTGGATTTTTGGACTCCAAACGCACCACCAACCTGCTTTTCTGAATGAAATAAAGGAAGTAATGGAAATAACGAGATTAAGTGAAGTAATAGAAAAGGAAATTGGAGCCAAATTTTGGTGGACCAAAAACTGGCAGAAAAAAATGCCAAAGATAAAATCTTTACCTTCTTGTTAAATTGCTGTCACTTTTCTTAATATTCTAACTAAATCAAGATGTAACAATAATGGTTATGTGAAATGGGTGAAAAGAAATGCCATTTACTGAATTAGTGGAATGTGGAAGGAATTAAGTTTGCCTATGATTTCTCAAATTGTAAAGAGTCTGGAGGATTTCTGTTTCTGTTACCTGTTCTGATATTTATATTGAGAGTAATTTTTCATTTTCATTGTCTTTTTTTTATTTTTATTAAGGATATTGAGCCATTTATGACCTTCAGCTTGACAGTGGCTTTTGGGAACCTTGAAGTAAAGTAGACCCTTTCAAATGTGAGATTGGATTGATTATTCAAGATTCCTGTGCAGCTTTTCATTACGTGGCACTCCAGAATGAGCTTGCTAATCAAATCATTTCTTCCTCATTCCAAGAAATGACCTCGAAACAAAGATTTATTTTTTTTAATCCTGCAAATGTCAATCTCTCTCTCTCTCTCTCTCTCTCTCTCTCTCTCTCTCTCTCTCTCTCTCTCTCTCTCTCTCTCTCTCTCTCTCTCTCTCTCTCTCTCTCTCT
>CM053594.1:302342473-302369117 GCA_028646575.1 Pseudocheirus occidentalis | reverse complement strand
CCAGAAAGTTAGAGAGCAGACCAGGGTAGGGGCTCCACAGTGGGATCACTGTTTTGGGGGTGGGGTAGGGGAAAGATGGGGAGAAAATTAGTAACTCAAAAATCTCATGAAAATGAATGATGTAAACAAGAAAACAAATAAAATTTATTACATTAAAAAAGTCATAAGGAACTTATCAAAGTTGAATTATTTACATGCCAACATGGAAAAAAAATGAGAACTGTAACTTATGAAACTTTTTCTTAGTATGAGGATAGGTGAAGGTAATATAACTGTATATACATATATATGTATACACACATATGTCTATATAGGAGGGTACATATGCATATGAATACATATGGGAGTGTGTATATATGTATGTTCATACAGAGAGGGCACAGGATCAATTGAATAGGAATGGATGATATTTTAAAAGGTGAAATTAATAGGTGGGAGAGGAATAGAATGAGTAGAGACAGGGAGAGACAGAATGGAGTTAATCATTTCATATAGAAGAGGCAAGGGACAACTGTTGCAATGGAGGGGAAGAACAGGAAGGCAAAGGGGAATGGGTCACCCTTACTCTCATTAAATTTGGTTTAGGGAAGGAATGACATACAGTCTAAATTGGGTATCTAGCCCTGCATGGGAATGGGGGGGGGAAGGGATCAGAGGCGGGATGATAGAGGGCAGGGAAGGTTGGGGGGAAGAGTTGTTAGAGGCACACACTTCTGTTAACGGTCAGGCACAAAGTAGAGAATAGAACAAGGGGAGAGCAGGATAGAAAGAAGTGAAATATCATCAGTGTTACACAACATGTCCATTGTGGAGAAGTTTTGCATAACTACACATGCACGGACTATATTAAATTGCTTGTCTTTGCAGTGGGGGTGGGTGACAAGGGAGGAAGAGAAAGTATCTAGAATTTAAAGTTTTAAAATCATATGTTAATATATACGTATTATTATTATTTACATGCAACTAGGAAATAAGATATATAGGCAATGGGATGGAGAGATCCATTTTGCTCTACCAGAAAGTCAGAGGGAGTTTGGGGGAGGATATAAGAGAGAGCAGATTGGGGGAAGGGGTATACAGTGGGATCACTGTATTTGGGGGGGTGGGTAGGAGAAAGATGAGGAGAAAATTTGTAATTCAAAATCTTAAGGAAATCAATGATGTAAATTAAAAATAAATAAAAGTTAATTTTAAAAAAAGAAAGCAATTCAGTGAAGAAAATCAATGAATCAGTCATGTCTGACAGCATATTCCATATCCTACCCCTTTAGTCCCTCATCTCTAAAAAGTGGAGGAGAGAATTTTTTCATCTCATCTCTAAGGCTACATACAATCAAAATGATTACAGTTTCACTTTTGTCCCTGTTGCTGTTATTTCCATTTTGATTGTTGTAGTTATTGTGCATATTTTCTCCTTCAGTTCATCTAAGTTCTTCTTATGAATTTCTGAATTTTTCATATTCATTGTTTTGGGTAATAATTTTCAATTATATTTGAATACCCCAGTTTGGTTTGTCATACCCCACTCAATAGACATCGACTTCATTTCTAGCTCCTTGTTACCACAAAAAAATTAATACTATGAATATTTTGATGTGTATGTGACCTTTATTTCTGCATTTAGGAAGCTCTGGGCCAAAGAGCATTAACATGTTGCTTTTAGCAAAATTCCAAAGCCAATATGCTTATTATAAAGATACTACCTGTACTAATTTCTGGGGTTTCTCTATTTAAATTGTGTGTAGTGTCAGTCTATACTCAAGGAAATCAATCTTGTTACTTTATATTAACCTTCCTGTTATTTGTTTCGTTGTTGTTGTTGTTGTTGTTGTTGTTGTTGTTGGGGGGGGGGTGTTCCCAATAACAGTACCTCCTAGTGGTATCTTTCACTTTTCTCTATCCTTAACTACAGACGACTTTTGACTATGTACAGATATCACATTTCCCTTAAGGGACAACTATTTGGTGCAAGTGATGATATTTCAAAAGAAGAAAAAGTATAGCAGATCTAGAAGCAGATTTTTAAGAGATGTCAAATATTTGAGCAAAAGTAATACTTTGAAGGGGACAATAATTATAGGATAATAGATCAAGAGCTAGAAGGGTTTTAAGCAGTCATCCAGAGGAAACTTCTTTTTAGATGAAACAGCTGAAACCCAACGAGACAACTGCCTCAGCCATACATATAACAGACACCAGAGAAAGGATTTGAAGCCGATACTGATTCCACAGAATCATGCCTTCCATGAGTTCTTTATAGTCCTTCAGTATTTTAAGAATCTGGGATAATATTGGCAGAGGTATTCCTTCCTCCATGGGAGATTGGATTATAAATCCTTCCTGCAATATCAGACAGGATTCAAGAGTTTCTGCTGTTTCAAGAATTTGTCACCTGAAGGCCCTCCCCTAATTTTTAGAGGATGAGTTTTTGCTGTTGTTTTGACACAACAGACTTATTTAGCCTATGTTAGAAACCCTTCTGTTTCAGAAAGACCTTCTAAACTTGAACTGTGCTAACACAAACTTTGGAAATACAAGATCATCTCCACACGATGATGAAACAGTAACAAAAATCTCCTAAGAAGGTTCATTTTTGTCTTTATATTCCCCAACATCTAGTTAGTGACTGCCCACAATCAATACTTGGTATGTTTGTTGAACTGAAATGAGCTGAAGAAGGCATCAGAGAAGGACTTCAGGGCAGTTTAAGATCTGGTCTATTTATTTTAAAATTAGTTTTATTAATTGTTGGGTAGGAATTTTGCAAGCCAAAAACATAAAGTTCCCTGCAGAGGCGGATCATAAAATACAGTTTAATGATAAACCACAATGACGGGCATTGCACATAGCCAACATGGGCAGAAGTTTTCATTCCTCTGACATTTGTAATAAAAACCAGGCTGAAGGAAAAGCCAAAAAGTGAAGTGTGAAAATTGTGAAAGTCTTAACCCTCATCATAAAAATATGACCCTATTGCAAAATATATCATTATAAATAACTATTACAAGTTATTGTCACCAAGTGATTTTCTGTAAGAAATTATGCAATCTAAAGAAAATCAGTGTGTGGATGGACCTATAGGCTACTGGGAAGCTAAATTCTTGGTCCGGATCTACCACTTAGAATCTATGAACCTGAAAAAAAATAATAAAACAAAAAATATTCTGAACATCTGGATACATAAGAGTTTTCTTTTCACATACTGCCAAATCCCTATTTGTTCAGCAGACCCTAAGGCTCTCTCAGAAAACGCCATCCATTCCTAGAAAGAATCAGAGCATCTTCAACTATCACAGATAAAAGAAAACTCAGGATATAGAGCACAATCTGAAAAATAGAACTTCAGAACTAATGGAAATCCTAATGTACATTTGACTCACATCTTTGAAGTAAACTTATGCAATGGGGCCCAAATTCATAGTGATTCTGCACTTAGTAAGGTAACAATGAAATGGCTCATGGTTATGTCACTAGTTAAAGAATAAAACTCCAATGATGGGCTCAGGGTTGATGGGAAAGTTCCCTTTCCTTTGTGCAGTTTCTATTGTACTCTCATGCTACAAGCAAGGCAACACCAGCAACACTGACCTCAGCTATTTATGAAAAAATAACATAAAATCTGGTGAAGGTATTCTTTGACAGATTAAGAAAATACAAATGGAAGTAAGGTTGGGACAGGTTAGAGCCTGCCCATAGCTCTTCTCTCAACCAAATTTATTTCTCTGCTCCTGCTCCTTGGTGAACAAGTATCTGAAATAAAGTCCAGTCTCAGGCACCTTCCAGCTTGTTCTTTCAGATGGAGATCATCTCTCCTGAATTTAGAGGAAAGAATTGTACATGAGGCCAGCACCAGGTGCTGTTCTACTTGTTGCTGCCATAAAACTATTTTTCCCTTCTTTTCTCATTCTTCTTAAGTTTTCCTAACAACTTGCCTTCATCATGTATGAAAGTCTCTACCTGCTTCCCTCTCTCTTTGAAGGCTAATTTCATTTTAGTTTCTTCTCTTTCTGAACTGAGAAAAAGTGTAAATTGTAGAAATATAGATGAATAGCTAGCCCCTTGTCCCAGATTTGTTAACCCTGAAAACATGGAACTTTCTTCCTGGAAAATCACCTAGTGATGATAAACTATCACTAAGTCAAGGCCCATGTCCCCCAGGAAGTGGTAGAGTTCTGTAAGAAAAAAAGCAAACATGCTAGTGTGGAAGAAATTGTGATTTTGACAATATTTGTCATCAAATTCGCCAAAAAAATTATAACATGTATAAAATTACTAAAGAACCAAGTGAAAAAAATAACATTTAACATATGAGTTTAAAAGTTATTTCGAGACAATTTTTTTCCTTGTTTTTAAATTTTTTATTTATTTTCTTGTTTACATCATTCATTTCCATGAGATTTTGAGTTACAGATTTTTTCCCCATCTTTCCCCCATCTACCACCCCAAAACAGCCCTATCCCACTGTATAACACTCCCCCAATCTGCTCTCTCCTATGCCCTTCCCCATCAACCCTCTGACTTTCCAGTAGGACAAGATGGATCTCCCTACCCCAGCGCCTGTATATCTTAATTCCCAGTTGCATGTAGTTAATAATAATAATAATATATATATATACATATTTAACATTTGATTATAGAACTTTAAATGCTAGATTCTTTAGCTTCCTCCCTTGTCTCCTACCTCCACTGAAAAGACAAGCAATTCAATATAGGCTGTACATGTGTAATTACACAGAACATCTGCACAATGGACATATTGTGAGAGACTGTTTATATGTCACTCCTTCCTATCCCAAGCCCCCTTGTTCTATTCTCTACCCTGTCCCTGTCCCTTTACAGAAGTGTGTACTTCCAGCAACCCTCCCCCCAACCTTCTCTCCCCTCCATCACCTCACCTCTCATCCCCATCCCCCTATTCTCCTTTGTGGCAAGATACCTAGTTTAGAGTTTATGTCATTCCTTCCCTAAGCCAAATTCAATGAGAGTAAGGTTGATCCATTCCCTTTTGCCTTCCTGTTCTTCCCCTCCATTGTAACAGTTGTCCCTTGCCTCTTCTATATGTCAGGTGCACAAATTTTGATCCCCTCTTTCTTTCTCTGCTATTCTCTTCCTTGTAATTCCTCTCCAGGAGGGGTCTTTGAAAGCCTAGTTTATCCACAGCATCCTGGTGACAAAAGAACAAGCTGTAGTCTGTAGAAGAAGAACTTCACCGCCATCAACTACCTACAAGTGTGCATGTAGGAATGCTTTAAATTCCAAAAAGCCTTAACCTATAATTGAACCACTAAGTATTAACTGACCAATTTATCCAACAAGACCTGGCAATCACAAATAGATTTCCTGGAAGCCTTTCCAAAGCCTTCTTAACTCTAATGTATTCCCTCCATTATTTCCTATATATCCTATATAACTGCATGTTTGTGCAGGGGGAGGAGGGGAAGAGAAGGGGCATATGTGAGTGTGTGTATGTATTTGCTTGTTGCCTTTCCCATTAGTAAGTTCCCTGAGGGAAGGTACTGTCTTTTGCTTCTTTTTTTATTCCCAGTGCTTAGCACAGTGCCAGGCAGATGGAAGGAACTTAATAAATATTATCAATTGATTAATTTATTTCCATTCTGGCTTTCATCAGAACAAAAATTTCCAAGCAGCTTCTGTGCCCCTAAAGCTTTAATGTTTGTATGGTCCTTCTGAAAGTGGCTTTTTTTTTACCCAGTGATTTATTATTCAGTATTTGTGAAGTGTTCTAAATGCCTTATCCAAAATGGTCTCTACAAATCTGAAACATTCATTACTTTTAGTTGTGTTTTGCCCATTGATCTTCATTCAAAATAACACCTTACAGACTGATGGCAACTCTTAACTTCTAGGTCACATCCCATCTAAATCAACCAACTTTTTATTTTTGGAGAAAACAGACTTTTAAGTCAGAACAACTAGTATGGAAAAGCACTTCTCAGTTTTTATCGCTCTTGACTGTTCAAAGATGGCAGCAGTAGGCAGATGTTTCAGCAGCGTCTAGAACTAGTCCATATGTTTCATAGGAAATCTGTCAAGTTAAACCTGAAGGAAAAGAATGTTTATGTCGACTATTTCTTGCTTTTTCCCAGTCCTAGAAATGATTTAATTTGTCTCCCTTAAGAGCAGAGGAGTATATAAATTTAATAAATCCTAGAGAATAACTCTAAGTTTTGTCTTTGTTTTAAAAAATCACATTAGTATTAGAAAGAAAAATTGTGTAAGGAGTATATGATACTCCCCATGCCCACTTATTTTCCCCAAGGGAAAAATTTAAGTGTCTGACTTGAGATCCTTTTTTCAGATTTCATTAATGATATTGCAAAGATTTAAATTCTAGGAAAAAGACAGCAGAGTTTACCAGATCTCTGTGCATTTCTAAACTCTTCCCCAAGGGTTCTTAGGTGATCTGAGCAGAGTGCCACTTGTAAGAGAATAAAGTCATTCTAAAAATACATGAAGATCTGACCTGATGTCCTGATAAATGAGTCTGTGAGGATCTATTGGCATATAACTAGATGTTCTGACCTCTAGGTTAAATTCTTTTTAAGAATTATACAATGATGTACAACTTAGGCTTTTTTGTGACAAGGGGTAGAAATGATCCGGGTAGATATTATTTGTTGGGTTTAGATGCTTTTTTGTTGGATTACAGATCCAATACTAAAGGTCAATATTGACTAAAGGTAAATAACTCTGTCCTTCTTTCCATGTCTATTTATAAAAGGTCAGGTCCATCCCAATGATTGACATTATTTCTAGTCATTAGAAGTGGTCTAACTACCTCTAAATCATTTTCAGGTCTGATTGCTCTTGGCTGTTCAACAGTGACAGTACTAGAAAAAATTGCAGCAGAATCCAAGACTATTGGACACTGTCTTTTATCTCTGGGCATCAGGATCCATGTGTAACTGCAATCAGTTTAGCAGACTTAGGGCTAAGTATGGAAGGTGTGAGCCCTGTATGGGAGGTATGAGCCCTGTCCACTGTTGAGAAGGCGGGAACTCCTTTGTTGATGGAAGAAGGCTATTGGCTGAGGCAGGAGGCCAGTGTTGTATAAAAAGAATTCTAGAGACAGTGAGACAGAATTGGAATTTTCCTATTGGACGAAGCAAGATTGTCTCAGCATCTGGGAGCTGGGCTGCTGGAAGTGAGTTGGAGTTTTATTGGGAGAGATAGATGGGGAGAGAGAGAGGGAGAGAGAGCGAGAGAGACAGAGAGAGAGAGAGAGACATAGAGAGAGAAACAGAGAGAGACAGAGAGAGACAGATCGACAGAGAGAGACAGAGAGACAGAGAGAAAGAGAGACAGAGACAGAGACAGAGAGAGAGAGAGAGTCTGGAAGCTGACTGAGAAAATACATGGAGTTTCCTGAGACCAGAATCTGGTGAAGGCCACCCAGAAGGCTGATATTTCTTCTGGGTCCTAAGGCCAGCTGAACTGCTGGAGGACTGAAGAAGCATAACCAGGATAAGACTTTATTTGTTCATGGCCTGGCTGATCCTTGACTTCCAGGCAAGAGAAGTGGTAAAGGGTTTGAGATGTGCTGGACCCTGTGAACTTCAGTGTGTGCCAAGGACTGCCCTGAGGATTGGACAAGGAGGGAGATGTCTATTTCTGAGGACTGGATGAGAACCTGACAGCTGTCTGCTTCTGAATCTATGTGACTGTTTGGTGGATTCAGGAGAGAACTGGGACCATGGAAGGGGATCCAGGGAATCAGAGAGACCACCCAGAGTCAAGATGAAGAAAAGACCTCCCCTTGGACAAAACTGAGGATTGCTGCATACCAAGGGGTCGAAGATTTGTGTAGTTTTCTAATGATTGTATTTAGTTGATGTATGGTTGCCGTATGAGTGGAAGTTTGGTTACTGTATTGTTAATTGATTGAATGATTAAGTATTGATTTTCCCCAAGAGTAGAAGATTGATGATTGTATTATGAAATGATTGGATGATTATTGATTTGCCCCATGAGTGGAAGACTGATTATTGTGAATTGATTGAATGGTTGTCTTGATTCATAATGGAATAAATAGAGTGTTCACTATTACTGTGTAAGCTGAAC
Organism: Pseudocheirus occidentalis; assembly: GCA_028646575.1. Classification (NCBI taxonomy): domain Eukaryota; kingdom Metazoa; phylum Chordata; class Mammalia; order Diprotodontia; family Pseudocheiridae; genus Pseudocheirus; species Pseudocheirus occidentalis. Next base: position 302,361,035 of record CM053594.1, on the reverse strand, counting down.
CTTGAAAGCTGTTCACAGTAGCATTCTTTTGGGAATTTGCTGGTGCATGACATTACACCATGTCCCAAGCAGATATAGCTTCTGTGAGGAAAGATGAGTCATTTCCCCGCTGCCTTCCCACCCCATTCATAAAAAGAAAGTGCTAGTCTCCTTACTCTGAATGGCATGCCCAATTCAACTGAGGTTGATGAAATTGAATAGGAGTAAATGTATACCTGGCTTCAGAAAATTGGATCCTCAAGTACGAGATTTAAAGGATGTTGTAAGACAACATGTGAAAAAGATTCTGGGAGTTGAGTCATCAGGGTAACATACAAAGGAACCAAAAGAAAGGGGGGGAAGCTGATTCAATCCAAGGATGCATCAAGAGGTACAATAGCTTGAATTAGGACTCAATTTATTCCTCCCTAGCCTGACAATATCCATAGCATTGTGTTCAGTCCCAACCATTGCAGTTTATAAAAGGCATTTAAAAACTATCCAGGAGAGATTGACTAAGATCCTAAGAGACTATACTATACGAAAATTGATTAATGAATTGGTGACTATTAGGTTGGAGAAGAAAATCCTTTGGTCAGAGTTGAAAGAAGAGAGGAGGTATTTGTCTTTAAGTTCTTGAAGTGTTCTCATGTAGAAAAGGGATTAGACGTTTTCTGCTTGATCCTAGAAGAAATAATGAGGAACAATGGATGGAAAAGCGGAAGAGGCAGTGAAATCAGGAAAAAATTCTTAACACTTAGAATTGCACAAGAGTTGCTTCAAAGATTGCCTCAAGAAATGCCTTTTACCTCAAGAAATCACAATTCACATTTCACTAGAAGTCTTCAAGCTAATTTAGGGAAACCACTTGTTTGGGGACATTGAAAGAGGATGCCTTTCTTAGTAAGGATTGAACTGGATGATCTTTGAGATTCTTTCACCATATTTCTGAATCAAGAAATGAGGTATGTATTGTTATTCTCATGTGTACATGAATCTATCTTAGAAAGCTAAGAGAAATTATTCTAACTCAATGTCAGTCTTACCTGGTGTAGAGTCAAGACTTTCTAGGGTGTGATAGTTTCTTTGCTTTCAACAAGGAACATTTTCCTAGAGTAAACCATATGGGGTGGATATGCTGTATTTTCTTTAGTAAACAATGTTCACTGAGACTACTGATCTAAATTCCATGTTGTGATTCACTAGAAGATAGAGACCTGAATTTGAATTGGGCACTGAGAAAGGGAGGCATAAATAAATGGAGACAAGTAAACTGAGACAAAGTCATGGGGATGACACCAGAAAAATTCTCAGACTGAGGGTAAAAAGATTTTGTAGAGTATTGCTATTGGTATGATGTTGGGAAAATTAGTTTCTTCTCCTTTGGCCTCAATTTCTTTACCTAGTTTTGATGAGCTCTACCATCCCTTCCAACTTTAAATCTACAATACTGTGATGCTATGGCTCTTTAGTGTTAGCTTGGTTATAAGAATATAGTCTTATTGACCCACATTGCTAGTTTCTGATATCTACAAAAGTTATACAAAAATAATATAAACATATATTGAGGCAATCACTGATAAAATTATAAGGGTCAGAAAGGTTTTTTTTTCTTTTGGGGGGAGGGGAGAAGGCAAGGCATTTAAGGTTAAGTGGCTTGCCCAAGATCAGACAGTTAGTAAGTATCAAGTGTTTGAGACCACATTTGAACTCAGATCCTTGTGACTCCAGGACTGGTGCCCTATTCACTGTGCCACCTACATGCCCCAGAAAGGTTTTTTCAAATGATATTATATTTCAGGCTTATTTTTACATATACTTTACTTAAGTAAGTCCCAAAGACATCAAAGAAATGGGAGAAGGACACGTATGTACAAAAATACTTATAGCAGTTCTTTTTGTGGTGGCTAAGAATCAGAGATTTAGGGGATACCTATTAATTGGGGAATAGCTGAACATGTTGTGGTATATGATTGTGATGGAATACTACTGTGCCATAAGAAATGATGAACAGGATTGTTTCAGCACTACCTAGGAAGACTTGTATGAACTGATATGAAGTGAAGTGAGTAGAACCAGGAGAATATTGTAGATAGTAACAACAATATTGTAAGGATGATCAACTATGAAAAACTTAGCTACTCTAATCAAAACAATTATCCAAGACAGTTCCAAAGGAGTCACGTTGAAAAATGCTATGCACTTCCAGAGAGAAAATTTGTGAGCTCTGAATGCAGGTTGAAATATACTTCTTTCACTTTCTTTATGTTTCTTGCCTATTATTTTTATTGCAACATGGCAATCATAGAAACATGTTTTGCATGATTTCTTATGTATAAATAATGTATCAATTGCCTTATCAATGCTTGAAGGAAGGGTCAAAGAGAGAAAGAAATTTGGGACTCAATTTTTAATGAATACTTAAAATAAATAAATATTTTAAAAGATTAAGCTAATCTAAAATATGTAGATATTGCCCTATCAAAGATGTTATTCTTATTGTTATCTGTCCTTCTTGTTTGAAGGAGACCAAAATGGCATCACAATATCTGGTCAATGTATAGGTTGGCTGTGGCTGATCAGACAACAGCTTGGGTACAAATAGTCCATATGACCATCTGGGATGGAGATGCCTCTAAATTTGCAGTCTTGCATTTATTTTGCATTAGTGAAATTCTGCTTTGTTCACAGAGCACAATAATTTCTTCAATGTGGGAAAACCATGTAGATTGTCCTATGCTAGTATCTCCTATATCTCACAATCAATACTAAAGTTCTTTAGAGAGACCTTGAGAGTGTCCTTACATCACTTCCTCTGACCTCCATGTGAGTGCCTACTTTGTGTGAGTTCTCTGTAAAATAGTCTTTCAGGCAAAATGACATTTGACATTCTAATAGTGCAGCCAGCCCATAGGAGTTGCACCCTCTGCATTTAAATTCTTTGCAACTCAACTCAAGAAAGGACCTCAGTACCCAGTATCCTGTCTTGTCAGGTAATCTTCAAAATCTTCCTCAGACAATTTAAATGCAAGGCATTTAATTTTCTGACATGGCACTGGTAGACTGACCAGGTTTTATCAGCAAATAATAACGAGGTCAGGGCAACAGCTCTGTAGACTTTCAGTTTGATAGGCATTCTAATGCTCTTTTCTCCCACACCTTCTTTTGAAGCCCCCAAAATGCTGAACTAGCTCTGGAAACGTGTGCATACACTTCATCATCTCTGTGTACATGTGGAAAATATACTGCCAAGATAAGTTAACTTACCACAGCATTCAAAATTTCTCCATTTGCCATAACTGATGGTTCTCTGGATGGATGGTGTGGTGCTGGTTAATAGAGAACCTCTGTTTTCTTGGTGTTATTAGGCCAAAATTAGCACAGGCAACAGAGAATAGAGTCATACTTTGTTGCATCCTAGCCTCAGAGTCTACATTGAATGTACAATCATTTATGAACAAAAAGTACTAACTTTCCCTCCACTTTAGTCTGCTTATAACCTTTTCAAGTTTAGTATTTTACCACCAGTACAGTAGGTGATCTTGATACCATTTTCATCCTCGTTGAAGGCATTTGACAATGTCACTAGAAATGTCACACTAAAAGGCATGGGAACAAACACATAACCCTAGTTCTCTCTGTTGATGACTGGGAAAGTGTGAGAGCATAGTCCATTATCCAGAACTCACGCAAACATGCCATTATTGAACTGCTGCACAATACTAATGAACTTCGGGCAGACAAATTTTGCCATACTCCTCTAAAAGGTTCATGATTGACAATAACAAAGGTCTGGGTTGTATCAACAAACATTGAATACAGGCCTCTGTTCTGCCCCCTAGCTTTTCTCCTAGAGTTTCAGGCGGCAAACACTATATTGACCATTCCTTAGCCCTTTCTGAATTCACAATGCCTCTTGAGTAGACTACCGTCTTCCAGGTAAAGGATCGCTTGATAAAGGAAGACTGGTGAGAATCTTGCCAGCAAGGACTAAGAAAGAGATGACCCTTTGGTTATTGTCACAGGACAACTTTTCTCCTTTTCCTTTATAGAAATGGACAATATAGGCATCCTTGATCTCCTGGAGTATAATGAGCAATGGATCCTCTGCCTTGTAGTTCTCTGCTGGAATGGAATGAGCACCAGGTGCTTTGTCCCACAAGAGTAGCCAAAGGGTATTCAAAATCTTTTCTTCAGTTGGAAGTTCAGCTAGAGAGGGATTGATTTTAACATGAGGTAAATGGTCAATGGCTTCAGCATTGATTAATAGCAATCTGTTGATGGGGAATCTCTTATAAGGAGATCCTTACCACTAATGTCTGTTACTATCAAGGAGGATATTCATTGCATAGTTCAAATTGAAGAAAAATTCCCTGTAGTTGAGGAGGTACTACAAATGATCCTCTTTGTGAATGATATTGTCTCCATTAAGCCCTAAAATGTAGCAGAGCTTCCTATGTGAGGTTTTTAATCACTCAAAAGATTTGGGTGTATGTATCCATATTGGGGAAAAAGTCAAGGAATGCCTTCTGACCATACTATACTAATAGCTTACATGTATGTAGTGCTTACTATATGTCAGGCTCTGTCCTAAGCACTTTTGATCTTCACAACAACCCTGGGAGGTAGGTGGTATTATTATCCCCATTTTACAGATGAGGAAACTGAAGAAAACAGAGTGATTTGCCAAGGTTATACAGCTAATAAATATCTGAGGCCAGACTTGAACTCAGATCTTTCTGACTCTAAACCTGATACTCTATTCACTATGACCTAACTGCCTCTATATGTGCAGATCATGATATACAATTGATTAACAGTCTATAGAGCTGTTCCATTAAGGCAGATATCTTGGACAAATTGTACACATGGGGAATGAGCTGGACGCAGAGTTAAAGAGGACATTCTTGATTGACTTTGGGCTATTATATGGTTACTTCAATGACTCTCAGGCTTCTACCTGAAACAAAGGCTTTTTAATAATAATATTTCTAATAATAATAGAAATAATAATAATAATAGAAATAATAATAGAAAATAATAATTTTCTAATAATAGTCTTACGGGTAAAATTCATGGAATTTCAGAGTTTACAAAAATTTAACATTTAGGATCATCCAGAGAGCAATGGAGAGATGTTCTGTGTTTGTCATTAGGCTACAGCATATTTCAAAAAACCAGTTGTACAGGAGAAGCAGAATAGGAATCCCTCCGTTGTGACAAGTAAGCATAGCAACACATTGGCTATGGTGCATAAGATCACGGATACATGATGTTATGTCATGTATCCACATATCTTTAGTAATTATATTCTTACCAGTTAAGTAACACTTATAAACACACACACCCAATTATCCTAGCTTTCTGGGCCTCAGTCTCTTTATATGTAAAATGAGACAGTGGGAATAAAAAAACCTATAGAAGGAGGTTAGAACAATGAGAAGCTGTGATACAGAAGTGGATAAGCAACAGTGGTGAGAAGATGGTGAGAAGGTCCGTGGTGTTGGCTGGCTAGGAACAAAGAACAGTGACAGTTGAAAGAGCAGTGGTTGCATGCTGAAAATTGATTTGCACTGGTAAATAAAGACAAAGTGTGTTATTTCAGTGAGGCATAGTGCTCCTCCTTTTTTGGAGCCTCAAGGCAATACTAGGAGGTCATAGAGTTATATAGGTCACTAGGGTGTGAAGGAGTGCACAAAGGGAAGCCATCAGAAAAGAGATGTGGCTGGTTTTGGTCTGCAACCTTATGCTAGCCCTCTGAGGATAGTGGGCATAGTGAGAATTTAACTAGGTGATGGCAGGTAAAGTTATGAAATAGAAGGGGGAAAGTGGGTAAACAAGTTTGTAAAATGTAAACCAAATATACCTGAAGTCAAGTAGACCCTGTGTCTACTATTGCTCTAACTATACCCAGGCATCCTGTATGTAGCATTTGGGGATAAAGGAATCACAAGGAGAAGGCTCATGTTTTCTCTGATTCATGCCTTCACCTTTCACTGACTGTTGTTAGGTTGGGACTAGACATAAACCTCACTTTGGGAAAACAGAGTGAGGAACAGGGAATGAGCTGCTGCCTGAAATTTTTATTGGGTCTGATCTTATGTCATGTATCCACATATCTTTAGTAATTATATTCTTACCAGTTAAGTAACACTTATGAACACACACACATATGCATAGGGGTGTGTGTGTGTGTGTGTGTGTGTGTGTGTGTGTGTATCCTAGAGGATACACAATTTACTGTGAAAATAAATCCCCACTTCACGTTTGATGCCTTGTGCTTTTACAATGACTCAGTACCACCATTGGAGAGCACCAGATATCACCACTCACAGATTTCACCTGGAAAGGGGGAAACAGAGCAAAGAAATCCTCAAAGAAGTCCTCAAATTGTACCTGGGCCCCTAATTTCAGCAGAGAGCCTCCTAATCATGTATTCTGACCCAAGACCCAGATACATTTGTAGACAAGTCAAAGAAAACTATTTTCTCCACTCCAGCAAAGATCAAAATAAGTAGAAAGGTATTCTCCCCACGGAATAATAAGGCTCACATGCAGAATAGCATGTTCCAATCTTTTATCCCAATCTTCATTTCACTACTGAAAGACTTTCTTACAGCTTCTATAAAAGGAAAAAAAATGCCTCATTTACAATTCAGTAAAGCCTGGAGAAGGAACAACTCAGAAAATAGGCTTACATTCATTAGGGGAAAAAATAACCAGTTATTTTAGGTCTCCTTAAATTTTGCCATTTTGCCAAATCTTCTAAAACCAGTGACTCTTTGTTCAGATGTCTCTCTTTTCAGTGAAAGAAATTTTTAATCTTAAGAAGAATTGGGGAAAACTGAACCTCCATTTTATCATGGAGATGTTCATTTGAATCTTATTTTCTAAATTTAAGAGAGTATATCATCCCTGCATCTTTATTATTGAACCATTTCCTCTTCATCATAGTCTAGCCAGACCAATAATACTATTTGAAACACTATGGGATAAACTGGTCCTGGGGTAAATTATAAAGCTTTTACATAAAAATTTATAAAATTATAAAGTAGAAACTTGTCTTTGAATTGTCTCTAATCCTTCACCTCAGGGGCCTACTACTAATAGCAATAAGTGGCATGTATATTATAGTGCTTTAGCTTAAAAAGTACTTTACATTCAGTCATTAAATATTCACAACCCTATGAAATCATGCAAGTATGATCATCTCCAATTTACAGACGAGGAAATCTGAGATAAAATAAATTAAATGACTTGTCCCAGATCACACAGCTAATAAGAGGCAGATGAATTTTTTCAATATAAAGTCCATTTTCTTACCTCTCATGTATAATACACACTGCTTTCCATACAGCTAACTTCCATGTTGCTGCCTTATTTCATCTGCATAACACTTTATTGGGCTTTTCTTTGGCATTGAAACTTAGTTGTCTTATGCCCAATTCTCTCAGGGCCCTGTCCCTATTTTCTGATATACTACCGTGAAGGGTATCAGTTTCAATACAAAGTTGTCACTTACTGGCCACATCAATTTGAAGGCAAGATATTTTGTCTCTCTAAGAACTTGAGTAACTGATCATAGAATACAGAAAAGATATGTTGATTTGGTTATGATCAGTACGTATAAATCCAGTCAGATCCACTCAAAGATAATAAAAATGAATGTGGAATAGGTCTTTTCATTGTTGACTTATACCCTCAGTGGCATTCCACCTTGAAGTCAGGGAAAACTCTTTTGTCTTATTACTTTGGTTACTTCCCCAACTAAACTGAATCAAGGACTTTGAACGTAGCTTTTTATTGTTGACTGACTGAAAATTTGTCTATTTAATCATTTGGTTATGGATGGAAAACAGATATTTTCCCACTTGTACCAATAAATTCAGGCAGGAGGGTGGAGGTTATAAGGAAAAACAGTATAGTTGTAGTTCTTAGATCTTGTCCAAAGTGCTGAAATTCCTAAACACACACACACACACACGTACACACACACACACACACACAGGAGAAGACATGCTTCATTTCTTTAAGGAGTACATAACCTCAAGAGGATAAATAAGGACAAATTTAGCACCAATGATTAAAGAATTTTATTTTTGCATGGCAGATAGACTCTCTTCCTGTATATCTGTTCAGTTAGTCTCTGATAGAAAAATGGAGACGGAAATCACCTTAGGCAATGAAAATAGCATAGATAAAGAGTGGCAACAAGTGGATGGGGTCTTGTGGTAGGGAGCTTCCATAGAAATAGTCACCTAATAAGTTATGTTAAAGGCCATAATTAGAATTTTTTCCAGAATCAAGGAAAGAAACAGAATTAAGGGAAGATTTTAAGGAGCCATACAATACAAGCCAATATAATGGAGCAAACCTTTATTAAACATGTCTTGTATGTTGAGTGTTGCATTAGGTACTGGAGAAGATAAAAAGTTAAGATAAACTACAGTCCCTTCCCCATGTAGCTTTTAGTCTAGGATGGAGATGACATCACCAAATTAATGATGAAAAGTAATTAATAATAATTATGACAATAACAGAGGAAATATACAGTCTAATATATATAGACATATATATGTATGTATATACATATACATGTACATATAACACTTTAATATTTGCTTGTTTGATGCTTTCTATCCATTATCTCATTTGAACCTATCAGAATTCCCTAATTTTTAGAGCTGTCCAAAAATGAAACTAGTTGCCCAGGAGAGAGTGGGTTTTCCTTCGTAGAGGTTTTAAAGCAGAAGTTCATGCTTATTAGGTATGTTATAGAAGTGATTCCTTTTGGACATGGATTGAAGTAGGTGGCCACTAAGGTTCCTTCTTACTTAAAAATTTCTGTGATTCTGTAATCACTCACCCCTTCCTGTGCACAGAAATTTAGCTGTTCTCCACCCAGTTTTCTCATAGTCCTGTTTCATTCTTTATCATATTTTATTAGTTTGCTAAAGAGCCCACTCAGTTAGAAGTGTGATAATATACAATATTACATGATAAAATTATCCAAGAATTTTTAAAATGTAATATAAAGTTTGAGGAGTGAGGTTGAAGAGAATTTACAAAGAAAGAATTACCTAATCTGGACTTAAAAAGGATGGGTACGAATTCAACAGAAGTAAGGGGGATATGGTTAAGTAAAAACAGGATATGGTTAAATAAAAACACGATAATGTGAGAGCACGGTGTGTGTTCTTTAGGCAGGATCCAGTTTTGCTGTTATATTTGTTGCAGATAAAAAGTTAGGTGTATGATTTATGTATACCAAAAAGTTAGAGTGGTAACCAGGTTACTGAGGGTCTTAAATGCCAGGAAGAGACATCTGAACTGCACTTAGGTAATACAGTGAAACCTCTGAAGATTATTGAGGAGAGTTATTATGATCAAATCTCTATATAAGAAAGATCATTCTGGCAATGTTAAAAGAAATGGATTAGAAAAAGAGAGACAGGAAGATGGAAAATCGAAAAAAGGTTAGTTAAATAGTTAAAGATTATCAAGAGTCTCTACTAGGGTTGTGGTAGTGAATACAGTAATCCAAGACAATTCCAAAGGATTCACGAAGAAAAATGCTGTCCACCTGCAGAGAGAGATCTGGCGAATTCTGAGTACAGAATAATGCACATTGTTTTTCATTTTCCTTATTTTTGTTTTTTGTTTGTTTTTAACATGACAGAGAAATGTTTTGCATGACCTTACATGTATAATGGAAATCACATTGCTTCCCTTTTCAGTAGGTGGAAAAGGAACTGGAGGGAGGAAGAGAACATGGAATTCAAAATTTTAAAAATAGATGTTGAAAGAAGGGGATATATATGACAAGTTGGAAAAGGAAAAAAGGCAAGATCTTACAGTTAAGTGACTTGCCCAAGGTCACACAGCTAATAAGTATTAAATGTCTGAGGTCAGATTTGAGCTCAGTTTCTCCTCAGTCCAGGACTGGTGCTCTATTCACTGTGTCACTTAGCTACCACTCCCATATTACTTTTTAGACCGTAGATTAGATGATTGGACCTAAAACTTTTAGCTGCTGTTTATTTTGTATTAATACCATTTGAGATAAATTATCATAGCTTCTTATCTGGAATGAAAAAATCTTAAGGGTCATCTAGTTCCCCTCCTTCACTCAACAGAAGAGGAAACTCTATGTCATTGAGATGAAGTGTATTTCTTAAGGTCACTAAGGTATAGAAAGTGACAAAGATAGAATATTCCAAGATGAGTCTAAGGTACTGAGCATGGGAGAAAGGAGTGAATAATAGTGCCACTGACAGGGAATAGGGAAACCCTTGTTTGGAGAGGAAGCTACTATGTCTTAGAAATGTTCTGCTTCATGAGTTCAATCCTATGTGCTTTTTCTGATGATGAAGAATTCCATCTGAATTCAGTGTCTGAGAAACTTGAAGAAACACATTTCTTCAAGAGAAGACATTGCATTTCTTTGTTTATTTTTCCTCCCAGTCACATTCTCTGGAGCATCATTGCTCTGTGAACAGTTTCCAAATATCATGTTATCATCATCCTGGAGTTTTAAGAACATAGCAAACTGAAGATTCACTCATATGTAAGAGATGTTCAAATATTAAAAAATTCTTTATATTTTTAAATGGGCAATTTAAGTATTTCAAGTTGCTTCAAATAAACTTCATAGTGAATATAATAAAAATTTAATCAAAATGCACTGGAAAAGAGCTACAATAACTATGTTCTGTAGCTTTCAAGCTATGTCTTTTGGAGAAACTGCTAGTTTGCTGCTGAAGCATACTAAAAAAATATCTTTCATTTCTGTATGGGAGGGAATAAAAATGTTTGTAGCCAAGAGATGGAGTATCTTGTTGTGGAGAATAACAAAGAAGCATGATAAGAAGTCTCTGGAGAGCAGAATATATGGTAGGAAGGGTGTAAGGTATAAGAAGATTGGAAAGATAAGAAAAGGTAAAGGGCCTGGAATGCCAGAGAATTTTATATTTGATCCTGAAGGTGATGGAGTTTATTGAGTATTGGATAACATGATTAAGTCTGCATTTTAGGAAGATCACTTTGACACTGGGTGAAGGATTGCCTGGAGTGGGGAGAGATTTGTGGCAAGGAGATCAACCAGAAGCCTGTTGCAGCAATCGGTGATGAGGGCCACAGATACAAAAACGGCACACAGAAAAGTGAACTGTGAATAAAAATCTGACATTGCATCTCTAACTTCTATGAAGATCCTGAAGTTTGTCAAGAATGGAATTATGGCCTGTAGCTTCATATAACTAATGTTGTTGGGCTTACAACTTAATAAAATGGGAGCATTTTGTACTTGATAGAATACAAAAGATTAAGGGTAGAGAGTGGCTCTTTGCTTGCATGGGTATAGGAAACATTCAGATAAACACACTTTACCAATGCATCTTTTATTCATCTTAGAGTTTCAAAGAGTTTCCTACATCACCAAGAGAGTCAGTGCTTTGTTCAGAATCACATAGCTAAAATATATCAGAAATAAAACCCGTACCCAAGTCTTCCTTGCTATGAGACCAGCCCTAAACATTATGCCATGTCTTCACTCATAACATAAAAGATTCCTGCTTTAAAACAGATTTTTTTAAAATCGTAATAAGTATGGCAAGAATTTAGTTGGCATTTTGAGAATTCATGTTAGCACCCAAAATTGCTATAGGAAAATTCATCAACCAGGCTTTACCAGGAAGTATAAGGCAAAATGCCAACACATCATTATTAAAACATTTCCAGTTATATGTCTCAAAAACTAAAAAAAAAAAAGTTCTCTTTTTCCTGGAGCCTAGAGCTGGTTCTCTATTTTTTCTGCTTTAGAAACCAATAAAGATAAAGACTTTGACCCTGTCAGAACTGGAAAATTCCTTAATGTCTTTTCCCTCTTCAAAGCTGTGTGACTTCTCATCTTCTTAACCTTCTTTCCCCTGGTGTTTAAGGAGGTGTCTCATGTAGACTACAGCACGGGGAAGGCAACCCTTGCTCCCAATTCTTTTTCACAAATTGTCCTCAGGAAGGAGTCATCAACAGCTTCATACTCAATGAGTTGTATGGGATTCAAGAAGCTACTGTAATTTAGTGAGAGGAATCTCAGAAAGGAGAATATGCAAAGGAATTTCAGAGGTCAGTAGGTCCAAACTTATCTGAATGTATGAATGCTCTCTAAGGCATTTCCAATAATTGGTTATTCACCTTGTAGTTGAAGCTGTACATTGCTAGGGAACTCACTACTGCCTGAGGCTGCCTATTATATTTGGAGTTAATTCTACTTGCTAGGAAATTCTTCCTTAATTTGAACTGAAGGTTCTCCCTACCAATAGCTTCCACATATTGCTCCAAGTTCTAGCCTCAAGGCTTTAGCAAAAGGAAAGCACTTATTCTGCCAAGATCTCCATTTGCTTCTCCAAGGAATATACTACATTGGCTTTTCTCTTCTATTTTATTTTACAATAAGAATATCAAGATTGATTTTATTCAGGTCCTCCATTAGCACATCATGTGCTACCCATTATGTAAGGAACTCACTGGTTTTTGTTTGTTTGTTTGTTTTGTAAACAGTATTTTATTCTTTCCAATTACATGTGAAAATAGGTTTCAACATTCATTTTTAATGAGATTTTGGGTTCCATATTTTTCTCTCCTCATTCTTCCTCCCCAAGATGGCAAGCAATCTGATATGGGTTATGCATGTGCAATCATGTTAAACATATTTTCATATGAATCATGGCGTGAAAGAAGAAACAGAACACAAGAAAAAACATACACACACACACACACACAAAGCAAAAATAGTATTCTTCTATCTGCATTCAGATACCATAATTCTTTCTCTGGATATGGACAGCATTTCTCATCATAAGTCTTTTGGAATTGTCTTATATCATTGTATTGCTGAGAAGAGCTAAGTCTATCAAAGCTGGTCATCGCACAATGTTGCTGTTAACTATGTACAATGTTCTTCTGGTTCTGCTCACTTCACTCAGTATCAGTTCATGCAAGTCTTAAGAAATTCAAATTTAGAGAAAGGAAAATTGAAATTTATACATCACCTAGAATCTATATCTTAAAACTCTCTCACCCCTTTTCCACCATACTGTCACCATCACTATAAAAGCATAAGAGAGTTCACAAAGAACTGAAGGTAGTTTTGTATTTTTCTTGGAGTTGTGGATTGGTTTATCCAAAGGATTCATCAACAAATGGCTAAGTGGTAAGCCTCTCTCTACTTGACTAAGCAGGCATCTATGACTAGGTCCATACTCAAGCTCCTTTTAGCATGATAGAAATTACTATGTGTCATTGCATAGCCTTCCAGAACAGATGGTAATAATCATAGAACAATGTGTTAATGCTTTAGCACAGGAATTCTTAACCTGGAGTCCTTGAATTGGTTTTCTTATGAATGTGATATATTTGATTATATACACTTAAAAACATAATTCTGCAAAGTCTTTACCAGATTGCCAAAGGGGTCCAAGACACAAAAAAGGTCAATAACCCCTCAATTGTGGAAATTCGCTATGGTTTTATAGATGCTATATAGCTATGACTATAAAGTCTTGGCAATAAGGTCAGAGCATAAATTAAGGAAATGAATATCAGTAAAGATAATGCTAAATATTTCTGTTTGTAAATGATGTGATGGACTATTTCATAAACCTAAGAGATAGAACCAAAAGTTAACTGAGACAATAAGTATATGTATAAAATCATGGAACATAAAATAAAATCAAAAGGATAATAAGTATTTCTGCATATAATTAAAAATAGGCAGAATAAATGGATTTGTTCCTTGCTTTTTTTCAATAACAAACTAAAAAGAAAGGCATAATAAATTGATAAAAAGGGAAATGCCATTTCCAATTGCAAAAGGTACCAAATATTCAAGTATTAACCATTCAATGTAGCTAATTATTCAAATATTACAAGATTGAAATTATTAAATATTTGAAGAAATATTCACTGATCAAGCTTAAACCAAATCAATAGAGTAATGATGAAGCTAATTTATATTTTAATTAGTTATCAAGGGAAATACTGATTTATACTGCTCAGAATTATATAAAAGCATATTTAAAATGCACATTGAAGAATAAAAGGTCAAAAGGCCAAGAGAAAACAGTGAGCCCCAAAAGTCTTAACTGGATTGACTATTAGTAGATCCATAAGTATCATACCTTTAGGATAAACATTAGAAAAATAGATTAATAGAGTAAATTATATCATTCAAAACTAAAACTAAAGGTATATATCAGTCCATTTTGATAGATTCAAAAATAAAAGGGAAAATTGATGGGAAAATTTGATTATTATGTTATATATAAAATGGGTAGCATCTCTATATCACATGACCTACCAAAATGCGTTATAGATAGATTGCTGGTCTAAATATTCAAAATGTCCTTCTGCAAACATTAGAAGTTAATGAAATGATATATCTATTGCAACCATGGATAGGTAGGAAAAGGTTAGCTATTCAACAGATAAAAGAAATCTTAGGAAACAAATTAGACAAGTCTGTGTGAGCTAAATATATGGGGCTTTTTGTACAAGAGAAAAAGAATGCATTAAAATCAAAATTTTAAAAAGAGCAAGAAATGTGTGGAGCTCATTGAATGAATCTACCTTTGACCTTATTAATATTTTTTAACTCAATAAATTAACCCAACTAGACCTAAGAGAATGTAGAATACAAGTTGCTTTTGAGGCTTTTAAGTCATTTAAAACCTTAATAGTTGCAGAAGAGTGAGCATCTATTTTAATCCCTTTTGTCCCACTCTGGTAACATTTTTCTCCCTTTATTGTCCAGTTTCTTCTCCTTTTTTCCCTTAAAGTTCTATTCAAATATCTTTTTCACATAACTTCCTAGATGACTTTCTTGATTTTCATGTTATGAATATCATTCTACTCATTTATTTTTTGCAAGTGCTATGATCACAAGCAAAGTTCAATTGAAATGAAATTTAATTTTATTATAATTGTATATTCTTTAATCTATAGATTTGGTTCCTTGGTTTATTAGGGATTGCTAGAAGGGAGTGGAGCTCCAACTGTACATGAATGCTCTTTGTCTCTCTGTTTCTGTCTCTTTTTTCCTCCCTGTTTCTTTCAGCTTCTCCCTCTGTCTCTCTCTCCTACATAATGGTTTTCCTGCAAGATGTGGTATGACCCAGAAGAAATATTCATTGAATTCCACCTTAATTTTTGTGAAAGACAAGGTAGAAAGTCATTCTAGAGAAGAGTTGAATTCATTAAATACCTTAGGGATATTCTGAATGAATTATTATAATCATAATCATCATCATGGCCATAATAACAATAGGTGACTTTACTATCTGAGATAATACATTCAATGCTGTTAATGCATTATTAGTTTGATTGGTTTTTAAATTACATTTTACATGCATCGTCTCACTGGAACCTCTCAGCAATCCCTGAAGTAATTACTATAGGAAGCTTTATTTCCATTTGTACAGATGAGGAACTGGTACCAAAGTCAGGTTATATTATTTGACCATGGCCATGTAACAGTAACTGAAAGAGCAGGGAGTCAAAGCCAGGTCCCTCATGACCTCAAATGGAGATTCTTCCTTTCACATCACAGTGTCTCTTATAAAAGGATGTTAAGGCATCGTGAGTCATCCAGGACACTCAACAATGAGGTCTCCAGGTAACCTCTCAGCCCTACTCTCCATAGACCAGTAGCTGTCCACCTTTTTGGTCTCAGGAGCCGTTTACAATCATAAAAATTAACAATAGGTAATAATAGCAACTTGTATTCACATAACTTTTTTAAGGTTTCCAAAATATTTTACATTTTTTATCTCATTTGATCCTCCCAACAGCCCTGGGAAGTAGATGCTATTTCTTACCCCCATTTTACAGAGGCTAAAACTGAGGCAAAAAGAGATAAAGTGATTTGCCTATGGTCACAAAGTGTCTGAGTCGGGAGTCAAACCAATATCTTCCTGACTTTAAGTCCTTTTTTCTGTCTACTGCTGACTCAAGAAAGAGCTCCAGTTTTTGTGAATTATATCTCTTAACATTTACCATATGAGAAATTAAAATATCTTGGTATTATGATGACAATAGTGTTGACCTTCATGACAACAAGCACCCTGGCATGCTCAGGGTGGCTGCTAGCACAGGTTCTTTGATCTGCTTTTCTAAAGGAAAGCAACTTTAAAGAGATCACCAATCTTACTCTAATTATACATATAAATATATATATATATACATATACATATATATGTCATTCAACCAATATGTTGTGTGTGCGTGTGTGTGTGTATAATTCATTCACTTAGTTCAGAGGAAAAAACCAGCACCCCAAACTTCAGAAAAAATACAAACAGAAATTATAGGCAGAAAAAATGCAGAGAGAGAAAATAACACAAATCAACAGACAGGGCTTCTAGCTGTCTGACCAAAGCTATACAAACACAGTCACCACAGAGAGAAGCACCAACATCTGTGTTTTCAAATTTGGGGGGAGGGCTCCTTAATGGCTACTTGGAGTCTCAGCCTGTTCTGGCCAAGTCACAAGAACACTCTTCCAATGAGTGAGCCCCAGAGCAAAATCTCACTTCAGAGTATATATACCATTCTTCAGAGCCAGAAGGCATCACAACCCTCATAACAAACTGCCTAATTACATAATAACAAAAGTCATGGGTCTTCCTAAAAAATAAACTTCCTCTAATCAAGCTTCTCTAGTTGGGCTCCATGTGATGCCTATTAATGGGTGGGGAAGATCTTCAATTGCCATTAACATTACAACCTCAGAGACCCAGAATCCCTGAACATTCCCAATTACATTTCTGAAACTGCTGCCACATATAAAAAATTTGATGAGGGCCAAATTGTCCCCATGATACACTTTAGGCCTACCTGCATGACTTTGCTCAAGGTATTTCCTCTACCTTGAACATCCCATCCCTACCCTTTTTTTTAATCTTTCTGAATTCTAGCCATTCTTAGCAGCCTAGCTTTATCCATGGAATCTTCCCTTATCAGCCAATCCCTTAGGGGTTTAGCTCTCCCTCCATTTAATTCCTATGGAACTTGTCACTGAATCATAGGATTTATTGAAGAGACCTGAGAGGTCATCCAGCTGTCTAACCCTTTTAATTTACAGGGAAGGAAATAAGACGTCAGAGAAGTGATTTTTCAAAGGCCACATAGGTGGTATGTAATAGAAGGGAGATTTGGACACATGTCATCTGACTGCATATCTTTTGTTCTTTCTACCATGTCACAGACTCTGCTACCTGGTGACTGTAATATTCCTTTGGCATTTAGCATTGTTATCTTTCATTTGTATGCAATGTCTTTACAAACAAATTCTAAGTTCCTTGAGGGTAAGAAGTATGTCTTATTATACCTTTAGATTACCCAAAAACATTTAGCCTAGACATCAACACATTAATTATTTGCTGAATTATTATTTGATGATTGAGAGATAATTGATTTTATAATTTTTATTAGCTTCCTGCTTGTCACAAGGATGCAGTGCATGCTTACTCATAAGTAGTCTAATTCAATGAAAGCATTTTGTGATCATTTTGTGGAGCAACAGTGACATCCATTGGCTAAAATTTACCCATTCTCTGCTGGAGCCTTTTGGGATAATCTTCTGACAGAACTGAATTTCCATTGGGAAGTAGATGCCACAACAACTTAGAATATTTATTAATGCAACAGAAATTTTAAAACAGAAATTTAAAAGTCTCATAAAATGAAACATCTTTTCTGGACTCTCTTACAGTCTAGTTTACATGTTTCCACATGAAGTAGGGCCTGTCATTCCACCAAGAATTTGATTTTCAGCACTGAAGGAAATGTTACTCCCGTTTCTTCTTTGTCAGAGCATTAAAGTGCTTTCTGGCCACCATTTGAATGGATTTGCCTAAGGTGTTTTAAGTTATACCTATAATTTCAGGACAATTTTTTTTTTCTCCAAGGTGTCTTCTCAAATTAAACAATTTTAGGTTTGACTAATACAAGGAGGCAGAAATAACTGGGCATTAAGGAGTTATTAAAAGTAGCACTTTGTACTGGGGATGTTAAAATAAAACCAATCCTGCTCTCAAGAAACTTAAAATATATTACAGGGTTGAAACCTTTAGAAAAAATAACTACTGATAGTATGTTAGAACATAATAGGGAAATAGGAAATGTCACAGAGAAAGGAGGAAAGAGATTACATGAAGTACAAGGAGGAAGAAATGTGGTTAGACAGCAGTTGCTCTGAAAAAGCAAACTGGTTGGCGTTGTATGGGGGAAAATGTGAGTTCACTTTTGGTTTCAAACACTTGCTAGCTTTGTGACTCTAGGCGAGCCATTAATCTTTGTTTGCCTTGGCTTCCTCATCTGTAAAATGGGAATAATAATAACCACTACTTCCCAGGGTTATTGTGAAGATCAAATGAAATAAATAATAATTGTAAAAGTGCGTAGCACAGTGCCTGGCATATAATAAGCTCTATATAAATGTTACTTATGATCACCATTAGCATCATCATTAAAAGATCTGGGAGTTTTAGTGAATCATCAGCAGTGTATGTCACATGGGTGGGGGGGG
>CM053594.1:302323442-302341973 GCA_028646575.1 Pseudocheirus occidentalis | reverse complement strand
CTGTCCTGGGGGTCCTAAAGCCCCAGGCCCCTGTAAAATTATAATTGTATGCATGCAAGTGGCACACCCAGTCTTTGGCAACCATTTACCCAGAGCCTCTAGTAAGGTTGGAAACTCCTGGCCCCATGAATGCTCAGATCTGGGAAAAACAATTATCAGTTCAAATATGTGGTGACTGAGTTATGTATTTGCCTTCACATTTACAAGAGTCAGTTGTTTTCCTATCTTTTCCTGAATTTCATAATTCTAGGGAGAAAAAAATCCCCTCATTGTGGCTGAAGTAGATAATTTAATTGTGGTATAAAAACTAAAGTCCAGCATAGAATTTAAAAGGACACCAGACTCTTCCTGATGGGAAAAGCATAATTTGTAGAAGGCATTAGGTATAAGCCTATAATCTGAAGCTTCCAAAAGCCACTGAGCCCCGTGCTCCTTTGGCTGTATCATGCAGAGTACTGAAGTCGCTTGAAACCCTAGTATATAAACAGACCTTCTTCACCTTGTTTCAGTTGCTGGTTTCTTTGGCAGTCTTTTGAAGTTGAAGAGATCCTTCTCAAAACAATGCTTTTAAATGCAAAAACTATACAGGATTGCAAAGGAAACCAATTATACTAAAATACAATTATCAAAAATTTCTTTTGTTTTAAATTCACAGGCCCCCAGTTAAAAGCCTTTGTTATAACCTTTATGCTGGTCAAAAGTAAGTGGACTCTGTTGCTGGTATATTTACACAATAAAGGCAAAACTTTGGATTCTGAGGATAATGATCTTACTGTCTTCATTTAGCTTTTGTTATTAATAAATTTCATTTGAGTTATCTGAATGTTATTAATTTGAAGTTATTAATTCAACTAATTTTAGTTGATACTCTAGGGTTTCTAAATATATTGTATCATCTACAAAAAAAGATATAATTTTGTTTTGTTTATATTTTCCTACAATTTATTTTTTTTCTTATTTCTATAGTTAGTATTTCTAGAATTATTGTTAAATAATAGCAAGGACAATGAGTGTCTTTGCTTTACCCTAGATCTTACTGGAAATACTTCTAACTTTTTTCTTTTACATGAGATTTTTTTTTTACATAAACAGATTACTTTTGGATTTAGATAAGTGCTCTTTACTATATTAAGGACAAGTTCATTCATTCCCATAATTTCTAGAGTTTTCCATTTAAACAAGTGTTGGAGTTTGTTGAAAGTCTGTTCAGAATCAATTGTTACAATCTATGGCTATTTAAATTATTAACTTATTTCATTGTGTTTATAAGGCTTTCTGATATTGAACCAACCCTTCATTTCTGATATAAAATAAACGCAATCTAGTCATATTGTATAATTTTACTAATATGTTGTTATTGTTATCTACTTGCTAACATTTTATTTAAAAGCTTTGCATCAATGTTCTTGGGGATATTGGTCTGTGGTTTTCTTTCTCTGCTTCTTCCCTCCCTCACTTAGAGATTGGAAAGAGATTTCTTATTATTGCAGTTTATGTAGTGTGAGAATCCATTGTTCTTTAAACATCTGATAGAATTCATTTGTAAATGCATCTCTCTGTTCCTAGAGGTTTTATTTTTTTTCCTTTGTTGATTTATGTGTGACTATAACTTTTCTATTTCTTCTTTGGTATATCAGGTATTTTATTTATATTTGTGTATTTATTTCCTCTAAATTTTCAGTTTTATTATGGTATAAGTGAACAAAATAGGTTCTAACAATTTGTTTTATTGTTCAATTGTTATAAAGTATCATTTCTCTTTGATATAAACAGTTTGGCTTCCTTCTTTTGTTTAACTAAAAAAAATTTGTTTAATTTGGTGACTATTTTATTAGATTTTTGAAAGGAGCTTCTGGTTTTATTTATCCATTTGGTCATGTTTTGTCTTGAATTTAATTAATCTCTTATTTAATTTACATTATTTTTCTTGTTATTTATTTTGGAATTTTTGACTTGTTCAAATACGTTTTTTTTCTTAATTGCATGCAACACAGCTCATATGGAAATAGCTTTTGCACCATTTCACAAGTTTACCAGGTATTGCTTGCCTTCCCAAAGTGTGAGGGAGAGTTGGGAGGGAGAGTGAATTTGGAACTCTAAATATTTAAAAATGAATGTTAAAAACTCTAATGTAATTGGGGAATATTTAATAAAATAAATGTTAAAATAATTTAAATGGTTGTAGAAACAAGCTTATTGGGTTGCAACACATACCTGAGAAAGTCCATGAGACTCTACTACATCCTGAAATGGTGCAAGCCCATGTAAGCTCAGTGTCATGTCTGCTGTGTCTACAGTTGGATCACAAAAGTGGGGCACTATAACCAAATCACCTGGAAGAAGGTTTGACCAACTCTTCTTTTGCATTCATATCTAGTTCTGGTAATGGAAAAGCTGAATGTCTTCATCCCTCCCATTATGCATGGAAGTATTCCTTGTGTTGATCTGAGAAAATGACGCACTCTGCTTCTGATAGAACAAGAATTTTGAGCAATTTCCTTTTTTGTCTTCCATGTCACAAATCTCTAGTTCTTAATCACATAAGTATATAAACTCCAGCCGCTGATTGTTTTCGTTGTTGTTCAGTCACTTTTCAGTTGTGTCCGACTCTTCATGGACCCATTTGGGTTTTCTTGGCAAAGATATTGGAGTGGTTTGCCATTTCCTTCTCCAGTTAATCTTACAGATAAGGAAACTGAAGCAAACAGGGCTAAGTGACTTGCCCAGGGTCACACAGCTAGTGATATCTAAGGCCAGATGTAAACACAGGAAGGTGAATCTTCCTGATTTCAGGCCTGACATTCAATCCACTGAGCCACCTAGTTACCGCCTTGCTGATTGCTCTGCCTATCCCTTTAACATATGGAAGCTGGAAAAGGCAACTCCAACATGCTAGAACACAAAAAGAACATAGCAAATGATCTTTTAGTTCCTATGGGGTAATTAGGTGGCACAGTGGATAGAGAGCTGGGCATAAAGTCAGGAAGATCTGAGTTCAAATACAGCCCTAGACACTAATTGACTGAGTTACTTACTCTGTTTGCCTCAGTTTCCTTATCTGTAAAATGAGGATTACAATAGCATCTCAGAGTTGTTGTAAAGATTAAATGAAATAATATTTGTAAAGCACTTAGCACAGTGCCTGTCAATGTTAGCCATTATTATTAGCTCTGACCTTGAAACTAGTATAGCATTCCCAATCCTCTGACATGTTTCAGCACTTTGGTTTTACACTACCACCCCCCCTATTCTTGCATGTCCATTCCTGGGCATTGCGCATAGTCTAAGTATCACACCACCGTCCTTCCTGCTTCTGACATGTCCTTGACACTGATCCTGTTCTACAATTCCAGCTCATCCACATGCTGGTTTCAGTGACCAGTTCCCTCCCTAGATAGCAAATAGGATAATATAATCATTAACTCTGCCTGACTAAATATAACATACAAAACCTAATTTTGTCCACTACCCCTATGTATTTGGATGGCTGTTTTACGTGGCATAATGAGTCTCTAAGTAGGAAGGATCCAGAAGTGACATAGACCTAGGTTCATTCTTGGAAGCGAGCTAATCATTACAGTGTATGGTTTATTTTTGCACACCCAATCTCTCTTATTATTTTGTCCCATTTCAGTTGTGTCTGACTCTTCATGGACCCATTTGGGTTTTCTTGGCAAAGATATTGGAGTGGTTTGCCATTTCCTTCTCCAGCTCACCTTACAGATGAGGAAACTGAAGCAAGCAGGGTTAAGTGACTTGCCCAGGGTCACACAGCTAATGGTACAAATTATTTTGGCCCATTTCTAGTTCTCATCTAGGTATTCTTTGTTCTCTTATGAACACCGATACAAAAAACAAACAATAGCAAAAAGCATAGAGTGTAGAACAAGTTTGCTTCACACCATAAAAAATACAGAAAGAACTTTCACTCAAGCTAATAATTAATAATAACAATAAGGCCTAACATTTATTTAATGTCTACTACTTGCCAGGTGCTATACTAAGGGATTTACAATGACCTTCTCATGTGATCCCCACAATAACCCTGGGAGATAGATGCTGTTGATATCCTCACTTAACCAATGAAGAAATGGAGATAGAGGTTAAGTGACTTGCTCAGGGTCACACAGGTTGTACATGTTTGAGACTGGATTTGAATTCAGGTCTTTCTAAATCTAGGCTGGGCACTCTATCCACTGTGGTAGCTAGCTGTCCCAATACACAGACTTAACAAACAAACAAACAAAAATCTAGCTTGTGATGTCCATCTTGTTCATCTGAGCCTAGGAATACTATCCACTCTGTCTCTGCTGCTCTGCTCGGCATAGGCTTCCATTTGCTTCCCCTGTCTCAGGAGAATGTCACACATTTCACAATGAAGAGAATGAAGACCAACGTGCCCCTAGGCTAATATCTTTAGCCCTTTATCAGGCCCAGTGATGTCACACACAAAAAGGTCCCTTAAGCAGCTATGTAGCTTGCCTAAAGGACCTTAGCTCACTTTGATAAGAAGTTCCCCATGGGGCAGCTAGATGACATAGCACCAGCTCTGGAGGCAGGAGGACCTGAGTTCAAATCCAGCTCAGACATTTAATGCTTAACTAGCCGTGTGACCTTGGGCAAGTCACTTAACCCCAATTGCCCTGCCCTCTTTCCTCTAAAAAAAAAAAAAAGAAGTTCCCCAGCCCACACTCCTAAAGAACTTAAAGCAACTCAGTTCTAGCCACTCTTCCCTTCCTCCTGGCACAGATAGTGTGCCCTTTCACAGTCAATACCCACCATCCTTTTTTTCCCAGTCTTTCTGAGAATGGAAAGAAACGTTTGCCCCTCTTTCTGTTTGCATTTCCAATTCCCTTCATTCACCCTCCACTTCTGCTACTCCCACTAATTGGAAATTACCCTGAGGCATGGAAAAGATTTAGGATGGCACAAGGAACCCTGGAAGAGGAAGAAAGGTAGATCTGGCAGGTGCTTCTGACAATCCAGTCACAGCAGCAAGCATTCACGCCCCTACTAAATTTGTAACAGTGCTTATAACAGAGCTGATGACTTTTAAGTCTCTACCATGAAAAATCTAGTATAATAAAGATACTTTCCAGTTTCTATCTATGCACCAGTCCTTGATGAGGAATACTCTTCATGGTGGACAGTTTATTCTGCAGGAGAGGGAGATTAGTATCTTCACAGTCACTGAGCAGCAATTACTCTTTGCTTTTCATCCTCTTCCTGACTTAAAATGTACTAATCAACTTTGATAGAAAATCTCCCCACTGGGGCCTTCTGAAGTTAAATGGTAACATACAAACAAGGAGTATCTTGAAGGAGGAACAGGATGGGGCTGTTGTTTAGTCCCTCCTGACTCTTTGTGACCTGTAGTGGAAATCTGAAGATCTTCCCTGCGCCTTGGCCTCTTGAAAGGCTTAAGTGAATCTGAGAACCTTCCCTGATTTGAAAGTATTCTTTGCCCCCAATAGGCTGAATGTGGTCACATGGAGCCTGTGGCAGGAGGCCTGTTTTTCAGGAATGCCCACACATTGTTACTTTGTGAATGGGCAGTGGGTCAAGAAGGCTGTGACATTCTCTGACCCAGGAGAAGGCTCTATATACCCTGATGTGAGGTTTTGGTTTGGGGCTCACTTTGGAAAGAGTTGTGTGATTTGACCAGACGAGACTCTGGGCAACCCGACTTTAAAAACCTAGATGTTGGTGCTTGCTTCTCTGGCAACTAACTAGGTATGGATGTAATGGTCAGCCAGCTGGAAGCCCTGTCTGCTGGTCTGTTTCTCTGTATTTTTTTTTGTCTGCTTGGAACTTCTGTTTGTATTCTCTGAAGTTCAGGTTACTACTTTTTTCCCCTGAACTAGGTAAATGATAGATATGTTTGATTAAAGGAGGATTGTTAACCCTTTGTGGGCTGCTTTCCTTTAGAAAAGCAGATCTAAGAATCTGTGCTAGCAGCCATCCTGGGTATGCAAGGGTGCTTGCTGCTACATGACCCCACTGGGGTTTTCTTGGCAAAGACACTTGGAGTGGTTTAATATTCTCTTCTTTAGTGTGCCCCCATTTTACAGATGAAGAACTATAACATATAGGGATTAAATGACTTGCCTGGTCGCATAGCTAATAAGTATTTAAGGTCACATTTGAACTCAGGTCCTACTAGTTCCAGGGTCAGAATTCTATTCACTGCATTGTCTAGCCGAGGGATAGGGATAGAGGCACATATAGAAAACCTTCCTGCTTATTACTTTGAGAGTGTTTATAATTGTTAACATACACACAAAGGACCTGGAGACACATCAGTTTTCACTCCTGTTGGTTAAGAATATGATCTGTAGTTAATGTGATCACTATTACTCTATTACTGAAGGATAGCCAACCAGAGTCTGAGGATCAAATCCTGCCCACAGCCTTAGTGAGACCCATGAATTATACACACACACACACACACACACACACGTATATACATATATATACACACACATATATATATATACACGTATATCATGATACAATACATATACATATTATATATGTACATATATGCTCTACTCATTGAACCACCTAGGCACACCAATTTTTATATTTTTTTATAAAACAAAACTTTAGGGCAGCTAGATGAATGGTGAATAGAGCACCAACCCTGGAGTCCAGAGGACCTGAGTTCAAATCTGGATTCTGACACTTAATACTTACTAGCCATGTAACCTTGGGCAAGTCACTTAAACCCAGTTGCCCTGTCTTCCCCCCTCCAAAAAGCAAAAACAAAAAACAAAAAAATTTTATTTTAAAATGCAAAAATAAAAATTATGAACTGACTGTGCTTGGCAAAATAGGTGAGAGGGAAGACAGGGACAGTTAGATAGGACAGTGGATACAGTTCTTGACTTGTAATCAGGAAGACACATCTTCTTGTGCTGTGTGAACCCTGGGCAAGTCTCTTCACCCTGTTTGCCTTAGTTCCACATCTGTAAAATGAACTGGAGAAGGAAACGGCAAACTACTCCAACATTTCTGCCAAGAAAACCCTAAAATGGTGTCATTGAGAAGAGACATGACTATAACTACTGAACAACAGCAACTGGGCTCAGTGGGACGTTGCAGACCCCTTCACTAAGGCAAAAGACCTGGGATCACCCATTAAATTTTATCTGCCTCTCTGTACAATAGAAATGTGTGACATTGGATCTCTCTTAATTAATTGTATTAATTTTGGTATTATTTTATTTATTTTAATTATTTTATAATTATGTTATAATTATAAATAATCTTACAATTATATAACAATTATAATTATTTTAATTATCAATTTTATTAAGTTGATGTTTAATTTAATATTTAATTAATGTTAACATAATTAATTAATATTTAATTGTGGTTATACACCACAAATAAAAAAACTCTTCTACGGAATGGGGGACACAATCATCCTCCTCCCCATGACACTACCTCAGCTCTGGGAAAGAGTACTCCATTCATAGCTTAGTTCAGTTTCCATAGAGCATGGTCCCAGTTCTGTGTCAAAAATCCTCCTTGGACTTGAGTTCCAGGCACCTTGGATTTTCAGGTCTTTGCCATCCCACCTACAATCCTGCCATGGCTCAAACTCCTAGTCTCACAAGGAACACCACCAGCATCTGAAGCTGAAGACAAACAATAAGGAACAGACATAAACATACCTACGCTCATTTCTCAGAACTAGGGTAAAGGAGAGCTAAGCAGTCACTGATTCAGTTCATGGATCCACTCTAGGTGCAGAAGGAAAAGATGGTAGAAAGGAGAGATGTAGCTGAAAAGGGAGTGATGGTTCAGTCTCCCCAGGTTTAAAGTTTCAAGCAACTAATCAGAGGAGGCTACCCACACCTACATGGGAGGGGACACAGTGGTCTCCATGCTACACAAACTAGCCATGCTCAAAAGGCCCCTCAAGGTCAGTTCCATTTTAGAACTGGGTATGCCCAGAGAAGCCCAGGCTATACAAGAATAGCTGGAACGGTTTTTTCCAAGGCCAAAAAGCAAGGAAAAGAATGAGAATAACAGATGACCATACCAAACCACTCCCAATATCAGTACAAAGAGTATGAATATGTCAAGCTATAACAACAAAGCCTATACACCACTGGCAACCATGTTTTGTCAAGAGATTTAGAAGAAGGTCGCCAGTACTTTGGGTGGATCAACTATGGAAAATTAATGGAAGGATTTAGGCAAGCATTGCATATAATAAAATGATAAAGGTAAGTTATGATATGTACCACAGTAGGAAATTCCCACATAGATGAGATTATAAATCCATCCTTGAAGTAGTAGGGATGAATTCTCAAGGTATGCTAATCAATTAGGGAATGGCTAAACACACTATGTTATGTGAATTGATGGAATAATATTACATTGTTAGAAATGATAATGTTTTCAAAGAAGTCTAGGAAGATATATTAACTAATGCAGAGAGAAGTGAGCAGAATTAGAATAATACATAAAATAATATTGCAAGAACATACAACTTTGAAAGGTTTAAGAACTCTGCTCAATGCAATGACCAGCCATGATTCCAGAGGACCAGTAATGAAAAATACTTCCTGTCAGTGAGGTGATGTACTCAAGGTTCAGAAGGAGACATAAATTTTTGAACACAGTTGATGTAAGCATTCATTTTGCTTGACTACATGTAGTCGCTACGAAGAAGAAGGGAAAAGCAGGAGGGAGAGTAAATAAATTCTTGTTAGTTGAATTTTTTAATTGAAAAAAAAATCATGCTCACTCCGAGACATTTGTTAGCTCTTCCCAAGCTACATATGTGCAATATGGATTGCTGCTGCTGGGTGAAGAGCAAAGCCTCAAGTCTTCCTCACAGTCTAACACAAAAGGAGCAAAAATAAGGATCTCTTGAACTGAGTTGAACTTCATTTTATCTATCACGTCCTTCAGTCAAACTGTGAGCTCCTTTGAGAGGAGAAATTATCTTATTTTTTTTCCTATGTGTCCTCAGCACTTAGTATAGTTGATGGCATACAGTACATGGTGCTTAATAAATGCTTTTTCATTCATTCAAAATAGTTTTAAAATATTCAGTTTCTTACATCAGGTAGTACAAAGTCTTGTTCTTGATCCCACTTCTTTCTTGTGTTTATTTGATTTCCTTGAAAAGGAGTTGGAAGATTATTTGCAAATTTGGGGGGAAAGGGGAAGAGGAAGATAGGGAAATGTGTATATATTTTTGCTTAACTGTTTTTATTTTGTCTTTATTATCTTTGTTAAAAGGATTTGCCCTGTGTAAAGAGGGGAGATATTCAGACAAGTAAAAGAAAGACATTGATTCTTACAATCCTTGCAGGAGTAGGGGAAATTAATTTTTGTCATTTTCACCTACTAAATATTAATTTTGTCCTCATTTTTTGTCAGAGAAAATTCTCAGTATTAAAATGTTGTTGTTGTTGTTGTTGTTGTTGTTGTTTTAATTAGGATCTGAATCAGTAATGATATGTAGAAGCTGAAACAATTCAATGAAAGCATTGCTCTTTCACATGTCAGAGGATTCAGAGAACAGAGTTCATACTCTCCAACTCCATGTGGAAGCTACAAACAATAAATACCTTTAAGGGGGATTAAACAGTCATTCCCAATCAAGGTTCATATGTGAGTCACCAAAATAAAATAAGAAGTGGATTGAGCTTTCTGGGAAATTTTGCATAATGATGACAAGCTTGTCAATGGTTTGAAGTACAAAGATGAATCTCACCAGGTCCATGTCTTTTTCCAAGGAAAGGCAGCCACTTGTGCTATCCAAACTACTTTATAGCTAGGACTAGTGAATCTGGGTTACAGGTGGATGTGAGGAAATACCCCAATACAGAGATTTCCTGGGGTCTTGCCTCTTTTCATTGCACTCTAGGGGTTCAGAGTAAGAGTAAATTCCTCTAATCTTCACAGTCTTTCCCACTTTGCCTTTCATCTCATTTCCAGGACATCCATTGTCTGGCTCAAAATACGCTCACTTTAATTTCAGTGGAGTTGGGTTCCATGTATTTTTTTTTATTCCCGAGTCTTCTTTTCTTCTGTCACAGTATATCCAAAGTCTCCTCCTCACTCAATACCTAAAATTATTATATTTACTTCTTCAGATTTCCATATTTTTCACAAGCCAACTATTATTCAATTTATTCAGAAGGAAGGGGTAGAAAAACATGGCTTTTACCTGAGTCACCCACATAATTGAGGAGAAAATGTCATTTTTCATGGTAAGAGTCTTCTGTGCTGGTTGCCTGTGCTGCCAGGGTCCCTTACAAAGAGGACTTTGAATTTTACTGCCTTGATTGAAACCACAGGAATATATTAACATAGAAATTGCGATTCTGGTTTAGACCTTTGGTCCAATCGGCTCAATGTGTTATCGGCAATGAAATATAAACAGTTATACAAACATGGGAAAAGAGGGTTGGAGATTGGGCAACAGATAAACACTCATGAAATGGACAAAGGAGGATTGGACCTACACATAGAGGATTCCGGTGTAGAGATATATCAAACTGAACAGGGAATAAAGCAGGAAACGGGATGGGGGAGGCAACAAGAAATAGTCATATACAGATTAAACACCCTGATCCTAAAATGGGGGAGGGGTTATTAAGAAGGAAAAAGGAAAGAATTAGAATGTAAGGAGGTATCCATTAGTTGGAGAATTGCTGAACAAATTGTGGTAAATGAATGTAATGATACCTTATTATGCCTTAAAAAGCATGGAGAGACATAAAATTTTTGGATATGACTATGGCATTGACTCACTTTGACTATATTTACTTGTTACATTTTTCTACTCTTGGTTTTTAAATAGAGGTAGAGAAGTTAATGATAGCAAAGCACTTTCCTCCCCCCAAAAAGAGGGACATTGAAACATTTTAAAGGATATACAAAAGAAAATAGAAGGAAATTCAGAAGAAAGTACTGAAAAGTTGGATAGTTTTCAAAGTAATGTGTAGAAATGACTATCTTTTATTTAAAAAGCAGTGTAAAATAGAGATCCATGACTTTCTATAGAATCAGTGTGTGTGTATGTGTGTGTGTGTGTATGTGTGTGTGTGTGTTTGTGCGCATGCACATTCTGCTACGTATATGGAAATGATCTCTTTTGGATGTTTAGAGTCACAATTTTTTTAAATAAGATTCTTGAAGAGGCAAATAGAACAGTTCATGCTTTAACCTCAAGACTTCAACGCTAATCATTTTCCTACTGTCCATTTGTAGGACTGTATTCTACTACCACTTAATTAGTAGCAATTCTGCAGAGGGATTGCCCTTGGCAAGACTACAATGTTAACAAAGTTCATCTTGACTTACCCTGCATCATTTCCCTTTCTAGTGCCTCCTGACTAAGTTACCTGCATTCTCATGTTGATCTTCCCTGCAGCCATTCACCTGGGCCTGCCCTTTCCAATAGCACCCCACATTCTGGACCTTTACCAAAAGCTAACTGAGCCTACCTCTCTTTCATTCCAATCCCCTAGGGCCTTATCAGTGACTAGTTGATTAACTAATCTATGCTGATAAACTAATGAACTCATCTATGCTAATGTGATCATGGGAAACACAAAGTCAAAGTGATATTTTTCTAACAACATATTTATTTTTTCAGGTACCAACAGGAAAACATCCTTTAGCCTAAAGCGGCAGTTCTCAACCTGTGAGTCACAATCCCTTTGTGAGTCACCTAAGACCATCAGAAAACACATATTTCCAGTAGTCTTAGGAACCAAGACCACGCTCCTCTATCCATCTCCAGGCAGGTCCACCCACATGCAGATATGCCCACATACACGTATTAAAGGGTCTCAGCATTAGGAAGGTTGAGAACCACTGGCCTAAAGGATAACTTTTTGAGATCAGGAGTTGAGATACAGTTAGATCAGGGAAAGAGATATTGAAACCATTATTTAATCTCCACATTTCATGACATATGTAGCTGCTTACTTATCATTGGGACAGGGTTGGATGTTGATCTTTACATTTCCAACAATCCTGTTGATGCGGTCTGGGATGCTTTTGTCTGTAACCTCAGTTTGTAAAATCTCACTTATGTTTGGGTACCTATGTATGTAACATCAATTTTTAACAAGCCTGTGCAGTTAAGTTGTAAAAGTCACACTTTCGCCCAGCCATAGAGGCATTAACTCTGCCTCCCTCTTTCCCCCAGCCTCAAAGTCTTTACCTTGAGCTAGCAAATCTGCCTAGAGACAAGCAGCTGTGAATCCTTCAGTAGTATTCTATAAACAAACCCTTAGAGAAACACATAGCCCCTTTGTTCTAAGTGGCCAGCTGCACCCAAAAGCCTTGAACAACATTATCAGAGAGATAATTCCGTCTCAATATGGTACCTCCTGAATCCCTAATCAGTCTAGTTCCCAGACTTGGAAACAATCAAGCCTGTCCTCCCAACAGCCATATTGGACATATCTCATTCATCTTTGACCAAAAGTAACCTAGTGATGTCACAAGCCCCAAATCACACCTCCAGATAGCTCCCCCCAGGGGGATGTCCCAGTGAATTATGGGCAACACACCTGCACAGTTGATACAAAAAGCACATGTTCCTTTAAGCACTGACCACTCCTAAACTCCTCCCTAACTCCACGTTTGCCCATCTAGTTAGCATAATTAACTTCTGACTGACAGTTATATGTTAATAAAAACCGCACCTCTAGCCCCATCTCTTTGCAGGCTATCCTTAACCTTTTCCTGCTCGCTGCAGAGCATAAAACTTTATAACTCTACCTTAGATCTCTGCACTTTGCAGGTCCCCCTACTTCTTCCGCCTACTACTAAGTCAGCATAACAATAAACTTTGAAACTTTTCCAAAAGACAGCTTGGGTCCAACGAAATTCTTTCGAGACAAGAACCCACTAGGGATTCATATGAGATCCCTCAGACACCCAACACTCCCAAACCTCTTCACTGTCATTTGGTGAAATAGTGAAGAGGCACATTTGTGATGAACCAAAAATATACTTTATTTACACAGATCATTTTTGAGAAACAACTATGGCTTCATAGCTTGGAGTATTTTTTTAACTTTCTATAAACTATCCTGGCATTATATAAAGTAAGGAAATAAAAACAAGATACAGCCAGGGGAGGAAAAATAAAGGCTTTGTTGAGGAGGCAGTTGTATCAATAGCAGCTGTAAAGAACCAGACTAGTCACTCTCATACCTATATGTCCTGTAAGAAATACTCTCAAAAAAGATAACAGGGCATACTCTGTGTGCGTGTATATGTGTGTGTATGTGTGCAAATGCAGGCACATGCACATGTGTGTGTGTGTTCATTCAGTATTGCCTCTGATGTTACTGGAGAAGCATCCATAGTAGGATGTGATTTATTTGACTTTACCACTTTTGACTCTTGCGAAAAGAAAGAGGATTTTGTTCAGAATGAGCACTGTACTTTTACCAGCATTCTTCCTCACTGATGCCATGTCCCTTGTTCCGTTTTATTTCATCCTTCCCCTCCTCCCCCTCACTGAATCCACTCCCTACCTCACCACTCCTGTTCTTGAAGAAAATGACTTCTCAAAGCTCTGTAGGTAGATAAGGAACGGTGCAAGGTCTTCCTGGACGATAGGTATCATTTGTATGAATTGGCTGCCAAAGAGGTCTTAATGGTGGAAGCCTCCAAAGAAGACAAGACCATTCAGAGACAGAAGATACCTCTCAGCTAGAGAGTCCATTTTTTGTTTCTTATTTTCTGTATCTTTGGCATTTTCACTTCCCCTTTACATGAAAATTAAGCTCATATAAAGGCTCTACAATGATAAACGAGTAGGCAGTAGCTTTTGTGATGTGATTGGCAGGCTGGGGGGCATAGTAGGAAAACAGATTTTGAGTGAGAGTTTGAATCTTACTTCTATTACTCTTAACACTGGCTAAATCATGTGGTCTCACTAGGCCTCAGACCATCTACTAACTATCTACTATGTGTTAGACTTGGGATGAGTCAATATAATTCTCCAGGCCTCAGTTTCCTCATCTGTATAAGAAGTTCAGACTAAATGAGCTTTAAGGCACCTTCCCAAATTAAAACCTATGATCATATGATCAATGAGAAGCATCTCAAACACTAATATATAACCACTTCCCAAAGTACCAGTACTAAATTTCCAATTGCCTGGTGGATATCACCATGCAGATGTCCTGCCAAGACCTCTAAGTCAACATTTGGATTGGAAATAGAATAAACTGGAATTAGCAAAGAACAGATAGGAGGCTATTTTATGTAATAGTAAAGGTGAGAAGTGATAAGGAGTAGCTAGGTGGTTCAGTGGCTAGAGCAGTGTCTAAGGTCAGGAAGACTCAACTTCCTATGTTCAAATCTAGCTTCAGACACTTACCAGCTGTGTGACCCTGGCCAAGTCACTTAACCCTGGTTGCCTCAGTGTCTTCATCTGTAAAATGAGCTAGAGTAGGAAATGGCAAACCACTCCAATATCTTTGCCAAGAAAACTCATGTAGAGGTTTTCTGGGAAGACATGACTAAAAATGAATGAAAAACAAGAACAAAAAAGTGGTAAGTGGCTGAATTCTGGGGGTTTGCAAGACAAGTGGGTAACAGAAGACTGTTGTGAAAAACTGCAGAGTAAAATCAATTAGACATGGTAACCAACCAGTATAGGAAGTGAAGAAGAGCAAGAAGTCAAAGATGATTCTGGTATTGCAAACTTGAGTGACTCAGAGAATGATGGTGCCATCAAAATACATAGGTTTTGTATTTCTTTTTTTTTTTTGCTTGTTTCTTCAGTGTGTTAGCAGTGGAGAGTAGTGGGAGAGGGCAGTAGAAAGGAGAAAACATGCGGATTTTATCATTAAATATAAAATTAAAAATTTAAATTTCTAAAATTTAAAAGAGAGAATGTAGGGGCACAAATGAGAGGGGAAGGATGAGTCAAAATTGAAAAGGTTGACTTTGAATAATAGACATTGTTTTCTCTTTGTGAAGATGGTTAATCTAAATCTTCTTTGTGGTTACTGATCTCTTTCTGGAGGCTCTTCAGTGTTCCATGAAACCTACAGTGTGGTCTTCAAACAATGGCATCCGCAGGAGCTCTCTATCTACAGGGAGTTTCTCTTCAAATTGGACTTTGCATTGGATTTTCTCCATGAGATTAGTGGACAAGTCACAAGCACATCTGCTGAGCCTATATCTCACCTGATTTTTATTATAAGAGGATAATTGAAAAAATTATCCCGCTTGTTATATCCTTTGAGTCATTTTGATATATGAATTGGAAGACACTTTGTCAAAAAAGAACTTTTATCACAGTGAATTTTAATCTGGGATCCATGAGCTTGTTTAATTGTTATATGTGGTAATTCTCAATATGTTTTCACAACCCGGTTTATTTTGCTTTATGCATTTAAAAACAGTGAAAACATCAAAGGTCAAAAACCCTGAAGATGTGAAGAATTGGATTTCAGAAGAAGTCATAAAAACAACCTTGTTCAAATGAACATACATACATTGTTTGAGAGTTTGTTTTAAGTAATCTTTAAGCCACAGTGCACAACAACCTTTGTAATCACTTTCCTCCTTCATTTTGTTTGTTTTCTTCTTTTTTGTCTTTATTTATCAAAACAAATATTTCTACTTGTTAATGGGGAAAAAAATAAAATGTATTTAGTGGAAAAAACCATCTAATTCAATAGAGTCTCATGAAGTACATGGTACAACTAATGCTATTGTTGCCCATGGGTTTATTCCCCTTATGGCATCTATGAATCCACATGGATTTAGGTTTGAAAGGTGGGAAGTTTAAGTAGTAATTTAGCTCCCTTGTTTCTTTCCCCCATGACTGTCAGAAAGCCAGAAACCTAATAAATTAACTAAGGTCATTTTTTCATTTGCTCACAAAGCTAACAGACGCAGACAAAGAAGAGCACTGAAATGATAAACACTCTACTGAGCTAGAAATTAATATTAAAGTAACAAAAACAGTATTGGCCACATTCTTGAATGAGTACAGTTTTCTTCTACATCTTCCTTAGAGTGGTTTGGGACACAGCCTCCTCCAATTTTATGAGACCAGTAACAAAAACATGGGCTTGGATTTCTCTAGGTGTAAGGTATTCTTGGGTGGTCTGAGATTGAAAGCTTCAGGGAAGGATTGAGTCTGTCTAGAAATATCTACTTCCTTGTTCATTATCCCTATCCAGAAAGTATACAACCTTTCTCTCAACATGAACCCCAGTCACACTATCTACCTGAGGCTTGTTTTTCTGTTTCCTGTGACCATTGTGCTCCAAGGCATTATGGGAATAAAAATGTTCTCCATGTTTGCTTTCTTTGAGAGTAGGGGAA
This sequence comes from Pseudocheirus occidentalis, assembly GCA_028646575.1. Lineage (NCBI taxonomy): Eukaryota > Metazoa > Chordata > Mammalia > Diprotodontia > Pseudocheiridae > Pseudocheirus > Pseudocheirus occidentalis. Next base: position 302,325,629 of record CM053594.1, on the reverse strand, counting down.
AGAACAGATAAATTCAGAGTAAATTCTTCCTCAACAGCTAAAGGAAAAACTATTCTTTCCCATAGTTGTGTCATTTGAGGAGGAGAGGGATGAGAGCAAACCACATTAGGAAAAAGTTTTTCTTCCTTTTATTGAAAATAAAGACTAAAATTGCCTCCTCTCTCACAATTCATTCAAAGTGAGCTGTCCCAGTGGAAAGACAGATAGGTAAGCATGCACAAGCCAGCCTCATTAATAACTGATTGAGTTGATGACTGCACTAGCCTCATTTGGCAAATGAAAAAGGCTTAAGATTTTAAGTGGCTTGCCAAAAGTCACACTGCTGGTATTACAGTCAGGACTCAAATTCAGATCTTATGATTCCTAGCCTATTCTCACCACATCATTTTATTTGTATATAGTTATTTGGATCCACACGATTGGATCCATTTCATAATGAACCAAGTTATAGAGTAGAATGCTATTATCACAAATAGACAGCTTCGGGGCATAGAGTACAAAGTTCTCAGTTGTTTCATTAAGGAAGAGAACTTGGTCACTGAATTGGTTCCATCACCAAAGCATTCTTACCTGTTTCAAAATAATCCCCCCAGGGACAATCAATATCCATCAGTTACTCTACCATGTACTTCCTGCCAATTCACAAGAGCAAACTTGCATTAAAAGTTCTCTCTCCTGGGAATATTCAGGTTCGCCAAAGGGACTTTCTAACCCTTCCAGCTCATAGTAGCCACAGGGAAAAATATTACCTGACCCAAGCCAATGCCCCAGTTTGGTGACACCACTTCCTCCCAGGACACAGTCCACAAAATTTCCAAAGGAAACATTTTATTGAAAAGTCAGAGAAAGCAAAGTCAAAGTTACAACAAAGCTTTTTCGAAAATAAAGCAACATCCACTGGGTAACCATTTACCAAGGAGCTATGTAAGGCAGCAGGTAGCACACTCCAACCAGATCTGGTTGGAGGTCCCCTGGTCTGGATTCCCCTGTAATTCTGACTCACTCCTAGGAGATAATAGGCCCTAGGCCAGTCAGAGCAAAAGAAGTCCAGTATTTTCCCATTACTCCCATGATGTAATGAAGGTCACAGACTTCTCTCACCAGTCCCCTTATTTTCTGAAACAGCACTTGTCCCCAAACTTCTCAAACATGTATCTGTGGGGCAGGAATTCCTCTTCTCTCTGTCACCAAGGGAGTCTCAGTCACCAATCCAAGGTTTAGAGATGGTGATTAAGATTTTAATGTCCTCTCTTGCCCAAGACCTGGAAGGGATATATTTCCCTATATGGAGGAGTATGCCTCTTTCGTTCAGCACACAGCTTTTCCACGAATTAACTAGAGAATCCAAAACAATGTCTCCACGGCAAAAGTGTAGGACTATTCAAATTGTTCTAGGTTGTTACCTTTCCATTCAAAGTCATGGGATAAATATACTTTGCAGGTCATGGGCCTCCAGAATATATTCCTCTAGAGCAGGAGTTCTCAACCTTCCTAATGCAGTGATCCTTTAATACTTGTATGTGGGCATATCTACATGTGGGCGACCCACATGGAGATGGATAGAGGAGCTGTGTCTCAGTTCCTAAGACCATTGGAAATATGTGTTTTCCGATGGTCTTAGGCAATCCCTGTGAAAGTGTCGTTCAACCCCCAAAGGGGTCATGACCCACAGGTTAAGAACCACTGCATTCTAGAGGATATACCACTGCCTGAAGATGAGGGTGGGAAAGGAGCATCCTTATATCAGTCATATTTCAGGGAAACTATAGTGACTCACTATTTCAAGGAGCAAATACAGACTCCTCTGTTTGGTATTTAAAGCCCTGATCTCAATCTATTATTCTAGCCTTATTAGAACTTATTCATCTTCATATACACTTCTTCACATACACTGTGGTCCAGCCAGGTTGATCTGATTACTCTTCCTCATATAACACCATTTCCCCACCTTTGCTTTGGCTGCCTCTGTGACTAGAATGGACAACCTCTTCCCTTCTACTCAGAATCCCTGGTTCCTGTAAGGCATTGCTCTGCTGTCACCTTCTAAATAGTATATTTTCTGACTCCCTAAGCTGCTAGGGTTTAACCACCTCCCTTCAAAAAGAAAAAATGCATTGTGTCTTTTTTGTGTGTATATGTATATGGTATGTGCATATACATTGTGTATATCTACATATACATACGTGT
>CM053594.1:302305640-302322942 GCA_028646575.1 Pseudocheirus occidentalis | reverse complement strand
AAGAAAGAAAGAAAGAGAAAGAGAAAGGAAGACAGAACAGCACAGATTTCCCCAAGGTGAGAAGGAAGTGGAGCCCTCCCCAGCACCCTGGAATTCCAGAGTCTAAGACTGCAGCCAGCACAGTATCAATACCTCAAAGAGCAAGGAACAATCATTAGGATTCCAGCCTAGCTATAGTTGAGAGAAAGACTCGCACAACAACAATGCCACTTTGGGGTGTGAATTTGGCGTGACTGATACCATATAGGAGCTGAGCTAAGTAAATCTACTCTCCCCAGAGAAGGAAGTTGTGTGGGAAAATATATTAAATGAAAAAATGTTCATAATTCATTCATGCTCTCAATAGTGTTGTTGTGTTTTCCTCACAAACACTGGAGATGTGTTTTGCCAAAGAAATTGCCATTTCTTTCCCTCTAGCATGTTTTACAGATGAGGACGTAGAGACAAGTAGGGTTAAGTGACTTACGCAGTCACACAGCTATTAAGAGTCTAAGGCCAGATTTGAACTCAAGCAGATGAGCCTTCCTGCCTCCAGGCCCAGTGCTCTGTCCATTGTACCACTCAGGGGCTTTGTAAAAACTGCTTCATGTTAAATGGTTACAGGGAATTGTGTCACTAATCCCAGTTTTCTGGGAACTGGGAACGAGAGACCCAGATGGTAGAGGTTCTTGCCTAAGGCATTAGAGAAGAGACGCTCCACAAACTCCTCAGATTTCCCTAGAATCCTAAGGAATTATGTGGCAGGTCTGGCCCTGAGAAAATGGAGCTGGATGCTAAATGCTGCTGTACCACAGACATCCTTCCATAGCACACCCACACTAGAAGTCACAACACGCATTCTTGGTCCTGAGAGGATGAGTGATGCGGAGGGATCCCATAAGCAATCAACCTGGATTTGTTCAATTGTCACTGTTTACTAGAACCATTGTTCTAGGTTCCAGAGGGAAGTATTAGGAGGCATCAAGTTGAATAGCAAGGACCTGTTCATTCCTGCCTCCACCCCCATTCTCATAAGCTTCATCTTGAGAATGAGGGCACTCTCGACCCACCCTGATGCTTGGGAAGACCCATGAGGCAGACGCTCAGGTTAGTTTTCCAGCTAATGTATCGGACTGATTATCTTTTAAGGAAATATGGGAATGTCAGAAAATTCAGCATAGCATTATGGGTAGAGTACCATACTTGGAGTCTAGGAAATATGACTCAAATCTTGCCTCAAATACTTACTGTCACCCCAGGCAAATCACTTGGTCTTGGAGCCTCATTTTTCTTATCTGTGTAACATAGGGGTTGTATTTGATGACATAGCATAGCATAGCATAGCATGTTATATTATGGTGTTGTGTTGTGTTGTATCATATTGTATCATAATATATTGTATTATATCATATTATATTATAATATTGCTTCTGGAAAGCTAGGTGGCACCATAGTGCACAGAGAACTGCACCTGGAATCAGGAAGACACATCATCCTGAGTTCAAATCTAGCCTCAGATTCTTAATAGCTGTGTGACTATGGACAAGTTACTTAACTCTGTTTGCCTCCATTTCTTCATCTATAAAATGAACTGGGGAGGGAAATGGCAAATCACTCCAGTATCTTTGCCAAGAAAATCCCAAATGTGGTCACAAAGAATCAGATACAACTGAATGAATATTGCTTCTAGATCTAAATCCATGATCCTATGATCTATGAGCTAAATTGATATTCTTTGTTATGAAATCTAGAAGATAATGAAATCTATTTTTTTTAAATCTTATATAGGCACTAACCCAGAAAAACAAAAGGGTTTTCCTCCTTACTTTTCTATTTGACATAGATAAGAATTGAGCTTTTTCCTGCTGTCTTAATATGTGGTGAAACAAGTAAGAATTTGGGGGAGTTCTCCTGAATTTCATTAATTTCTCCACTGTAAACATTAAAGTTTTTAAAAAGTCAAGATTAGATTTGGAATAATAAGGCTTAAGTGTCACAAATGAGGTCTGTGCATAGAAAATTCTTTCACACTTGAATTTCTAAGGTACTTGGTAACTTAGGGACAGCTAGGTTTGCATGTATTCTAGCTACCATAAATACCAATGAATAAACAACATGGCCCCTTAAAATCAGAAGTCTAGGATCATTTTCTGTGGTTGTAAAAGGACTTTTGGCACCTGCTTTCAAATTATATAAAATGATTATTTGTCCCAAATTTGGTCAAACTTTGTAAAGGGAAAGAGCAGAAAAACCATTTGCTGCAAGATAAGTCCAGGGCCAGGATGCCTTCTTTAAGTAGCAATGATGTGCCCAGTGTTCCTATTTACCCAGAACACAAATCAAAACCTCTTTTTTTATGACAGCATTCATTGCTTTGCAAAACTTTACCAAACAGGATTCTTTAAAAAAAAAAAACAACTACATGATGCCCTGGGTTCCGATGAATTGGATGTACTTTAAGTATGACTTCCTTTAGAGTAGGTCTAAGGACATGAGCCATAATTTAATTGTTCTACAAATGAAGGTGGTCACCTTCTCTACAACTTGTAGATCCCTGAGAGGTTAAGTGACTTGTCCAAATTCACACAAACAATATTTGTCAGAGGCAGGGCTTGAACCCATATCTTCCTGGCTCCCAGGTCAGTTCTCGCTATACCTTGCTGCCTCTGACTTGACTTTTAAAAAACTTTAATGTTTACAGTGGAGAATCAATGAAAGAGCCAAGTAATGTCAGTAAGCATTTATTGTGTGGCTTCTATACATCTAATACTCTGTATACAAAGAAGGGGGTCATCCATATTTTCATGGAACTCACGATCTAATGGGTGAAACAACATTCTAACAACTATGTACAAATGAGAGACAGGATAAATTGGAGCTGAGCTTAGAGGACAGGCAATAGCAATAGAGGGGACTGGAAAATGCTTCTTGTAGAATGCAGGAGTTTAGTTGGGATGAAAAGGTATCTAGGGAAGCTAGGAGTCAGAGATGATGGAAAGAATTCCATCAGAAAGGACAGTCAGTGAAATGGCTTAGGATCAGTATATGGAGTATCTAGTGAAAGGAAGAACAGAAAAACCAGTGTTACTGAACCACAGAGTATGCAGGAGAAAGGGTGAGTAAAATGTAAGGACACTAGAAAGGTGGAGGGAGATAGATTAAGGAAGGTTTTTAAAAGTCAACCAGATTTTATATATGATCCTAAAGATAATAGAGAGCCATGGGAGTTTAATGAATGAGAGAGGTAAGATAAGACGGTCAAATGTGAGCTTTAAGAAAACCAATTTAAGAGATGAGTTGGGGGTGGTTTGGTGGCACAGTGACTAGAGCACTGGCCTTGCAGTCAGGAGGACCTGAGTTCAAATTCGACCTCAGACACTCAACACTTACTAGCCATGTAACCTTGGGCAAGTCACTTAACCCTACTTGCTCTGACCTCCCCCCTCCAAAAAAAAAAAAAAAAAAAGCAAGAGATGTGTGGCAGATGGGCTAGAGAGACTCAAGGTCAGGGGTCAACCAAAAGACTGCTATAATAGCTCAGTCATGAGGTGATAAGCATTTGTACCCGGGTATTGTAAGTGTCAAAGGAGAGAAGGGGCATATAGGAAAGATGCTACAGAGGCAGAATAGATAGATCTTTCCAGCTGATCAGGTATGGGTGGAAGTCAGAAAACCTGAATTTGCACTTAATTACGTTTAAAGTTGCTTTCTGATCTTTACTGATAAACCTCTGATGATATGCAAAATGCCTGAGGAAACACATTTGTTACACCAAGTAATGTAAATCTGTACTTTAGAATGTACATCACAATAAGCGCTTCCAAAGAGCCAATATTAAGTCTTGACAGTAAGCAGCTGACTTGAGCCTATTAGTCTCTTAACTTAGTGTGTATGTTATCTAGAATAAATGAATATAAAAACTCCTTGTAGTAACCAAAGACCAAAAGATCCTGGCTGCAGCTAAAGTATAAGCCAAAAATATAGAGTGGGTTCATGATACATAAAGGGGGTGGACTAGATAGATGACTTCTAGGCTGCTTTCAACTTGGCAAGTTCATGATCTAACAAAAGCATTTCCCATGAGAAATATAGCTAAGATCCAATTACAAGACAAATGGGGCCACTTGAAGAGGATGACATTTCTTATAAGTTCTTTCCAAGTGTCAACATCAATGAAACTCTAAAACTTATGACCCAGAATGCTTATGGAGACTAGTCAATTAATTCATAGAATCATAGAGTTGGAAGCTATCTCAGGATTATAAAGCCCAAATATTATTCAAGTAAGAATCTCTTCTACAACATGCCCAACAAGTTATCATCCAGTCTCTGCTTGAATGCTGCCAATGACAGGGAAGTTAATACCTTCTAAGCTATTTTCATACCACTGTCATTTTCATCTTCTTACCAGAAATTTTGCCCTACTTTGTACTTGCCTTCTGGAGTCATACAAAAAAAATGTTTTAGCCTTCCTTCAAACTCTAAATTTGTTCACAGTGTGGTAAACTTGTCCACAGAAATACTGAGACAGCAAAGAAGGAAAAAAAATTTTTTTTTAGATCATTGACAAATATTAATTTGAATGTTTGTGCTCTGAATGTAAGATCCTTGTTCAGTGACAAGGCTGAAATACTAGAGGAAATGAACCACTGGCATAAATAAACTAATGTAAACTAAAAATATAAAATAAAATAAACTAATATGAATATAAAGGGAAATTGAGCTAATGGAAAGATGACTTAGAGATTCTCCTTGGAGAGACAATAAAGGAAATGATAATGTTGGTTTTACTGTTCATCCAAAGGCAACAAGAAACGTCATTTTATGGGACACTTGGTAATCTCATATTATTGTGCTTATGATGAACATTTGCAAAAAGATCATTATAAAGATAATTTCAGCTTAGGCAAGAACTTCTGTTGCAAAGGATGAGGAGGCAAGGAAATTCTGAACAGACTTTAATAATACCCTTTAAATGAAACCCATATATTTTAAAATTCAGTGAGGTCATTATAAAAGTGAATTTAGAGGCAGATAGTATATTTGTATATGTACTTATATGTGTGTGTGTTTATATTGGGAAGATATAATTTAAAAAGAGCAAGTAAGGAAAGATAGCAAAAGCTTATAGAATGGATCACTATATGAATACTTTTTTTTAAGAAGATCAAGAACCAATGATGTGGCAAACATCATACATCATATATACTAATGCAGAAAGAATGAAATCGATCTGTTTATAAAGTACAGGAAGTGACTGATTACTCATGTGGAGAGTAATTTCTGTAACAGTAACCCATATAAAAAGCCAGATAATTAATTTGATAAAGTACCAAAACTAGAAGAAAAATAAGATGATGGTATATAATTGAGATCTCACCCATTTAAATAATTGTTGATGCTGAAAAAGGGAAATGTATAAAATGACAGATGTAAACACTGTCAACATTTCCTAAGGAATTTTAACTAATACAAATCAATCATCACAACAAAGAGTTCAAAAGAGCCTAGAAACTGCTTCAACCAGAAAACATTTGACCTCCTTGTAAAGTATAGAGATATAGCAACCAACAGTAACATGCGTTCAGAATATAAATTTGTTTGTAAAATCTTAGAGAACAGGGAAAGATTATGATAAAACAGTGAGAGACAGTGGGAGGGGAAAACTAATTCACTAAAAGTTCATTAAGAGACTCATTTTCATCCCAAGAGCATTTAAGAATGAAATTGGGGGCTGGTAGGTGGCCCTGGAGTCAAAAGGACCTGAGTTCAAATTCGGCTTCAGATACTTAACACTTACTAGCTGGGTGACCTTGGACAAGTCACTTAACCCCAACTACCCTACCTTCCCAGCTCCAGAAAAAAAAAGAAAGAAATTGAAAGCTCAAAAACCAAATCTGTGAAGGTACCTAAAACAAACCCTCTTCTCCTAATTTTCTCACTAATAATACAGTCATTATATTTTCATTTTAACAGCTCAGTGTACAGTGAGATGCCTGAGAAAGCAGAAACTGCCCTAAAGAAAACAATGAGGAAAAAGTATTAAACATGTATACAGAGAAAAGGTCTGTGCAGAAGGAGACATAATTTTGAAGGTATTAAGATTCATTCTCAAAAATATCCTGCAGAGAAAAGGTTATTAAATGCTTGAGAAAAAAATAACAGTTTTATTATTCATTTTTTAAAAGGTGAATAAGAAAATATCAATAATTACTGAGCCATACATTCATTTTACAGTTTCTAAAAAGTTGATAATATATGTGTGTATAGTAGATTTTAGCAAATAATAGTCTACTATAAAACACACATTTGTAGTCACATAATATTTTTAACATAGTACAAGAGAATTCAAGATCTTATTCTGTTTATTTTTTGTTGACCACAAATGTAAGGACAGAGTTGAAACCACTCCACCTTCATTTTAGCTTTGAACATTTATTGGGTGAAATTAAATCTAAATTAATCAATTCTAGTCTTTAATGAAGTGTGAAAAGGTTTTTGAAAGGCTTTGGATGAAGTGAAATGATGTCAGGAAGTTTTTCCAAGTGGTTGAGGGCTTTCATCATACCCTCTAGGTCCCATATATAAAGCATCAAGTTACCTGGAATCAGGGAGTTCCAGAAAGGATATGAAGTGTGGTATGGTGTTGTTCTCTCTAAAACCTCTTCAAAAGAGCTGTCTGGTGAAGTGAAGCCAATATGTGACTACAGGGGTCCAATTCTATTCGAGTTTAACACCACAGGGTGAATAGAGAACAGATATTGGGATCAAGACCTGGGTTTAAATCCAGTATATGCCACATATTAGCTCTATAACCAAAGGAAGTGATTTAATTTCTCAATGCTCTAGGCAACTCTTTAAGACTATATATAGAGGGGCAGAGCCAAGATTGCAGGGTAGAAGCACAAACTTGGTGTTGGCTCTGGCTCCAAACAATTCTAATGCCTGTAAAAAAATGACTCTAAATAAATTTTAAAGCTACAGAACCCACAAAGTGACATAGAGAAACAAATCTCCCACTGAAGACAGCCAGCAGGCCAATAGGAAAAGTCTGTCGCAGAAGCTGTATGGTTCTAGCCCCAGGGAGGACCCAAGCATCAGCAGCCAGAGCAGACTTCAGGAGAGTGAATAACTAGCAGCTGTGGTGACTTCCAGACTTCTCAACTCATTAACACCAAAGACAAAGTAAAAGATCAGTGTGGACTTTTGTTGGAACGGGGGGAACAGAAGAGCACAGTCTGGCTGCTGCCCCTGAAGACAAAAAGCAGCGGCTACACCACATGGCTGTCTCAGAAGCTCCTAGCCTACAGATTGTAGGGGGACAAAGTCACCATTCAGAGGATAATCACTCTTGCTTTAACCTGCTTGGATCTGGATCATGGTCATGGGTGGTGGTCCTGGGGTGTGTGACCAGTAAGCCAGAGCTTGTGGGGGCATAGAGACAGCACCCTCCTAATAGCTCCAGCAGCTGTGAAAACCTCAGTGACTTGGGACAAAACTCTCTCCGTTCTGGAAGCAGAGATCTACAATGGCAAAGAGCTCAAGGGTGACCTAGAAAATAGATCCAGGAGAGATGATTTAAAAATAATTGGACTATCTGAAAGCCATAATCCAAAAAAAAAAGAACCTAGACACCATCTTTCAAGAAATTATCAAGCAAAATTGCCCTGATATTTTAGAACCAGAGGGCAAAATAGAAATGGAAAGAATTCACTGATCACCTCCTGAAAAATATCCCAAAAAGAAAACTCCTAGGAATATTATAGCCAAATTCCGGAGCTCCCAGGTGAAGGAGAAACTACTGCAACAGTCAGGAAAAAAAAATTGAGTATTGTGGAAACACAATCAGGATAACGCAAGACCTAGCAGCTTCTACATTAAGGGATCAAAGGGCTTGGAATATAATATTCCAGAGATCAAAGGAGCTAGGACTAAAACCTAGAATCACCTACCCAGAAAAACTGAGTAGAATGCTTCAGGGGTCATTCAATGGTCATTCAATGTGGTCATTGAATGAAATAGACGATTTTCAAGCATTCTTGATGGAAAAACCAGAGCTGAATAGAAAATTTGACTTTCAAACATAAGAAGCAAGAGAAGCATGAGAAGGCAAACAGGCAAAAGAAATCATAAGGAACTTATTAAAGTTGAACTATTCACATTCCTACATGGAAAAATGATAGTTGTAACTCAAGACTTTTCTCAGTATGAGGATAGTTGAAGGGAATTTATATGTATATATGTATACATACATATATATTTATGTACAGGAGGGTGTATGTGTATGTAAATATATATGTGAGTGTGGGCATATGTATGTTCATGTATACATAGACAGAGGGCACAGGATAAATCGAGTATGAAGGGATGATATCTAAAAAATAAAATTAAGAGGTGAGAGAGGAATTTATTGGGAGAAGGAGAAAGAGAGAGATAGATTAGGGTAAAATATCTCATATAAAAGAGTCAAGAGAAAACTGTAACAATGGAGGGGAAACTCTAACAATGGAGGGAGGAAGGTAAAAGAGAATGGGTCAACCTTACCCTCATTGAATTTGGCTTAAGGAGGGAATAACATACACACTCAATTGGGTATCTTCCCCTACAGGAAAATAAGAGGGTAGGGGATAAAAGGGAGGATGATAGAAGGGAGGGAAGATTTGGGAAAAGTGTAGTTAGAAGCAAACATTTTTGAAACCGGACAGGGTCAAAGGAGAAAATTAGAATAAGTGGGGGTGGGACAGGATGGGGGAAATATAGTCAGTTTTTCACAATATAACAATTATGGAAATGATTTGGGTAACTACACATGTACAACCTATATTGAATTGTTTATATTCCCAGAGGGGGCAGGTGAGGAGGGAAGAAGTGAAAACATCTGGAACTAAAGTTTTAAAAACAAATGTTTAAAAAAATTTGTCTTTTACATGCAACTGGGAAACAAGATATACAGGCACTGGGGTATAGAAATCCATCTAGCCCTACTAGAAAGTTGGGGGTGGGGTAATGGGGGAGAATACAAGAGAGAATAGATTGAGGGAAGGGGTACTCAGTATACTTGCTATTTGGGGGTGGGGTAGGGGAGAGATGGGGAGAAGAAACTGTAACTCAAAATTTTGTGGAAATGAATGTTGAAAACCAAAAATAAATTAATTATTTTTTAAATGACTATATATAGAGCAGTCTTCAATCTGAAGTTGGAGGAAAGGTTTCTATACTAGGAATTTCCTAAACTGATAAAAATCATGGGTCCAAGCCAAAAAAGGGAATGCTTTTTAAAAAAATAATTTTAGAAGTTAAGATTAAGGAGGAGTTATTTGTAGAAATTACAAAGTCAATTGTAGGTTTGATGTTAAAAAAATTTTCCAAAAATTAGTTATCCTAAAACAGAATAAGCTGCCACAAAAGGATATGGTTTTCTCATAACTGGAGGTCTTTAAGCAGAGGCTGGCTGGCCATTAGTTAAATAAATAATAGTAGGGATTCCTTTTAGACAGAACTAGATGGCCACTGATATCCCTGCTCACTCTCAAATTTCTGTGATTCTGTTATAAAATTATAGACAAGGAAACCATTTAGAATCACACCACCATAACAGAATAGAGTGGGGAAGATTTGGGCAGTGTATGCTGCCAAATAGCCAGAGAGAATTTGTTCAGATCTTGCTATATATATATATATATATATATATATATATATATATATATATATATAAAATTTAAGGCAAAATTAGAATAAATAAAAGATGAAGGAGGATTTCAGTGGAGGTATAGCAGAAAGATCATTGTAATGAGAAATGAGAAACTTGGGTTCTAGTCCCAATCTTTCTACTACTGAGTGAAGCAGCCTTGGATAAGAAACAACACTTTTCTGGGCCTCAGTTTCCTCATCTATAAAGGTTAGATAAACCAGGTGGGGCGAGGTGGCTCGGTGGCGCAGTGAATAGAGTCCTGGCCCTGGAGTCAGGAGGACCTGAGTTCAAATCCGGCCTCAGACACAACATTTACTAGTTGTGTGATCTTGGGCAAGTCACTTAACCCCAATTGCTTTGCCTTCCCCCTCCAAAAAAGACCAAAAACAGAAAAAAAAGAAACTATATAATCTTAAAGGTCCCTTCCAATTCTAAAATCCTGCCATGCTATTTCTCACATTCTCGATATGAGAAAGAAAAGAAAAAGAAATCTAAATCTCAAAGGGTGCCTCAACTACTCCCGGTTTCATTTTCCTGGCCCTTTGACACTTTCAGAAATGAAAAAAATGATTATTATTATAGTTAAAATTATTATTATCATAAAATAAATACTTGTAATAGTTATTTAAATGACTATAATAATTTATAATAATAAATATAATAATTTTTGAACAGCTACAATGTGTTAGCTTTCATGTGATTAAATAAAGAAATAAAGTCATCCCTGCCTTCTAGGAGCTTTAACAAGGGAAGACAAAATTAACAGAGATGAAGGAAAGAGTAATAGTGAAACATTAAATATTGTGAGGTTTGAATGTAGGAACAATCCGAAATGAGGGGGGGGCAGTACACTTTTGAGAGGATTGTTATTGTGGCTGCTGCTGTTCAATCATTTCAGTCATGTTTAATTCTTTGTGAACCCATTTGAGGTTTGCTTGGCAAAGATGCTGGAATGGTTTCCATTTCTTTCTCCAACTCATTTTATAGATGAGGAAACAGGCAAATAGGGTTAAGTGGTTTGCACAGGGTCACACAGCTAGTGTCTGCGGCCAAATCCATATTTGAACTCAGGAAGATGAGTCTTCCTGACGGGCACTCTATCCATCTGCCTACCTACCATGGCACGGGGTCAGTTTCAAGGAAAGGGAAAACTCTTATTACTGTCCCAAAGCCTCATTCCCTACCTTACTCTTGAACTTGTAGTATTTGCCTTATCCATCAAAATGTATCTGTCAAATAAATACCTGAGTATGAAACTCTAGCAAGAGATATAGTCAGTGAACTAGGGGTACTAGGAGCTTGTGCTCTGAATTAGATGAGAGTGACATGGACAGAAACAAGGACCATAGAAACCACAAGGCAGTGGCCAGCACAACTTTTTGCCAACTGTACATGATGCAATGGAAAGCAGTGCATGAGGAAGCTGAAAACCAGAGCGCTCTCTCTAGAGCTGCCATATGCAAACTTGGTGGTTATGGATGGGGAAATCCCAAAAGACACAGGAGCCTCAAATTCCTGACTTGTAAAAAGGAGAGAATGATACTTGCATTTTTCACAGGGCTATTGTGGAGAAAATGCTTTATAAACTTGAAAGCACTAGATAGAGAAATTAAATGAGGATGAGGATGATGATGATGATGGTGGTGATGGTGATGATGATGGTGATGATGATGATGATGACAGACTGGGTTTTATGTATCACTTTGCAATCTGTTCATGCTTTACATTCATTATCTCATTTGATCCTTTCCCAGTCCCCCAATAATACTTAATAATGAGCTTCCTTCTAATTTACTCTGTATAACTCCAGTATGCATATATTTGTTCGTTCGCATGTTATTTCTTCCATTAGAATGCAATAATTAGAATGTAACCCTATCAATGTAACCCTAACTCCATTAGAACATGAGTTCCCTGAGGGCAGAGACTGATCTTGCCTTTCTTTTTATCCCCAGAGCTTAGCACAGTGCCTGGTATTTAGTAGGTATTTGATGAATGCTTTTTTGATGTGAATTGATCTCCATAACAGCCCAGAGAGGTAGGTTCTGCAGGCATAGCTGTTATCATTTTCCAGGTGAGGAAACTGAGGTAAGGATAGTTTAAATGACTTGCCCACGATCATCTAACTAGTAAGTGCCAAGGGTAGACTTTGAGCCCAGGACTCTTTAAACTCCAAATTCGGGACTCTTTCCCCACACCTTAATATGGCTATGAGCGACTGTCCTTGCAGATACTCAGTAAAAGGATAAGAGAAATACATAAAGAGGAACCCTCATTTTAACAGTTCCATTTTCCCTACTCTGTATTTTCTCATCAAGGTCTCCAAAAGCTATGGCAAGAGCCCTTCACTGTGTGAAAACTGAAAAATAAAACAAAATGCACTGTTTCAGACGGACATGGCAATGAATCCCAGACCCAAGGAAAGAGAAATCAAACTATTTCAGAGCATTTTAAATGCCTATTACGGGACACATATTCCATTAGCCTCTGGAGAAAAAAAGAATAGATGTTTTAGCCCCTTACCCTGTGCAGTTTCGATAGGTGTGGAAGGCATTGTTTTAGACATCAAAAAGATACTTTATTATATCTGGTGTTCCTTTCCTGTACTAATCTTAACAGTTCTTCAGATAATCACAGCCTTTAGCAGGTCTTTTGTTTTTCATATCCTGGCATAGTACACCAAACATGAAGGTTTACTAAGAAAAGAAAGCACAGGGCTCATTTTCCATTTTTATGGTCTTGCCCAGCTTGTAAACTTCCCTGTAATATCATTCTATTCAAGAAGGGTGAAAACTGTTCCTTTCCCTATCTGTGAAAACAAACTTTCTCTCATGAGAGGAAGTTATCAGTAACATCAAGCCCGTGCTTATCTTTTTGGCTAGCACCTTTGGATATTAGGTAAACCATGAAAGAACTGGCAGCTTGCTGAAAAGGGCATTAGCATAAGCTCAGAACCTGCCAGGACAATGCGGTAAGGTGGTATGATCCCTGCCCTTCATTCTCATTTCTTAGAACTCCTAATTAAATACTTTTGGGGGAGTTTTTCACTGAATGGATAGCCCAACCCAGGAATGAGCTGGCTTTGATTTTTAAGAAAAAGACAGCAAGCTCTTTGTTTAACCTCCAGAAAAATGCACTGTCCTCCCTGTGAGACGAAATTGTCACTTTCCATTTTTGTTCCATTACAAGCATGAATTCATCTCCATAAAGCAGGTTTTCTACTCATGCAAGTCAAACTTCATAATGTCCTTTTAAAAACATGTTGGTTTTTTCTTAGCTTTTACAGTATAATAATGATATGCGATCAGCATAATTTGTACTGAAGATTAAAAGAGAAGCAAATTGCTATATTTTGTTGGTTCTAATTAATGTTATCATAGGACTTTTACATCAAACAATTTATGTGGAATTAATTATCATCTTCAATATTGTTTACGTTTAGAAAAACTACATTTAAACAATGTGTAACAGTAATAGCTTTATGGCCAGTTTGTGAATAGAGGTCTTATTTTTACTTTAGTTTCCATAAAGATGCTAAATCATCATAAATAGAGTGAAAGCACTTTGTCCAGGCTGACCAGCAGCCTGGGGCTGTGACAGGCTTTCCTCTGGAATCTATAGAGAGACAACAGGGTAGAATGAAGCACACTGGACCTGGAGACAAGAAGACCTGGTCTCCACTGAAGGGCATGCCGGAGCCAGCTCTTACCTGCTTATGCACCAACTGCCCATTTTTTAGGTTGAGCATTTATACCTCAGAAACTGGTAATTGCTGTAAATCAGAGTTTGCTTATCTTGTTGTTTTTCTAGACTTAAGTAATGGAGAAAAATTTAATAATACAGATCAAATTCAAAAATGTTAATGGGTAGGGTTTTTTTCATAGATATAGTTGTTAAACATTTACCAGTAAATCCTTGTCCCATTCCCATGTTATGCACTTCCTATCAATGTAACCCTAGGCAGATGACTTATCCTCTCTGACACAACAGTGTTTTACTCTGTAGAAAAGGGATTCTAAAAGTACCTACCTTATGGTGTTGTCACCATTATATAAGATAATCTTTGCAAGAAACTTTGCCAATTTGTAAATTGTAAAGTGAAATATAGATTTCCTATATTATTGCTGTACTTTCTGATCACATACTTGTCAAAGAATGTTTCTTGCATTTCTTAATTCACCCTAGTATCCTCAAAATCTAAGTGATTAAAACTGCCCTACCTATCTCACAGCACTGTTCAGAGAGGCTAATAAGCCAGAAAACTCTCAGAAGGTATTTTTGAAATAGTATCTATAAACCATCCGATCACCGGGAGGCTGCTAGGTGACTCAGTGATTAGGGCAATGGGCCTGGAGTCAGGAAGATCTGAATTCAAATCTAGCCTCAGACACCTACTAGCTGTGTGATCCTGGGTAAGTAATTTAACCTCTGTTTGCCTTAATCCACTGGAGAAAGAAATTGTAAGCCACCCCACTTTCTTAACCAAGAAAACCCCAGGAACAGCATTAGCATGGAATGGTCCACAGGGTCATGAGGAGTCAGACACCACTGAATAACTAAACAGCTACAATAACAACCATCCCATCAACAGACATTTCATGCAGTACCTATTACATAAACCATTTCCTTATAGATGATGCAAGCAAACCCAAGACAAGGTTTGCCATCCAATACTTTACAATTCAACCAGGAGAAAGCAATATAATAAAGCTGTATTGGCAGTTCAATATCACAAGAAATTGGGCAAAGTAGTACAAAAATAATTGGCAGGTCAGTTGCTTAGACAACCCATGCAGTCAGAGAGGAGAGAGATCATTTGGACTGGGAGTTGGAGAGAGGAAAGGAGATGGTAAGAGAAAGCTTCCTTAGGAGGTTTGGAACTGAGCTGTGTCAATATTGACAGCTTCTATGTAATATGAACCAATGTGCAGGAAGGAAACAATTAAGACACTTTATGAAATAGACTCTGGTTAGCCTACCTGGTTTGGAGAGATAGTCATCTCCCACTACACAGTTCTGTTGCACAGAACAGCACATTAACAGCAGAAAGGAGCAGGAAATATTTTTAATCTTGTAGGTGAGTTACTCAATAGGCTACTCACCGGCTTTCATCATTTGTCCCTGTTTCTCCATCGCTGCATTAGGTAATTGGGTGGTAATTACCTAATCAAAGCTAATCAAAGAAAAGGCATTAATCTGTATAATGTTCAACCCAAATCAGTTTCCAAATAAGTGTTTCAAACAGAAAGATGATTTGAACGGAATTCTTCTCTCTAAAGCATTGTCTGGCTCCCTAGGGGATTGAGGGTGGGAAACAGCTCCTTGGAAGCTAGAAGAAATTGTGGAGAGGAGTTTGGGAGAAAGATGTGCCTGTCATCTCATAAAAAATTATTATCAGTTTTAGGATGAAAGGTCAAGGTCTTTTTCTTCTTCTTGATTTCTTTGTCAATGGAGGGATATTCTGAGTAAGTGAAATTTCATCCTCTCTTTGCCTTTGGTCATCATTCATTCCCTCTGTCTCAGTGTGGACTACTGACTGATCCTACTTTGCATTGTGAAGCACTTGTCTACTTGTAAAACTTTCCATTCCAAGTCATGTAGAGGGTGGAGGTTGGGTGAAAAGCAATCACAGCAATTAAAAAGTAAGGCCTGCAACTATATTTATTTCTTTCAAATGAAATAAAAGCTAAATCAGAAAAACAAAGGACAAAGAATTTTACCCTTCAGAAAATTATGCTTGTTCTAATTCCTATGCCAGCTATCATGAAGGCTCCAGAGCAAGGAGTAAGAGGGCAGAACCATACTGTCCAGTGCCCACAGATGGATAGCTTTGTGACAAAGCAAAACAAGATGAATAGATCACACACATTAATTGGATTTCTACTTATGTGCTTGTACTCTTTCTGGTTCCTAAATAAATTAGTGTTTGTGTCTTGTCCCTTTCCTTAAAAAGAACATGGGAATATAGGGCCTGAAAATGAGAGAAATAGAGGGAGACCTCTGGTGATCAGTGGTCAAGTTAAACAAAGTAGATAGAACTACTTAATTGATGAGATTTCAGCTTCCTATGTTTTGCGTTTGTGCTGCTTCTAGCTTCCAAATAAATCAAGCTTTGCCCTTCCAGGCAGGACAGAGAACCAAGCAGCCAAAGCAGCAGAGGAAATTAGCTTGAAATTCATAGTAAGAAGACATGAAGCAAGTAGATATAATCAGATTCGCACTTTTTGAATTCAATTCTGTTCATTTTTGGATTGAGGAAGGACTGTTGATCAAGGCCTGGAAGTTCCATCATGTTTCCATCACAAGCCATTTTGAGGAGGGTTTACATGTGCTTCCATCTTGTGTTGTCTCATAAATAAAGCTAGCTTTGCCTTCCAAATGAGGAAAGAAAGTCTAATGGTTAGGTAAATAGAGGTAGAAATCCAGTGGTTAGAGGAAAAATGTGGTAGGAATGGCCTATTATTGAGGACAGCTGAGAAGAAGGGCTGTCCTTTCTCTGAAAAAGCAGAAAACTCATGCCAATTCAAGTATTACTTAAGGGCCATTGGTCATGAAGCCCTCAAGACAGTGTAGGACCCAGCAAATAAGTACCAGAGTATTTTGAAGGAAATTAGGGGGCCCCTCCATCAAAGAGTTTAGGAGAAAGGCAGAGACAGAGAGACAGAGAGAGATAGAAAAAGAGGAAAATCAAACCTCCTCTAACATTAACCTTATATTTTAGGAAAGTAGATTTCAAAATGTTCAGAGAAAGGAAGGTTGGAGCCAGAGGCTCCCTGCTATTTGTGAGGAACTTCTTTGGACTCAAGTCTAACAGAAAGATCTCAAGAATAAAATTTTGAAGAAACAAGTAGAAATTACTGATGAGGAAAAAGAAGAGAAGCTGACTGAGACTGGTGTTCCTATGTATTTAGAGGAAAAGAGAAAAAAAATTCGAGGTATACTTGTCATTGGGTCCTTGCACACAAACTATAGTGGAAATCCTTCTAGAGGAGTTTGGAAGATCTGGTTTCCAGTCTCAGCTCAGTCACTTGCCAAGCATGTGACCTTGGGCAATCTCGTTCACCTCTCTAGGCCTTTCTTGTTTTCCTCTTCTATACCAAGTGAAGAAGTTGAATTACAGGAGCCCTAAGCCAAAGGCATTCTTAACCTGGAATCTGTGAACTTTTTTTATAAGTTTCCCTTTGAGATTGCCTTTCATTTATTCTGTATATTTTCTGTGTAAGACTGTGTAATGCCATGCACCAGCAGATTCCCAAAAGAATGCTACTGTGAATAGCTTTTAAGGTTCAGATTACACAGCAATAGTGAACACTCTGTGTATTCCATTACAAATCAAGGCAAACATTCACAATATAATATTCACAACATTACATCTTATCACAGAAAGTTACAATATAGTGTCCATAACAGCTTAACATTAGAATAGCCACACAGTTTTCACTACAGTGGCCACAATATTTAGAACAAGGAACAAAAGAATAATCATTTGGTTTCCCTAAGGGGGAAACCCTCCTCACTTTATCATTCAATCAATTCACAATATATCAATCTTACACTCATGGGGCAACCATTAACTTAATCAGTCACTAATTTAGATTTACAATTACTAAATATCATTAATCACTAAGTACA
>CM053594.1:302262996-302305140 GCA_028646575.1 Pseudocheirus occidentalis | reverse complement strand
TGTACACAATAACAGACACATCATATGTGTGACAACCAACCTTGATAAACTGGACTCTTCTCAGCAACGCACAGTTATAAGACAACTCTACAGGTCTTAGGATGGAAGGAGATACCTACATTCAGAGAAAGATCTAGAAAGAACAGAGTTTAAATGGAGACTGAAGCAATCTACATGCTCTTGTTCTTTTCCATGTTTGGTTTTGTTTCCTTTTTCCTATGTCCACTCCATTGGTTACAACCCTTCTATACAACCAGACTAATGTCCAATGTGAAAGTATTTGCAGATTCTATACTTGATTGTATGCTGCCGGGGGGGAGGAGGGAGGTGGGGAGGGGGAGAAAACTTGAAACTCAAGGGACTCTGGAACTGAATCTTGTAAACTAAAAGTAAATTTAAAAATTAAAAAAAAATGGTATAGATGAGTCACCCTATGCACCAATAAATCAATGAATAAACATAAAAAAAAGTATCATCACGGCTAGCAGGAAGCATCCATACCTGCTCTAAAGTACACCACAAGACAGTGCCACACCTTAATAATACATTGTCAAATTTTTCCTGGAATCAAAGACAAGTGTGCCTACAGTATGCAGTTTTCTTTCTCTCCCTTTTTAAAAATCAGGACAATTGCCCTTCTTTAGTACTTCTCCATCTCTCCTTATTTCAATGATCTTACTTTTTTTTTGGAGGGGGGAAGATAGGGCAATTGGGATCAAGTGACTTGCCCAAGGTAACACAGCTAGTTTTTTGTGTTAAGGGTCTGAGGTTGGATTTGAACTCAGGTCCTCCTAACTTCAGGGCCGGTGCTCTATTCACTGCACCACTTAGCTGCCCCATAATGATCTTACTGTCAAGTATTACTGATTGTGGAGACATTCTTGTAGGACCTGAGGATGCAGTTCATCTGGGCCCTGTGACTTTCATCAAGTGCACCCGGCCACTTTCTTTTTATCTTCCTATTTTATATATCCTTCTCTGTTAGCCATTTTCGTTCTGACCTTTCCAGTTCTGACATCATTTTCCTTGGCAGACAAAACTGAAGCAAAATAAAAGTTGAGCACTTCTGCCTTCTCTCTTCTTGCCAGATATTGTCTTCCCATCCATTCCAACAGCAGTCCTATTTCTTCTTTGATCTTTGCTTTCCCAGTTGAGCTAAGTCCGTATTAGCTTTTTAGTTGTGTTTCACTGTCCTTGCCAACTTCAGCTCATTCCAAGCTTTAACATTCTCCATACAGTTCTTATAGGGATGTTTTTGTATTCATCAAACAATGCCAAGGTTGATTTGAGCATGAAAGATAAAGATGGAATTAAAGATAATTTTTTAGTTTGAAACAGCTTTCTCAAGGCTAGAGAATGGCTTAAAGTTCACACACTATTCTATCTAGTACTTTCTACATGAACCAGGGCTTTGGATTTTAGGTTGTTATTTTACTTACCATTTATACATGAGCCACTCTAGAAACAGCCAATCAGAACTTTTCTGAAAGTGATAGCTGCTGTTTTCTGTTTCCTGAAAGAAAACCAGTTTCAGATATCAAGGGAAAATGCCCACCCCTATATATATATAGGTTTATCAATTCCCAGACATTAATATGTCTGATTTTGTAGTGGGATATATGAGTAAATGTTATTAAAGTAGAGCCTAATATGATGTAATGGAAAGAATACAGAATTTTGGGTTAGGAAATTTGAATTCAAACCCTAGTTCTCGACACTTCCAAGTTGTGTGACCATTTGTTTACAAAATGAGAGAAATGCTTTGCAAAGTTGTTGTGAGGTGAGGAAAATATTTGGTAAGCTTTGAAATACTCTATTAACGAGTTATTATTAAAAATGCCATGGAATTTTCTGCCTTAGAAATCTTTTTCTAAGTGGTATGAAACTACTGCTTATTTTAGATGCAACATTTTGGGGCAGAAAAGGATGAAGAAATGGTTGATACGCATATTAGCAGAACCTGCTTGTGAATGGGCATTGTCTCACTTGAATACAGATGAGTTAGAATATTTTTTGAAAGTAATGTTCATATTCCTTGTTAACTTAAGATAATGCTTGAAAATGTATCCTTTCAGGCTTTTATAAGGTTGACAAAATGGAAAGTTTTAGGCGTTTTAGCTCTTATGATACTATTTCTGATTCTAATATTTGTTAATGATTTCACATTACATGATTTATGAGGTTTAGGGTCACATTCTCCTAACCTTTTGGTTTCTCATTACTAACAGATAGCAGTTTATTCAATTAAAGTGCTCAAAGATGTTTTCAGTACCTCACTTACAAGGTACGCCTGACAGATTTTGGGTTCCTCCTCTTGATTAGAAGTGACTGTGTACAAAAGGAATAATAATCAAGAAACATGTTCACAGAATTTGCCTTTTGTATAGAAAGCCATTTATGCATAGCAGCTCATGTCAAACATGGGTGTAATCATGGTGCTTTGCACTAACACAAGAGCAGTATAGGATTTCAGAGCTGGAAGAGAACTCAGAGGTCATCTAACCCAACCATTCATTTTACTGAACAGGACACTGAGGCTCAGGTTGTTGAAGGCACTTGGCCAAATCCACATAACTGTTTGTGGCAAAGCCAGGAATGGAATCCAGGCCTCCTGGCTCTTTTCCAGGGTTTTCCTCACTTACGCTGATGCTGCTTCCACAGAAGTTGGTTCATAGATACTCTTGGGAGTATGTGGAAACTTGTAAGGAAAAGTCATAAATGTCTGTGTATCCTGAAGTTTACAGGACTAAAGAATTTTCATTAATGAAGGATCCAAATGGCTTTGAAAGCTGTGACTTGTTGTGAACCACATGATTCAATTCTAAAGTTATACAAGCCCTTCAACATTGTGGAGAGTTCATATCTGACTGAATGTTCTTTTTTATTGTGATTGCCAAAATAATTTCACTAGGTACAACAACTTCTCAAACAGTACCAATAACAGGCTCAGAATTTAATTACAATAAAGCAATTCACAAAACACTTTAGGCAACAGAACATGCTTAATATTTCTTTGAAAAAGGCTCCTCCAAATGTCTGTACAGGATTAATGTGTGTGATACAATAAGCTGTTATAAGGAGACCCCGAAAGAACATCATTCTACATTCCTTATGCAGGTACACTTTCATGACTGACCTGTGGCAGACCAAATGGTCCAATCCTTCCACATGTGGCAAATAGGAACTTTCTTAAATGATGACTCATTTTCCACTCAAAACTTAATGGATATTGTAGATCTTCCCCCTCACAACTAGGCAAAAATATGTACATTTTATTTTGATGGAAAAAAAAGACCTGAAATTTTGATTTTTTTTTTTTGCATTACACACTTCAGTTTGGGGTTTATTGATTTTAAGACATACAGATTAATAGCAAACTACTAAAATCAATGTGCTAGTGGGAATTTAAAAGAAAACTTCACTTCTTTCCTAAAAGAATTATTTCCTTTGAAGGACGAACATTTTTCTCTTTTAATATGTATACTATATATTTTGGAAAGAAGTTTTAGCACTTAAAATTTGAAAATTATAGCTTGATCAC
This sequence comes from Pseudocheirus occidentalis, assembly GCA_028646575.1. NCBI lineage: Eukaryota > Metazoa > Chordata > Mammalia > Diprotodontia > Pseudocheiridae > Pseudocheirus > Pseudocheirus occidentalis. The sequence goes on along the minus strand of CM053594.1, from coordinate 302,301,599 downwards.
TACTTTTTTCTTTACCCTTCTGATAGTGCTAAAAGCTCTCATTAAAATTTCAGATCTATTAGTTCCATCATCAACAATCAACCAATCACAGCCTGGCCTGAACATGCCTCATGAAAAATAAATCATACACCTGTAGCATCTATAACATCAGCAGGTAATATTGGGAGGAAAGAGTATGCCATTATTCCATCATACTTTGTATTAATAACAAAACCTTCTCATAGAGAAGAAAATATATTAAATACTTTCAATCATGATATATACAGCAATAAAAATTCACATTTTCATGCTTTAGTAAGACACTCAAATTGTCTACCAAACAGTCTTTGTAGTTTATCTGAACGGAGGCCTCTTAGGATCTGATCCATTGCATGGTGCCAGATATTAAGTTCCCGATGGCAAAGGAACCACAAACCATCTTGAGAGAGGCGAAGAATGGACTCTTCCAGACATCAAGTCCTGGGAGCAGTCCTATGTCACAGACGCATGTCACAGCGATGGCACTGAGTATGTCTGGAGTCCAGGGGGCCATACCTGATCTATAATCAGGAGACACTGCTCTGGGGCAGGTGGAAGGACAAAAATAGCCCTTGAGAGCCTGACCAAATCCCTCTTTATGTGTCGAGTGTACTGGACCTTCTTTACAAGGTCCTAGAAACAGCATGGTTATTTGTCCTATACCCTCTAGATACACTTTTCTGAAAAGTTTAATGTTTCATCAGGGAAAGTGACTTGCAGAGAGCCGCCCTTATCTGCAGGGCCTGCTGCCCTACAGTGCCCACCAACTTCATCCACTAATATCACGCTCTCTGAGTCCTGCCCCTGGGAGGAGTCTGAAGTCTCTGAGCTTCGCATAGTCCTCAGGGAGGTGGTTTCTGATGGGGGCAGCCTGGGCCCAGCTCCTGGCAACAAATTTCGGCCCCCAACGCCAGCTTCGCTGAGCTCTGGCATATAAAGGAGAGTCTGGGAGGTGCTGCTGACCTCTTTCAGTTCCCGGGAAATGAATGACCTTGAGTGGCTAGACATGGCAGATGTCCGGGGGCCTGTGCAGTTGAAGTTGCCTCCTGGCTGCTCCCTGTGACCTCCTCCAATGCGGCAAAAGAGACATTTGATTTTCTCTATTGCCTTACTGAGCACTGTCTTTCGGAGAAGGATATAGATCCAAGGGTCCAGAATGGGGTTCACTGAAGCAATTCGAATAGCCTGTAGGTCAGGGTTCTTGCTGATATCGGTCTCAGTTTTTGGTTGGTACAACTGGTTCACAAAGACACGCACCTAAAACAAGGAGATACACCCAAAACTTAAATTTGATCCAGGAAAAGCACTTTGAGGAAAAAAAAAAAAAAAGCTCTGCTAAGTCAAAGCACATTTTAGCAAGAGGGAAGCAAAAGGTTCCGGCCAAAACTTCAGGAACATAGTTTGCAAAATGAGAAATTAGAATGGACACCAAATTATGCCAGTGGTAGTTAAGAGTTTAAAATCCTATCTTTTCTCGATCACTGTTCAGTGCCAGCAAACTTTTGCTAAATCGTTTGAGATACCTTTTGTCTTTCACTTCTCTCATATTAATATATTTGGACGAGGCCTAGCCGCATGGCACATTGTTACCACGACTGAAATGTGAATTCTTTCCTACCACTTATCTCCCTTCTCACTGTTGTATGGTTTAAATGAAAATTGTTTCACACACGTGAAAACCCTAGAGTTGTCCTTCTTTATATAGTTTAGAAAAGGCTATTGTAATTTTCAGTCCTGGAATGTCAAGGAAACTATTTAATCCTTCCAAATGCAGCTTTACTGGAATTACTCAGCTAGGCAGCTGCTTACTGAATGACAAGGATGTCTAATAACGGATTTTTTAAAAAATCGTCTCACATAAAAGCTATGTGGGTGATCTGGGACCCAATATGAGAAGAGGAATTCTGTATTTCTTTTATCTAAAGGTGACTCAACTTATTGGGAACACACAATCTGATTACAAATATTGTAAAGACACCCTTAAATAATGATCATTTTAAATTAGGTATGTAATTTTTACTTTGGATGCTTTTGGCAAAAGAAAAAAGAAAGAAAAAGAAAAAGAAGAAAAGGCAAAAACAAAGATCTAACTCTTGATTTCACATCTTTTAAATGCAGTTTATTTAATAACCAATGTTTCAAAGCCACAGTGTGTCAAATACTCAGAGCCTATTTATTTATACGTAAAGAATGATTTTGACAAATTTGTTTTGCTCTTTCCCCTGGTTAAAACAGGTTATAAGTATCAAAGCAGAAGGTAGATGAAGAGCTGGTAGAGGAAAATACACTGAAAACAGAAGGAATGAACAGTGGATGATGGAGAAAAGAACAAAACTACAAAAATAACCCATAAAGTTTCTGACCTTCCAATATGCATCAATATAGGGAATTCCCCAACTCTGCTCTCCCCCCTTTCCCTATACTGATGGAAAACAGCACATTTTGCTGTTTAACATAAGGGCAAACACACAATTATCTTCAGTAGCCAATGAAGCTGTTATTGTCTTTTCTGTGTCCAGGATTGCACAATAATCATAATAATAACAACTCTAAATCATGAGGCAAGCATTAAATGATGGTTGATATCTTCTGCTTGGGAGGACAGGGAAGTGGGCAAATAGATTTTAAAAATATTTGTACAGAGTTATTAAGATAAAAACATTTTGCCAAAATTAAATTTAAGAAATCACCGATTGCCCAGTTATGTCAGTGAAAAATTTTTTTGTTTTTATTTTATTTTTTTGCTTTTTTGGAGGCGGGAAGGTAGGGCAATTGGGGTTAAGTGACTTGCCCAAAGTCACATGGCTAGTTTTTGTGTTAAATTTCTGAGGTCAAATTTGAACTCAGGTCCTCCTGACTCCAGGGCTGGTGATTAATTTTTTTTTGTTTTTAAACAGTAATTCAGGCAGAAATTAACCCCAATCTACAGCACACTAGTTTTGGGACCAAGGGTAAATCACAGAACCTCTCAGACACTGTTTTCTTATGTGTAATATGAGGATGATGAACCTTAAATACCCTCCCTCACAGGGTTGTGGTGAGGAAAGTGTTAAGTGCTTTCTGAGAGTCGGCTGTTATCAGTATTACTAAAATCAAAATGGACATAGTGATTAATACAGAATTCATCTTTGGAAGAGAGATGAACATGTATTTTATATAAAATTTCAGCCACTTTGGAATAATAACCTTAATCCATTCTCTAGGTAACATTTTAGAAAACTCTCAGAACTATGTCTGTAGCCTGGTCATTGTTTTTCTAGGTCTGGTACAGATATTAAAGAGACAGAAGCAAAAGATAGAAGGCCAGTCTTGGAGAGAAGAGGGCCTGGGTTCAGGTCTTACCTCTAAAACATTAGCTCAGTAATCATGAGCAAATCACTTACCCTCTCTATTATCCCCAAGCAATCACTAGGACTAGAAATGCAAATGACCTTCCAATATGCATCAATAGAGGGAATTCCCCAACTCTGCTCTTTCCCCCTTTTCCTTATAGTGATGGAAAACAGACATCTGTCCATCTGTCTACTTATTTAAGGTTAGATATTACCATGGCTTTCCTACATGGAACTCTTGACAGAAAACAAAAAGATCACTCCCAATTTATATACTTATAGGCATCCTCTTTTTTTAAATTTAATTTTATTTATTTAATTAAAAAAATTTTGGTATCTTCTTTATTTACCTATATACTTATTACCTAGAAATAATGTAAATTGTTGATGTTCAGTCATTTTTCAGTCATTTCCAACTCTTTGTGACCCAATTTGGGGTTTTCTTGTCAGAGATACTGGAGTGGTTTGCCATTTTCTTCTCTGGTTCATTTTACAGATGCAGAAACTGAGACAAATGTTAAATGACTTGCCCAGGGTCATACACTAGCTGTCTGAGGCTGGATTTGAAGGAAAGTGAGTCTTCCTGACTCTAGACCCTGCAGTCTATCCACTGCACCACCTAGGTGTTCAAGTAATGTAAATACAGTGTCTGAGTTATTTTGTAAACAAGCAAATGTGTATCTGATTTTTTTTTTAAAGCTTCATCATTATGCAGCACATATATGGTGTGATAAATTTGTAGGTTAGGATTTTTAACAGGATTGGAGAATTATGGCCACTAGGTGGCAGGGCTACTCCAATTATCTCCTTACAGAAAGCTAACTTAGTTTTTCAATTTCTAAGTCAGCCACTAAGGATTATCAACTCAAAAATATTTGTCTTGGTGTAATGTAAACTCTGTATCTAGCAAAGAGTGTTGCCTTTGAAATGGCCAGGTGCTGCCTGCCACTCATCTATCTTTCCACTTCATGAGACCAGTGAAAGAAGGTAAACTCTTGGAAAATTTATGGTAGAGATAAAGGTGTGTCAAAAAACACAGCTCTTTGAAATCCATTGTATTATCTTAAGAGAACTGCGAATGTCACCGAATGTTTAGCAAGTCAGTTGTTAGTACTAACTCAGAGAACACAAGCCTCCTTTCACCACTTACTCGAAGGACTACAGGCAAGGAGAGTAACATTTCTCTGTTTTTGTTTACCCAAACTATAGTGGTAATGTCTAGAGTGTATGCCTGCCTGCATGGCACTAGAAAGACCATGGATGGATAACAGTCATATTAAGAAGAACATACTTCTATTTAAATCTTCTGTCATAAGAATGGCTAAACCAGTCAAAATTGAGGAGGATGTACCATTGTTAAATCTTTTAAGTAGTAGCTAATGGAACTCTTTCAAAGCTGATGTTGAAATTTTCACACTAACTTACCATGGAAATTGTACTTCAAGATATAGCATCTTATAGTGTCTTAGATAAATACATTATCATGGCTACTTGGTCTGCTTTTTCCAGAGGGCAGAAAGCCTATAAATACATCTAGAGGAACAATCCAATTTATGTGGGAAAACTAAGAGCATTATTTTCTGAAATTCCTGTTCAACGAGCCCTAAATGTTACACAGAATAAACATGTTCAGGCAGTTTTCATTGTGGGGAAGGTGCACTACTGATAAAACAAAGTCTGAGTCAGGAAAGAAAAATCTTGAAATAATTTAGGTTAAAAAATAGAAGGCAAACAAGTGATTACCATCCAACTTTATGAAATTAATCTGGCTTAAAGTAACTGCAGATTTATATATGTGGTTTAGTCTTGGCAATGGCCATGTAGTAGCTTTCCAGCTTCTGGAATCTGTAGAAGCTTTGGTACTGCCTTCCCTGTCCCTGAACTTTCATGTGTGGGGGTGAGGAGTGGATGGTCACAAAGCACTCCTACCATGATGACGCTTCTAGAGGTGCTCTTATAAAACCTGAGGTTCAGTGAAATACAATATGAAAGTCACAGGACAAAAACATAGACTTAGTCCATAATTACTGGGCAGTTAGGTGGCACAGTAGACGGAGGGCTGGGCCTTCAGTCGGAAGACTCATCTTCTTCCTGAGTTCAAATCTGATCTCAGACTCAGACTTACTAGCTGTGTGACCCTGGGCAAGTCATCTAACCCTGTTTGCCTCAGTTTCCTCATCTGTAAAATAAGCTGGAGAAGGAAATGGCAAACCACTCCAGCATCTCTGCCAAGAAAACCCCAAATGGGGTCAGGGAGAGTCAGATACAACTGAGAAAACATCTGAGTAACAATAACAGTCCATAATTAGCATGATTTCAACAGGAAGCAAGAAATGTTGCACTCAGAAAGGATGCTGATGTTCTAATTAAAATGATTTAATAACCTAGTGAAGAAATTATGATTTCAAATGACTGAAAGTGACCTGTTACTGAGATTCTACGGCACTTGTTTTACTTGAAGAGCATAAAATAATTTGCGTGTGCTCAGCTAGCCAGCTACCTTGTGAAAAGGCTAAAATTGGCACAACTGTTATGAAGTCTCTGAAAGATCCTTTTTTGTAAAAAATATTTCTAAATAAAACCCTTACCTCAACAATGAAAGAATGAAGGTCATCACATTGAGGTCAGTATGTCTTAGGAAGCATTTGTTCATCAAAGAGCTGACAGAAATGTCACAGTTAGATACATGTGATGGTACAAAAAGACCACTGGATTAGGAGCCAGAAGGTCTGTGTCTAAGTATTCTAGTCCAATTCTGTTGCTAACTGCTAGTACACTGCTTAGCCTTTCTATGCCTGAATTTCTTGGCCTGTAAGATGAAGTTAATAATGCCTGTGGTTAAGTTTGTATGAAGAGGTGTAAAATAAGGGTGCAAGTGATTCAAAGGGGGTTGGGATATGTCCAAGACCTGAGTATGTGGGAATAGGTATAGAGATCTAAGCCTTTGATGCTGGAGTAACAAATAATGGAAATAATATGCCTGCTAAAGATAAAGAGTTAGTGGATGGGAAAGCCTTTTGGAAAACTAATACTCAATACAAGCGCAGGGTATCTTCCGAAAAAAAATCTGCCTCTAAGAGTTGAAAACTACTGGAAACTCATTAGCAAGCATGCTACTGTGGTAAAGTAATCACTATGACTGATGGACTTTACCAAGGAAGAAAAGTGAAGAAGTGAGGGAGAAGGTTATGATGCTAAGTTTCGTTTCTAATAGATGCATGAATCTACTTATCCGCTTTAAAGCAAAGCCTGTCTGTCTAATGCTTCAGGTTATCTAGTGATGAGCAAAACTCAGCTGTGGAAAAGAAAACTGGAGAAAGGGGAGGATTGCAGCAACGATGTTCTGATACAGCAGTTTATGTGTATTTCTCTTAGTCATGGAATGTAAAAATGTATAAATATACACACTAGGAGGCTTACTGTCAGTCTTAAAATGTGCTGTGTTTAAAGTTAAGGAGACAATAAACTTGAAAAATAACAAAACATTTCAGGTTCTGCTCTAACGGCATCAAAGCCAGTTCTTGTGTTATTCGTTTACCTAAACCTACACTGTCTAACCTAGTTTGAAATGCCTCCCAGGGCATTTGATTGCTCTCTTTACAGTAAGCCTACTATCAACAAAGAAGTATTCTTTTACCTGGTTTTCATCTGCCTTTATAAACCTCTTTTAATCACATGTTAGAGAAAACTTTACAAAACAAGACATGGCCAGTAATTTTCTAGACTATAGACATATTAAGTCAGAGTTGCTATTTCTGTCAAATTTGCCAATGTCCTTTTAATAGTGAGATGGATTTTTCTTAAGTTTGGAGTAATGAAAAAAAGAAGACTGCCTCACATTTAGCTAATTGTGCATAGAGATGAAAAAAAATATTTTCCAGATCCTACAGCAAATTGACTCATATCCTGAAGCATGATATTTGATTATAGCGATTATCTTTGCTTGGAGAGCTGCAAGCATGAGCCGCCAGAAACTGATCTAGCTATTGCATTTAAGCAGCCTTTGGTGGCAGTCTTCTCTGAAGCCTTCTAGAGTGTGCATTCTTTTTTGTTTATCCCATAAATAGAGATAGCATTTCTTCAAACCTTCCTCGGTTTTGAAACTGGCTATAGATGGAGGAATGGATGAAATGATCATAAGTGTATCATCTCCACTATCTCTTTTCTCTTTATAACTTTTTTTTCAGAGGATTCTACAGATTCAGTCCATCATATTATTCTACTTGAATCCGTTCAAGAGTGTGTGAACAGCTAATTTTTTTCTATTGTCTTCTCAGAGTATCTGAAAAGGTAGAAGGTTTTTTTTTTTGTTTGCTTGTTTTGCTTACAGCTTAGTTCAATGAAGAAGTTCCAGTTTGTTATTCAGGTAAAAATTCCTGCAAAGACTTAACTAAACTCTGGAATAACTTCTGAACAGGAACGTTTCTTCACTGATAGTTTAGCAAAAGAGGTTACAGCTGGTAAAGTATCATTATTACTCTTTTTCTAGTAGTCAGCAACTTCTCAAAACTAGGTAAAATCTGGCTTTAATTTCACTTATTTATTGTTATTTTGGTTAATCTTGTCACAGTTTTTTGGAAATCCAACTAATCTTTTTGTTACCTATTCCCATCTGTTTGACCTAAATGATCTGAAGGATTTGTCCCTCAGACAGACATCACTGATCCCACAGGTCCAATTTATCAGTTTTTTAAAACTGAAGTTTAGACTTAATGATTATTTACTTTTGGATTATTCTTTGGCTCATTACATCATTTGTAAGCTTGTTAAGCAGTGCAAAGTCTTATATTGTAATAATTTTCGAGTGCCCAAAATGGCTAATTTTGATTAATTTTTTTCATTATCACTTATGTTTCTCATTTTAAAAATCATGACTGTAAATGAAACCTATCAGCTTCCATTACTGCCTTTTAAAAGTTAAGAACAGATTAAATCATGGATTTCTTACAAAAGGTGCTTATTCTATTTGAACATCTATCATTGACAGCTTGAAATTCCTTATTTTCTCTTAAAAAATCTTAAACAGGATGGCGAGTGCTCAAAGTGCATTTGTAGCTTGCTATCTATGAGTTTTTTTCTTGTTATTTCAAATAAGCATGAGAGCTGTATCAGAAATGAGCTTGATTCTCAAATTCATAGCAACTAGGAATTTGTCTGTTAAAATGATTTAAGTCTTTTTAGATCTTTCGAGATCTTAGAAGAAGGCATTTCCCCAAAGGAAACTACTACTCTTTGTACATATGTCCTTTTAGAATAACCACAAAACATCTTTGAATTACATGTTGTTTAGTTTTATAGTGCTACAAAATAGGTCTTCTGTAAATAATAACCATTTACATTGTCATTTACCATACTATAAAGCCAAGAGAAAAGACCTGCTCTAGCAGCAGGGAGCTCACTACCCTCAAAATCTCACTTCATTTCATGCTACTGATAAGGACAGTAAAATATATTTATATAGAAAAAGTGACTTAACTGCAGATTATATGAGTCCTAGACCCTTTTGGCCATATTTTATACTTCTGTTTATACACTCAGGTAAGATGTTACTATAAGCTGGTTCCCATCCATTCTTAAGTCATTTCCATTTCCATTCACCTTTATCAGACACTGTTTTAACATTCAAGATCCCTAAGTGGTTGGTGGCAAATAATAGCTTTATTATATTAATTATCATATAGTCAACCAGTGCAAGAAAGAACTGACTTGTCCAGTGATTAAATTGATAGTGATAGTGCAGCTGAACACAACACTAATGAGACTAAAACAGAATTACTTTTTAAAAAAGTATAATTGGTTGTAAGATTTAGTATTAGCTTTCCTGACCATCTACACCTACAAGAGGCTATGTGGTACAGCAATTAGAGAGATGGCCTCAAAGTCAAGAAGATCTAGATTCAAATCCTGCTTCTGACACAAGTGATAAAACCTCCCAAGTCTCTCTAAGACAATGCTCTCAGACTGCAACATGCAGAGAATCTATAGAGGGAGCTCCTTCACCTGAGAGAGTTCCTATATGTGAAACCACAGATTTGTATTTAATCTACACCTATTTAGGTGAGTATGGACACAAAAAAACCCCAAATCAAAGCAAACAAAACAAAACCCAAGGCAAAACCAAAACAAACCTGTTCTCTTAAAAAAAAAAAAAGCATACCAAAATCCAATGATATTCATATACAGATGTCAGAATCATACTTGTTCTGTGAAGGAAGATATATGTGAATTATTACAAATATATGTGAACGATCAGTTTTGCATTAGCCCTGAAAGATGTGTTTCCTAAAAATTTAAGGGAATTTTCTGTGTAAGAAAAATGAGGTGCAGTTCCAACAGCACCAGTTGGCAGTTAAGAGACAGGTTTGAGTGTTGACTCTGTATTGGATATAGGTGTCTGAGTCTCTTAGAAAGTGTTTCTTTCTATGTTGAACTACAGATGATCTAGGAATCAGGTCCTTTTCAAGCTCTAAACTACTGTTCTTTATGATTTTAATTCAAAAGTCCTTTAAAAATCCCATCTTTGTAGACTACCAAACTCAAGTTCTATCCTAACAGTGTGTGGAAAAGAAAGGGATAAGAGTTGTCTAAGGAAGAGGACATTCTACTTTATTCTCCCTACATCTGGCAATAGGAAGGTGTAGGGGATTTCTCAAATAGCAAGAAGACAGCAATAGGTAGGTGGCCTATATAAGGAAGGGAAAAAATACACTGAAAGAAAGAAAGAGCATGTAGAAAAGCCCCCTCAAATCCTTGTGGGCAAAGTTCACCATGAAGAAGTGTGAAATGCAGGTGCGACTGATTCAAGGAGAAATGCAACGTATCCAAGACCTTGGGAGATGCTGATATGACAGAAACAATGGAAATGAGCCTGCTAAAGGGGCAAATAAGGGGAGGAACCACCGGCAGGCAGCTAGGTGATAGGGAAAGAGGACCAGACTGAGAGTCAGAAGGCCTGGGTTCTCGTCCTGTTCTGGTCTAGTCTAGCTCACTAACAAGCTCCCTTCAGGTTAGTCAGTTTACATCTCAGAAACGGCTTCCTGACTTGTAAAGTGAGCGGATTTGTCCAGCTCGGGTATCCCTAAGGATTCTAAGTCAGAAGTCTGGCTAACTCACCACGAGAGGGATGGAGCAGATGAGCACCACCAAAGAGGTTGCAATGAGCAGGATGACCATCTGGATCTCTGCACCGGCAATGCGGCGGAAGCTCCTCCGCCTACGAAAATCGCTGAGACGCGGAACAGCTGAGCAGGAGGCGAGGCCGGAGGAGGCCGCGGAGACCACGGCGGCGGCAGCGTGGTGGTGGCTGTCGGTGCCCAGAGAGGTGCGACGTACAAACTGGCGGTGCATGCGGATGAGCGCCACGCACACCAGGATGTTGCAGAGGACTGTCACGAGGATGAGGAAGGAGCTGAAGCCGGCATACATATAGGAGAAGGCGGCGTGGGTGGTCACGTTGGTGCGCCAATCTATGAAGCACCAGGTTTTGGGGTACTGAAGCGTGGAGCTGCCAAGTCCCATGCTGGGCAGGGCACAGAAGAGCACGTTGGAGACATAAATTGCGAAGAGCGTGAGCCCGGCCAGCTTCTTGTCCACGTAGTGGCTATAAAAGTAGGCGTGGTTGATGGCCAGGTAGCGCTCGATACTCATGGCGCAGATGATGCTGAGGCCAGAGAGACCAAAGAAGAGGAGGATGAAGGTACTGTACTCGCACAGCCCATCGCCCCCGGGCCACTCTCCCTTCACGTAGGTGGCGATGGTGACCGGGCTGACCAGCGATGTGCCCAGCAGGTCTGTGACTGCCAGCCCGCACACCAATGTGTAGAAGGTCGTTTCCTTTTGTTCCTTTCGCGACTTGCACAACACCACAATAGCGATCAGGTTGCCCACTACACCAAAGATGAACATCACCGCTGGAATTGTCACGGGAGGGAGAGGACTGGGCTGGTCAAAGGATGCCTGGGCGGCAGAGGCATTGGCCTCGGAGGACATGGTGATGGCTAGAGGGGACGGAGCCCTAGGGCGAGAATCTGCGACCACAAGAGATAGAGTGATTGATAGAGAGAAGAAAAGGGCATTTAGAAAGCACTGAATTTTATTTTCTCTGGGGCTCAGCTTTCACACATTCTATATAATAAGCATATTATAATTCATGAGAATGATAGTCAAGTTTCATCTAGATAGGAATCTACAGGCTTTACCAATATCACAGCAGGAAAGATGAGAGCCCTATGGTTCGTTTTTAAAAGCATCCTCTCCTTTTTTCTCTCTCACATCTTCTCCCACCCCCTTCCTCCCTTCGAGGCTGGTAGGAAAATTAGGACCCAGGGCAAAAGCTGTCTTACAGCATAGGACTTGGTTCTGTTTAAAGATACTCATTACAAACAACAGCGGCAACAAACAAAACCAAGTTAATTGAGGGCGCTCTTTGGCCAAAAAAAAAAAAAAAAGTTGAACCCGCCAAACTTGCTCTGTGCCCTTGTACTCCTTTCCCGCTCCCAGCCTAGGGCAGCAGTACCTCACCTCCTGTCAAAGCTACCCTCCTCCTCCTCCTCCCGCCCACCTCAATCCCCCCAACCCTCCAGCTCACCTGCGGTGGCGGGATGGCGGCGGTGTAACCAGAGGTTCCTCCGCACCCTTAGTTCCTTTTGAAACACCTTCACCTGCCTCAACAGCCTTTCGCCCCACTCAGCGTGGAGCTTTGCCAAGCGTTTCTTTCCTAGGGAGGGTTCGAGTCTCCTCTGCTCGCCTGCTTTCGAGACTAAAGATCAGCTCAGCCTGTCTTTGTTTTAAGAGAATCAAAAAAGACTGGAGGAGAGCAGGATGTGTAGGAGGATGTAGGTGAATTATCTTCGTCTGGAGTGTGGGTTTCTAAGCCCCAAATTAGAGGCTGTGCTGCCTTCGTAACTCGGTGGGACAGTGAAGGTCCCTGAGCTCTGGGGCGCACGCAGGTAGGAGCTGGCACTCAAAGATTTTGTTCCACAGGTGGACACAGGTGGTCCCGGTCTTCCAGCGGTCCGACCGAGGATAGCTATCGAGGCCGGCTGCAAGGGCTGCAAGAACTTCCTGCGTCCTGGGGATCGCTTGGGATCCTCTTTTGCTGGGGCTCGGACCTGAGGCAGTTCATCTTCCTCTGCTCAATCAGGGCATGTGCTGCAGTCCAGCTCTCTCAGACTCTGCACAAAGTTTTCTTCTCCTCCAAGTTTCCCTTACGGGGGCGGAGACCGACAACGCACCTCCCATCTAGCTATTGGCCTGATTGGAAGCCGAGTTGGGGGGGGGGGGCGGGAGGAGAAGGAGGAGGGGTTAGCTCCTCCGCCTCGGCTGCCAGACGCGAGGCTCCCCTGCTGTTGAGGGTAAAAAGAAGTTGGGGACGGGTCGCTAGGGCTTCTGTGGGCGGGGTTCTCTTCCCGGGCAGGAGCCTGATTTGGTCTCCCGCCTGCCTCCTCTCTGCTGTTATCAGCAGGCAGTTCTCAAACCCACAGGGTGGCAGCTTCCTGTACCTTGCCCGCCAGTTGGAAGGAAGGTAGCTCGCACAGTCAGCAGCAGAATCACCATTCACTTGTGGCCGCCGTCGTGGCCCGAGGATGCCTGGGGAAGCTCCTTTCTCTCTCCCACTCTGAGGGCGTTCTTCGCCTATGTCCTCCCTCCCTTTTACCGTATCGGGGCGCGGGAAAGGGGCTGGGGGTGAACAGAGAAGCATCTCTGGCAGATGCCTCTGACTCATATATTCAGTAGGCTCTCTCTCAAATCTTTTTTCTACGGAATGGGAAAAGAAGGGAACTTTTAGGAATATGTTTCTCCTCCCGTAGCCTCAGGGAGCGCAAATTAAGAAAGCACAGGAAGGTATGCCCGGGAGGCAATGGGTGCCAGGAAGGTGATGGGAGGGTCTATTGTTATCCTTACACCATAAAAGGAGCTGAAGGTGCCCAGAAGAAGGAGCGGCGGCCTTGAACGCAGCAGGATGAAAATGGATTCAGTAGACTGGCAACCAGGACCAACCTGACCTCGAGGATGCGAAACTCTTTGTCCACTGGCTTGTTTTCCCCGAAGTGTAGTTGTGTCTAACTTCGGAGTTGGCTTCTCTTGCTCAGAGCCTGGGATTTCCCCACCCAGAACTGACACCGAATGACAATATGTGGCTGGATTTGGTTCACTAAACCTAAGAGTCGTGGTCTTCATACCACCTATTTCTTAGAAAGATTGGTTAGTTGCGGGTATGGGGAAGAATAACTTGATTTAAATAGAGCCCACCTCTGCTAGTTTCTGGGGCTAATTTTTCAAAACTCTCGGCTCCCCCTACTTACTCTACTCTTCGAGTTTTAGTTTCTTTTTAGTTCATTCGACTTCTCAAGGAAGGCACAGAAAACCCACTCTTTTATCGTGTGACTCCCCAATCTCACGTCTAAAACTCGGAACTGTAATTTTTTGGTTCCTAGTTATCAAAAATAAGATGAGGTGGGGGAGGAGAACTTTCCCACTTAAACTAAGGTAAATCACCCTTTCCATAAAACTCTTAGTTTTTTTTTTTCCTGTAGTTTGTAACTACTGGCTCTAATGTATTTACAACTAACTACAAGAAAAACTCCAGAGGATACTCCCAAAGGCACGAAATGGTCAAGAAAGAAATTAAATACAGTGATTGTAAGATCATAAGTCTAAAATGGGAAGAGATTTTAGAGGTGGCCTAGTCTAATCACCTCATTTTCTAGATTAGGAAACTGGCACAGAGTTTAAAGTGACTGGACCAAGGTCACACAAAGAGTAATTAACGGAGTGGAATTTGAACCTAGCTCATTTGACTCAGAGGTAGCACTCTTCCTCTCTAGTAACTAATGAAAGACTTGGGCTGCTGTAGTCTTTTGAATTGAATTTATCTGTTTAGTCTGATTTTTCACAAAAGGTAGGCACCAGTAAACATTTTACAGATATAAATGTGGCATGATTATTTAATGCTATATAAATTGGTGCTCTAGGTCGGAAAGTGCCTTTTGTTCAACTATATATTTATGTAAATTAATGTCATTGGCTCAGTTTCTCATGGCCCCAAGACAACTTCATCTGTCCTTATCTGTGAATTTGACCAATCTTTTAAAAGTCAGCATTACAGTAGAATTAGCAATAAATAAGAAACTCCCCACTCTACTTCCTGTTAATTGAGTTACATCACTATTACTAATCATATTTTCCCTTGTGCTCATGGCAGTGGTCAGTAAAACCTTACAATGAAAGTAGGAAATATATGGTCACTATTTTGTGGACTATATATGAATAAAGTTTCTTTGTCTCATAGTTTTCATTCCAGAAGATAGCTAGAGAAAAAATGATACACTAAATTGATACTGAAACTCAGTGTTCATTTTAGATACTGGATAATAGATTAGAATGAAGAAACTGAGTTAAAAGCTATTAAAATAGTGGATTCCAGGCCGCTTAGAAAATCCCAGAGGTAGCTAGAGAAAACACTTTAGATAATGCTTCCTATGCCAACTATCTTTTAAAGAGACAATGATTTTGAAAGAAAGTGAACTAAATTAAAGATCCATAGAGCAAGTGTGTGATGAAATTAGTCACTGCCCACAGTCATAAAGTAGAAGTTTACATTGATAAAAAATCAACCATTTTGCTAATTTAATCTTCAATCACAATTGGACAGTTTAGTTTAGCTAGATGGTACAAAGGACAGGTGGCAGCTAGGTGGTGCCGTAGATAGAGAGTTGGACCTGGAGTCAGGAAGACCTATGTACAAATTTGCTCTCAGATACTTGCTATAGTTGTGTGGCCCTGGGCAAATCATGGTCTCTCTTGAGCCTTAGTTTCCTCATCTGTAAAGTAGGTGTGATAATAGCTCCTTCCTCCCTGGGCTGTTTTGAAGAGGAATGAAATGATTTTTGTAAAGCATGTAAATGTTAGCTATTATAATTCAAGAAAATTGTTCAAGGAGGTGGTTTTGTTTTTGTTTCCTGCATTCAGAAAGCAAGCGCAGTGGAGTTTTCCTTGGCTATCAGAGTGATTTGTGTATATTCCACAGGGGAAAAAAAATACACTAGTCAAGGCAATTTTGTGTGTATGCAAAATATATATTAGCAATTGAATTGGGGAATGATTATTTGGATGATAGTTTTGAATCTCAATCATTTGAAATATCTAGTTAATTTTAATATATGCATGTGATTTTTTTTCCTTTCTTGAAGTCTCAATTATTACTTACATTTTTCTTTCTCTTTGCCAAGTGTTGATGCAGCTGCAGATTTTTAGTGCTCCAGCAAAGTGTGGAGCCCTGCCTGAAGTCAATATTCCATTATCAGGAAGAAAATAACTGTAGGGGGAAATAAGAAGAAGTGCTCTTAATTAGCAGCAGGATCATACTTCCTTGGCAGTGCCAGTCAGGGAAGCTTAAGTATTATGCCAAAGAACCAGTCTATTTGATGTCTCAGTTGATCCTTTTATTACTCTAGGGCAAACAGAGAAAGGGAAGAATTGCTCTATCTTTTTGCCTGCAAGCAAAGGCTGCCTGTCTATGAATGTGCTCAGTTTCAACATCCTGGTTCCAGCCTCTCTAGGGGCCAAAGGAGAAAAGGCAGGGAAGAAAGGGATTTCTTTTTTCTCAAAAAGGGAGGAATCTGGAAAGAGCAAAGAAGAAAAGAGGGGAAAGGAAGGAGGAGGAAAAAAGCATGCTAAGGAATGAGATAAAAGAACCCTGGGAAAAGGCTTAGTGAAATAAATTGAACTGGGTCTGGATCCATTAGTTAACCTAAGACTGGTAACTTCTAGAATATTCCTGCTAAGATCAGAGTGCTAATAATTTTTGTATTAAAGTCTACCCAAATTGTGTCTCTTCTCACTTTTTCATTATAGGCTATGTCTACAAGCATAACAGTAGGGAAAAGACTTCTGGGATAGATAGCATAGTGCCCTTGGATACATGCCTCCCTTACATTTGATCAGTTTGATCAGTGAGTTAGATATAGCACAATAGTAAGGAAAACTAATGGGAACAGAAGCAAGAGAATATTTGCAGTTATGGTCTTGATCTCTGTCTCTCTGTCTCTCTCCCCCTTGTTTCCCCTCTCTTCCCTTCTTCCCTCTCTTGGTATGTGTCAAATGTGCTACTCTGAATTACTTTTATTTCACAGGCCTTTTTTGTGTGTGCAGAGACTAGGGGAAAATATAACACATATTAGAACAGTTATTTTGGATTCATATTCCTTTGAAAATAACAGATGACTCCCTATTGCTTCCAGGGTGAAATACAAAATTCTTGTCTTGGCATTCATCTTCAGTAATCTGGCTTCTACCAACCTTCCCAGTCTTATTTCATATTAACCCCCTTTATATATTGTTTCAGTCAAATAGTCCTACTAGCTATTGTTCACACATGACATTAAATCTCCTTTCTCTGTGTTTTTGCCTAAATATTTCCCTCTCTCTAGAACAAACTCCTACTATACTTCACCAAGTAGAAGCTCTAGTTCCTTCAAAACATAGCTCAAGTGTCACTTTGCCCCTCTCCTTTCTGTTCCTATGTCATCCTGGTAACGAGTCAGAAATTACCTTGTTCTAACTTTGTGTGTTCTTTGTATATACTTATTTATGAATAAGCCTTCTTAGGAGAGTTCCTTGAGGCCAGACACAGTTTCATTTTGGGTTTTATATTTCTAACTCCTAGGACAGTTCCTTCCCTGTGGCAGGCTCTTAATGTTTGTTGAATTAAATTTGAATAATGGTTACCGTGGAGTCTTATGTAGTCTAATCCCAGACAGGGTTGTTCATCCAAGAATGATTGATTTTTATTAAGGAAATGGTCAATGCACAGGAGTCACTTGTTTGGTTTGGTATCTTTGAGAAGAAACACTTTCAGAAGGAGCTTTCCTACAGGCTGGGAATCCCTTGGTCTGAACATTTGTTGTGTAGCAGTGAGGACTTTCCAATAATCTTTCTGTTTAGGTTCCTCTTTTGTTCTAGAACAGCTCTCCTCACAGTTACATTTTTTTTTACTAATATTTTCATTTTTCCAATTACATGTAAAAACAATTCTTAACATTCATTTTTATAAGATTTTGAGTCCCAGATTTTCTCCCTTCCTTCTCCACCCTCCCTAAGATGCTAAGCAATTAGACGTAGGTTATATATGTGCAACGTAAAACATGTTTCCGTATTAGTCATATTCTCATAGCTACTTCTGAAGACAAGTCTTTCCCTTTTCAATAGTAATGATGACAACCTTGCATTTGTTTTGTGTTTTGTTCCAAAGTAATTTCTTTTTCCATTATTTCCTTGATGTACAGATGGTAGGTATATAGGCTAGGAAAGACATTTACTCCATTTACAGAAGAGACTGAGGCATAGGATTAATAAAATCATAGGACTTTAGATTGAAAGAGAACTTAGAGACAATGGAGTCCAAGGGTTCTTAGGTTTGTTTTTTGGGGGACCCATTTGACATTCTGGTGAAGCCTTCTCACAATAATGTTTTTAAATGCATAAAATTAAATACATAGGATTACATTTCCCCCATTTTATTGAAATAGTCATTAAGATATTTTAAAAACCTAGTTTATAGACCCCCAAGTTAA
The DNA here is from genome assembly GCA_028646575.1 of Pseudocheirus occidentalis. Classification (NCBI taxonomy): domain Eukaryota; kingdom Metazoa; phylum Chordata; class Mammalia; order Diprotodontia; family Pseudocheiridae; genus Pseudocheirus; species Pseudocheirus occidentalis. The sequence continues at coordinate 302,283,676 of CM053594.1, read as the reverse complement.
GAATTTCTGATCTAATCTAATTCTTTCATTTACAAATAAGGAGACTGAGGCTTAGAGATTTTAAGGAACTTGTTCACATTCCCATACATAGCAAGTGGCATAATTGGGATTTAAACTGAATCCTTTTAATTCTAAATTCACTATGCTTTCATCTTGTCCAGCCTGAACAGCTAATTAATAATGGAGCCCCTGCTCATTCAGGTCTTTTCCTATCAAAGCACAGTAACTCCCTAAATTGAACAGGATGAGAACCATACAAATAACTTTAATGGTATTTATTTTTAAGGGCCAAACCTAAAAGATCTGAAAGACAAAAACAAAAAACTGACTGCATATTCGAGGGTTGAGATGATTATTAAGACAAGGCAAACAAAACCTGGGAAGGAGAGTCCTTTGGTAAAAGAGAAGAGATTTTTCCCTATCCCCAACTGGCTTCTTACATTGATTAAATTTACCACATAAAAATTTAATTTTGCCCATGTTGTTACATAGTAGGCTTAACCTTAAGTTAGTCATTTTTCCTCTCTGGATCTCACTTTCTCCATCTATAAAGGAATGCCCGCAGGTCCTTTATAACTTTAAATCTATGATCTTGCGTTACTGGAAGCTATATGCTTTATGTGAAGCTCTTGGTGGTGGGAGCAGTGACCTAAGGAATATAAAGCAGCAGGGCTTCATATGAGCTCCTATATATCTCTCCCAGGATGTAAAGAAATAGTAAATACACCAAAGTCTGATAACCCCTCAGGATGTAACAAAAATCATCAGCTTAAAGACCAAAGTAGTTTCAGTATAAAGTTTAAAATGACTGCACAGGGATTGTTTTGTATGTGGTCTGGTAGTTTCCATGTTTCTCTCTGCTGTTTCATGCTTATGTATATTTCTGTCTTACTTATATTTTTTAAAGATAAGGGACTTTACAGAGCTGCCTATAATTTTATGATACAACTATACAAAATGTCAAATTTTTTTTTCTTCCTAATGGCAAAAAGATACATTTCAAAAGAAAATCAGAAGGAAAATGTTAATTAAATTCTTTCAAATCAAATTAATGGATTTTAAAATGTTAATATGGAAATGATGGCTTGGCATGCAACTTCATGGTTCTAGGAGTTTTGTCAGAATGGCCAATAAAATAATGAGTCATATAGCCACAGGGAGATTTTCTTTGGAGTTCTGTAGGTAAACTATATAATTATAAGAAGGTATTTCAAGATTTCTAAGAAAAGGCAAAAATCTGGTTATTGCGCCAAATTTCAACAGTGCCAGCTTTCAGTTCTGTGTTTTTGAGTGTATCACTATCACCCTGGAAAAATCACAGAAATTTGTAGGGATGTACACATAAATCATCAGCAAAAGAAACAAAGAGAAAACTAGTCACAGGATTTGTATCTCAGGCCCAAATATTTACTTTGAAACCTGTCAGTCTTGGTTCATACTGTACTGACAATCATCCCTCTTCAGTTTATCCTTCCCTGATATTGACAGAATTGATATTGACAGAATGAGAGGGGCAAAATGTCACGATTTGGGGCAGTTTCCTTTCCCTAGAGATAAGTGCTTTTTTTTTTTTGGAGGGGGGAAACGCACGGCAATTCGGGTTAAGTGACTTGCCCAAGGTCACAGGGCTGGTAAGTGTTAAGTATCTGAGGCCACATTTGAACTTAGGTCCTCCTGACTCCAGGGCTGGTGATCTATTCATAGCACCACCTAGCGGCCCCTAAATGCTAATTTTTTTTAGCTGTGTAAGGGCATCTCATATTTTGTTGTAGAAGAACAAAGATGGCAGGCAAGCCATGGAGATGGCCTAACTTCCCACTTATATCAAGGGCCAGTGATCAATGACTAAAGTATCAGGATGAAATAGTATATTGGAGGCAAACGTTATTAGGTACCTGGGTGCTTCAGTAGATGCAAAGCTGGGCCTAGAGTTAGGAAGAAGACCTGAATTCAAATCCAGCCTCAGACAACTCTGGGCAAGTTACTTAACCTCATTTAAATACTGCATCCCAGAGGACAGCTAGGTGGCACAGTGAATAGAGCACTGGCCCTGGAGTCAGGAGGACCTGAGTTCAAATCTGGCCTCAGACACTTGATTCACTTTACTAGCTGTGTGACTTTGGGCAAGTTACTTAACCCCAATTGCCCTCCAAAAAAGCAATAAGTAAACAAATAAATAAATAAATAAATACTGCATCCCAGCATTGTTGTGAGGATAAAATGAGATGATCTGATAAAGTGCTTTATAGCCATATAAATTCTAGCTTTTGTTATTGAGCAATAGTGCAATTGCTCAGGAATTATATGGGCAGTTAATCCAGTTTCAACTGTAAATGGGAGAGAGGTTTAAGAATGAAAATGAGAAAAATATTATTATTTTAAATTTACTTGTATATGTATAGATGGTATTTCTGCAGTAGAATATGATCTGCCTGAGGGCAGGGACTTTGATTTTTCTTTCTCTACTACCTAGAACTCTGCCTTTTTATATAGTAGTCAGACTTGATATATGTTCACCAGGTTAGAATGTGTAAAAAGTTACCTTATCCTTTGTGGACAGATGAGGGAGAGAAGGTGAGAGTAATTCTGCTTTAGCAACTATACCTTCTTCCTTCCCACCCCCCTAGACTGCCCCAAATAATATTTTGCTAATAGTATCCTCAATATATTATAACCAATCCCTACCAGTGACTGACCCCCAGAATTAAAAAATCTTCAACCTCTGAGTGGTGGGAAGTAGAGCACAGGCTACTCAGGAGCCTTTAAACTCAGATCAGTTAGAAAGCAGTTGAATTACTGCCAAGATGGTCATCTAAACTGGAGGCCAATCCAACTCCCACATACTTGGTTTAATAAAACCCTGAGGTTCTCACCAGGCTGAATAATGATCAAGAAAATCAATGAGAATATAAGAATGAACAACTACAGCAAATTTCCTGCTTTCATCTCAGAACTGCAAAATGTTCTCCTGGGGCTAGCAAGGCCAGAAACAGTGCATAGCATCTCAGATCAACCAGAGACTGCCAGGGATATCGAAAGCCCATAAAAACTTTGTCCTGAGGGACTGAGTGGGGGACTCCTCTGAGAAAGCGCCAAGGTTGGTGGAAAGCCCCAGGTTGGACACTGTGGAAGTGTTCAAATGGGAACACCCCAGGCTCAAGGGTTTTGAGGGCCTGAGATTCCAGGTGGAGCTCTGAAACTAAAAAAATCCAGAGAAATTCCATTCAGTGAGTGGAGGTCAATGCAAGAAGGCAGGGGGAATCAGGGCAAGAATAAGCAAATTGCTCTGGGAGGTTTGATTCTCTTTCCCCTTCCTCCATTCCAAGGCAGAAACAATGGTCTCTCCAAGCACCAAATCCCTGCAGAAAACCAGGGTAAGATCTCCATCTCTCTTCACAGAACAACTTTCTTCGCTCCTATAAGCATTAATCAATAACATCCCCTTCCACTGCCAAAACAAGGCTTCCCTTTTCCTCATTGCTCTTCCAAGTCCTATAGCCCTCTCCTTTAGGAAGCATTCATCAATCACCTACTGTGTGTTAAGCAATGTGCTAGTTCTAGGGATACAAACCCATAGAAAGAAGCAATCCCTACTCTCAATGTTCTACCTTATATAAATCCATATATAAGCATGTGTAGTATATGGAGTTATGTCCTTGTAATGATGCTTATCTCCATTTTCTCATTAAAGAATCTATGGTATTGATGACTATGCTTAATATACTGAAGAGAAATGGGGGATATGGCATTAGGGACAAGATCCTGAGGGAAAAATGGTATGAGGTAATTCTGTGTAAGCAGGATTAAAGTAGAGAAAAATGATAAGATTTTAGTAGGAGATCTCTGACCTAAGGGAACCAGCAGGGTAAAGAATGTGGTCACCCCTGGAATGAGAGTTCAAGGAATGTACAGGGTGTGAAAGGGAAGAGGATTGCTTTTCTTAGATGCAACCACTATAGTCACTCATTTGAAATAAAAGCAAGAATTTAGCCTCAAACCCAGTCCCGATAGTGGAACATATCATCTTTTTCCTCCTGCTTAATGGATATTAATCACAAACTAAAGTTTTAAATTTATGTGGCTAGATTGCACTGCAGTTTAAGGAGAGTTGAAGATCTAAAAGTCTTTTAGAGGTTAATTCCTTCCAAATAAACCATCAAGTGAGCTGTTTTGGTTTATGGGAAGGGAATTCTACCATCATTTTAAAAAAATCCTAGAGGGTTTGATCTCCCAAAGTATTAGGATTTGTTTCATCTTAAATCAACAAATAGCTTTGCTGTAATCCTTTCTTGGGGAGACTAACTTAGTCCATCTGAATTTAAATTTTCCCATAAGTTATTATTAGATTACATAAAAAGAGCTATAAAATTTTGCTTAAGCAGATTTGTAGAGAGATTTTTTTCTGAGTCATTTAAGCACTGGGAAATTGAGCTCTATTAAGACTAATCTAAGAAGGTGAGGAATCTCAGATTGATCCTTTGTCCTGAGCACTATTTATATAGAGGGAAAAAAACCCCAAAACACCATTAACTGTAAAGTCATATAATAAACAATTCCTGAAGATCTTAGTAGAAGGAACAGCAACTTGCATATTAAAGAATTGTTAGAGAATCATGATGAGTTGGAAGGGATAGTAGAAGTTATCAGTCCAACCCCCTTATTTATAGATGGGAAATCTGCTCAGAGAGGCCCAAGGACACATACGTAGTAAGGGGGCAAAGTCAGGATTTCTTAGTAATTTGCATTAATATCCTATTCATTATTCCCTCTTCTTAGTGATTTTAAAATATGAGCATTGCATTTTTGGCTAATATTTCATTGATGCTCTTCTTTTTAAAATATCAGTCATTTTTAAATGACTTTTCCAGTAATAAAATTTCCTGAATGTGAATTAGTTAGATTTAATTAATGACGATACTGGCTGTTAATACTTTAATAGCCACAAATTCTTATTTAAGTAAAACCTGTGACCCAGAACCAAAGCTATGGATTTACATATTAGGTTCAGTCTTAGGAACTTCTCCTCTGGCTTGTGTTAGCACCCTGGGTTTTATCTGAAACAAGAGAATTTGATTTGTTTTATCTTTCTTCAGTTTGTCTAGTTTGTTCTGCCACCCAATGGAGACCCAGAGTTAGCTGTGTCAGGGGTGCTAGTAGGACTATGATGCCAATGGGAATTCCAAAATCCTTCAACTGTCTGAGGCTTACAAGGTTTTTTTCTTGTCTAGGGATTGTGGTGGAGAGGTCAAGGTGTTCTATCTCAAAGCATTTCCTCCTCAGGAGCTTGGCTGGGGTAATTCTCTCATCTCTATTGCCAGATACCTAATTCCCCAATTCTAAACTATCTTGATGATTTTATAAAAGCTTCATAGAACATGGTCAAGTCCCTCCACAATCTGAGAAGACATCCTGTGTTTTGTAAATAGCTTTGATTGACTGATTCAAAGGAGCCCTTATTCACTCTGATTGATAGATTCAATTGAGATGTGTTCTCACCTGATAAAGGTAATTTAAGTAATGGTATGACAACTTTTAGCTCATACATAAGCACTTAGGCTAATAGACCACTGAAAATAGAGTCTTCTTTTATTTAACCGAACCAAAACAGGGAAGATGCACACTCGAGCCCATAAAAGTCAAACAACCCTCTTCCATGTGCCCTGCCTCTGCTTGTTGTTGATTAGTCCTGTCAACTCTTTGTGACCCCATTTGGGATTGCCTTGGCAAAGAGAAAGATGGGAAGGAAGGAAGGAGGAAGGAAGGAAGGAAGGAAAGAAGGAAAGAAAGAAAGAAAGAAAAAGAAAGAAAGGGAGGAAGGAAGGAAAAAAGGAAGGAAGGCATCTAGCCAGTAAATTCCAAGTTAACTGGGTAGCTTCCGTCCATCAAAATTTACCTTCCTTTGGAGAGGGGGAGGAAGAGGGAGAGGATGAGTTGAGTTACCTAACTGGCTGGGTCCCCATTCAGGCAGCTCAGACTACTCATAGGTTATGTTTGTCCTTTGTTTTTGAAGAGGATCATGACATCAGGGAAATGATAATGTGACTTGGAGTTGACTTTGATTTGAGTGAGTGAGGGCTATGCAAGGTCACCAGCTTCACTTTCTCCTCTGGATCCAGTGACCTGATATTCATCAGGATGACTGGAGATGGCCCAGGATGCAATGGGAGACGCTGGCCCTTTTAGGCTAAGGCTTTTTCAGGCTCTCACATAGAGTGAGGTAACAACCATACAGTAAATAGGCCTCTTTAAGAAGTGAGTCAAGGAATGGTCCCTTTAATTAGAAAAGAGAAAATCAAACTGGGAGGGGAAGAGAGAGCACTGTACATAATAAACCAGCCTATCTGTTGGACCGGACATGAACTCCAACTTTCTTTCCTTCAGTCAACAAGCATTTATTAAGGGGCTTCTGTGTGCCAGGCACAGTGCTAAGTGCTTGGAAAATAAAGCCAAAAAACCCCTAATTCCTGCTCTCAAGGAGCTCACAGTCTAATGGGGGGGACAACATGCCAACAACTATATACAAGTTAAATTGAAAATAATCAACAGAGGGGTGGCTAGGTGGTGCAGTGAATAGAGCACCTGCCTTAGAGTCAGGAGGACCTGAGTTCAAATTTGGACTCAGACACTTACACACACACACACACACACACACACACACACACACACCCCTAGCCGTGTGACCTTGGGCAAGTCACTTAACCCCAGTTGCCCTACTTTCCCCCTCCAAAAAGAATACAAAAAGAAAATGATCAACAGAGGGAAGGCATTAAGATCAAGGAGGACTGGGAGAGATTTCTCACTTAAGTGACTTAAGGAAACCAGGGAAGCTGGGTGACAGAGATGATGAGAAAGTTGGTTTTTTTAGGAACCAATCCTGTGTGTGTGTGTGTGTGTGTGTGTATTTTTTGCACATAAGACCTGAAAATAAAATAAAAATTAAAGATGAATTTTAGTTGCCATTCCACCCCTGAGACAGGTGTGCCTCAAATTTTGCACATTAATTTTACTTTTTTTTCCTAGGTTTAAACATTTTTGTAATGTTTTAGGGATTCCAAATTTTAGAAACTATTTGCTGATAACTTTTGTTTTTCTCTTTCCCCCTCTAACTCAGGGTAACATTTCTTGTAATAAAAAATGAAGAAAAAAAAGCAATTCAGCCAAGCTATCCAACTAGATCTGACAGCGTGGGATGTGGTGGGTCCTACCAGTATAATACTGCACATCTGCAAAAAAAGGAAAGAGAGACAGATTGTGTTTTTCATTTTTTTGTCTGCACCAGTTGTTCATTGTAATTGCATAGAATTAATTTTTTCATTGTAGTTATTATACCATTACATATACCGCAACTCATCCCCACCATTCCCCGAGTGCTGGCAGTGAGTGACTCAAGACCCCCTTAGATTCCAGTTCTTGGCTTTTCTTTTTTTCTCTCTTTTAACACTCCCATCAGGGTCAGAAAGTTGGGTTTGCTTTTGTCTGCTCTGTTCTAGCCAATGTATGAAGCATTTTACAAATATTCTCTCATGTGATCCTCATAACAACCCCAGGAGACAGGTGCTATTATTGCCTCATTTTACATTTGAGGAAACTAAGGCAGAGGAAGGTTAAATGACCTGCCCAGGGCCATACAGCCAGGACAGTGGTCTCAGACTCAAATAGAGATGGCAGCCACTAAACCGTACATAAGGGGGCAGTGAGGTGGCACAGTGGGTAGCGCGCTAGGTCTGGCATCAGGAAGACTCATCTTCCTGAGCTCAGATCTAGCCTCAGACAACAGCTGTGTCACTTACTCCTGTTTGCCTCAGTTTCCCCATCTGTAAAATGAGTTGGAGAAGGAAATGGCAAACTACTCCAGTGTCTTTGCCAAGAAGACCCCAAATGGGTCACAGAGAGTCACACAGGACTGAAAACAACAAAACCAAACGTTACACAAGAAGTCATTGTTGTGAGCCACATATTGACTTGATTTTAAAATGTAATATTACCTATGTTTTATTGTGTTTTTGTTTTGTTAAATATTTCCTGATTACATTTTAATCTGGTTCAAGCAGCACCCAGGGGTGTTGGATCCTGCAGATGGCCCATAAGCTGTGAGTTTGACAGCTCCGCTCTAGGACATTCTTCAAACATCCTAATTTCCCTTAAAACCCTCTTTAAGGATTTGTCGTTCATTAATTTATATTAACTTCCATTAAACCTATTTGTATTTTTAGGCTTTAATAACGTACTGCTTAGTAGAATTCTTCTCTTATTGTTTTGTTGTATCTTTTCTAGGTCTGGTGGGATTTGGGGCCCAGGAGTGTCTTTGTTCCATCAGGATTACATAGAATCAGATCAGGCCTTCTATTGGCTACAGCTTTTCTGAATGAGTAGTTGGTTCCTTTGATTCAGTTCAACAACATTTAATATTAACGGCTGACATGTACATAGCTCTTTAAGGTTTTCAGACTGTTTTATTTATATTATCCTCATATCAAGAGCACTGTGCTAGGTACTAAGGATGATGTGGAGTTGAGATCAGACAAGGTCCCTATTCATGTGGAGCTCATAGTCCCCTACAAATCTTATTAGTCTGACTTCATACAGCATTTCTTGTGTGAGATCAGCATGCAGGCAGGGTAGGAAAAAGCCAGAAAATGTGGATTGCTCTCCTGACTTTTCTACTTTTTAGACATCATAAATATGCATAGAAGATGGCTGGGCAAGATTCTGGCCTTCAATGGAACACATTCCTTTTTGGAGATGGACCAATGGTAGTGTTCAACATTGAGATGTACTGACATACCTGATCTATACATATTCTGTGCATGTCTGTGCCAGCCTTGGGATGTTAGGTTAGTCCTCTTTGAGGATTCAATTTCTTCATCTGTCAGGTGAAGCCGATAATATTCATGTTACCTGTCTCACAGCATTGTTGTGAATACATAATGGTATATTTGCATTGTACTTTGTAAATATCGAATGCTACAGAAATACGCGTTATTATTACTCCCTATATATTAAACTTAATTTTTAAAAATAACCAACCCTTATATTCTTTCCTTCCTACCTTTCCTGATGTTGTTATCAAAACAAAAATAAAAACAAAACCCTTGTGAATGTGACTTGACTATACACGGTCAAGGAAAACAGAGTCTTCCATTGGCTGTGTCCGAGGATTCAGGAGCTGAGTAGTTTTTCATCACATCACCTGTAATCATGGTTCTCCAAATAGGTTGAATGATTTGAGGTGGCCCTTCTTCAGCTCTTCTACGTCTTTCTTAAATAGTGGCAACATGAACTCTGTATAGCATATGTCAGCTTTGTACAAAGCTGGTAAAATGGTTTTGTTTTTATTGATTTATTTTTTGCTTCCAGCACCATTTTTAATAACACTCAATAGTTTGTTGACTTTTCTGGTTACAGCATCATATTGAACTATTCCCCCCCCACCCCAAGGAGTGGAAGGCCTTGTTCCTGCTTTATGTCAGTTTTGCTATTATCTGAATCCAACTCATTTATTCCCCTTTGATATAACTATGTATGACTGATCAGAAATGAAATTCCTTTAGAGTAAGAATTTTAAAAAATAATATTTTTTTCCTTCACTTATATATAAAGACAATTTTTTCCTCTCCCTCTTTCATCTCCCTCCTCCCTGAAAGAGGAAACAATTTGATATAGGTTGTACATGTTTAATCGTGCAAAAACATATTACCCTTATTAGCATGTTGTGAAAGAAGAGACAGATCTGGAGGAATACAAAACATGAAAACAATACAGAAAGTGAAAAATTGTGTGCTTTAATCTGCATTCAGACTCCATCAGTTCTTTCTCCAGAGGTGGAAACATTTTCCATCATGAGTTTTTTGGAATTGTCTTGGATCATTGTATTACTGAGAAGAGTTAAGTCATTTACAATCGATCATCGCATGGTATTCCTGGATGTAATGTAATGCACCACATTACAATGTTCTCCTCGTTCTGTTCATTTTGCATCAGTCCATTTAAGTCATTCCAGGGTTTTCTGAAATCAGCCTGTGCATCATTTCTTATAGCACAGTAATATTCTATTACAATCATGTGTCACAACTTGTTCAGCCATTCCCCAACTGATGGACATCCCCTCAATTTCCAATTTTGCCACTACGAAGAGAGTTGCTATGAATATTTTTGTACAAATAGGTCCTTTCTCTCCTTTTAAAAAACCCCTTTGGGATACAGGCCTCACAGTGGTATTGCTGGGTCAAAGAATGTGCACAATTTTATAGCTCTTCAGGCATGGTTCCAAATTGTTCTCCAGAACTGTTGGATCACTTGGCAACTCCATCAACAATGCATTCATGTCCCAATTTTCCCACAACACTCCAACAGTTATTATTTTTCTTTTTTGTCATATTGGTCAGTCTGATAGGTACAAGATAGTACCTCAGAGTTGTTTTAATTTGCATTTTGGTGTAAGAGTTCTTAATCTTTTTTGGTGTCATGGACTCCTTTGGCAGTCCAGTGAAGCCATTTCAAGAATCATGTTTTAAATGCACAAAATCAAACATATAGGATTACAAAGAGAGCCAACTATATTGCATTATGATTAACAAAATAAGAGAAGGGGAAGTAAACAAACATTCATATAGAACCTACTATGTGTGCCAGGCTCTATGTCAAGGGCCTTTTATTTTTTCTTTTCCAAATATCTCATTCAATCCTTGCAATAATCATTTGAGGTAGGTGCTATTATTACCCTCATTTTATAGTTTAGGGAACTTGAGATAAATAGAAGTTAAATGACTTGCCCAAGTTCACATAGCTAGTAAATGTGTTAGGCTGGATTTGAACTCAAATCCTCTTGACTCCAAGGCCCAGCATTCCATCTTCTGTACCACCAGGTGCCTCTCCCTCTCTCCTTTCCCCCCTCTCTCTCCTCCATCTTTTATCTATTTCAGGAAAGAGAAAGGTTCATTTGATGTCCATTCCCTCTTCCTCTATGCTTTTCCCACACTCCAATCATGAGAAATAGCTAATTCCTCCTCACCTCTTCCTTTCTACACTAGGATGTTCCTTTTATCCTCATGTCACTTTCTTTTTTTGCAACCTCAGAACCAAATCAATTCATTTCCCTGCCTCCTCTGTTTTTCTGGTTTCACTCCCTAATCATCACTTGGAGACAGTTAAGGATCTGAAGGGACGCTTGTTTCTTCTTCCCTGTTTAAATGCCAACCTCTCATCATCATAGAACTTCTGATTTTCCAAATACGTTTACCTTTTCAGGTTTTTCTTGAGCATTGTGTTTGGGTGTTCAAGTTCCTGCTCAGCTCTGGTCTTTTCATCCAAAATGATCAAATATCCTCTCTTCCATTACAGACACAATTTTTCCCTATAGGATTATACTTAACTTTTCAGGGTAGATTATTTTTGATTATAACCTTTGTTACCATCTCCTCTTCTTTGGAGCAGAAGCTTCTTCGTCCCATGTGACCTGGCTGTTGTTCCTTGCTCACTGAACTCTTAGATTTCCGGCTGCTAACCATATGTTCTCTTTCATTTGGAAATTCTGGATTTTGGTTGTTATATGCTGGGGACTTTATTGGGGGGGGTTTGTTTTGGGAGGTGATTGGTAGATTCTTTTGATTTTTTTTCCTTTTGATTCTTATAGGACTGGGCAGTTTTTCCTTGTGATTTCTTGAAATATGTTGTTCAGACTTCTTTTCTTAATTTTTATTTTTAAAATTTTTTTCTTTTTCTTTTTTTCTTTTTGGAGGGGCAGTTGGGGTTAACTGACTTGCCCAAGGTCACACAGCTAGTTTTGTGTTAAGTGTCTGGGGTTGGATTTGAACTTAGGTCCTCCTGACTCCAGGGCACTGCACCAACTAGCCACCCCAATTTGTTCAGACTTTAAAAAAAAAATCATGGTTTTCAGGGAATCTAATGTTAATAAGGATAAGAATATATAAAAATATAAGTAAAAATAGTACTACTAATAAAATGCTAGCATTTATATAGGGCCCACTACGTACCGGCCATTGTGGTAAGCCCTTTATAAATCTTATCTCATTTGAGACTCATAATGAGTCAGGGAGGTAGATACTAGTATTATACTCATTTTACAGTGGAAGAAACTGGAACAAACAGAAGTTAAGTGATTTGTCCAACCAACGTCATACAAAGAGTAAATGGATTTGAACTCAGTTCTTCCTGACTCTAGGCCGAGCTCTCTACCTACTACATCCCCTCACTGCTTTTCTTAAGTATTCACTTCTTGACTTATTTTTCAAATAAGCTATTTTTGATATTTTATATTTTAGTCTAGTTTTTTAATCTTTTGCCTTTGTCCTATATTATTTAAATAATTATGCAAATCGTTGTTCTGGTTCTTCTCACTTAATTCTACAATAGTTCTTGCAAATTTTCACAAGGTCTCTTTAAATCCATGATAGTTATAATTTTAAAATAATGTAATAATATTAATTATATTCATATGCTATAATTGTGTCAGCTATTCCTCAGTTGTTGGGTCCTCCCTTGTTTCTAGTTCTTTGCTACACTGAGAAGCATTGCTCTAAGTATTTTTTGTGCGTGTAGGTCCTTTTCTTGGTTTGATCAAAAACTTTCTCTTTCTTGTTACCTCAAGGAGTCATTGATTTTTGTCTGACTTATTTGAATTTTCAAGGAGTCCAATAAACAGGTAAAACTTGCTAGTATCTGTTCTAAGCTATTCTTTTTCTAAATCTTTCCAATAGAGCTTTCATTTCATTTTTACCTTTTCTTTTTCTGAGATAGTCACATAATCCCATGGGGGGGAAAATCCATTTTTTTTCTTTAAGTCTCTGCTTGCTATTGTTATGGAGATACTCTCTCCTAGGTTGGATTTATCTCTGAATCTACCCTGATTTTATTAGTGGTTGGTGTTTTCTTAAATTTCCTCATCTCTCTAGCCTTAGTTTTTAAATTGAGGCTTTTAGGCCAGGACCAGGTTTCCTCTTCTATCCTCCCCACCTTTTGCTTTGCTTTTGGGTGGGGTGGTTGGTCATTCCTGGCATCAGTCAGGATGACCTGGATTCTTTCATCAGTTTGTGCGTTGTGGGGTTAGGACCCCTGGGATCTTTGAGGTTCAGGCCACTGAATTTTCAGACCTCTTTATTATGTCAAGACAGTATGCTAGCTGGCATATACTGGACTGCATATTCTGCAGTTCCCTGGTCACTGCCTTTCTCCTGGGAATGCTTTCCTCCTATTGCTTCCAGACACAGAACCCTCTGAGATATATCACTCTGTCCTGTTTCTTCCTGTATCTATTTGGAATTTCTTGTTATATGAGATGTTAGTTTATACAATTATTCCTTCCACATTGTGAGTTTTGCCATCACAGTTTCGATATAATGCTTGACAGGGTAAGAAATGAAATAGAAATTTTGGGGGAGTTTTGTGGAAGCCACAGATGATATGCAAAGGCCAGCAGACAACACAGAAAAAAATGCAGAAATGCATAAAACCTATGTATAGTGTTGTATGCTATTAGCATATTTTATCTTTCAATGCTATACACCTCCCATAAAAGAAAAAGAAAAAAATTCAGACTTCTTCTCTGGTCCAAGAGGAGAGTCAGAAAATTTTATGGGGATTTTCCAGATTGTGGAGGCAATGCTGAAGGGATAACCGCGTATAATTTCTGGCTTTAAGTTGCAATCCCATATTTTTTACTGGAAGCCTTCCTCAAACTGTTTTAATTCTATTTGCCTTCCATCTGTTAATTATTTCCTAATTATCCTCTACATAGCTTGCTTTGGGTACATTTGTCTGTGTGTTGGATCCCTCCTTAGACTGTAAATTCCTTGAGGGCAGGGATTGAGTTTTGCTTCTTTTTGTATGCCTGGCGATTAGTACAGTACCTGACAGGTAGTAAGCTCTTAATAAATGCTTATTCATTGATTGATTGATTGAGACAGTCTTCCTACCAATTTCTATTGAAAAGAGAGTTGGTAAGGTAGCATGGTGGTATGGAGAGAAAGCCTGGAATTGGAGTGAGGAAGACCTGAATCTGAATTCTGTTTCAGGCACTTGTGAAGTGTGTGATCTGGATGAGTCACTTAGCCTTCCTCAGTCTTAGTTTCTTCATATGTAACATGAGGGATTGTCCTTAAAGGCTTCCAAGGTCCCTTTCAGCTCTAAGCATATGGTCCTTACTGAATTTGTTTTGTCTTTAGCTTTATCAAACACTCTTATGTTCAATTACTTCTAGATCTTGTTTTACTTGAATCATCTGTTGCATTGTTCAATAGTTCTGGTGGGTTTTTTTTTTTGGTTACTTTTTGGAGGGGGGAAGGCAGGGGAGTTAGGGTTAAGTGACTCACCCAAGGTCACACGGCTTGTAAGTGCTAAGTGTCTGAAGTCGGATTTGAACTTAGGTCCTCCTGACTCCAGGGTTGGTGCTCTATTCACCGAACCACCTAGCTGCCCCAACTATTCTGTTTTTTTAACAAGTACCAAATTGTGTTGATGATTATTCCATTATAGTGACATTTGAAATCTGGCACTGCTAGCTACTCCTCCCCTTTTTTTCATCATTTTCTTTGTGATTCTTGACCTTTTGTTCTTCCAGATGAATTTTGTTTTTATTTTGTCTAGTTCTATAAAGTAACCAGTTGGTACTTTGACTGCTTTGGCACTAAATCTGTAAATTAGCTAGGTAGTGTCATCATTTTTATTATATTAGCACAGCCCAACCATGAGTCATGAATATCTCTCCATCATGTGACTATTCCAAATAAAACTGTAATAAAATTAGCGCTTGACATTTGGTGGCTATCACTGACCAGATGGGTCATAGGTTTATGATATTAGGTCATAGAAATACATAAGATGTAGAGCTGGAAAATGACAGGATCATAGATCTACATCTGGAAGACACTGTAGAGGTCAGTTAGTTTGACCTCTTCATTTTGTAAATGAACAAACCCAGTCCAGAGAGGTCAAGTGATTCATCCCATGTCACAGAGCCAGTAATTAGTGGATAGCTGGAATTATTTTGGGGTCCCATCTGGAAGTCCTAAAAACAATGAAAACAAATCTGTACAGAAAGCTGGTGAATTACAAACCACTCAGTCACCAAGGGATCTCTGATGACCAGTTAAAAGTTATTTATATTCCCCCAGAATTCCCAAGGTTTTTTTGATTTTTTTTTTTGTAATGTACTTTATTGGCAGTGTCACCTTTCTTTAGGTGACCGGCTCTCTAAAAAATGACAGGAACAAATAATGTGCACCCGATCTTGCTCTACCCAAAGCAAAAAATAATCAAAGTATCCAAACAAAGACACAATGAGATTATTGTATTCAAAGTCTGGGCCTGTATTTGTGGGTATCACAGACACATTTTAATGCTGGTAACATTTTCCCCTCTGAAACATCATGTATAAAATCATGTCTATGTCAAAAATATTCATTGTTCTTAACAGTAGGTGTTCTTAAACAATATGTACAATTTTTGCTTTGTAGTTTTTTTTTAACTCTGCTTTGTCCTAGGAGTGTTCTATCAACTAATCAATTAACAAATATTCACTAAGCATCTACTATGTGCTAGGCACTGTGCTAGACACTGTGGAAAGTAGTACAAAAAGAAACAGTCTTTTCATAAAGAGCTTTCATTCTAATGAGAGAGACAAATACATGTCAAAATATATACAACATAAATGTAAAGTAAATAAGTACAAATATTCATTCATTCATTCAGTAACATTTATCAAGTACCTGCTATGTGCCAGACACTGTGCTAAGTGCGATTAAACTATAGAGTAGTTTGATACAAGTGGTTTGGGAAAGAGGGCATTGACACTTGGGGAGAATCAGGAATGACTTAATGCAGAAGATTGGTGTTTGAGTCATATTTTTAAGAAAGAGAAAGACCCTGTGAGAAGACAGGGTGTTCTAGGCATGGCCGATGCATAGACATGAAGACTGGAAATGGAACATCACATATGCGGAATAGAGAAAAAGCTAGTGTGGATGAATCAAAGAGTGTGGGAGGAAGAGTAAAGTCCAATGACAGTGGAAAGAGAGGTTGAAGTTTGGTTGTGTTGAGTTTTTAAAAACAAAATAGTTTCCATTTGATCCTAGAAGCCTTGAAAACCCACTCTGTTCCTAAACCCAACTTTACCTTACAACTGACCAGATCTTCCTTCAGTGAAATGGAGCTCTGTGTAGGTTGTCATAGTGTTGTTCAGGTCCCGTTGTTCAATCACTCAATCAACAAGAGAGTTTTAAATACCAAAAAGGGGAGTTTGTATTTAAGCTTAGAGGGAATAGGGAACCAGTGAACCTCACTGAGCAGAGGAATGAATGTCAGATCTTTGTTTTAAGAATATCACTTTGGCAGCTATGTGGAGGATTCCACCTGGATAAGAGACCTTGCCCTGAAGGACTTAATTAATGCCTTCATCTCTGGAATTCCACCTTAACAACCCACTGTTGTAATTGATGAGTACCTCCTATGTATCTAGGTTTTTGCCAACCTTGCTTTACTTTACTTCTCAGCCATCTTCTTGAAAGCTGAGGTCTCTATAGGTTCTTCCAGTCCCTGCTTTCCAGTTCTTAAACTAAAATAGAATGAACACAACCACTTGCTTTTGGAAAGGTTGATGTGTCAATCTAGTCTATTGCCATCTATGCATCATCCCTATAACTTCGCAAACCAAAATACCCTTTACTGGTCATCACTTCCTTTAGGTATTGTCTGTCTCTCTCTGTCTCTATTTCTCTGTCTCTGTCTCTCTATTTCTCTTTCTTTCCCCCTTCTCCCCACTCCCACCCCCATTAGGACATAATATCCTTTAGTTCAGGGATTGTCTTCACTTTTGAATTTGTATGCTCTGCATTAGGTACATTTCTTGGCATATAATAAATACCCCATAACTGCTTTCTCTTTCATTTGTTCATTCATTCAATACTTGAGGTAGGAAGACTAATTAGAATGTTTTTACAATTAATTGTCCAGGTCAAAGTTGTTCAAAGGTTAGTTCTAATTGTTAGAAAATTTTACCAACCTCAAAGAAATACATCCTAAAGTCATGTGTAGATTCCTAGAGCTGAGAACTGAAGCTCTTAAACAGGTCAACTGGTTTAAAGAAGACAAATCAATCCCTACTGTAAATTCCATTATCTGGACACAGCATGGATATGTATATGTATGTATATATATGTATAGATATATGATATAGATATACATACATATGTGTGTATGCATATACACACATATACACGTATATGTGTGTATTGTATTATATTATATTATATTATATTATATTATATTATATTATATGTGATGTGATGTGATGTGATGTGATGTGATGTGATGTGATGTGATGTGATGTCATATGATATGATATGATATATTATTTTATATTATATCATATTTAATTACACTTTATCCTTTTCCCTTATAGGCTTGATCTCATGATGTTTGACATAGAGGTGGTACCGTTTGTCTAATCGAACAGGAAATTTCAGATTTAAAACTGATCTGTTGATTGCAACAGTTTGAAACTAGGTCTAACTTTTGAATAGCTTACCTGTGGCTTATTTACCTTGGCAGTCCAAGAAGTACTTTATTTGTAGTGTTTAGGTAGCTAGGTAAAACTCTAAAACTTAGGCAGATATTACATGATCATACAAGTTTCAAATGCACCAGATGAAAGCATGCTATATGATCTGAGCTCAACTTTTGAATTTATAGCTTTGCAGCACTTTTAAGAGTTGAGAGTTTAATTTGCTAGTCAAGGGAAGAGTTGATGATATCCTCTCTTGGGCTATTTTTTTTTCCAATAGAGAGCACTAGTGATGATAGGATTTACTGAGCTAGAAAAAAAAGCTTTCTAGAAAAAGGATGTTCGAGAAGTAAGTCACATTTTAATGATAATAATCTATGGTGTGGACTTAGGGAATGAATCTTTTAAAATAAGATTAGAGTTGCTGCCCAACCTCTGTATTTTCTAATTTTAATTTTTTTAGACGTTATTCCATGATTTACCTTCTATCCTGGCATTCATTCAAGGGAATAACACCTGTGGAGAGGAGGCTAATGGTAATCCTTACCATTAGCAACATCAGCTGTGGACCATTTACTCCATCTGGGGTTGTCAAGCCAACTTGGCTGAGGCAATAAGGAATTATGAGGGAGAGACAGAAGGCAGCATGCACCAACCTGGTCAAACTATTGCCTCTATATTGATAACTACTTCTCCTTTGACCCTGGTGAGGATAGCCATTATGTATTTTATCCCAAACCTCCCAGACTACTGGTCCTGCTTTCAGCTCAGGCCCAGCAGGCACCACTCAAGAGAGCAACCTCTATTGAGACAGGTCCTGCCATGATCTCCATCACCAACACCAACCTACTACTGATGGACGGGGAAACTTGAGAGCCCTCCAGACCACTAGCCTTACTTCCAACAGTACTTGTAGAGATTCAAGTTCATAACTATCTCTTACAGAGCTGAAGTCCCTGCCACTTCAGAAGTCACAGCTACAGAAAACCCAGAAAAGAAAGCTCTCACTAAAGTCCTTGGCACTGTCAAATAGTTCAATATTAGATATGGGAGTGGTTTCTTCAGTGGAAGGGACACTGAAGAAGATGCATGGACATCTGTTTTGCCATTATCCTCTAAGGATCTCTGATCTTTCCATTTGATCTACATTTGAAACCTCCTCTCTTCCCTACTTATTTGTTCCATCATTTTTTTAAAGTGAGGCAACTAACTCTTTTGTCCCATTTAGTTTCATTTATGATTTCTTGAAATAGAGCTCTGGAAAAACCAGACTTTGATAAAGTCCATTGGAATCCAAATAGAACTTCTTGACCAGCTTTAAACCCAAATCACTATGGCTCTTACTGATGGACCAATAACAGGTCCCACCTCAAGCCTCATTTGCTCATTGTTTGGGTTTTGACAACTCAGAGTGAGCTCAAACAGCATTTTTTTCCTGGTTCTAGCCAGAAAACCTGAGGGTCTTCCCCTCCCAGATTTTTTTTTTTTTGAGTAGGCAAGCTAGACCATCTTTTGCCTCATCTCTTACCTAGCCTTAAATCACGGAATGAGTGTTGCCTCAAACAACCTGAGACCTGGGGAAGACTTTAGCTTAAAAAAACCAAGGCCTCCCACGTATCCAGGCCCACTGCCAATTGTCCTGACCTGTGTCTTGCCACTGGAACCTGATGACTCTGGAGGAGAGAGTAAGGCTGATGACTCTGCCTTGCTTAAATCCAATTCACTTGCAAGTTAAGACATCACCTTCCTAACATCATTGGTCCTCTTCCAGAAAGAAGGATGAACAACAACAATGGAATCTGTTCTCTCCTCTTTCAGAATGTGAGCTCCTTGAGAGTTGGGACTGTCTTATTTTCCTATTTGTGTCCCTAGCCCTTAGCACAGTGCTTGGCCCACAGTAAGCATTTCATAAATCTCCCTCCTTTATACATTTATTCATTCATTTTGATCACTGAAGATAGTTATGTTAGATTTATAACATCAAAGTGAAAATTTCCCTTGTTCCATTGGCTTGTCAGCAAACAGCTACCTACATTGATTAAATTAATCATTTCATTGCTGGATCTATATTTCACTTTGTACTATCATGATGGAATTGAGTTTCTGTATCTAGAGATCAAAAACAGTAATTGGGTAATTTAAGGGAAAATAAAACCCTGAAATCGTCTGTCTGTCTGATTTTCTATCTCATTTTCCATTTCACTTTAACTGTCACCAGAACTGGAGCTTATATGTGAATATTGCCCATAGAAATTTTTAGCTACTTATGAAATTTGCATCCAATTCTCTCAATAGCCCTTCTGAAAAGTTCCCATATTCCTGGGCTTTGAGAGTAAATGTGTTCTTATGAAAATGTTCTCAGAGTTCCTTCACAAATAAAAATTCCCATGGAAAAATATACTAATAGCAAAAAAATTTAGTAAAATTTTAGTAAAAATTTTCTCAAGACTTATTAGTAAAGCCAGACTTCATTTATTTTATTCTGGGGAGGCAGGGAAGAATACCATGTTTATTTTCATGGCTTTGTAAAGATATTAACCCAGTGAGTACAAATCTGATACATTTTTGAACCAATCAGATTACAATACAGCAATTCTGAAAAAAAACACGACTTTTTGTTCTAATAAAATGATTAATGTAATACATATTACTTCCTCTATATATTCTTCTGAACTTACCCTCTGCTGTAGGTTTCAAGGGAAGACCCAGACTTGACCTTTTATTGTTAGGGTTCAGGAATGAGGCTTATGAACTTTGCACTAATTAAACACGTACAATACAGTAGTGGTGACAATGTCATTGCCCCTTTGATACTTTCTGCAATCATTTAATCTATTCTCTATGATAAATCACCCAGCCTTTGGCCTATGATTAACCACCATGTAGAAGGCAGATTGTTGCCTTACAAAAGAGAGGAAGAAAGATATCAATATTTAACTTTAAATCGGCAGAGTTGCCACGTGGTGTTAGCCACCAGTACATTCAGAGGACTTAGTCATTTAATACTTAAGCAATTCTGGGTTCCTTTATTTTTATTTTATTGAAAACAGCCTTGACAAATGCTGATGTACTATGTACGCTGGGCTGCTGGATGTCCAGGTTATGAAATTGGGCCTGGGACTCTAGCTCTGGAAATGAAGGCAGCAGCAGGACCATTTTTTTTTT
>CM053594.1:302246234-302262496 GCA_028646575.1 Pseudocheirus occidentalis | reverse complement strand
TACAAAGTCAACAGCCTCCCTTTCTCCTCTGGAGCCATCTGGGTCCAGTGGCCAGATACAGATCAGGACAACTCAATGGGTGATTTTTAACAGGTTTCAGTTTGACTGAGGCAAGGCCCATTTAGTGATTAAGGCTAGATAAGTGTAATGGGAGTGGGAATCTGAAGATCTTCCCCACCCCTTGGCCCCTTGGTAGGTTTAAGTGAATCTGAGAACCTTCCTTAATTTGAAAATATACTCTGCCCCCTAATAGGCTGAATGTGGTGACATGGAGCCTGTGGAGGGAGGCTTATTTTTTCAGGAATGCCCACACCTTATTACTTTGTGATTGGGCAGTGGGTCAAGAGGGTTGTGATGTTCTCTGATATATAAACGCTGATGTGAGGTTTTGCTTTGGGACTCACTTTGGAAAGAGTTGTATGATTTGGCCAGATGAGACTCTGGGCAGCTGTTGAGCCCCTCAACTTTGAAAACCCAGATGCTGTTGCTTCCCTCTCTGGTAACTAACCAGCTATGGATGTAATGGTCAGATGGTTGGAAGCCCTGTCTGCTGGTCTGTTTCTCTCTCTGTATTTTTTTTGTCTGCTTATAAATTCTATTTGTATTCTCTGAAGTTCATTGTGCTGACTTTTCCCCCTGAATTAGGTAAATGATATATCTTTGACTAAAGTAAGATTGTTAATCCATTTTGAGTTGATTTCCTTTAGAAAAGCAGATCTAAGAACCTGTGCTAGCAGCCATCCTGGGTATGTTAGGGTGCTTGCTGATACAGTAAGACATGTTGCAGAGAATGACCTCTTCACCTAGTTAAAAAAAAAAATTATCGAGGAGAGGAAAGGCCCTCAGAGTTTCTGGCCAAAACAGAAACAATTGCTATTTACATTCATTCTAAGCCAAATCAGGGCCCAAATGATGACCAATTAGGGCTTGCCCTGGGACCTATTGTTGACCAATCAATGAGAGCCAGAGTGTACCTCCCATCCTGTGACTCATACAGTCTTTCTATTCTCTGCCCTGATCAACCTCTTTCTACCCTTGTCACCACTTAAAAGAAGAATCTTAAAATGTCTATGCTGTGTGGAGAAATTTGTCCCTTTCAGAAATGATTAGTTTCTTATCTGAACCAGTTTTTTAAAGCTGGTCCCTAGATAATCAAACATGCAAGCAACAGGCATCTATTAACAACCAATTAGTTGGAGAGCATTTATTCTGTACTCACTTTGTGCCAGGTACTAAACTCTGGGAATATATCAGGAAAAGCAAAAGTAGCATGACCTTTAAGAAACTCACCTTCTGAGAGGAGAGGTAAGAGGTTAATAACTCGATAGCACAGGAATATACTGGGTAGATAAAAGGTAATGTCAGAGAGGAAGGCAATTGTATCTGGGGACGTGTGTGTGTGTGTGTGTGTGTGTGTGTGTGTGTGTGTGTGTGTGTACCACGAAGACATCCTGAGAAGGTAAGGTTTGAAATGAGTCTCAAAGGAAGATGGAGAAAGTAAGAGGGGAGGGAAAGTATTTTAAGTATGAGCCAGTGCAAATGTACAGATGGAAGATGGAGGTTCATATATGAAGAACAACAGGTACATCAGCATACCTAGATTAGAGTGCAGAGGGGAGTCAGGTAAGAGACAAAAGATGGGGAGGGGTCAGGTTATGGAGAGATTTCAACCCCAGCCAGAAGGGTCTGTATGTGTTCCTGGAGGTATTAGGGGTCCACGATAGTTTATAGTTAGGCAGCTAGGTGGCGCCGTAATGAACAGAATACTGGGCCTGGAGTCATGAAGACTCCTCATCATGAGTTCAAATCTAGCCTCAGACACTGACTAGCTATGAGACCCTGGGAAAATCACTTAACCTTGGTTGCCTCAGTTTCCTCTTTTGTAAAATGAGCTGGAGAAGGAAATGACAAACAACTCCGGTATCTTTGCCAAGAAAACCCCAGATGGGATGAGAAAGAGTTGGATATGGCTGAAATGATAGAAGTGACATAATTTATAGAGCTGGGGGTTGCCATGGTCAGATTTATGGTTTAGGAGAAATACTTTGGAAGTGGAGTAGAAGATGGATTGGAGTGGGGCGAGTCTTGAGGGAGGGAGTGTATTGCAATAGTTCAGGTGAGAGGTGAACAAGGCCTGAAGTTGGGTATTGTTTTTGTGAGCAGAGAGAAAGGAATACAGAAAAGGGATGTTTGAAGAGAAAAATAACAAAATTTTGTCTTGGAAAATATATAAATGCATGAATCATACAGAATTAAAATATATATATCATTCCTGTTGGAGAAATGTTAGCTCAAGGACAAATAGATGAATAATTCATCAAAGTGAGAATTAGCTTAATAGCAACTTCTCATTAATAATTTAGATCTAACATACATCACAGTTATGGACAGCTAAATAGCATCGTACATGAACTCTGGGCATGGAGTCAAGAAGACTTGAGGTCCCATCTGGCTTTAGACACAATGTTTGTGTGACCCCGGGCAAGTCACTTAACCCTGTTTTCCTCAGTTTCCTGATCTGTAAAATGAGCTGGAGAAGGAAATGGAAAATGACTACAGTATCTTTGCAAGAAAACCCCAAATAGGGTCATGAAGAGTGAGACACGACTGAAAACAACAAAGTAACAACAAGATCTCAGGCTGGGAAGAGTCATGCATAACAAGGAGGCTCCTGAGAGGGAGATTAAACATGCATCTACACACGCCCCTCCCCCCATTAAAAAAAGAGGTTATTGGGGACAAATATGGAAGCTTCAAGCTGCAGATCACCTAAAAGTGGTCTCTGAAAAGAGCAATAAAAATCTCATCAAGAGTTTGCTTATCCTGTGTGCATTTAAAGAGAAAACTGGAAAGAGGATAAAAGATGAAAAAAAGGTAAGCTATTTCTTTAAATATTTCCTCACGTGTGAATTGGAAAGTAGACTATTATTACTACAGAAAATAAGGTTGGGAAGAGGACCTGGAACAAAACAGGCATCCACAGAAGAGAATGTCTGTGCTCAAAGGTGTTGCAGTTTCAAAGATACTGAGTGATCTATTCTCAAGACACCTGGAGGGGAAGATACTGAACTATTGAGAAGAATCAAGGATGTTTTTAATATCTACCAAGTGGAGAGAGAGAGAGAGAGAGAGAGACAGAGAGAGAGAGAGAGAGAGAGAGAGAGAGAGAGAGAGAGAGACAAAGAGAGAGAGACAGAGAGAGAGACAGAGAGAAAGAGACAGAGACAGAGACAGAGAGGAAGAGAGAGAAATAGAGGGAGAGACAGAGAGGAAGAGAGAGAGAGGGAGAGAGACAGAGAGAGAAAGGAAGAGAGAGAGAGAGAAAGAGAGAGAGTGAGAGACAGAGGGACAGAGACAGACAGAGAGACAGAGGCAGCAACAAAGACAGAGACAGAGAGACAGAGAAAGAGAGAGACAGAGAGGAAGAGAGAGAGACAAAGAGACAGAGAAGAAGAGAGACAGAGAAAGAGAGAGACAGAGAGGAAGAGAGAGAGAGAGAGAGAGAGAGAGAGAGAGAGAGAGAGAGAGAGAGGTGACAAATGCCTCCTAACCTGCAGACCTACTTTCTCATCTCTACAAAATCTTGACGAGAATCACTAACACAAGTTTGATGAAAATATGAGAGAGTTTATCATTTGTTGACTATACAAAGGCATTTGATTCAATAGAGGACAAATCGAGCTTGAACATCACTTCCCCAACAGGCTGCCTGCCATTTACATATTAAGATCATACAGAGAGATAACTTTGATTCCCTGATAGCTGAGATCCAATGATTCATTAAATAGGAAGATAATCTGCTCCCCAAGAAGGTGTTTGTCTAGACAGTCCATAGAGCAGATCCATCAGTATGTCTACACTAGAGAGAACCAGCGGTTGTCTAGTCTTTCTGTTCTAGTAGAACATGCCACATCCTGAATTCTGCTGGTGTGGCCTCCAAGACACCCACCGCCTGCATACCATGATGAGAGTAAGGTTTTAGGGAAAGAAATAACCATTTCTGTGGTGCCTCCTATGCACCAAATACTGTGCTAAGTGCTTTACAAATATTATCTCAGTTGATCTAGGGGAGGGAAACTTTTTTCTAAACAGATAACTTTTTTTTAAAGTTCATTTAAAAGTGACTATAAGTGAAGTAAAGGTTAGACTGTGTAACTCAGTTATCCAAAGGACTTTTCTTAATCCCAGTATTCCAGGTAAGGAGAGCAGAGACTAGATCTTCTGTACACTAAGTCTCATAGTGACATGAACATCAAATCAATATTAATGGATGAGATGCTCAATTATTGTCCCCTAAAGTTAGATTGTCCAGAGAAGGGAAATTTCAGAAATGAGAAACGTAAATTTACTTCATTAGCATTCCACAGATGTAACATTAAAATGATGGGGATTATAATGGGACTAGAGACACTGTGGATGCTCCCAGAGTCTCTATCAGTTTATGACAACTCATTCTGTTTCCTGACATTATTGTGTTCCTGGGTCTGAAGGATCACAATTGTTCTAAATTATTTAGTAGTATGCCTTAATTAGAAATCTCACTGCCATCACTGGCCAATTCCCCTATTCTGGAAGGAATCTGAATTCTGAAGACTTTGATAATACTCTTATTCCCTTAAGAGCCTCTCTAAGGAAAATAAGGTACAGTGCAACCCTCAAAACTACATTTAATTAAATTCAATTAAACAAACTTTCATTAAGTGCAAATTATGCTCAAGGTAATATCCTATGCTAGGTCACGAGGGATATGAAGGAAAAAGTACAAATATACAAAGAAAAAAGTGATATAGTCTGCTCTCAAAGAGCTTAAATTTTATTGGGAGGAGTACTAAGACCAAAGTCAATCAGTCAACTAGCATTTAATTAAACCCATCTGCTAGGCATCGGGCTAAGAGTTGGGAATACAAAGACAGGCAAATGACCCCTGCTCTCTAGGAGCTCACAGTGTAATGGAGGAGGCAATATACAAACAGTTATGTACATATAGACAGGACAAATTGGGGGTGGTCTCAGAGAAGATACTAGGATGAAGAAGGATTTTTTTTTTCTGCAGGAGAAGGGACTTTAGTTGTTACTTGAAGGAAGCCAGGAAAGCCAGGTTGGGGTGGGGGTAAGGAAGGAATGTGCTGCAGGTTTGGGGGACTGAGAAGAGTAAATAATAGGTCATTTGAGGAAAGAGAGAACTATCAAGGAGAGAGAAAGGGAAGAGGAGGCTTCACCGAAGTAATACCTGAACTGAATCTCGAGGGAGGATAAGGATTTTTAAAAGGTAGAGATGAGAAGGAGTAGTATATTGCAAGCATAGGAAAAAGGTTTGTGCCAATGTAGAGAGAAGGGAAATGAATTGTTCAGGAGTCTATGTTAGATGGACTATAAAATGGGTGAAGGAGAGTAATGTGAAATGAGACCAAAAAAAAAGAGTTTAGAGCTGGATTGTGGAGAGACTAATGTCTGGTGGAAGAGTTTGTATTTTGTCTTACTGGGAATAAGGGATATGGAAAGGTTTTTGTTTTTGCTTTGTATTGTAGCAGGGGACAGTTTTAAATCTGTGCTTTAAGAGGTTAATTTTGGCAGCTCTGTGGAGGATGGATTGGAGAGGAGAAAGACTGGAAGAAGATCAATCAATTAGTCCTTCTGACTCCAGGCCCAGCACTTTATCCAGTTTACTGTTTACCTGCCCCAAGAATAAAGCCCTTAATTGTCTGTATGGTACAGTATTGGGGGAAATGGGAAGTGGTACAGGGTTGGTAGGAGCAGAGCAGTTGGGGATCCTCTCAATCTATCCTATCTGGTACCACATTATAAAGCAAATTAGCTTCATTACTAGTGTGAGAAGCACCCTTAATCTAGGAATAAGTAATATTCATTGGAAAGCCAGGAAGGTTTTCATTACATTTATTTTGCATTTATCCTTCCTGAATAAATGGGGAGCTCCCTTAGTGGAGGATGCTGACTCAGACAAACGTGAGCCCTTTTATGCTGCTTCCATTCGAATTTCCTGCCTTGTTCTCCACTGTCGAGGTTCAACCTCCCAAACTGCCCAAGTCATACTCTCCTCAAACAGCTCCTCAAGCATGTGTACAAACCTCTAACCCCCTACCTGATCAGAAGCCTGGTTCTGCTAGATCACAGCGCTGATTAGAACTAGTCACCTCTGACTTTCATTCTGCTATCACTCAAAGATAGGAGTACTTCAGTCTTATGGAAACCAAATTCCTCCCATTGTTTCCCATAATTGGCATAAGGGCAGAGCTTTTTCCATGCTTCTGCCTCCAGTCAGCACCATAGTCTCTGCAGAGAGAAGTAAAACTGAGGTGCCCACTCACTATTGTGGATACATGGGGCCTCCTCGAACCCAGGCATCCTGGTACTGAGTCCTGGGTATTCCTGCGCCTTGTTGCAGAATCTCATTGTAGTTATTTGGTTCCATGCTTACTCAAAGCAGGAATCTCCTCCTAGCATTCTCATCTAGTAATTTCCCAGGTTTTGCTAGAAGATTTCCAGTGAAAGAGAACTCATTAATTCATTACCTCCTAAGGTAGCCAGGTTATCAGCTACTTTTGGACAGCAATGATCAAAAGAAGATCTGTAAAACTATTAAAAATTGTTTTAGTTGAAGGAAATGGGAATGTTCATCCTTCAGAAGATAAAACTGGGAGGGTAGGAGAATGAGTCACTAGCTAGCTGTGCTTAAGTGTCTGAAGGATTGTCTTTTAGAAGAGAAGTTAGAAACAAGAAAATAAATAAAAAATTTATATTAAAAAAAAAAAGAAAAGAAGTTAGATTTGTTCTGTTTGGTCAGAGATGTCAGAACAAGGACCAATGAATAGTTGTAAAAGAAGAAAATCTAGGCTTGGAGTCAGGAAAGCAATTTCCTAGAAATGACAGCTGTCCAATAGTGGAATGAGCTACCTTGAGAGATAGTAGGTTCCCCTTTCTTGAAGGTCTTAAAACAGAAGCTGGATGATTCCTTGTTGGGTGTGTTGGAAGGGAGGATTTCTCTTAGGGTATTGGTGGATACCCTAGACTAGGTAGTTTAGACTAGAGGATTGCTGAACTTCCTTCTGATCATATAATTCTGGGATTCTGGGACCTCCTCTGCTGAAATAGTGTTTTAGAACAAAGGGTTACCATCACAATGTGGTAACATTTGTTTGTTGACCTTTAGCAGGGGAAATTTTTAAAAAATTAATTAACTAATTAATTTTTAGTTTTCAACATTTACTTCCTCAAGATTTTGAGATGTAAATTTTCTCCCCCTTCCTCCTCTCCCTCCAATATGATATTGGTTCTACATATACATTCATATTAAATGTATTTTCACTTTAATCATGTTGTAAAGAAGAATTAGAACCAACAGGAGGGACCATGAGAAAGAAGAAACAAACAAAAAAGAGCAAATTGTATGTGTCAATCTGCATTCAAACTCCATGGTTCTTTTTCTGGACGTGGACAGCGTTTTGGTCATGAGTCTTTTGGAGTTGTCTTATATCCTCGCATTGCTGTGAAGAGCTAAGTGTATCAAAGTTAGTCATGGCACAATGTTAGCAGGGGCTATTTCACCGAAGTTAATGTGAAGCCGTTTGGTTGGCTTGCTTGGACTGCTGTTGAGGATCCTGCATCCTTTGGAATACAATGCAATGGAATCCAGGAGGTCTGTCTTTGCCCCTAGTTAGTTATGTGGTTTTGGAGAAGCCATTGAATTTCTCATAACCCAAACTTATCTTTTTTCAGATGAGATAACAGGGCCAGTTGTCCTTTTGAGCTCTCACATTATCTAATTCAACATGGACTTGAAGATTTACTCTTTAGATGGAATTTCAGAGACCTTAAGGAATAGAAGAGTCCTTTGTGCATGTAAACCTAAAGTTACCACTCAGAAAAATGATACCAAGAGTTTGAACAACAAGAATAGTTGAATTCCATTCTCTAATAATAAGAGCTAACATTTACATAGCACCTATTGTGGGCCAGGCTCTGTGCTAAGCTCTTTACAATTATCATCTCCTTTGATTCTCACCATACGCCCTAGAAGGAGTTGCTATTATTATCCCCCTTTTACAGTTGAGGAAACTGAGTCAAAAAGGGGTTAAGTCAAGTAAGAGGTCACTCAGGTTTCTGAGAGTGGATTTGACTTTAGGTCTTCCTGACTCCAAGTGCACTACCTAGCTGCCTTAGTGAAAGCAGGAAAGTGGACTGATATTTTAGAAAGATTTGCAAAAAGTAAGAGTTGATAACAGAAAGATTTCCAATAGAATGTAAACTGTGAGAAGTGACTGTTTCATTTTTGTCTTTTTATCTCTAGTACTGAGCAGTTTAACATATTTCCTGGCATATGTTGGTTGATTGATTGAT
The DNA here is from genome assembly GCA_028646575.1 of Pseudocheirus occidentalis. Classification (NCBI taxonomy): domain Eukaryota; kingdom Metazoa; phylum Chordata; class Mammalia; order Diprotodontia; family Pseudocheiridae; genus Pseudocheirus; species Pseudocheirus occidentalis. Next base: position 302,254,141 of record CM053594.1, on the reverse strand, counting down.
TAAATTCTGGAAAAAGCACTGTATTTGGGAGCAGGGTATCTGAATCTGAATTGTAGCTCAGCCACTTACTTATTGGATGAACATAGACCCCTCTCCAGGTTTCAAGGAGGATAAGTAACTCTCCCACTCTCCCACTGCCAGTTAATATCTGTTCAGTAAAATCTTGACAATCAGAATGCCTGTGAATGGATTATTCTGGTGAATTTAATTTCCTGGTTCAGAGGACCATAGGATTCTTGAATTAGAAAATCATCCAGGCCAACCTACCCCCTCATTTCACACTTGAGGGAGCTGAGTTCCAGAGAATATGAGTGCTGGCCAAGGTCACAGTTTACATCTGTCAAATGCAAAGACTGGACCAGATGATCACTAAGGTGCTTTATGGCACTAAATATTCCATTCCTCTATGATATGCTGAAGCGCTCAAAGATGGCACCTGCATACTTCTTATAGCATTAAGGCAGAATTTTTCATTTATCCTTCAGGTTTCTAACAAAACACCTTTGTAGTAATCTGTCCCTTTCTATATTCCAGGATGAGTTCTGCAGGATGTCACCAGTGTCGGTTTGTTGAGAAAATTATTCCTTGTTCAACAGTTGTGGCAACTAGGCTCATTAGTGAATGTTTAGAGGAGTTACTGTCTTTGACTATCCACTGGAAAAGGGACATTAGGAGAAGCAAATTAGATTGGAAGGTCAAACTAAGGCACTAGTATGCAGTTAGAAAACATCATAGCCCTTTGGGCAGATTTCAAAACTAGTAAGTATATGATGAACACTTTTAGGCAAGACACGTTATGCTGGGAGCTAAGGCAGACAGGAGAGGAACATACAAGACATTGTCTCTAACCCTGAAGTATTTATAGTCTAGGCAGGGAGACAGAAGTGACATTCATGAAAATGTTTACTGACAAACTGTGTAATACAGCTATTTGACTCAAGAGTTTGAAAAAGACTTAAGAAAAAAAGAGTTTGAAAAAGAATAGGAATAATTGGGAGGTTTTTGTCTTAAGAGATGAGAAGGATTTAAATAAGTATAAGGGAGAGGGAAGATGTATGAAGAAGGGGAGGAATGAACAAAGTTGTGGAAATGGTAACACACATGGATTATGTGGAGAATGCAGAGAGTAGGCTTACCTTAATGAAACAAAGGTACATATTGGAGAATAGTGGATAATAAGCCTGGATGGGTAGAGTGGGGCCAGAAATTGAAGGAACTTGAATGTCAGGAAGAAGTGTTTAGACTGGATACAATGACGGGCCCAGCAAGAGGAAAGTAGCATTTTACATGTGTAATCAGAAAGAATATTGGATCTGAATCAAAGGATCTAAGTTCAAATATTAGTTTTTTACTTATGTCAGGGTGACCCTGGGTAAGCGCTTTACCTCTCTGGCCCTCAGTTTCTCCATCAGTATTGCATGGGTATATTCAGAGAGACCCCTTCTCCTCTTTGTTGGCTCTGGTGTGAATTCATCCCATGGAACAATGGTTCTCAACCTTCCTAATGCCGTGACCCTTTAATACAGTTCCTCATGTTCTGGTGACCCCCAACCATAAAATTATTTTCATTGTGTTCATAACTGTAATTTTGCTACTGTTATTAATCTATCTGATATGCAGGATGCATTGTCATTGTTACAAACTGAACGTGACCCACAGGTTGAGAACTGCTGCCCTAGAACACGCCCAGAATTGAGTCCCATTCCAGGTCAGCACATACAGAACTAGAAGAGGCCCAGATGACTGGAATTAATGGTGGGTGGGGTCTCTCCCCCATTATATTCATTACATGTAAAATGAGTGGTAGACTAGGGGTTCTCTAGGTCCTGAATCCATGATCCTATAGGATAATTTCCAAAGAATCCCCTGAATTCAGAAAGCAACAAAAAGCTCCCTTTCCACTCTCATACTCCCATTCTCCTCTACAATTCTCAAACCTAATAGTTTTGTCAGAATTAGATGCTTCACAACTAATCGTGTTTTCTATTGGGAAGATAAATGTTATTTCCCTAATACACAAAGGAGACAGTTTGGTACCATAAAACATAAGTGAGGTTTTCTCACTTAAATACAGACTTGGTGGAGGAGTTAATTTTGGGGTTAGTGATAGTTTGTTGAGGCCTAGATAAAGGATTTTGAACTGCACAAAATAGCAAGATGAACTAGGTCTATGCAATGAGGCATCATTACTATCAGATGTATTGCCTGTCAGAAATTGGGAGTTAAGTACTTAAGCTCCTTTAGGCTAATGCATAAATGATAAACCATGTTTTCTTAAGTAAAGCTGCCATTGTTGCTGATTCATTTTCCCTACAAGTTTTCCAAATATTTTTAAGAGGAAGAAAATAAGAACAACAATCAACAAAAGTTTCCCTGCCTGATATAAATATGCATCAACAATCACTGTCAATGTGTAAGCAGCTGGAGCTTGGCAAGTCTATTCTTCTAGAAAGGAAGACTTCTGTGAGTGGAAAACAAAAAGGTGTATTATATTTTAAATGTCTACCCACAAGTTCTAAAATTTTAAAAAAATGTTTACAGACAAGGCAAAGGGATTCTGTAGGCACAGCTGGCACGTACTGGACTGGGTCACTTGTCTCAGCTTCAATCTGAGTGAGATATGTCAACTGCACATTTGTGTGTGAAGGCTTCAACTGGTTTATTGGGCTCACTCATTTGTATCCCTGGAAGTCTTAGACACCCCCACCCCACCCCCAAAATTCAGAAATTTCAGAAAAGTCCCTGAGTCTTGAGAGACGAAAAAGATTTATCCACTATTGAATGGGCATCCCCTCCCTTTCTCTTTCCTCTTTCCTCCTCTCTCTCTTCTTTGTGGCCATTGAAGGAAGGGAAAATGAGAAGGTACAAAGAGCACTGGCAAAGTGCATATTCCTTCCCTTAGATCCGAAGATAGTGAGCTCTGAGGAAGGGAAAGAGAAGAGAAGATGAAGAGGAGAGACGTTAATTGCCAATTACATGCCAGCCTTCTAGTGTAATGTAGAGGCTGGTGGTATTACACTTTACTGAGAGAAGAGAGGTTTACATCAGAGGCTGTCTACCTTGATGAGCACTCAGCACTTTCCCCTTATAGGCCAAAGCCACACACACAATTAATACTCATTAAGTTATGAAACAGAACTAGAAAACAGCTACCCCAAGCTCAAGCACTTACAGCTCAGAAGTGGGGCCCTTTGTGCTATTACTGGAATATCAAAAATAGGTATAGAGCAGAGTAAGATGTAATTAATGGAATGAAGGAATACTAATTGATCCTGGCCATCTGAAAGTCTCAGTATACTTACTGATGCCCTCCTTACCCCATCCAATAAGACAGATGAAGGGAGAGTTGGTGCATGATTTTCTGCTTGCAGATGATTGTGCACTCAGTGCAGCCTCTGAAGCTGAGATGCAACAAAGAATGGATCAATTATCTGTTGCTTGTGCTAATTTTGGCCTAACAATTAACATCAAGAAAATACAGGTGCTCCATCAGCCACCACACCATCCATAAGTGGAACCATTAATTAGAGCAAATGGAAGAGTTTTGAATGCTGTGGATTAGTTCACTTACCTTGGCAGTTCACTTTCTAGGGATGTACATGTTAATAATGAGTTTGACTGACTCATTGCCAGAGATAACTCTGAAACTGACCTCTTTGTTGTATGCCTGTGAAACCTGGGCAGAATACTAATGCTGTGCCAGGAAACTGAATCGCTTCCATTTGAGTTGGCTTAGGGAGATTCTGAAGATCACCTGGCAGGACACTGAGGATCTTTCTTGACCTAAACTGCCAAAAATTCAAACTCTTGTGCAGAGAATGCAACTGTGGTGGGCTGGCTACATTGTTTAAATGTCAAACATACCCTTTTATGGAGAACTCACACAAGGCAAGGGCTCACATGGAGGTCAGAAGAAGCAATACAAGGACACTATTAAGGTCTCTCTTAATAACTTTGGAACTGGTTGAGTGACATGGGAGACGCTGGCATAGGACTGCCCAACATGGCTTGCCCTTATCAGAGAAGGTGCTGTATTTTCTAAGCAAAGCAAAATTGCAGTAGCTCAAAAGAAATGTGAGATGCACAGATTTAGAGGATCCACCCTGCATGTTCACATGGACTATTTGTGTCTGACCTGTGGCAGAGCATTCTGAGTTCATATTAGTCTGACCAGTCACAGTCACACTGGAACTTGATTCTAGTGTAGTGATGTCATTTTGGTTCTCATCAAGAACAAAAGACAACGACCAACCATAGGGCACAGGTAGCACCATCCTGAGGTCCTCATTCAGCAGAGTCTATTCATAACAATCACAAATCCACTGAGGTTACTGATTTAACAACCAGGATTACTGATGTCCAATTAGAAAGAGGATGCTATTAGATACAGGACACCCTGATAGTAGTGAGAAGTAACATCTAACAAAGAAAACAGAAGAGTTATTAAAAGCAGTCAGAGGTAGCGCAGTGAAAAGATCACGGGTCCTGGAGTCAGGAGGACCTGCGTTCAAATTCGGCCTCAGACACACGACACAAAAAACTAGCTGTGTGACCTTGGGCAAGTCACTTAACCCTAATTGCCCTCCATAAAAAAAAGCAAAAAACAAAAGCAGTCAGAAAAACCCTTAAAGCGCAGAGTTCTAAGGATGTTTAATGTAGGGACAAAGCATTATTCACATCTTAATAATCCAGGAGGAATCTATTTATCTTTAGATTCTTTGCCTACAGAATTCTAATGTAGTATTACTATCTAGCACTTTGTAGCATGGTACAAATATGATACTCATAAAAACTTAGTCATTGATAAAAAGTTATATTATGTATCATGTCATTGGCTCAAATGTAATATAATTTAGAAAGTTTTCTGTTAAATGGTTGTTGCTGTTCAGCCATGTCTGATTCTTTGTGACCCCATTTGGGGTTTTCTTTGCAAAGATACTGTAGTGGTTTGCCATTTCCTTCTCCAACTCATTTTGCAGATGAGGAAACTGAGGCAAACAGGGTTAAGTGACTTGCCCAGGGTCACACAGCTATCTGAGGCCAGATTTGAACTCATAAAGATGTGTCTTTCTGACTCCAGGTCCAGCACTCTCTACATCACACCACCTAGCTCAGTGGTTCTCAACCTCTGGGCCACAACCCCTTTGGGGGTCGAATGACCCTTTCACAGGGGTCACCTAAGACCATCAGAAAAGACATATTTACCATGGCCTTAGGAATTGAGACACTGCTCCTCTATCTGTCTCCAGGCGGGTCCACTCACATGCACATACACCCACATACGAGTATTAAAGGGTCCTGGCATTAGGAAGGTTGAGAATCAGAGTTAAAAACTAATGTGTTTAACCACTTTTAAGCACTGGTTAAACTTTAGGCCTTTAACCACTGGTTAAACACTAAAATAAAACCTCTGCTTTGTTATTTAGAGTAGCTTTAATTATTTGTAAAATTGGTATAAATGGATTCTTTTCCTTCTTTGACAATCCCAGAGTGTTTTGCTGGGCATTGCTGTTTACTGAGTAGTTAGTAATTCCCTATCCATTTAAGAAGCATCCAGTACAGTGAAAGGTGCTGTGAAAAGCAGCTAAAATGTAGAAAACACAGAATTTACTGCATGGAGAAATATGACGTATACTCAGGGATTAGTTGCATAGTAGTATAAGATAGGTGGGTCTTCACTATTTCATACCTGGTCTGTCCACTTTTCCCCTCTACATTTCCTCTCTTCTTTCTCCTTTCCTCAGAGTGGGTTGTCTACCAGAGCTAAGGGAGGAATGTTCACTTTGAAAATGCTCTTTGTTAGCAGAACCAGGAAAAATTTGTCCATGATCACAGACACATCACATGTGTGATGACCGACCTTGATAAACTGAACTCTTCTCAGCAACACACAGCTATAAGACAACTCTACAAGTCCTAGGATGGAAGGAGATGTCTACATTCAGAGAAAGATCTAGAGGGACCAGAGTTTGAATGGAGACTGAAGCAACCTACATGCTATTGTTCTTTTTCATGTTTGGTTTTGTTTCTCTTTTTCCCATTGTTCACTTCATTGGATGATGAAACTGAATCTTGTAAACTAAAAATAAACAAATCAATGAAAGAAAAAAAAAAGAAAATGCTATTCGTTTTTTTCCCTTTTTCACTTACTTCAACTTTTAGCTCAATGGCCACAAAAGTGAAAAAAGAGGAGGAAAGAGGAGAGGGGAGGGAAGGAAATGCTCATTTAATTGTCTGCAATCAACTAATGAACAATATTTGTCAAATACCTACTATGTGCCAGGTATTATGCTAGGTTGTACTGGGAATACAAAAATAAAATAATTTCTGATCTCAAGGAATATAAACAGAAGAGATACAGATTTATTATAGGAGTAAACATGAGGAAGTTAAGGAAATAGTGGTTCTTTTCTCCACCAGGTCTCAAGGCCATATATTCCAAAAAACCCTCAATCCTTTCCTTTCTTTTTAATTTAAATTTTATTTTTTAAATGAATAGAAATCTATTTTTCCCTTTGCCCACTCTTCCTTCCAACCCATGAAAAAGAAAAGAATCCTTGAAAAATTATACCAAGTTAAGTAAGGACAAATTCATTCATTGGGCACGTCCAAAACTTATGCCTCATTTGGTGACTTGAGTCCCCCTACCTGTCAAGAGATAGCATGCTTTATCATTGGTTCTCCAGAGTCATGGATAATCATTGAGTTGATCAAAGTTTTCGAAGTTTGTTTTTACTGTGTTGTTTTTATTGTATAAATTTGTTCTGGTTCTGCTAATTTTGTTCTTTTATCAATTTATATGTCTTCAAAATTAAAAAAAATTATATTGATGTCATGGTATTAATTAGTCTTCTGGTTCTGTTCATTTCATTCTATTCACACAAATCTCTCCGTGCCTCTTCGAAATCATATTTTTTCTTACTTCTTATGACACAGTTTTTCATCATATTCATTTGCCACGATTTGTTCATTCGTTCCCCAATTGATGAGCTTTTGTTTCCAGTTCTTTTGCCACCACAAAAAGAGCTGCTAAAAAAAGTTTTGTTCACATAGGACCTTTTCTTATTTCTTTGATCTCTTTTGAATATAAGTCCAGCAGTGGTATAGCTAGGTTAAAGGACGTACACTGTGTATAAGTCCAGAATATTGTATCCATTCATTTCACCATCAACAGTGTATCAATGTACCTGTTTCTCCAAAGCCCCTTCAACATTTGTCATTTTTCTTTTTTGTCATCTTTGCCAATCTGACAGGTGTGAGAAAACAAAATTACTTCAATCTTCCTCACCTATAATGCAAAGGGAATGAACTTTCCAATTATTAGTGACTTGGAGCATTTTTCAAATGACTATAGATAGCCTGATAGCCTCAATTCTTTCCTTTATAGCTACATAGTAGTGAGGTAGCATGGCCCAATGGAAAGAAAACTGTCTCTCACAGGGCAAGGCTCCAAATCCTGTCCCCGATGATGACTATGTATTTGACCTTGGTCGGTTAATCTTCCTGGTTTAAAGGGGGATTGGACTAGATGATCTTTGAAATTCCTAGAGGTAGCCCTTTGATGCTAAATCACCCTTTTTGATTTTCAACCCCCCAGAAACCCACCCTTTAGAGTTCCCATCCATGCCCCTTTCTGCATATAAGATCCCATCTTCTCTCCATCTGGTAGGAATGCCCTAGCACAGACTTGCTCTGTGGTGTCTAGTGGTTAGGATTCGGTGCTCTCACCACCGCATCCCGGGTTTGATTCCCGGTCAGCGAACCATAAAAATGAAGAGGAGCCCAAAGAGGGTTAGGGATGCCTGAGACCCCAAAATACCAACATACCGGGTCCTGCGGAAAGAATTCCACTCAAGTCTTCTCAGCCAAGGAAAAAGTAAAGTTTATTGAAAGTTCAAGTTCGTCAC
>CM053594.1:302227368-302245734 GCA_028646575.1 Pseudocheirus occidentalis | reverse complement strand
TTTTTTTTTTTTTTACTAAAGAGGTCATTCTCTTCATTATTTCTTATTAAGCCTTAATTACTGAATTAGCATTGCTTCAGTCAAACTGAGACCTGTTAAAGATCTTAGCTTGAAAAGGCCAAATTTCCCTTCTGCATCCTGGACCATCTGCAGGCATTCTAATCACTGGACCCAGATGGCTCTGGAGGTGAAAGTGAGGTCGGTGACTTTGCACAGCTCTCCTTCACTTAAATCCAATTCACTGCATGCCATGGCATCACATGAAATCCTGATAGTCCTCTTTGAGCATGAAGGAAAAACAACACCAGGAGATACCAGTCTTACTTCCCCTTATATTAACGCTCCTTTTAGCCCCTTAGGGCTCAGTTGAGTGAGAACCAACTTGTATCTGAGAACCAAGTTTTACATGCCCAAACAGATTTACATGGTGGGCAGGCAACCATATTCTAGTTCTCCATAGGTTACCTCTTATTAGCCTTCACGCATGGCTGGGACTCATAAGACGCAATCTTCTAGAATTATAGGACTAGACCCTGAGGTAGCAGCTATCCCTCTGGGGACTCAACCTGTGAATTATTGTCCAGATTAGAAGAAATAGCCCACAGGGTGTGATGAATGCAATTAAAAAAAAGTTTTTAAAAATGATCAATATTGATGAGATATAGGCTCTGGGGACCCCCCCCCTTGAGGTCTCCTTGAATCTTTGAGGTACATGCTCTGGGAAACCCCTTGAATTCTGATTGAATCTTTCCACTTGATGAGGCATTTACAGAAGCCATAAGTATTTCACTGTGGCTGGGCCCAAACCTCTGTTACTAGCCTGGCCCTCCATTGTCCATCTGCTTTCCACCCTTGAACCTATCAAAATATCAATCTACTCTTGCACTGACCGCATTAACTCCTCCTCAAGACCCTCCCCAAACTCCTCCTCCAGATCACCCCTAGATTCCTCTGTATATAAGACCCCATCTTCCTTCCATGTGTGTGAGAGCACCAGACTATGCCCTAGCAGAAACTTGCTGTGTGAGAGGGCCATAGAATGACCTAGCATAGACTGGCTCCTTAAGAGTCTACCCCATATGGTGAACTTGAACTTTCAATAAACTTTTCTTTGGCTGAGAAGACTTGAGTCGAATTCTTTCTGCAGGACCCGGCATGTTGGTATTTTGGGGTCTCAGGCAACCCCAACCCTCTTTGGGTAACCTCTTCAAATATTACTATGATTAGCCTCCTTGATGCCTCTATCTCCCAGCTAGTGAATTTGAATTTTGGCCCAGCTATATAAATGGCCTACATCAAAACACATTTTATTGGGAGCCTTGCTAATGTCTTCAGTAATTCCCCATCCATTCAAATATTTAGGGTTGAATAGTGGTTGGCTTGCCCTTGTGGGCTGAGGAGATGGTGTATTTTTTGCGAGGACAATATGTCATTACATATTAGCATAAATAACATTTTTATGAAAAATAATCTTAAAAAATAGAAGCATGGCATTGTTTTACATATTTTTGCAAATCTCTTTAATGTCTGGTTTAATAGAAGACAGCTGGATTTTCATATCTGCTTTTGCACATGATCCATTGTGATATGTTGTTTTGGTTAAAGTATGTGGAGAAAGTCTGGCCTCATACAGATTCATAGTTGGAAAAAGGAAGGGTACTGTAAATAGGCAAATCATATCTTAGTATTATTTTGAAAATGTATTTGACTTTGTGAATCCCCTGAAAGAGTTTGGGGATCCATTGGTCTGTAAAACACACTGAGAGCTGCTGGTGAAGACCAAGGTCTCTAGTTACATGGAATGAAAAACTTTTTTAGAATCTTACCATTTACAACATTCTTATAACAATGCTTGGAATTTCCCTAGCATCTGTTTCTGATCAACTTAAAGGGATTAATAGATAGAATCTAATTATCCTTATACTTTACTTGGCGATTCAGCCAGGCATAGTGGATAGAGAACTTGGTTCAGTTCCTTGCCTATGACACATACTAGCTGCATGATCCTGGGTGAATCACTTAACCTCTCAGGGCTGCAGGCAGCTTTCTGACACCATAAATTACTGGCCAAAGGCATTGGTGAAGAAAGTTTCCATACCCTTGAAGTTTTCCCACGTTGATGAAATCACAGGCTTGAATTCCCCTCTCCCCCACTACTGCTTCCTCTCCTCTCCCCCCATTCCACCCCCAATTCCCATGGTAGGCAAAGTGAAAATATTCTATTAGAAATGAAGAATGTTTGACTAATGTGAGGTATGTCTCCAGTCGTACCTTGAGTTTGTACCTAAAACTCGGGGCTTCCTAACTTTCCATCCAATTCCTCCTTTGTTGGTCCAGTTATACCTATGGTCAGAGCTATCCAAGGGAAGACTGATCAAGTACATTGGGTTAATTGGCCCAAGGCCAATTTTCCACTACTCTTGAGTACCAATAATTGGCTACATGATACAAGAATAGTTTTCAGGAGTCTATACTTACAGCTATAAGTATTAGGATTCAGCACTTTCATAAGTTTCCACCCTACTTAACCTTCTAAATAATTATAGTGATAAGGGCAGCTAGGTGGCACAGTAAATAGAGCATGAGCCTGGAGTCAGGAGGACCTGAGTTCAAATCTGGCCTCAGATACTTGACACATCTACTAGCTGGGTGAATTTGGACAAGTCACTTAACCCCAATTGCCCTACCCTCCACCTCCAAAAAAAAGGCAAAAAAAATTTTTTATTGTGATAGCTGCAATATAGGAAAATGACGTTCTGTAGTGGTTAATACATTTAATGCATTAAAAAATATTTACAGAGAACAAGCTTTGTGTAAGTGCTTGTGTGGAGGAGGAAGGAAAAGGGGTGGTTTTGTTGTTCACTCATGTCTGACTTGGTGATGCCATATGGGGTTTTCTTGGCAAAGATACAACCGTTTCCTTCTCCAACTCTTTTTACAGATGGCAAGCTGAGGCAGATGAGGTTAAATGACTTTCCCAGGGTCACACAGCTAGTAAGTGGATTTATAAGACTAGTAAAGGTGGATTTGAACTCGTCTTCCTTACTCTCTAGAACAGTGGTTCTCAACCTTCCTAATGCCATGACCCTTTAATACAGTTCCTCATGTTGTGGTGACCCCCCCCACCATAAAATTATTTTCATTGCTACTTCATAACTGTAATTTTGCAGCTGTTATGAACTGTAATGTAAATATCTGATATGCAGGATGGATTTTCATTGTTACAAATTGAACATAACCCACAGGTTGAGAACCACTGCAAAACACCAGTCTTAATCCCAAATCACTCTGGCTCATTGATTGGCCAACAATAGGTCCCAGGCCAGGTCCCACTCTTCATTTTTCCAGCTGAGATTGGCTCAGAATATATGTAAATAACAGTAATTCTTTCTGTTTTGGCCAGAAACTCTAAGGGTTTTCACCTCCCAGATTGGATTTTCTTTTTGCTTTTGATTAGGTAAAGAGGTCATTCTTTGTCATTTTTCATAAAGCTTTAATCACTGAATGAGATTTGTTTCAGTCAAATTGAGACCCGTTAAAGACCTTAGCTTAAAAAGGCCAAATTCCACCACTGCATCCTGAACCATTTCCAATTTTCCTGACCTATATCTGGCCACTTGACCCAGATGGCTCTGGAGAAGGAAGTGAGGTTGGTGACTTTGCACAGCCCTCCCTCACTTGCATGGCATGGCTTCACCTCCCTGATGCCATGGTCCTCTTTGAGAGCTAAGGACAAGCAATAACCTGCCTTTCTAACCACTGGGCCACCTGGCTGCCCATGGAGGGGTGGAGAAGTTATATCCTATTAATAGGAAGGAATAGACATTATTTCCAGTTCAGACAGCAGATTTTTCTCAGTACATGCTATTGATAATCAAATACTAGCCTGGTTTGGCTAGTATTTATAATAGTGACCTTCAAGTTTTGCATTCTTTCCCATAAAATGGGTACTTTATAATAATACTAATAATTTTATTATTATTATTATAATTCCAATTTTATAGGTCAAGAAACAGCCTCAGAGATGTTAAGCTTTCCAGAGTCACACAGCAGGCAGAGGTGGGATTTGAATGCACCAATGTTGTACTCTCCCCATTAAACAGCAGGATTTCTTTTCTTACTTGCTAGATAAATGTTTCTTTGGTTTCCAAGCCGTGTCTTTCTATAGGAACTGTTCCCTGATGCTTGAGTTTGTAAGAACCTTTGTTGTGTAGATTTCACAGTAACACTTTGTTTCCCTCTAATTTACCTGTCTATTGATATTGCATTATTATAACTTGTCTGTGCTGATGCTTTATTCTGTTGCTATACTGTAAGTTTTTTGAGGACAGACACAATCTCTTATCCAAACTTTAGTTCCCCCAGTGTCTGGCACTGCTTTTCTTTTCTTTTTTTAAAAATTTTCGAAGGGGGGGGGTAGGCAATTGGGGTTAAGTGACTTACCCAAGGTCATATTGCTAGGTTTTTTTTTTTGTTTGTTTGTTTGTTTGTTTGTTTGTTTTTTGGTATGTGTGTTAAGTGTCTGAGGCTAAATTTGAACTTAGGTCCTCCTGACTCCAGGGCTGGTGTTCTATTCACTATGCCACCTAGCCGCCCCTGGCACTGCTTTTCTAATGTTTATTGTATTGAATTTAGTTGTTATTCAGTTGTTTTTTAAGTTCTGTCCAACTCCGTCACTCCATTTGGAGTTTTCTTGGCAAAGATACTAGAATGGTTTGCTATTTCCTTCTCTTGATCATTTTACAGATGAGGAAACTGAGGCAAACAGGCTAAAGTGATTTGCTCAGGGCACGAAGCCAGTAATTATTGTCTGAGGCCAAATTTGAACTCATGAAGATGACTTTTCCTGACTCCAGTCCCAGAGTTCTGCCCACTGCACTACCTGCCTGTTCCTTATACCCCCATTTCTATCTGAGTTTGACACCACTGTCCTAGAGTTCTGGGCTGGAGTCAGGAAGACCTGAGTTCAAATCAGACTTCAGATACTTAGTAGTTGTGTGACTCTAGGAAAATCAGCTTAACTGCTTTAGTTTCCTCAAACGTAAAATGGGAGTTAATAACAATACCCACCTCCCAGGTGAGGATCATATGAGATATTTGTAAAATGTTCCACACATTGCCTAGCCCTAGTGTGGAGGTTTAGGGTTTTGGCGTGCTCAAGTCCCCAAAATACCAACATGCCGGGTCCTGCCGAATGAATTTGACTCACGTCTTCTCTCAGCCAAAGTAAAGCAAAGTTTATTAAAGATTAAGCTTAATGGTAAGTATATGAGATGCTTGTATTGGACCAGCAGCCAGAATAATGTGACACAGAATGAGTATGGGCTGGATAATTCAGGGCTACCTCATGGAGGCAAGATGGATCTTATATACAGAAAGACTGTGGGAGGGATCTAGAGGTGGTCTAGAGGAGAGGTTTGGGAAGGGTCTTGAGGAGGAGTCTAAGGAAGATATTTGATGGAACTGAGGTCAGACTGCAGGAATGGGGTTAAGGGTGGGAAGTAGCTGAAGGCTAGCTGGAGATGGAGGGCTAGGCTAGTTTAAGGGTAACAGGTTTGGGTATAGGTATTTTGATAGGATTAGGGGTGGGAAGTAGCTGGGCTAGGTTAAGAGTAACAGAGATTTGGGCCTGGCTTATAATGAAAGGTTTATGGCCTCAGGCAAAGGCCTCATCAAGTGGGAAGATTCAATCAGGAGTTCAAGGGGTTTCCCAGAGTCTGTACCCTATCATTAGCACATAGTAGGCAGATACTGACAATATGAATAAACTGTGCTGGGATAGGCTACTTGAAATTGAAAGCTTTAAACTTTTGGCCAAATTTGCTACTGCCTTATTTTATTTATAAATTATATAATAGGTGGTAGAGGCTTCTGCCCAGCTCTAAATGGATTTGTAATGACATAACCTGGATCATTAGACTTTTTGATTTCTTGCCAGTGCCTCACTTCATAAGTTTTAAAAATGAGGTGACTCAAGAACCTTTGAAGTGATAGCCTAGAGATATTTAAGCTGTGTCCATACCTGCAAAGTAAAGTAGGTAATGAAGGCAATCATCCGATTCAAGAAAAACTCCTGCTTTTACCCCAACATATTTGATAACTGCTCTTAATTCTAGTTTATTTTGAGAGTGTGGCCACAGCCTTATCAGAACTCCTACAGTAGCAGTAGGGTGTAGCATCCCTTTCTGGGGCTACTTCCCTAAACAGTACTTGTATTGGTGGATGGTTGGAGGGTTGAGCTTCCAGCATGTAGCTGCTACTCGCTCTCAGGGTCTGAGGTGTGACCTGGAGAGGCTGGATTTCTGGGGCTGTTGGATTCCTGTCCCTAAGATCTTGGCCTCTAACACGTGAACCTTCATCTTAGTTGCTTTCCAGGGTGTGCCCTCAGTTTCTCCTCTGTCTCCCTGCAGTTTCCAGCTCTAGCTCCCCTAAATGTATTATCTTCCTCTTTAAGAATGTAAGTTCCTTGAGGTCAAGGATTATCTTGCTTTGTTGTTGTTCCATATCTAACCATATTTGTATCCTTAGCTGCTTAGCACAGGGTCTGACAAATGTTTTTTCATTCATTATCAACCAGTAGCCTAAATTAACTCATAGCCAAGATATTTTCTACAATGGTGTAATGGTAAGGGAATTTGAAGATCTTCCCTGCCCCTTAATGGGCCTCACCTGGAGCCCAACAAGAGAAGCTTGCTTGGGGGAAGCTTGTTTTTCAGGAAGGCCCACACCTTGTTCCTTCATAATTAGGCAATGGGGAAGCTTGTCATATTTTCTGACCCTGGGGAAGGCTCCCCAGGGACACACACACACACACACACACGTATATACACGTGTGTACATATATGCGCACACACACACACACACATATACCAGGTGAGGTTTTGCTCCTTGGGGCTTACTTATGGGAAGAGTTGTGTGATTTGGCCAGATGAGACTCTGGGTAGCCAGTTGAGCCCCCTGGCTTCGAAAACCCAGATGGTGGTGGTTCTCTCTCTGGTGACTAACTGTACGTATGTGATGGTTAGATAGCTAGAAGCCCTGTCTGTCAGTTTGTTGAATTGTTCTATTTTCTCTGTCTATATTTTTGTCTGCTTGTAATTTGTGTTTGCATTTTCTGAAGTTCAGGGTGCTGACTTTTTCCCCTTAGCTAAGTGAATTTTATATATATATCTATATATGTATGTATGTGTATGTATATATGTGTTTATATATGTGTATACACACACACATATATGTTTGATTAAAGTAAGATTCTTAACCCTTTTTGAGTTGCTTTCCTTTAGATAAGCAGATCCAAGAACCTGTGCTAGCAGCTACCCTGAGTATGCTAGGGTGCTTGCTGTGTTACAAATGGTACAGTAAGAAGGGGGCAGCCGGGTGTCACAGTGGATAGAGCACTGCGCCTGGAGTCAAGAAGACTCATCATGAGTTCAGGTCTGGTCTCAGACACTTACTAGCTGTGTGACCCTGGGCAAGTCACTTCACCTTATTTACCTCAGTTTCCCCAGCTATAAAAGGAACTGGAGAAGGAAACAGCAAACCACTCTAGTATCTTTGCCAAGAAAACCCCAAACGGGGTCACAAAGAGTCCGACATGACTGACACGACTAAACAAGGAGTTAATTTAGGTTACTGGCTGATGATGAATGAAAAAGCATTTTTAAGCCCATATTACGTGCCCGGCACTGTGCTAAGCAGCTGAGGATATGAATACAAGTAAGAAAGACAGTCCTTGACCTCAAGGAACTTACATTCTAGAGAGGAAGACAATATATTTAAGGAAGCCAGAGGTAGAAACTGCAGGGAGACAGTGGGTAAACTTAAGTTGTATCCTTGAAAACAACTGAGATGAAAGCTTGGGACACTCCTTTCTCTTTTGAAATGGAAAATATGAAGATAAATCCTTTCCAAATGTATGTTGTGATCCAGACGGTCTTTATCAGAACTCACATGCATAGATATGTGTGTGTGCTTAGATTTGTGTATGTGCTTAAGTACACACAAATATGTTCATAACAGATTAACATATACTAAGACTACAGTCCTTTTTAAGAAACATGTTGCTGTGTCATTTTTTACAAAAGATACTCGAATGAACACAAGAGATTTGTGCTCTGTTTACAAAAAAGCAAATCACAATTAATGAATAAATATTTCAACCAAGAGTAACTATTGTGGACATTTGGCTGTCTAAAACTGTGTACAGTAAGCTGAAAGTTTTCAACTAAAGTGATGAGAGAAAAGGAGGTAAATTTTCAGAATAGAAAATGTGGGAAGGTTTTCCAGGTGTCATTGAAATTGTAAAGTGAAAACATTTAAAGAATAGAAGAAGCTAGATGTGGATTTTTCCATTTGGCCAAATGCTATAGATTATTTGTCAAATGAATTTGGTCTGGCTAAATCCAACCGCAGATTCTGGCAAAAGATACTACCTGTTACTTTTGAAAGAATTACAAAAGTAACTTATATTTCCAGAAAAAAGATACCCAGCATGTTCTCTTCCTGTTTTCTATTTAGATATGATCACAGAATCACAAGCTCTGTGCTGAATGGAACCTCAAAGGTCTTCCAGTTCTCTCAGTAGGCACCTGGATAAGCAATTCTCTTGTATGACCATTTATAATATTCATATCCTTCCAGACACTCTTTGATCTATGGAGTTTGACACCCCCCCCTTCCCTAAGTATGGGAAAGCATCAACTGACAAAAGAAAATGCACTTCAATCCTTGGACCAGATCAGTGTTGGTGCAAATTTATGACACGTGAAGTTATAGTACGTTTAAACTTTGGCCAAATTCTGTGCTCAAATGCTTCCAATTAACTTGTTTATTTGGAAGTTGCTACATAACTGCTTAAGTGGAACCCATTTTTTCTTTGAAGAGCTGTTTCTTTAGGTTTTCCATTTTTTAATTTTAATTTTTTTTTATGGATGGGGATTTATCAACTATCTCCAAAAAGAGATCAAGCAAGCTAAAATTTCTCCTATTTCCTTATTCAGTTATTGCATGGGTTTGAGTTGCTAGTTTGGGCTGGTTGAGGTAGCAAAGTGGATATAGTTCAAGACCTGGAGTTAGGAAGATCTTGGTTTGAACCTAGCCTCAGATACTTATTGGACAAGTCACTGTGCCTCAGTGAATTTACACACACACACACACACACACACATATATAAAATTTTTCAAAACTTAAAGTGCTATCTAGATGTTCTAACTGATAATAATAATAAAAAAATTATTATTTGCCCCTCAGATTTTAATACAAGTAGGTCCTGATGAGTGCTAATAACAAATCCTGTGAAGTGGTCACACTATTCAAATTTGCACTGTATATTTTCACTGGACTGTAATCAGTGATCATATTTGACATAATTATAACATTGAATAGTTCAAATTCAAACACATTAGAATAGGAATGGGGAGATCCTTGAGGCAGGAAAATCAACCAGAAGGATCTTGTAACAGTCTAGCGGTGACATGATGATAACCTACACCAGGGTGGTGGCAATGTCAGAGGAAAGAAGAGGTATATATAGGAGAGATGTTGTAAAGTTAAAATTAATAAGACTTAGCAACAGATTGGGGGATGACAGTGATGAGTGCAGTATGACACGTAAGTTGTAAGGCTGAGTGACTGGGAGGATGTTGGTGCCTTTGACATTAATACGGAAGTTCAGAAGAGAAGAGGATTTTTTGGGGATAATAATAAGTTCTATTTTGGATATGTTGAGTTTGAGATGCCTATGGGATATCCAGTTTGAGGGGTCCAACAGGAAGTTGGAAACAAGAGTCTGGAAATTAGTATAAGTAGGTCTAAGAATCATAAGCATAGCAATGAGAATATAAAGTAAAATAATGATTAGGGAGAAGAGAAGAGGTTCCAAGACCTAGCCCTAGGAGATACTTAGTGTTGTTAAGTGTGTGTTAAAAGAAGATCCGGAAAAGAAGAATGAGTAGTGACCAGAAAGGTGAGAGGAGAACCCAGATAGAATAATGTCACAGAAACCTAGAAAAGAAAGTATCAAAAAGGAGAGGGTAATTAATAGTGTCAAATACTACTGAGAAATCAGGAAAAAAATGAGGATTGAGAAAATGCCATTAGATTTAGCAATTAAGAGATCATTTGTAACTTTGGAAAGGGCAGATTCAGTTCATTGAGGAGGTTGGAAGCTGGATTGTAGAAAATTAAGAAGTGATTGAGAGGGAAGGAAATGAAGATACCTGTTGTAGACAGCCTTCTCAAGGAGATTAGCCAAAAAAGGGAGAAGAGATATGGGATAACAGCTCAATGCAAAGGATGGATCAAGTGAAGGTTTTTTGAAGATTGAAGAGACATAGGTATGTTGACAGATAGTAGAGAAGTAAGATAGATAGAAGTAAGTAAAGTAAACAAGCCAGTACCCAAGTAGAAATGGAAGATAAATGAGAAAGTTGGAATAATGGAGGAGGCAATCATTTGGAGAAAGTAAGACAAAATGGGATCACTGAGGGAAATGCCTGTAGAAGGGTTAACCTGGGCAAGGAGAAGGGTCATCTCTTCATGGGAGATAGGAGTGAAGGAAGAGGCAAAGGAGAAGGCCATCTGAGTAATGTGAAGTGAGGAAGAGGGGAGAAAAGAATAGTATCATTGAATTCCTTCCATTTTTTTTTCAGTGAAATATATAGTGAGGTTCTTAGCTGAAAGAGGGGGTAAGGAAGCTCTGGGAGACTTGAGGAGGTATAAGAAAGGCTTTGGAAAAGCCTCTGGTGAGTGGGATAAGGAATCAGTTAGGAAAGTGTAAAAGGATTGCCTTGCTGCAGAGAATGCCCAGTTGAGATTATGTAACATAAATTTGTAGTGTAACCTAGCCACACAATTTCAGCTTCATCCAGCCTCATCTATATGAGTGAAGGCAGTGGATGGTAGAAATAATCTAAAGCTGAGATTTGGTAGGGTAAGACTGTTGACAGGAAAAAAAGGGACTCAGAAAGACAGTGTAGAGTTGAATTGATTCATCAAGGATAAAATGATATATTTGTAATGCACTTTGCAAATGTACTGTTTAAATGCCAGCTATTATGATTGTTAACTGCTAAGGGGTGAAGATGGGGAAGTGAAGAGAGTATAGCTAGTGCACAGGTGCACCTGAAACAGAATGGAAGAGTCAAGGGATTGGAAGTCATAGTGAAGATAAAGAACAGGCTTTGGGGTTTCAAAGCAGAAGAAGAGGTGGAGTAAGTTTCAGAGTCCATGGATGTGAATTGGTGCATTTGTGGCTGATGGCAAGATCAAGAATATGAACATCTCTTTTTGTAGCTGAGGTGGAGTAGAATAATAGTTCATGAGAAACAAGTAAGTAAATTGGGGAACTGGGTAGTTAAGATATTTGAGGGAGTATCTATCTATCTATTATTTATTTGTCTATTTATATATATTTCCATCTATTTCTATTATCTATTTCCATCTATATCTATTTCTGTTCATCTATGTCTCTCTCTCTCTCTCTCTCTCTCTCTCTCTCTCTCTCTCTCTCTCTCTCTCTCTTTCTCTCTCCCTATCTGTTGAATTACCCTAGTACGAAGGCAGGAGTTGGGGAGGAGAAAAAGCTTGTCAGCCAGGCTTTCCTCTATGAGGAAAGAAGGAAATGTCCTGGAGATCAGTAGAAAACAATGAGCAGGATTTGGATTGAGTTGTAGAAATGGATTGAAGGAACCTGAAATGAGGAGAAATGACTGGCTGATCAGGGTAGAAGGAGAGCTTAGAAGTGGCCCTGGGGAATTAGAAGTATACTAGCTCCTTGACATTGACTAGTGAGTTGGGGGGAATGATTGAAACTGCAATCAGGGCTAGAAAGTTTGGCCAGCGAGACTGTGTCATCAAGAAGGAGCCAGATCTCCGTAGTGTTAGAAGATAGAGGAAGTGGAAAAAGAAAAGATTTCAGATAGAAACAGGTTTTTAAAAAAAATTTAAAGCCCTAATTCTGAATTGATTTCTTTAATCAGCTCCTTACAGGTCAAAACTCCTTCCTCCTCCTCCTGCCCATTTTCTCAGGAGGAGGTGTTATTTTTTTCCCTTTAAAATGAACCAGAACTTGTTTTTGTGTATAGATATAGTAAAATGAAATTAAAGTTCAGTTCGTTTAAAGTGGTCATATTATTTAGTCATCCAAAATCCAAGTCACATGGAAATAAGATGGCATTTCTGAATGTGATTTTTTTTTCTTCTGTCATTGTTTTTGTCTTACAAGTTCTGGGAATTTCACTGGGCAATATTTAGTACAAGATGCCAACCTCAGCATTCCGGGTCATTGACTTCCTTTTGGGTGCCTTTCTTTGCTCTCATTTGCATTGATTTTTATGCCTCTGTGTCTTTTCAGATCTACTGTGTCTTGTCATAGCATCTCCTCTTCCTTGTGCCTGAAGCAATTTTAAATGTCAAAAAAGGAATTAATTGCATTCTATACAAATCTTCCTAGACTTGGGTTCAAATTCCTGCTGTTACTTATAGCTGTGTGACCCCAGGCAAATCAATGAATCTTTCTGGGCCTCAATTTCCTCATCTGTAAAATGAGTAGGATGGACTAGATTGCGCATAAAGTCTCTTTAAATTCTAAACTTATGATGGTGCATATTCTAACTTTATGTTCTGTCACATGAGTAAGGATGTTGAGGCACAGTTATTTGACTTATTCATCTTATGCTGGGAGTTGGGGCTATCAAGGGTAGGGAGTGCCTAGTTCATAGAGACTGTAATTGATACCCTCTAAACAGTTACTCCTGGTTGGCAGCAATGCCATTCATTAGGTATGTTATCATGGGGATTCCTTTTAAGTATGTATGGTCTACTGGTCACTGTGGTTCCTGGCAACTCTCAAATATTGCAATTATTATTCGTTGGTTTTATATACTGACTTCTACTAGTCCAGTGTTGCCTCCTTTCTCTCCCTCCTCCCAGCTCTTCCTTTTGAATCTTTAGGATCAACTGTTACAAGAAGGAGATGAACTGTGACCTTACCTATTAAAGTTGAGATAGGATATAAAGAACTGTTGCTTGTGTCATGGGATATAAAGTCTGAGTACTGTGGTTAGACAGATGTCTGGTACACTGTGTGGTGCAGAGGTGTATCTACAGAGAACAAAAGCCCATGTACAAGTGGGGATAAAGAAAAGGAGAGAAAAATTGTGCAAATATATTCTGAGAGAAGCTAAAATTCTTATTTGTGTAAGGTACAAAAGGCAGCACCTACATATAGGGTCAGGACCCATAGTTCAAGAAGTGCTGAAGGAATGCAAAAAAATGAAAAAAAGTTTAAAAAGCCCAGGTATGGTGAATAGATGTCCTCTTGGAGACCGACCTTGAAGTTAAAATAACCTGGTGCATACTAAATGCATGACTCTGGGAAAATCATTTTATTTCTGTGTCCTAGGTAACTTTCTTTAAAATATTTCATCCTTTAATTAACAAACATTTATTTTTTCTCCCTCTCATTTTCTCTCTTCTCCCTCCTTCACTGGAAAAAGAAAAAAGAAAAAAAAACTCTTGTAACAAATATGCATGATCAAGAAAAACAAGTTCTATCATTGGCTAAGTTCAAAAATATCATGTCTTTCTGCAGCTTGAGTCCATCACCACTCTGGCTGGAGAGAAGTGGCACGTTCCATCATCAGACTTTTAGAGTCATGGTTGGTCATTATTATATCCATCAGAGTTTTAAGCTTTTCAAAATGTTTGTTCATTGCACAAATTGATCTCTTGGTTCTGATCACTTTACAAATCTGCATCAATTCAGGCAAGTTTCCCAAGGTTTCTCAGACACCCTCCCTTTTGCCATTTCTAATGGTGGCACAATAACAATCCATCATATTTACATGCCATAATTTATTCAGTAATTCTCCAACTGATAGGTACTTCCTCAGTTTCCAGTTCTTTGCCACCACAAAATGGTGTGGCTATAAATATTTTTGGCCATATGGGTCCTTCATCTCTTTCTTTGATCTCTTTGAGGCAAAGGCCTTAAAGAGGCATTGCCTTTTCTAAACATGGGAGTCCAAGATGCTCAGTTCTTACCTGTACCCCTTGTGGACTTCTTTGGTTTCTCACTGAGTACATGCCCTCCCCCTTTTCAACTTTCTTTTGTGTGGCATCTTCTCCTGTATATCAGAAGCCTGTTGAGGCTAAGATTGTCCTTCATTTTTGGTTATTTGTATCAGCAAGTGTCAGCCTGGTGCCCGGTGAATAGTAGATGCTTAGTAAATGTTTATTGACTGACTAAGGTGCAGAAGAGCTGCTGATCTGTATTGGTTTTCATACTGGATTTTCACAGTAAGAATTCTTCCCACTGATATTTCAAATTTTTAACTAGAACTCAGATTTTTAGAGCTAAGAGAAACTTTAGTAATTAAGTAGTCCAATCCCCCCATTTTATGGATGAGAAAATTGAGGCCCAAGACACCAAAATGACTTGTGCCAGGCTATATGGATAAAAGGGCATCTAGGTGGCATAGTGGATAGAGCACTAAACTTGGAATCAGGAATTCTCATCTTTATAAGCTCAAATCCAGCCTCAGACACTTACTGAACCTGGGCAAGTAAATTAACCCAGTTTACTTCAGTTCCGCAAATGAGCTGGAGAAGGAAATAACAAACCACTTTATTATCCTCGTTAAGAAATTCCCCAAATGGGGTCATAAAGAGTTGGACAGGACTGAAACAACTGAGCAAACAACAATATAGATAATAAGTGACAGATCTGGGAACAGAATCCAGGTCACCTGATTCCCAGACTGGTGTTCTTTTTGATACATAGACTGTCATTTTTTTTTTAAAGTATGGACATATATTATAGTGGAGGGAGTACTAACTAGGAGCCAGGAGAAAACCAGGTTTGATTCCTGCCTTTGAATCGCTAGCTGCGTGACCTTGGTCAAGTCACCTAACTTCTCTGATCTGCAAAATGAAGAGAGTGAAACTGGTAGTACTTACGCAGTTGTGCGGATCAGATAAAATCATGCATGTAAGAAGTCATTTTGTAAAGCTAAGGGCACTATACAAATGTCAGTTACTTCTACTTGATAAAAGTAAAAAACTATCATTTGATTTTTTTTAGGGGGTGGGATGAGGTAGGGATGGGAGCTGGAGTTCAGATTTGTAATTTCATTTGAATAGGTAACTCCCAGGGAGGAAACGCCCTTTGTCAAGGCAGAATGTCACCAGATCTCTTGCAGTTTCCTTGGGCACTGTGAGTTTAAGTGATTTTTTCCCCAGGGTGACACAAGCATTATGCGTCAGAGGTGAGACTTGTAGGTCATTCTTCTTATTCTTAGAAATGATCTATTTTGCTTTTGTGCTTCATTTGGACTATGATAAGAAAAAAATGTGACAGCCAACAATAAATTCACACTGTGTCAAAAGTGCAAGGCATTTACTCTGAAGGATTATAGAAGGATGAGCTGAGGTAGAATATTTACATGGGCAATATATGTATGAAGAAAGAGAGAGAAAGAGGAAGAGAGAGAGAGACGGAGGAGAGGGAGAGAGAGAGAGAGAGAGAGAGAGAGAGAGGGAGAAGGAGAGGGAGAGAGAGAAAACAAGTTAAAAGAAAAATGTTTTGCTGGTAGCCTCATACCATAATTATGATATTTGTTGTGTAAATCTGAACAGTAAAAGAGAGTTCTGATCTACTGTTGTGAAGGTCTCTTCAGGGACCACAACCAAATAGCATATTATGGGAATAGGAGGTTGGTAATTATCAGTTTAATAGAAGTTTTTCGAAATAAGCAAAGCAAGGTACTTTGGGAGGTAGGATGATGGCCTACAAATGGCTAATAAAACCATGAAAATCCTCTTTAAAATGCTACCAGTTCACACCCTTGGCTATTTGCCAGGCTTGTCCTTAGAAAAGGGTAAAAGGATGCCAGGGGTAACTACATTGGGGACCCCACCCCATCTCTAAGAGGAAAAAACTTCCCCACTGGAAGAACTCCTTTGTGCCAATGAAAATGGCCTAGATAGGATTAGACCTCTGTCAGGGGGAGGAAGAATAGGTCCTTCAGCTATCTGAAGACAACAAACAGGTATTAGTAAAGATATTTTAATAAGATCATAGATTTTAGAGCTGGAAGGACCTCAGAGGTTGTCTGGTTGTTGAGGACCACAGGCTAGTGGGACTCTGACCCTGAAGGGTTTGCTGCCAGGCCTGGATTGGTTCCCCATCCCCAGGAAAGAGTTCAAGCACACAGGTGTGAGGATTGGATCCTCAAGATAAAGTGTGGTGTTTATGCCCCTGGCCTGGGAACACTGAAGTGTTCTGCAATGTCCACAGGGGAAAGTGATTAGGGACGTCCTATAAAAGGCTTGCACTTAAGACAATAAATGAGACTCTATTTTTCACCATTCTTTGAGTCCCCGTCTTTCTTTTAACTCTTCTTGCTGCCTCTAGGTGGACAACTCACTCATCTCTGCTAGGGAATAGCAGGGGACCCAATCCTCTCCCAATTATCAGCTTTTCCGCAGAAGGCAAGGTTCTGCTACCTTGGCGCATAACAACTGGTGCTACAACGTGGGGCCTACATAATGCACAGCAGTGATAGGCCCAACTCGGGGCCAAGGCACAGGGACGACAGGCCCAGGAATAGGAGTGATGGGCCAAGGCACAGAAATGATAGACCTAGGCAGAGAAACCGTGGATGGAGGCACAGGAAGGACAGACCGAGTGAGGTGGCCCTGAGCCCATATTGGTCTCACCCAGGAGGTCCCCCTTATGCAAGGCAGGATCCTAGGACAAGGTAAGGGGAAGGCTTGGTAGAACTGTATCTGGTCCGTTCACTTTTCCCAAGCCAGCAAGCAATGGCTATAGGGCAATTGCAGATTAGGCAGCCTAGCTGAGAGACATCCAAGAAAGTCCTCCTATGCATAATGAAGGAGAAAGGACTTACTGTCACACAAAATCACATAGAGGAGTTTCTGAATTTGCTAGAGATTGCATCTTTGTGGTTACTGAGAGAGAGGGCACTTTAGAGTCTGGGAGGTGGAAAATCGTAGGGGAACAATTGACTGACTGAGTATTACTCCACAGCAGAGCCAGAGAATTTCCCAGTACTTTGCTTCCAGCTATATAACGTTCTCAAGTTGTATTTAGTTGAGCCGGATCATTACTGAGAGATCTGGAGGTTTAATGCAGAGACTCAGGTAAAGGAAGAACAGGAAGAAGAATGAGAGCAGGGGAGTATACAGGGAGAGACGGGCTGTTAACCGATTAAGGCAGAGAGCCCTATACAACTGTCCACCCTGCCTCTTTCTTGATGCCCCTCTTATGAGAGCATATGTACCCCTGATGGGGACATAGCTGAGTGTAAAGAGCACAGTACGCTCTTCCCTCTTGAAAAAGCTATCCAGCAAGCTAAGCAGTGGGGAGAGGACTGCCGAGACCTAGGGTTGCAAACATTCCCTGTATTGGAGAGACCTGACTCTAATAATCCCGGACAAGTCCTCCGTGATTATGAGCCCCTTGATATTAGGCTACTCAGAGAAATTAAAATGGTCTCTAGTAAATTTGGTTCAACTTCCATGTATCTTAGAACACTTTTGGACCAAGTAGCCTATGCCATTCTGCCCCTCATGATTGGAGACAGGTGGCTTGCACCTGCCTGGAACCCGGAGAATATTTGATTTGGAGCTCTGAGTTTCTTGAGCAGTACAGGCAACAGGCCACCCATAATGAGCAACAACAGGTGCCCTTTAATTATGAACAACGATCAGGTACTGGCCTGAGACAGTAGGTCGGCAGTTACATTATGATATGGGGGGATATCAGCAAATAGCTACATGTGTCACTAGGGCTTGGGTGGCACTCCCAGAAAAAGGAAGCAAGGGACAATCATTCACAAAGATAACTCAGGGGCCCCAAGAAACATTCACAGGTTTTCTAGCCTGCCATACAGGCAGGCTGACATTCTAATAAAACAATTAGTGAGAGAGAACTGCAGCCAAGATTGTAAGAGAGCTCTTGCAGGTTGCAAAAAAGGATGTTACTGGGGAAGAAATGATTCAAAAGTGTGCCACAGTGGGCACTCAGACTTTTTATATGAACCTGTCTGGGAAAAAATTGGGGACAATAATCCTTAGTGAACATGAGAGAGCTTGGAGGAAGGAAGATCAAAAGTGCGTGCTTTAATTGTGGGAAACTGGGTCATCTAAAGATCAGTGGCCTAGGGAATGGCCCCTTCAGGGTACAGACATTGACATGGTAGGAGTAAGAATAGCTTCCAATCCTGAAATAAGTGTGAACAGATTGAAATGGGAATGTGAAGGGAAGGTAGGGAGCATACAACCCTATGTGCTTTTCCACTTGCCTATTAATTTGTGGAGGCGTGATCTCCTTGGACAAATGGA
>CM053594.1:302202638-302227268 GCA_028646575.1 Pseudocheirus occidentalis | reverse complement strand
GTAGGGAGCATACAACCCTATGTGCTTTTCCACTTGCCTATTAATTTGTGGAGGCGTGATCTCCTTGGACAAATGGGAGTTAGCATACCTACTCTCAATGGCCTCAAAAGATCTCAGCTGTACCCATTAATTGGAAAAACAACACACCTATATGGGTAGAGCAGTAGCCCCTAACCCAAGAAAAAATTGAGACCCTAATTGAAATAGTACAGGAGCAACTTAAACTTAACCATATTGAGGAGTCAAATAGTCAATGGAATTCCCCCGTTTTCATAATCAGAAAAAAGAAACCAGGCAAATGGAGAATGCTTATTGATTTAAGGCAAGTTAATAAGAGAATGGAACCAGTGGGAGCCCTTCAACCCCGGCTACCATCTCCCAATATGATCCCACAAGACTGGAAAATGTGGGTTATTGATATAAGGGATTGCTTCTATTCTATTCTATCCTGGTCACTCCCCAAGATGCATATCTTTTTGCATTCTCTGCACCCTCAAAGACTGTATCACCATTATCAGTGGAAAGTTTTGCCTCAGGGCATGAGGAATAGCTCTACAATGTGCCAGCAGTTTGTAGATGAGGCCCTACAGCCCATCTAGCAAAAATTTTTACAGGTATACATTATCCATTATATGGATGATATTTTGGGGGCCACCTCTTCAGTCCCCGAGTTAGAGGCATCTCTGACATATGTTGTTGAATGCATGCCACTGCCAGCCTTGAGATTGCTGAGGATAAGGTTTAGAGGACCCAGTCATATTTGGGTAACAACATTCAAAGTAACCAGGTCACATTGCAAAAACTGCAGATTAGGAGAGATCAGCTGAAGACCTTAAATGATTTTCAAAGGTTACTAGGAGACATTCAATGGCTTAGGACCCATGTAGGGATCCCCATGTCAGATCTCACTGAGCTTTATGGTATTTTGACGGGACTGCCAGACATCCCCTCCCCACAGGAACTCACCCCCAAGGCAGCTAAACAGCTTAGCAAGGTTTTTAAAGAGACAGTTTCAGATATCTAGAAGTCGGGCATGGGGCATTGTTAGAGCATGTCCTCAACGTGTTCCTTTCACTCCACCCCCTTGGGGAACATTCTTTAATCCTCATGGTCTTTATCCTAAATATATCTGGGAAAGGGATATTACTCACATTTCATCTTTTGATTGGCTTCAATATGTCCATGTTACAGTAGATACCTTTTTATCATTTACCTTGGCTCGACTCTATCTAGAGAGTTCACTTCACATGGTATCACACATTTATTATATTGCTTGACCACTCTTGGGGTACCCCATCAGATAAAGACTGATAATGGCCCAGCATGTACTTCTAAGGCATTTTTTACATTCTGCAAAGATTACACCATAGTTCATAACACAGGTATTCCTTATAATCTAACTGGCCAGGCAATCTTGGAGAAAAAGTTCAGAGACATCAAAATTCTCCTTCAAAAACAGAAAAAACAGGGGGACGGGGGTGGAACACCCTGTAATAGACTAAATCTAGTTGTGCACACCTTAAAGTTCCTGCCCTGCAGTGAGGATGGGCATCCTGCCCAATGCCAGTTTGGCACAAATCTCATGAAGTGTCAGGAAGGGAAAAGAGTCAGTCAAGAAGAAGGAACTCTGGAACAAAAGAGCCAGGCCACACAAGTACTGTGGAAGGACCTGGCCACAAACACCTGGAGAAGGCCTAGGATGGTAATTACTTGGGTGAAAGGGTATGTTTGTATTTCCCACATGAATTGATTCCCACATGATTGAAGTGGAGCCACTTCAATCTGGATTTCACAAACGGCATGTACAAATGTTCACAGACCCTTGAAAGAATGCATCTGACACAACAAATATACCGCCTACGCCCTTCCAGAAAGAGAAGATGCCCCGGCAACAGAATGACCCACTTGAGAGTGAAGAGCTGCTTAGTCCTGCTGACATGGCTCACCCTGAATAAGCCAACACCAAGATAAGCACAGTAGAGGGTGATCAAGAACAAAAACAAATGCTGTGGGACTTATGAAAAGCTGTTGCAGCCACTGACAGTATAAATAATCGTCAAGGACATACAGGAACAATACCATTTACACCCATTTAGTTTTTGTCTTTTCCGTCAATTTGCTTACCTCCCTATAGAACATGATGGAATGTCACTTGTGTTCTATGTCAACTTGCACAGTGTATAAACCACACTATTGTTGGGAATAAGATTGTAACTAACTCCCTTTTACCCTTCAAGTAGTGTTGGGTGGTTTGATAGTCCTGATTGAATGCTTGTGCAACTGGCAAAAAGGGGACAGTGAAAGAAGTGTATTTTGTATATTACTTGCACCTACTATTGTGTCTTCTGTGGTTCTTGCAATATCCATGACCTCTCTGCAGACAGACATCAGGACCGCTGGATTTATACGTGATTATATATGTTACTTTCACCTGATTACATTGTGTCTCTTTGCACTGTTACCTATGTTGCCAGTGTTGGATTCGCACCATGTGTGAAGTCATCACTGACCTGCCTTGCCCATGCTTGCAACAGAAAAAAGGGAGTGATGTTGAGGACCACGGGCCAGTCAGTGGGACTCTGACCCTGATGTCTAAATAAGCCCACTTGGGTGAAGGGCTTGCTGCCAGGCCTGGATTGGTTCCCCATCCCCCAGGAAAGAGTTCAAGCACACAGGTGTGAGGACTGGAGCCTCGAGATAAAGCCTGGTGTTTATGCCCCTGGCCTTGGAACACTTGTGCAATGTCCACAGGGGAAAGTGATTAGGACCGTCCTAGAAAATGCTTGCATTTAATACAGTAAATGAGACTCTATTTTCCACTACCCTTTGAGTCCCTGTCTCTCTTTTAACTCACCGTCTCACAGACTCTGGGTAGACAGCT
The DNA here is from genome assembly GCA_028646575.1 of Pseudocheirus occidentalis. Taxonomy (NCBI): domain Eukaryota; kingdom Metazoa; phylum Chordata; class Mammalia; order Diprotodontia; family Pseudocheiridae; genus Pseudocheirus; species Pseudocheirus occidentalis. The sequence continues at coordinate 302,224,387 of CM053594.1, read as the reverse complement.
CTCTCAGCCCTGCTGGGGAATAGCAGGGCTCCCAATTCTCTGCCGCAGGACAGCAGGGCTCCCCACATTCTTTCAGCTCTGCTGCAGGACAGCAGGGCTCCCCACATTTTCTCAACTCTGCTGCAGAAGGGAGGGTTCCCCTAACTTGGCCCACCACAGTCTAGTTTTTTTGTCCCACATTTTAGAGGTGAGGAGACTGAGGCTCAGAAAGGTTATGACTTGCCCAAGGCCACAAATACGGCAGAATTGGACTTTAAATCAAAGGAGTCTGGCTCAAAAGGAGGAGGCATGGGAAGGAAGGCTCCCTCCTATTTAGAGAGCTGTGAAGTGACACCTGCTGTTGTCAGGGGAAAGAGGATAAAGAAGAGGTCATGGGAAATTCTTGTGAAAGCACAGTAATATAATAAATAATAATAATAATAATTTATGTCTGTATAGCTCAGTGAGGAATACAAAGTACAAGCTTTCAGATATGCATTACTTATTTACCTGGAGCACATAGGTGGGTAACCATTTAGCTCAATGGCTGTGTTGTTTGATGTTGGTTATGCCTCAGGCTTCTGGTCATCTTTGGAAAGATGTAGATATAGTGTACTAGAAAGAATACTAGGAGGCAGGATGCTCGGTTTCTAAATCCAGGTTCAATCATTTAATTAGACCTGCAATCTCACAAGTTGCTTAAACTCTTTGCGTCTCAGCTCCCTTCATCTGTAACATCAAGGGCTTAGACTAGATTACTGTAAATGTGTCAACTGGCTCTAACAGTAGATGATTCTATATACTTAGTGCTTTTGTTTTCCTGAGAGGCAATTGGGATTAAGTGACTTGCCCAGGTTCACACAGTTAGTAAGTGTCTGAGGCAGGATTTGAACTCAGGTCCTCCTGACTCTAGAGTTAGTGCTCTATTCCCTGCACCACCTAGCTGCCCCTGTACTTAGTGCTTTTGAAAAAGATTGGTGACTACGCCACTTCCTGAAGTCTATCTTAATCTAATGTTCCTGAGTCATAGAATCTTGGAGCGGGAGGAGGGGGTCTCAGAAGTCCTCTACTTGATTCCACACTTTCTCCCCTCTTGGATACGTGGCCATCTGGACTCTGTCTGAGGATGTTTAGTGAGGGGGATTTCCCTCCCTCTTAAGCTAGGTTGTTCCGCACTGGGGTAACTCTATATATTGGGAAGATTTTTCCTTCTATAAAGTCTAAATCTTCTCTGCCACTTATATCGTTCCTAGTTCTGCCCTCTAAGGCCAAACAGAGCCAATCCATTAAAGTTGACAGTTGTTGCTTTCTCCTCACCAAGGCAAACCTGCCAGATTCCATCACCTCTCAGGGTCTTTGGCCCTTTCACCGTGCTGGTTGTCCTCCTCTAAATGTGTTCCTGAATGTGCTTCTGGTTGTGGCCATATATGGTGGCATAGCACTCCACATGTGGTCTTAAGAGGGTAGAAAGCAATGAAATGAAAATCTCCTAGATTCACACCATACTCCTCTTAATGCAGTTGATTTCATTTTCTGCCTTGCCATATCATTGACTCATATTGAACTTGAAATCCATTAACCCCCCCATATATTTTTATCTTTTTTTTTTTGGCAGGAGCTCTTGTGTAACCATGCCTCTACACTATTGTTCAGTTGGGTCCAACTATTTATGCTCCCAGTTGGAGTTTTCTTGGCAAAGATGCTGTATTGGTTTTCCATTTCCTTTTCTAGCTCATTTTACAGATGAGGAAACTGAGGCAAACAGGCTTAAGAGACTTGTCCAGGATCATGTCTGAGGCTGGATTTGAACTCAGGTCTTTCTGATTCCAAGCCTGGCCTTCTATCCACTGTGTCATCTAGTTGCCCCCAGCCATGCTTCTACAATCTTGCAGTACTTGTGGAGTTGATTTTTTGAGCCAAAGTGTAGAACTTTACATTTATCTTTATTAAATCTCTCTTGATTTTATGTACCAACAAAAGGCTGCTGAAACCTTTTCTGGATCTTGATTCTGTCATCTAATGTGCTGCTTATCTTTCCCCATTTTGTGTTGTCTGCATCTTTCACAAGGACACCTTCATTCAAGTCCTTGATAAAAATGCTGAGTAGCACAGGGCCAGTGACAGACCCCAGGGACACCTAAGTACTTGCTTCTAGTTTTAATTAGTATTCTTTTATTTACTGTTGTGATTATTTTAAATTGCCCTTTTAGTCCCCAGAGCACTTTTGGCAGAGGTGTGGTGGATAAAAACTACCATAAACCAAATTATTAATTTTATAATGCTAATCAGAACAGAATCTTATGGCACAGTTAAAACTTCATTTCTCATTCCTTTTGTGCATATGACATCTTTGGGTGCATTTTTGAAATTTCTATATGATTTAATTATATGATCCTTTATGCAACATGGCACTGATGTATTGTCAATAGATAAGCCCAGTAAAGGCAGTGTGCACAAACCTGACTGCAAATGAAGTGCTGGACTTTGAGCCTCTCAAGAAGAAGGATTTTGGCTTTAGCTTTTTGGATAACACTCTCAGTGCTCAGAACAGAATCAGCAGCAAGGTAGAGGCATGAGAAATATCTGAAGGATGAACAGAGTAAGGTTTATACTTCCCCTTTTTCTCCCTTTCTAAGAGAACACCTACCTGGCCAGCCACATCTGAATTGTAGGAGAATTGTAGCTCCATAGATAGGAATAACTAAACTCCCAATGGCAAATTCTCCTGAGATTCTCTTGCAATCAGAGTTTACAATTGTAGATATGGCTTTCTAGAGAAGATAACTTCTTAAGTTTCCACCCAGCCCTGGAGATCATATTGTATTCTTGGTTTGTGTGAAAAGGCCAAGCCTGTCAGTGTATCTCTAGGTTCTAAAACTGTAAATGCCTTATAGTTTAACAGCATAGAAATTTCCAACTAGCAAGCAAATCGTAAGGGAGACTTTTTATTAGAGTAAATTAACTATATGTGCAAAATATTTTTTCCCCTCAGATTTTCCCCCTTTTTATCTGTTCTCAATAATCTGTGCTAATTCACCAGGTTAATTAGCAGAAAGAATTGTGGAAATAAAAGGAGCTTCAGGAGCAAGTTTCTAATTTTGCTTCGTAATTATCACGAGCCCATTAAAAGCCACTCCATGTTTAATTGAGTGCCTGTATGTCCCCTTTAGAGAGTTGGTTCTTTTTCCCAGACTAAAAGAATAAGAGGAGGATGAGGGAATTTGCTTCAATTACAAGAAGTCAGCAGTTCTCTGGACCTCTGTTTCCTCATCTGCAAAATGAGCTGGATTGGAGAATCTCTAAGGACCCTTCTATGTTCAGATTTCATACTGCTATGCCTCTGTAATACCAAGTATCTTCTTTAACTAAAGAAGAAACCAGTAATGTGCAGTTGAAGGTCAATAGTAGGGTTGGTCTATGGAATTTAAAGTAAATGAACCTTCAGTTGGCTGGTTCAAGTTGGTATTTACAAGGGCTGTCTGTCAAGGCAGTTTGTGGTTGAGTTTTATTTCTTTCCTGTCCATTGACTCTGAAGGCTAGCTTGTTGTGTTGAATGTTGGGAAAAGTCACATCCCCAGAAAGGAATTCAATTTTGTTTGGACTATACTTAATGGTTTTTTCAAGACTTGGAGTCCAAGGTGTGTGTGTGTGTGGGGTGTCCGTCTGTTTATGTACGGTCAATTTGAAAACTGTACCACTGAGAGACCAGCTGTACCCTGTCATATTCCTAGAAGTGTGTTTCCCTGTAAAACTATTCACTTGGAGAAACTGAAAAAGAAATATTACCTGAATTTGAAAACTTTAAACTACTCAGTGATTTTTAATAAAAAAAAAAGAAGAGGAATAAGCTAAAACTCAGGGTACATGCCAGCATAGAAGCAAAACTATTGTTGGCTGACTTGGGAGAAACAGGGCACAATGGAAATATCCCTGAAGTCTGATGATTCAGGTTTGAATCTTAGATCTGCCCCTTATTTGCCATAATCTTGGACAAACCACAAGATAGTGGATCTACATCTATAAGGGAATTTAGAGGTCATTCAGTTTAACCTAACTGGGTGGAACAGTGGATGGAGTGCTGGGGCTGGAGTCAGGAAATCTCATCTTCCTGATTTCAAATCCAACTTCTGACACTCACAAGCTGTGTGACCCTGGGCAAGTCACTTAATCCTCTTTGCCTTAGTTCCTCATCTGTAAAAGGTGCTGAAGAAGAAAATAGCAAACTGCTCCAGAATCTTTGCCAAGAAAACCCCAAATGGAAGTCATGAAGAGTCAGAAATAACTGAACAACAAGTCTAACTTCTTCAAATTACAATTGAGGAATTGTAAGTTATCCACTCTGGAAAATTCCCCATCCCCTAAGGCCTTTTAACCCTGGAACATTCCTTTACTTCTGTGGTGCTTTTCTCTCTTTGGTGGGTAACTCTGGGAACCTTTATTTAAAAAAAAGTATTTTTAGTTTTCAGCATTCAATTCCACAAGCTTTTGAGTTTTAAATTTTTCCTGCCTCCCTTCCTTCCCCCCCCCCAAGATGGTGTGCAATCTGATATAGGCTCTACATATACATTCATATTAGACATATTTTCACATTAGTCATGTTGTAAAAAAGAAAAAGAACTAATGAGATGAACCTCGAGGTAGAAGAAACAAAACAAAATAAAACAAAACAACAAAAAAAGAATGAGAGCAAATAGTATGCCTCCCTCTGCATTCAGACTTCAAAGTCCTTTCTCTGAAGGTGGATGGCCTTTTCCATCATGAGCCTTTTGAAGTTGTCTTAGAACCTTGTATTGCTGAGAAGAGCTAAGTCTATCAAAGTCAATCACTGAACAATGTGTTGTTACTATGTACGATGTTCTTCTGGTTCTGCTCCCTTCACTCAGCATCAGTTCATATAAGTTCATGTTTTTCTGAAGTCCGCCTGCTTGTCATTTCTTATAGCACAGTAGTATTCCATTACATTCATATACCACAACTTGTTCAGTCATTCCTCAATTGATGGGCATCTCCTAAATTTCAAATTCTTTGCCATCACAAAAAGAGCTGCTATAAATATTTTTGTACACATGGGTTCCTTTCCTATTTGTTTGACCTCTTTGGGATATAGCCCTAGAAGTGGTATTGCTGGGTCAAAGGGTATGCACATTTTTATAGCCCTTTGGGCAAATAGTGGGAACTTCCATTTTTGAGGAAGGCCTTTCCTCCCCCACCCCACTAGTCTAGCTTCATTCTTCTCTCTGAGGCATCTCTTAGTCTCTGGGCTTCACTGACATGCCCCAAGGTATCTTCCTTCCTCCCCCTTTTCAATTCCCTTTTGTATATTACTTTTCCCATTAAAATGTAAGCCCTTTGAGGGCAGAAACTGTCTTTCTTTCTGCTTGCCTCAGTATCCCTAGCACCCAGCACGGTTACCCGACAAATTGCTGTTTGGTCATTTCAGTCACATCTGGCTCTTTTTGACCCCATTTGGGCTTCTGTTGGCAAAGATACAGGAGTGGTTTGCCAATTCCTTCTCCAGCTCATTTTACAGATGAGGAGACTGAGGCAAACAGGGTTAAGTGACTTGTCCACAGTTGTGCATCTAGTAAGTGTCTGATGCCAGATCTGAGCTCAGGAAGATGAGTCTTCCTGAATTTAGACCTGACACTCTATGTACTTTGCCACCTATCTGGCAAATAGTAGATACTTAATAAATGCATATTCTTGTTATTGAGAAATAGAGCTCATGGCCACATATGTAGTAAGTGACAGAGTTGGGATTTAAATCCTGGTTCAATGTCCTTTCCATTGTACCCCACTACCTCTCAATATTACATCCTATATACAATACTTACCGATAAAAATACTTACATCTCCTACCTCATAGGGCTGTTGTAAGAGTCATATGAAATAATGGATGTGAAGTGCTCTATAAACCTGAAAACACTATATAAATGTCAGCAATAATTATCATGAGGATGACTCAGAACCTGTTGTAAGAAAATGGACAAATGCCCTCACCAGCCATTTCCTCTTTCGTGCAGTGTTAGCTCAGCTCTTGTATAACAGCTCTTCAGGATTCTAGCCTTCCCTTACATCGTGTATCACAGCACCATAATTGATGAAAGTGATGCTTTTTAAATGGCAAATTACACGGCTGAGGGAACGCTCTATCAGAAACAAGTGGTGTCTTGCAAGTAGTGTGGCTGTTTGGTGGGAAACTTCTCATTCTATTTTCTGCTCTGCCCTCAGTTTAAAAAAACATTTTTTTTTCTGAGGGGCTCCATTAGAGGACGGTTGGAACAACCCCCTGCTTTGAGAGGGAAGGTGGTGGGTGTATAAAGCTTTAACCTCGAGCCACCTTTACTTTTATAGATTTAAAAAGCTTTCAATGTTGAATTAGTAGTATTCATATTCTTTTTGTATGAGCCTGAAGGACTATAACTATTTTTATTATTTATTAAAACTAAATTGGAGGGCAGTTATCACTTTTCCTTCAAAATGTTTTCTTTGAAGCCAATATTGCTTTGTGGTTATCTTTTAAAATTGAGGGTGCTGCTAGGAGATTTAGTGAGGCTTGAGCAACTGGGAGAAGATGGAGAAGAACCAGGGCCTAACTCATAGTAGAGGCTTCGGAACCTGTTGAATTGACTTGTAGTGCCTTGTAGATAAGACCCACGACTGGGGAGGGTGTGTGCTGAAAAAAGAGCTCATCCACAAGGTGACAGTGGTAAAGTCTTTGGATTCTGTCTCCCCACAATAGAATGTCAGCTTCTTGAGGACAGAAAATGTTATGTTTTTGTGTTTTTTATGACCAGTTCCTGGCACATAGTACAAGCATAATAAAAGCTTGTTGTTTGACAATAAAAAGTCAAGAGGATCTGGCAGAAGAGGAGGGTTTTTTCCCCCCACAAATGTGCCAATTTTACTTGGCTTCTCCATAAATACATCTGTTGATGTAAAAGGCATAAAAACACTAGGGTTATTTTTAAGGGTTCACCCCTTCCCCTAATCTTGGCCTCAGGTCTTGGGGAAGGTAAAGTCAGATAGCATGATTCAACATGGTTACAGTTAAAGTTGGGCACTTCATTTCAGATTGAGTTCTATGTATCTGTAAAGAAACATTCCCTTTGAGACAGCTGGACAGACAAATGCACATGTACCAGAATCTTAGCTCCTAGTAAGGGTCTCAACTCATTGAATCAAGGTAGCATTTTAACTGGGTTCACTGCTAAGAGCAGAGACACCTTCCCTCTAGGTACCTTGTCTGGTTATGAAGGAAAAGCCTAGCTGGCAGGCAGAATACATTATTGTTTAGAAGTTCCCATTTTTCTTAGTTTTGACTCTGAAGTACATATAACCCAGGGGATGATTTAAAATAGGTCATATATGGACCTTGAAGCTATTACCCTCAGTCAGAGAAAATCATGGGCATTTGCATATTTCTCTTATCTCTTGTCTCCTCCTGTGTCAACTGTGAAATTTCTGTTCGTGAAGATCTATTATAAGAGCTCCAAGCTGTCATTTAACAGGGAATGGGACAAATACTGGTTCAGATGTTTTAGTACAATTTCATTTATATTCAATGTATCAATGGACCAAATGACCTAGTTGAGTTGAATTCCTTTTCTCAGGTCGTTTGAAGTCAGTTCTGAAACCATTCTTAAGTCAGTTTTATGGTATTGAGATGCTGACAGCAGGGACTCCGGCTAGTCCCAGACTGAAATGTGGGCAAAGTTTATCCTCTGTCCCCTTGCATCCTATGTTCCAGACCTTTCCTTATCTTTTCTGCTCTTATCAACATTGACCTATCTTATGTCCCATTCCCTCAAGATCTTGTCCTTGTAGCTAATTTGGGAAACTAATCCGTGTTAATCGGTTAACAGAAGACCTTTGTGAGGTAAAGCCCTTAAACAGGGTCTTCTAGAGATTTTGGCCATTGGCTCTGAGTCTGAACTTCCAGATTAAAATTCTAATTCTGCTACTTTCTATCTGGTCAGATAATTAAACCTCTCTAGTCCTCAGTCTATATCATGGAAGGGTTAGACTAAATGATTCATTAGGTTCTTTTACAGGATGTGTTGAAACTGACTTTCATATACTCAAGAGAGTTGATTGTTAAATTTTCAGTGTGAGCTATTATCCCTTTGGAAATAGACAAATGCTACATATTAGGGATTGAATTATTGTTTTGTTGATTGTTTAGACTTAAGAAAGTGATGGAAAATGTCAATAATGTAGATTAACTTTAAGAGTATGTTCTACATACATACAACAACTCTTAGTGTTGGTTGTTAAACATTAACTGGCATTCCACTAGTCTTTTCTGTCTCTAAATACTCCTATGATTCTTTTGGTGTCTCAGACATCATGATAGGCTGGTGGTTTTCTGGTCAGATGAATCTCTAAACCAGTTCTTGTGAAATCCAAGGTCTACCATTTGCCATGGTACCTAGAAGTTTCACACCATTCTTGCCCAAGCTACAGAAGTAGCTTATGAAGTATGGCAGAGAGAGGCTTGTTCATATCTTCCTTAGACACTTTCTATCTGTATGATCTTGGACAAGTCACCTAATCTCGCTGTGCCACAGTTTTCTTATTTGTCAAATGAGGATTCGAGGGATTGGTTTCTAGTTTCCATTTTAGCTGTAGCTCTATAAACCCAGACTCTTTTTTTTTTTTTACTTTCCCTGATCATGTACATTTACATTTTGTTATCAAGGTAACTTGTAAAGAAGACCACAGTCCCAGCTAGCTCAGTTTAGTGGAGGCAGCAGTAGTATCTTTTGGGTTTCTCAGTCTCCACTGTGGTTGTGGACTTTGGCCTCACTGATTAGGGAAAGACATAGCAAAGACACTGATAGGGGAAAGACAGATGGGAGAGAGGTGGTCCACTGCTTCCAGTGAATATGTTCTGGAAAGTGACCTGCACATGCTTCCTCTCTGAGGCTTTCCACTAATTTGGATATTGAAGTTAGGAACAAATATCCCCTTCCTCTCCTCCTGTTTCTTTTCCTATGAAAGTTAAAAAATCCATCTGACACATAGATTTGGAGTCAGCTTCGTAGATCCAAAGCAAATATGTTGAATTTTTTTTTTGCCTTTCTTACAACCCTCAAAGAATGTATATTACATGCATATGTGTACATACATACACAAACATGGGTAGAGACCTTTGCAAACAATTGGCCACAACACTTCTCATTGTTAAATGTTGTGGGTTTTGGTGTTTCCATGTGTTACTATAAGAGACAACCTTCTTGTTATTTTTAGGGTTTTTCTGCCTCAAATAATATTTATCCTTCGCAGTTAGACATAATTTGCTTTTCCCCTCCGGGTACCTCTGAATTACTCATTTCTAAGACTATCACTCATACTAATATTTCTTTTTGCCTCTTCACTGTTTCTTTTAACTCAATTTAATTTCCCTGTTGGTTGCAATTTATTTAAAAAAAAAGGAAATGAATAACACTTCAGCTTGTCTACTTGAACTTGGGAAGCATATGAAGGAGAGAAAATTAGCATCTCACTTTTCAGTAACACATGAAAGATGATAAGAAGTCAAGAGATATTCTGTCAGGGGTTTGTTGATCCTGCTTTTTGGGAACAAAGCAGGCAGTGATTTTTCCCTTTCCACTGAACCTAATAAGATAATCACTCCAAAGTCAGGACAGTGAGATACAGCAAGTTAACTTTGTTCTGTGAGGTCTTGCCTTTTGATCATGACCTAGGGATTTGTCACAGATCAATAAGTGACAGAGGTATTTTGACTTTTGTGGTTGGAATAACTGACAATTCCCATCCAATCAAAAGGACAGAAGGTCCCCTTCCCCCAAGTAAAGCTCATCAAGGAAATAATTTCACATCCTTGTAGATTCAACCTATGGTTAGATTTTTATTCATTTTTACCATAGCTCTTTGGTGTCATTTTCTTTTCCTTTGCCAAAAGAATGGAACAAAGAGTATAATGTAGAAAGATACATCCTCCTTCTTCTTCAGGCTTATAAGTGAATGGATGGAAATATAGCCTCACAGATAAGCCATCTCCAAAGTGGCTAATACCCAAGAGTAAGAAGCCCTATTAGAAGGGACATAAACCATGAGGGGGTTTTTGTTTCCCTTTAAAGCAGTGGTTTTCAACCTTCCTAATGCCATGATCATTTAATACAGTTCTTCATGTTGTGGTGACCCCTCAACCATAAAATTATTTTTGTTGCTACTTCGTAATTGTAATTTTGCTACTGTTATGAATTGTAATGTAAATATCTGATATGCAGGATGGATTTTCATTGTTACAAATTGAATATAACCCACAGATTGAGAACCACTGCTTTAAATCCTTCATCCTAAAGTCACTCTTTCTTCAAAATCTTGATGAGGGGATTGATTGAGTGCTATGTCTCTGGTCCTAGCATGGTTGGTTGTCCTTCATTCTCAAAATGACATTACTATGCTGCAGTCAAGTTTCAATGCATCCAACTGTGGCTGATCAGAGCAATAAGAGCTTGGAATTCTCTCCCACTGCTGATCTTCTCAAAGTCTGGTCTTCAGCAAGCATGTCAATGTTTTTGGTGTAAGTTAACAATGTAGTGTGTCTGCTTGTACAAGATCCAAAGTTGCTGAAAGCCAGCCTGTTAACCTTGGCCTTAAAGTTTGTATATACATAGCTTCTAATTCATCATTGCCTCCCACAAGCTTAGACTTGAACTTAACTGGTTCGTTCTGATAAATATGTGGACATGTTTAAATACCAACATGTTCTAACATGCACTCATAAGGAGCTTCGGGAGAAGCCTGGGTTATTAAGGAGTCAATAAAATTAAACTGCACAAGGGAAACTGATTTACAGGGGTTACAAAATATGAATGGTGGCTTCCATTTACATATTGTTTTAAGATTTATGGGACATTTTATATGCATTATCTAATTCCATCCTCACAATAACATTTGTGGGATTTATAACATAATTCTATGAGTATTACTAGCTCCATTTTATTTCTTTATTTGAAAATTAAATTTTTTATTTTTATTTTTCAACAATCGCTTCCATAAGTTTTAAATTTTCTCCCCCTTCCTCTTCCCCTCCTCCCCAAGACAACTTGCAATCTGATATGAGCTCTACACATATATTCCTATTAAACATTTTCACATGAGTATATTGCATAGAAGAATTATAACGAAGGGAATAAACCACAAGAAAGAAAAAATAAACCAAAATAAAGCAAAAAAGAAAATAGTCTACTTTGTTCTACATTCTGACTCCATAGGTCTTTCTCTGGATATGACTGGCATTTTCCATCATGTGTTCTTTGAAATTGTTTTAGGTCCTTGCATTGCTGAGAAGGGCTAAGTCTATCAAAACTAACCCCATTTTATAGATGAGGAAACAGACTCAGAAAGACCAAGTGACTTGTTCACAATCTCATAACTAGTCAAGAGATGCCTAGTTTTGCTTGTCTCAGAGGTGGGATTTGATCTCAGGCTTCCAAGCCCGTAGTTTCCCCATTATATCATGCTGTTCACTTGGCCCTTAACATCTGCTACATTGTAGTGTTAGTTATCTGACTGAGACTATAAGCTTCCCGAGAATGGATTCTGAGCCTTATACTTGGTTTTTTTATCCTTTTCACCCTGCACTATGACTATGAAGTAGATACCTTACTCCCAGCCTTCACCCCAACTTCTTTTCATTGATGAAGATTCTACACATAATTTGATTCCTTCCTATGGGCTATGGCATTATGGATATATGTCACATACAAATTGGCATTCCTTTTGCAGATTCATGCCTCTTCCCCCCAGTCACCCACTCAGCCTTTTCCCCTCTTTGATTCCTTGAACAACAAAATCTCTATCAAGTTAATCGTCATATCCTCATATAAAATGCCTTTGAATACAGTGAATATGGAAAAAGGCTAACTCAATAGTTATTTTATTGTCTTTTCTATAAAACAACTTGGTATGAATTTAATTAAATTAAGTTAGCTCAATTTCTTGAGGTAGAATTGTTAATTTATGAGGATAGAATGTGCTGGTGCATAATTCCAATTTATGTAGTGACTACTTTCAAACTGACCGTTTTAACGCATTAGTGTGTAAATTATTTGTCAAGTAGGAAAATCCAATATTATGACCCCACAAGAGCTACACTGGAAATTTAGATTTCCATTTGATCAAGGCACAGGCAGGATTTACTGTTCTCTTGACCCCTGCCTTCATGCCCATTTCTCAAATAGTGGTCTTCTATTTTGGTAGTTATCTGAACTGAACTATTCAGAGAAACTAGAACTTGTTAATGTGTGCATTTAGTAGAACTTAATTATTCATTTAAAATCTCATTAAGGAGAAATAGGAGTAAATCAATATGTATTGACTCAGGTCTGTGATTTCTCATTTGTTTTGGGGATCTGAAGAGATGGCTTTTTAACCCACTTAGTACTATTAGATTAATCACCTTCTGGCCAGAAATGTCCCTTGCTATTTGAAGCTCTTTCAAATTGGCTTCCTTCCCTTCCTTCAATTGCTTTTGTTCTTGTCGTCCTGGTTGGGCCCAGGAGCAAAGACAGACCCACACCCCATTTTTAGGTTGGCTGACAATGCTGATTACCTAAACATCTAACCATCACACACCAAAACCATGAAAATAAGCACTAGCCAGTCTATGTACCTAGGTCCAAGGGAACTTAGACTCCTTGGCAGGCCTGAAATAAATGGATTATGTTCTACTTCTATTTTTATGTTTTTTTTTTTGAAGGGAGGGAGTTTGGTTTTCATGGAAACTTATATTTGTTTGCAATAGACACACACTTCTGTTAGGTTTGTGCCATGCCTTTGAAAGGCAATGGAAAGGCAGTGCAATAAAGCAGAACCTTGGTTTATTAATTTAATTCATTCTGAGATTCTGTTTGTCATTCAAATTGTATTGCAAGGCAAATTTTCCCATAGGAAATAATGTAAAGTTGAATGATCGGTACCAAATCCCCCAAAATATTCATATAAAATAATTATTTATAATTTTAAGTAAGTTTTTTGTCCCTAATGCGCCTGAAATACAATAGCAATGATTAGTGCACAATATAAACTGAAAGTAAAACAAATTAAACTGCACTTTACCTTTGAGAAGAGTCATGAGTGGTGTGAGGGAGATAAGGAGGAGGAGAGGGTGAGGGTAGGGGGAGGTGGGGCAGGGAACTGGAAGGCTCTTGGAGAGGACTGGGGTCTGATGACCAGTGTCAGAGGCTGTGGTTACGACTGGGGCCTGAGGCCTGGGGAAAGGAAGATATTTTGCTTCTGCTTCTGCCACTCATCGCCACTTCTGGGGGAGTGACCAGAAAGTCAGCTGAGGCCATGGGCCTGGGATACCAGACTGACCCCTCCCCTGGAATCCCGAAGCCCTGGCTAGTTGCTGATCCCCATACTTTCCACCCTTGAGGCCATAGTGGGGAAACCACCTATGATCTCAAGTTGCTGAGTCTGAGTAGCAAGAATGTAAAGCTGAAAGTGGGAGGCTTGCTCCATTACACCCTGACTAAGCAGGTACCATACTCAGAGCTATGTTCAGTGGCATGGACGTCCTCACAGACTCTGAAGTCTGGGTGCTGATTGACAGGAGTGGTCATAATATTGGGACAATCCTGAACTACCTTCAGGATGGGTCAGTGCCTCTTCCAGAGGGCCCTCAGGAGCTGGCTGAGTTGATGCGTGAGGGATACCAACTGGTGTAGGGGCTAGCTGAGGATTGCCACTTGGCTCTGTAGCAAAAGAGTGAGAGCCTTTCCCCGCTCTGCCTTCTTCCCATAGTGACATCTCCATTGGAAGAGCAGCAGCTTCTGGCTAGTACCTCTAAGCCAGTGATGAAGCAAACATGATATTCATACTGAGAATTTTTGTTTGCCCTGCAAGACAAATTTTGCGAAAAATGTTTCCTTGCCCAGTGAAGCATATGTAAACCAGGTTACTCGTAAACCAGAGTTCTACTGTGTAGTGAAAAGAATGTGGGACTTAGTGAGCCAACGGACCTGGCTTCGATTCCTGCCTCAGAATCTTGTTAGCATTATTGTCGTAGGCAAGTCACCCACATTCTCAAAGCCTCAGTTTTCATATGAGCAAAATAGGCAATCCTAATGCTTATACTCCCTACCTGCAAGATTCAAGCCATGCTTCTGAACACATACTGGCTATGTGATCCAAATAATTTAACACATCAGAGTCCTTAGGCAATTATCTGAGACTAAACTTTGTAAAACAATTGCTAGCATGCATTGGAGAGGGAATTTTCTCATCTGAGGTTCCCCATGCCAATGATATCCCAGATAGGGACTTTAAAAAGTTCTTTCCACCAGCTAAGGAATGATATCCATTTCACTTTTTACATGCAGAAATTAAGTGCTGATTTCTCAGGTGGTTTACTTATTCCAAGCTGTCCCATAGTGAATCTGGTCATAGCAAACCCCTTAAAGCAATTAGCTCCAGGCCTGAATCCAAGGGCCTTAGCACTTTTCTAACTGTTGGAGATCAGATTTCAGTGACAGTGTTTCAAAGGACAGCAATCTTCCTATAGCTTGTGCAGACTGGAGAAACAGGCTGTAATTAGATTCCCAACTAGAACAAGTGGGACAGGTTGACTTTTCTCAAACCCAAGCCAGTTTTAACTTCTTAAGAGAAATAAAGTTTTGCCTAGAACCATTCCTTTGGCTGGTAAAGGACGCAGGGAGTCATTTAAAATTGTCCCTGGGGACAAACTGGTACTTCAAGGTATATAACCCCAAGGGTTCTTCCTCATCAACCCAGAAAACAGACTGTTAACTCCCACTGAAGAGCTGAGGAATAGGGCCATCTGGCTACAGAGATTTGTGCTTAGTAGAAATGTGGATCTGAATGGAGGGAGAGAAATAGGCAGAAAGAGAGACTTAGGAGTCACCTACTTTTCTGTGGTGAATGAAAATTTTCTAAAAGAGTTGGAAAAGAATATAGGACCAAAGACAGATTCCCAAAGGTAGACTGACTTGACTGAAGCATCTTGAGAAATAGCACAATGTAGTGGAAAAGAGTGCTCATCATGAAGTCAGGAGAGACCTGGGTTCAAATTCAGTCTGTAGCACCTATTAGCTATGTGACTATGGATCAGTTATTTCAGTCCTATGGATTTTTTTAATCTGTAAAATTGGGAAAATAATACTTAAAGTACTTCCTTCACAGAGTTGTTATAGGGAATCTAATGTACAATAAATGCTTAGCAAACCTTAAGGTATTATAAAAGAGGCAGTTATTATTGAGACTCACAAAGATATACTGACAATCAAACAAGCCCTTTCAAATGACTAAAACTGATGACGAGACTTCCAGGTGACCCTTTCTGTTATCAGGTTCTTCTTTCTCCTCCTTAACATTACTCCCACCACCTTGAGGTTCCTGTGTACTCATGATGGTGGGTCGTTGCTGTCTCTAGTCACAGTGCTTAGTAGGCAGTTTTCAATTCCCAGTTGCCTCTGGCCAGGGTGCTGAAAATTTTTGCACTTTATCTAGACCACTAGGGGCCCATTTAGTGCAGGAATCTATAAAAATGGGTATCTAAAACGTCTGGAGAGGTTGGGCAATTGTCATTTCTAACCTTAGACAAAATTGGCGAGTAGGCCAAGTTTGCCTTACAGGGAATTTGTCTTAGATGCCTTCCCATCTCCTTTCTACCAATGCCCTCACTTGACCGTATGACTATATAAAACCCTTCATTGTGGCATTCCAATGAGACCTATCCTATTCCTAAATGTCCCAAGCTTTAAAATTACTTATCCCTCCCCAACTCTACCCTCCCCCTTCCATCCCTCAGGAAAACAATCGGTCCCTTGGCATATCTCACGAAAGAGTAGTGATTTCCATGGAAAGAGTACTCAATTCAAAGTCAGATCACCTTGGTTCAATTTCTGATTGCCATTAGCTAGCAAATCATTTTCCTTTTGTTTCAACATTTTTAAAATGCCAGGGGAAAGGGAGAATTAAATTAGCTAATCTCTAAGGACCCTAAGAAAAAAGTTCCATGGTACTGTTTGTCTAAGATATCTGCAAGTCTGGATCATAAAAATCTCTCAAACCTTAGAGTGGCTTAAGCAGGGTACATTTGCATTTGAAAAAAGGATATTGTTACTCTCTGACTGTTATGATGAAGTGAAGATTTTTTTTTTAATTAGAGGAGTCCTTCCAAGGTCTTTTCTATTTCTTTAAGAAGCATAGGAGTCAGGGGCGGCTAGGTGGCACAGTGAATAGAGCACCGGCCCTGGAGTCAGGAGTACCTGAGTTCAAATCTGGCCTCAGACACTTAACACAAAAAACTAGCCATGTGACCTTGGGCAACTCACTTAACTCCAACTGCCCTCCAAAAAGCAAAAAAAAAAAAAAAAGAAGAAGAAGCATAGGAGTCAGAAAAATTGATACTCCACTTCTGAAAGACTACCACATATTGATTTCATAGTTTCAGAGCAAGAAGGAACTTAGAAACATCATCTGTTCTGACCTCTTCCATAGGACACTTAAAGGAGACTGTATAAAATATCGTGTCTATGATAGGACCAGACCTGGGCAAAGTTGTGAAGCAGTTGTGAAGATAGCTTGCTTTGAGGCTCCTCTTTTCTCCTGTTGGTACCTTTCTCTCACTTTTCTAGTGTTTTCTTCCTCTACACAGGCCCAAATGATGCTTCCCTCATTGTTGGAGGAATCCTACTGTGGTGTCATTTTTAATATTTACACAGGAGGAAATGTGATCCAGAAAAGTTAGGTGACTTGGTTAGGGTGCTATGTGGGATCTCCCTAAGCTCCTTAACACGTTGTAAGCCTGGGAGAACCTTTGGTGCAGGGAAGAACAGAACCCAGCGCTCTCCATCTTTCTTTGATCATAATTAATTAGTCAAGAGAACAGAGCCCAATAATTTGATATAACTGAAAGCGGTAGGCAGAACAACTCTGACTCAACAAAACATAACTATAGCTGGGTAAGAAGTTATAGAACTATATGATTTTGGTAATGAATATCTTTGGTAATGAATATTTTTGGTTTTACTATTTGTATATGAGAACATAGTAGACCTAAAAAAGAATGATTGATGCATTATCTCCCAGGAAGAAGACAGTCCTTGATGAAGTTGTAAAGTAGGCAAAGTCTATAGGCTTGTCTACCATCTTTTGGGTACTTTTCTATCCCTTGCCAGTTTCTCTTCTATTTCTACACTCTTATCCATGTTAATCTTGTTACTGAACCAGTTGCCAGGTCTGCCTCCAAAGCAACAGCATGATGGGCTTAAAATCTTTCTCTTTTCCTGTTTTCACTTAAAACTTGATCTTACTTGTGTTGTATTCTTGTAAGCACCTTGCTGCTAATTTGGTAAATATTCTATTCTGGGGAACTTGGATATTAATGGTGTTAGTGACTATGTCTTAGACAGCAATTGTATTGCTCCCCTCCCCCATCCTGTAAAATATTTGTGTTGTTGTTATTTTTAAAATCAGCTTTCAGCGCTTTAATCCAAGGGAGTGTCTAATGTGAGGATTTCTGTCAGGTGCAGGATGGAGGCATTTTTTCTTCAGGAGAAGAAGGGGAGCCTTTTGGTGATCTTCAAATCACAGCCACTTAGCTTTCGCCCAGAGTTTTCCCAAATTTTATTTGTAACTCTGCAGATCCCAGGGAGTAGCATGATTTCTGTTAAACTTGTGTGGCCTTATCAGTCTATGAACTGCAGGAAACGAGTAAACTTTCTTCAGTGCTTAATAATAGAATTACGAGAGTGGTTCTTTTGATAGTACAAGATGTTCTCATCTTCAGAACTTCCAGTGACCCAGAATATTAGCTGGAGATATTAGATTTATGACAATTTCATTCTGCTACTTTATTGTGGGTCAAAACTAACAGGCTTTTGCATATGCTGGAAAACTCAGAGGCTGAGTTTAAGTGACAGTTCAAACCAAGAAGCCAAAGATGGGATGAGATAGAAAAACGCTGGCTTGTGAGTAAAGACCTTATCTACCATCTTGAGTTATAGAAACAATAGTGTTTCATGGGAGAGGGGCATTTGGTTGCTAAAAAATTATCATGCTGCTCTGAGTATTGCACCAATAGTAACTAAATTTAAAGCGAGACAATTGAAGGAGTTGCTTTTTTTTCCTTAAGGAAAAGGCACCATAGACTTGTAGCTTTGCAATTAGAAGGAAACTCAGAAGTAATTTAGTCCAACCTTCTCATTTTATAGAGGTGGAAGCTGAGGCCCAGGGAAGTTAAGGTACTTGCTCCAAGATCACTTAAGTAGTAAGCATTGAAAGCAGATTTGGAACTCAATTTCTCTTAGACAGAGTCGAATTTCAGCCTTATAGACACAAACCTACCAGTGATTCAAGAATTATTCTTCCTCATCACTGGGCTGTGACAAGCTTATTGACTCTCTATAGTCTGGTGTCTGACCTCATCATTGAACTGAAACAGTTCTTTCCAAAGTTACTAATGATCTCTTACTAGCCAAATCTAATGTTCTTTTCTTCATGCTCATTCTCCTTGACCTCTCCGCAGCCTTTAACTCTGTTCATTCCCTTATTCTCCTTAATATGCTCTTCTTTCTAGATTTCTCTGACACTGCTCTATCCTGTCTCTCCTTCCCATTTGACCATTGCTTCTCAGCCTGCTTTGCTGGTTCTTCATCCAGATCATGCCCACTAACCATCAGTATCCCGAAGGGCTCAGTGCTGGGTTTTCTCCTTCTCTTCTATTCCGCTTGGTGATCTCATCCACTCCCATGAATTCTATTATCATCTCTATGCCAATGATTCTCCAATCTCCTTGTCTAGCAGACTTCCATCTCTCAGTACTTATTAGACATCTTGAATTGAACATCCCACAGACATCTTAAATCCATTGTTGAACTGATTTTTTACTCCCCTAAACTTTCCCAGATTCCAAACTTCCCCATTATTGTCAAGGGCATCCTCCTCCCTCTAGTCCCCCTGGATTTCACAACCTAGGTTTCAGCTCCCCCCCAAATCCTCCCTTTTTCTTCCCTTTCCCCTCCCCTCACTCTCATATTAATCTGTGCCAAGTCTCCTAGGTTTTACCTTTGTTAGGTCACCTGCACATGTTCCTTCCCCTGCTCTGACACTGCATCGCTCTGCTGCAGGCCCTCCCTATCTCATACCTAGTCTGTTGCAATGGGATGCTGGTGAGTCTGTCTACCTCAAATCCCTCCCCTTTCCAATTCATATTTCATGTATCTGTCAAAACGACATTTTTAAACGCACATGTCTAGCCACATCATCTTTTTTTTTTTCTGTTCCATAAACTCCAAATGGCTCCATATTGCCTCTAGGATTGACTATAACATTCTTTGGTGCCTAAAGTCTTCAATAACCTACCACGTCTCCCTTCCAGGTTTCTTACATCTTATATACTGTCAAGTTTTCTGTGATCTAATGATGCTGGTCTTACTGTTCCCTAAACAAGACATTCCATCTCCTTATTCTGGGCATTTTCATGGCCTGTCCTATGCCTGGAATTCTCTCCCTCCTCATCTCCACTTCCTGGCTTCCCTCAATTCTCAGCTAAAATCCCATCTTTTGCTAGAAACCTTTGCTAATTTCTCTTAATTCTAGTGCCTTCCCTCTGCTGATTATCTATAGTGTATCCTTTATGAATCTTGTTTGAATGTCACTATTTTCCAGGGGGACCCTCATTAGTCTTTGAGCTTACTTGAGAGCAGAGACTGTCTTTTGCTCCTTTTTATATCCCCAGTGTTTAATAAAGTGCCTGGCTCTGGCATGCTACTGGCATAGTGTCTACTGGTGTAGTAGATAATGTTTATTGATCCACTTACTCAGGTGTCTTAGACTGAATTCTGCCACACTAGATCTGGTTACTCCTATTTCTACCCTCTGATTCTCATGCTCTTCTAAGTTCTGGCTCTGCATTTCCACCAATCCTTATCTTTTCTTGGGGGAGCCTTCTGCTCTTGCAGCCATCAGATACAGAGGCTTGCAGGCCATGTGTGTCTCTGACCTCACTGGGAGGCTTCTAGCTTGTTTGCTGGCAGCCCCTTTTCCAAAGGTCTGTGGATTTCTGACTAACTTTTTCATTAGCTCCGGTGTAGATGAATCCACGTACTATAGTTTCTTACTGAATTTCTTATTCATTATTTATCCTGGTAGGATTTTGAGTTATTTTTTGGAGTAGGTGGAGGTAGCATATGGTATGGTGAGAGATGAGTCCCCTTAGCTGGAAGTCCACAGATTCATTTTATGTCATGGGGCCATATTGGCCAAACTGGCCTCCCTTTGGTATCCTATGCTATTTTCTGCCTCTTTGTCTTTGAAAGACCATGTTCTCCCTCCTCAAATCAGCACAAGTGCCATCTCCTAGAAAAGCCCTTTCTTGATCTCCTCTAGTCACTAGGTTACAATTCTTCCTCCTCTCTCCACAAATTACTTTGAATTTATTTTGTATTTCCCTATCTGTGTGTATGTTGTTCCATCTCCTTTTCTTCTTTCCTCAGATTATTTTATTTGAGCACTGGGATGGTTTCATCTTTATTTTTCTATCCCAAGCACCCATAACACATCCTGTAACACAAGTGCTTAATAAATACTTACTGAGTTTAATTTAATTTTAAATATTAAAATCTTATTGACAGAAGCTTATATTATATAGTTTGTAAAACTATACCTTTATGTAACTATGTAATTTGTAAAACTATGGTCTGTATCTTGAACATTTTGTCCAGAGGAGTAATCGTTTATGAAGTATATGTGTAGAGTTGTTTTTGGCAACTGTTTCCAAAGAAGGGACCTTGAAATAATTGAAACTTTTAGCATGACACTTATAACATCATATTTGGAGTTTTAGCAATTTTTCATTTTTTTCCAGAATTATTTTCTCCATTTTGCTATAGGAAACCCTATATGACTAAGCTATTGGGATTCTCTACCTGCTCTTCACAATTTATCTTTTAAGTGGGTCTTGATCATTCTTGCATAGTCCTCAGATATTTTCTTTCTTTTTTTCCTTTTTAATGTAATAAATTTTATTTGTTTTCTTGTTTACATCATTCATTTTCATGAGATTTTTGAATTACAAATTTTCTCCCCATCTTTCCCCTACCCCAACCCAAAAACAGCCATCCCACTGTAGAGTCCCTCCCCTGGTCTGCTCTCTAACTTTCTGGTAGGTCAGGGAGGGTCTCCCTATCCCAGCCCCTGTATATCTTGATTCCTAGTTGCAGGTATTGCAGAGCTTTAAATTCTAGATTCTTTTGATTTCTCCCTTGTTATCCACCCCTGCTGGAAGGACAACCAATTCAATATAGGCTGTGTAGGTGTGATTATACAGGACGTCTTCATAGTGGACATATTGTGACAGTGATCATCTGTCTCTCCTTCCTATCCCTCCCCCCTTGTTCTGTTCTCTACCCTGTCCCTGTCTCTTTATTGAAGTGTGAGCATCGAGCATCCCTCCCCCAGACCCTTCCCTCCCCTCCGTCATCTCGCCTTTCATCCCCACACCCCCTACTCTCTTGTGCGGCATGATGCCCAGCTTAGAGTTTATGCCATTTCTTCCCTAAACCAAATTTAATGAGAGTAAATGAAAGTAAAGTTGTAACAGTTATCCCTTGCCTCTTCCACATGGGATGATTAGCCCCATTTTGTCTCTCCCTGTCTCCTCTCATTCTAGTCCTCTCCCACTTCAGAATATGCCATTTAAAGTATCATCCCTTCTCTCATTGAATTTGGCTTAGGGAAGAAATGGCATAAACTCTAAACTGGGCATCATG
>CM053594.1:302152327-302202138 GCA_028646575.1 Pseudocheirus occidentalis | reverse complement strand
AGAATGCTTTTGAGATTCTTGTTCCATCTGGCAAATTCGACTTTTTAAGGCATTCCTCTCCTCATTGGCTTTCTGGGCCTCTTTTGCCATTTGAGTTAATCTATTTTTTAAAGTGTTGCTTTCTTCAGTCAGCTTATTGACTCTCTTTTCATGATTTTCTCTCATCATTCTCATTTCTCTTCCCAATTTTTCCTCCACTTCTCTTATTTGGTTTTCAAAGTCCTTTTTAAGTTATCTATAGCTTTTAGGCAATCTTCACGTTTCTTGGAAGCATTTAGTGTGGGAGTTCTGACTGTGTTGTCTTCCTCTCGTTCCATGCTTTGATCCTTTTTGTCCACAAAAAAGGATTCTAGAGTGTTTTGCTTTCTCTTCCTCATTTTGCCCAGTCAATTAATTGCTTGAGTTTTAGCTCTGTGGAACTCTGCTTCCAGCAGGGAAAGCTCTGTCCCAAATTGCTGGAGTTTTCACAGCTGCCAGAGCTATTAGGGGGGTGCTGCAATCCCCACCAGCTTTGGCTTGCTGAAAGCACACCCCAGGACCACCACCCAAGACCACAATCTGGATCCAGGCTGCTATACGCAAGAGCCCTTGGCCCTGACCAGTTGTCTCAGCCCCCCTGCAATTGGCAGGCCAGGAGCTCTGAAGCAGCCCAGTGGAGGCAGTTGCTGCTTACAGCTGATCCTGCGCCTTCCTGCTGCTTCCTTGTCCTGGGAGCAGTTTGGCCAAACTGCTTTTCCTCCCCCAAATTTAGCTTGAAAGCTTGAATTCCACTGACCTTTCTCTAAGCCTTATTTTTTCTGGCTTGATAAATGTGGAGATTTCTCCAGGTGCTGCATATCTGTCTCTGGTAGACTCAAGCTGTGGCTCCTCCTGATCACCCTGGGGCCTGGCTGAGGTTTTCGGGCTTGGCTGGCCTCGGCTGGCCTCGGCTCCCAGCCTGCTGCCATGAGCCCTACCTGCCAAGCTGTCTTCAGCGAGAGATGAGTTTTCTGTATTTGTGTGAGTTTGGGAGCCCCAAAATTTGTTTAGAATCATATTTTATGGATATTTAAGGTGGCTGCGTGGGAGCTGCGAAACTTTGCTGCTTCTACACTGCCATCTTGGCTCTTCCCCCCAAACATCCTTATTACTGTCAATGGCACTTCTAGTTCCCCAGGCTTACAACCTTGGAGTCATCTTGGACTGCTCACTGTTTCTCACCATTATTCCCCTATCTCCTCCATATCCAATCTGTTGCCGAATGTCTGCTGATTTCACCTTTGCACCATCTCTTGATTATGCCCCCTTCCCTCCTTTGAAATTGCCACCACTTTGGTGAAGGTCCTCATCATCTGAGGCCTGGAATATCACAGTAACCCTCTGGTGGGTCTGCCTGCCTCCAATCTCTCTCCACTCTAATTCATCTCCCATTCAGTCACCAAAGGGATTTTTATAAAGTACAGGTCTGACCATGTTGTTCAGTTGTTTTTTCAGTCATGTCTGACTACTCATGACCTCATTTGAAGTTTTCTTGGCAAAGATACTGCACTAGTTTGCCATTTCCTTCTCTAGCTCAGTTTTATAGATGAGGAAACTGAAGCAAACAGGGTTAAGTTACTTGCCCAGGGTCATACATCTAGTAAATATCTGAAGTCTAATTTAAATTCAAGAAGATGAGCCTTCCCAGCTCCAGGCCCAGTGCTCTACCCACTGCACTCCCTAGTTTCCCACAGGTCTATCTATTTACCCCTCTCTGATTCAGCTCCAGTCCCTGTCATCTTCAGGATCAAATACAAAATCCTGTCCTTGGCATTCAAATCCCTTCAAAACCTACTCCCTCCATCCCTTTCTAATCTCTTAGACCTCCTCTTCTTGGTCTCCTTATTTTTATGGTTTCCTTCAAGTCCCACCTAAAATTCCAACTTTTATAGGAAAACTTTCCCCATTCCTTCTTAATTCTAACAGCTTTCCCTGCTGAATATTTCCTATTTACCTTGTATGTAGCTTGTTTGTACATAGCTATTTGTATATTATCTCTCATTAAAGCGTGAACTTCTTGACAGTGGGAGGATTGTCTTTTGTCTTTCTTTGTATCATCAACAAAGCACATTGCCTAGAACACAGTAGGCAGTTAATAAATGCTTATTGACTTTTTAAAAGATTGACGTTATTCCAAATAATTTTGTTTCTATTTTTTCATTGTGAGTTTCCTCAAGGTGGGCATCAGGGACTAGGCGCTTATAATACCCAAGTAGCAGGATACCCTACAAGGTGTGTACAAAGTCAAACCAGTATCAGATGTAGGGTTGGGGAGGAGGGTGGGAATGGGTAAGGATGGTGCTTAAAATAAGACCAGATTTATCTTCTGATCTGACAACTCTCAGAAACAGGAAGTTCTGGCATCAACTTGTACAGATCTGAATGTTAAGACATAACTGTATGAGTGTGTGTGTGTGTGTGTGTGTGTACTTCCTTCTTTGCTTCATGAGGTTTCAATGGCATTTCTCTAACTCCATCTTTGGGGCCCTCTTTTTGGTGCTGTGCTCATCTCCCATTTTCCCCTAGACTTTTATATTACATCTCCAAAGCAATGGTTATTCAAATTAAGACTTATCTTACATTGATTCAGCAGTGGAACTATGACGTACTTGTTTCTTGCAATACCACTCACCATTTCAGGCCACATCCTTTTTCCTATTCCCAGGTACCTGGTGTATGTGTTCTTGCTTTTTTCAATGTACATACCTAAAGATCTCATTTGCTTTTCAAATCATTATTACAAATCTCCAGTTGGATTAGTCATTTTCAGTCATGTCTAATGCTTTGTAATCCCTTTGGAGTTTTCTCAGCAAAGATATTGAAGTGGTTTTCCAGTTCATTTTACAGATGATGCAAACAGGGTTAAGTGATTTGCCCAGGGTCACACAGTTAGTGTGTCTGAGACTAGATTTGAACTCAGGAGGATGAGTCTTCCTAACTCCAATTCCAGTGCTCTATCCCCAATGCCACCAATTGGAAAGGGACATATAGTAAGTGTATCATATGTCTCTGAGGATAGATAGAGTGGATGAATTTATTCTCAGTGCAGAGATTAAAGTAACCAGTTTATTTAGGATAGCCATAAGAGAGTTCCATGCCTGTGGTTGAAAGAGATAAATTGCTAGCCTGCCTATTTGAATATTCAAATTATTCGATAGGACTGAAGCAATCTTGATTTTAGACTTTGCTTCCCCACTAACAACAATAACAACTCTTCCAAAAATTCCAAAATACATCATAAAACAAAGAATATTTGTTGCTTAAAGCTGATTGTGTCAAGGGTTATGATGAAGTTGACTGAATCGAAGAATCTCAGATTAGAAAAGACATTAGGATACACCCACACATCCAATTTGTGAAGTGTATCTTCTACTTGCCTCTTCTGTTCTTGCCAAATGATTATTTAGTCCTTGCTTGAATATTCCTCATAATGAAAGCCCGGGAGACCTTTAAAACCTTAACTGTTTTTATGTACATTCTTCAATTTTTTTCCCTTTGCCCCAAAGTTGTATGTCGTCCCAGATCTACTGGCGCCTTCATTTAATAGTCTCAATAGTCAAAAACTCCATAAAGCTTTCAATTTTGGCCTAAAGTTACCTCCTAGAATTGGTCATTTTTTTGAGAACTACATGACTCTTGAAGAAAAGGCCAGTTAGCTGGCAGAGGAAAGAAAATAACTCTTGGAAGTTTAACTCTCAAATATGGGCTGAGCTGATACAATATCCAATAACCAGATAAAAGAAAAGTAGAATTAATCTAATCATGTAGATGATTTCTCTCTACAATGTCATCAAAACTTATTGTGTGGGGGAGGAAGGAGTTAATTAATCATTGGCCAGTTAATTTCCATGCCTCGCCACACCCCTCTCCTACCCTTCATGTAGGCATAAAAGCAAGAGTTATACAACAAGTGAAGTAACATGGGTCTATGATCTTGTCAATTTGGGAGTTTTCTCAAAGGATGCATATGGCAACCCATTGTGCCACCCATTACAGTGGAGGCCTTCCTCACTTTCTCCCAACCTGAGGGGACTTGTAAAGTGCTCTGGATCTCTGTATGTAGCTAACCCAACTTCTCTTTCTGTCTTCCAGTTCTTTAATAACATCCTTTACTTCTGATCTTCAGAGTTCTTTGTTGGTTTTATGTTGCAGCTGCTCATACACACCATGTGCCTTTCCCTTTCCTTCTGTGTTTCGTGAATCTTTAGTTTTTTTTAAAGGAATGGTGGTCCAAGGCTCAATATCCTACAGAAATACCAGTAAAATACTTGTGTCAATAGGATAGGTCCTTACTGTTACAGAAAAGTTAGAGGTAAAAAAAAAAGTATTTTTCAATTTCACTAAAGCAATCCATTTCACTCTTCTCCATTCAAATTTAAGACCAGCTCACTATTGTCTGTCTCAGATATGTATACAGATGGACAATCTCTATAAAGCATACTCTGATATACATGCTGAAATAGGAACAATAAGGATTCATCATCAATTTGGTCTTTTAAAAATAATAATTTTTAAAAATAAAATTTAAAAAAATAATCAAAAAATAAAAATTTTAAAAGTCATTAAGTATTACTTTATTAATGAGGCATTTAACTGTAAAAATGCTTCTACAATCCTTATGAAAATATAAAATAAATTTCTCTGATTGAATTGGAAGGGTAACATAAAGTAGACTGACTGAATATTGACTGTTCCCTTGGAGTCTTTCAAATAGGTAAGCCTGCTAGTCCTGGAATGAGTTAAAGCAATTTGCAAGAATCCAGGGTGAGCAGGTTCAGATATTTAAAAGTCTTCAGGGCATACCTAATTTTCCCTAGTCTATCTAGAGGTGAGTGATAAAAGAAAGGAACATTTATAGGTCAGGAATTTTTGGTTATAACCTGGAAATTTGTCACTGAGAGGATACACCAAAGACAGATGGAAAGATAGTTGACTAGGTAGATAGACAGCCTTGCACATAGGAGTGCCTTAAAATATTTTCTTAATGGGTGAATGACTGAATAATTTAGACAGATACAACAAGCTCAGAGATTTACAAAGCCTGAACTACTTTAAAAGACTGCTTTCTCCCTTTGTATATGTGTATAGATAGATATCTATATCGGAGAGAAAGAGAGGTTATTTATTTATATTTATAGATATAGATATTTACAAACATCTATCAATCTATTTATTTGCCTTATGCTTATTACAGTGCCTGACACATTCTGAGTACAACTCAAAAATTAATTTATTTCTGGCAAATATGCAAGTAGAACTGAAGTTCTTACTATGTAATAATAATTCACAATCACACACACACACACACACACACACACTTATTACCTTCTAATGTATAAAGTACTTTCTTCACTACAGTCTCAGAGGTAGCTAATGCACATAGTGTTCTTATTTCATGGATGAGAAAACCAAGGTTTGGGTCACAGAGATGGGGAACCTGCAGCCTTCAGGCCACAAGTGACCTTCTAGGTTAGTGGGTCTCAACCTTCCTAATGCTGTGACCCTGTATGTGGGCATATCTGAGTGCATCTGCATATGGGCAGACCGGCCTGGAGATGATAGAGGAGCAGTGTCTCAGTTCCTAAGACCATTTGGAAATATGTGTTTGCCAATGGTCTTAGGTGACCCTTGTGAAAGGGTCATTCAACCCCCAAAGCAGTTGTGACCTACAGGTTGAGAACCACTGTTCTAGGTCCTCAAGTGTAGTCTTTTGACTGAGTTCAAGTTTTACAGAATAAATCCTTTAATTGATGAGATTTTTTCTTTGAAGTTTGATTCAGTCAAAGGGCTGAACTTGAGGACCTAGAGGACTACATGTGGCCTCAGGACCAGAGAGTCCCTACTCCCACCTACCCCACACCCAGAATTTTAAACATGACCTTCTGTGCTCAATCCACTATACCCTGTTGCAGAAGTTTTCAAGAATTTTTGATATGCCAAAGTGCTAATGTCAAAGTCTAGCTGACAACTGACTTTGTTTAGCATCTTGCATATGATACTGTTACATCAATTAAATATATATGTATAGTGTGTGTACATATACATATATACATGTGTATGTGTGTGTACACACATAATGATGCAAAATCAACTATACAGAACAAGTCAAGAAAGATACACACAGTACCTACAAGCATGAAGAACCAAAGCAAGAGAAACCAGAACTGAACATGGCATAATTCAAATGACCACATTCAACTCTGAAGAAGAGATAAGTGAATACATCTTTTTCCCTTCTTTGCCAGAGCCGGGGTGGGGAGGCATTACTTTGGATATGGAATAGTAACAGTTACAGACTAGAATTTAATGTGCTAATTACTTTTGTAGAACTGCTTTTTCCCTCTTTTTTTATTCTTTCTTGTAAGAGTCATCTCAGGGGAAAGCGGTAGATAACAGAGATATATTAGGAAAGGAAGGTGATATAAAAGTAAAACAAGTCAATATTGTTTTTGATGTTGTTCATCCTTCATTCTGGAAAAAGATCAATGACATCATGAGGGCAGTGGCTTGACTTGTTAGTGAATTAGATATAAGTGAGGCTTTGAGTATCTGCCACTTAACTTGTTGTATGACCTTGAAAAAGTTACCTCATATTTACAACTCTATAATATGTAAAATAATACTTGTACTATTCACCTAACAGAGTGATTAAAAAAGAAAGCGCTATATAGATACATACAAGTGATATATGAGAGGGACTTATCCCCTCCTTCAAAATATAAGAGAATTGATGCTCTGCAAAAGCTTCAGAGTGTGATTCCATAGCACAGTCATTTTTCAACAAGGGTTAATGAAATTCCGTCTCTAAGTAAAACCCAGTCACTGTTTCACCTAACCTGAAAACATGTCCTCTAGACTGCAATTGTCCAAATGCTTTCTACTACACAATTGATGCTTCAATGAAGTTTTTGAATTGCCTCTTAAAGTATGTCGCTGAAGGATTTCTTTAATGGAGAATCATTAATTCCTTCTAGGAAAAGGAAAATGGTTCTTAGATACCAATAAGAACAAATTGTCTGGGTTGCTTTGGAAACAGCAAGAGCCTCACAATGGTAGTACACTTGGAAGATTAAATTGTAAAGCTAGGAGAGAGAGGCTTTGTGTTATCTGTTATATGCTTGTAAAGCAACCCTAGAATTGCCTTGTCTACAATAAGAAGAAGATTGTTGTTTTGGTACATTCAAGTTTTATTTATATAGATCTATGTGATCCATATAGCTATACATCAATATATAGAGATCATAGGAAGAGAGACCACAGAACATTCTCAGTTTTATAGATTGATAAATTATTTACAATGGAAGATTCGCATGTGAGAGGCTTCAGGAATCATAAAATAGTAGACCCAGGAAGGTTTGGGGAAATCCTTTTGTCCAACCCTTCATTGTTCTGAAACTATAGGCATATAGTAGGAAAGATAAGACATATAGATTGCTATACACATATACATACAAGACATGCAAGGAGATAAAATACATCAATAACTACAAGGCAACTCCAAGTTTCCAAAATTGTATAGATAGTAAATACTCTAGAAATTCAAAGACAGAGTCTCCTCTCTCTCAATGGTTCAAGGAAGGGATAGGAGGAGGTGGCATTTGAGCTGGACTTTGATGGATGTAAAGGATCTTAATCATCAGGGATGTTGGAGTGAAGATTCTAGGAGAAGTGAATGGTATGAGCAAATAAATGTACAAAAGTGGAGAAATACCAAACATGGGTAAAGCTATAGATCCCTGGTTCTCAACCTTCCTAATGCCATGACCTTTTAATACTCCTATGTGGGCTTATCTGCATGTGGGTGGACCCTCCTAGAGATAGATAGAGAAGCAGTGTCTCAGTTCCTAAGATCATTGGAAATATGTGTTTTCCAATGGTGTTAGATGATCCTTATGAAAGGGTCTTTCCACCCCCAAAGGGGGTCGCGACCCACAGGTTGAGAACCACTGCTATAGCTCCACAGTGTCTCCTCCTTTTATATTTCCATCTACCAGTCAATCCCAGAGCAAGGTGCAGTGCATGTCCCTTATTGTGTAGGTGGTGTATTTGTCTTTGTCCTTCACCATCACCACCTCTACTCTCTAAACTGGTTTTCCTTTTATCAACTTAAGAAGTATAAGAAAGACATAAAGCTCTTCCTTTTCTCCTATTCATGGAAAACAACTGATGATCATTAGGAGAGAATGTGGATTTATGAGTATTTCATGTCATACAGTCCAGTTAACCTGACCACATACTATATACGGGAGGATTTTTAAAAATCACACACACACATGTATATGCACACATATTTACATATATACATGCATGTATATACATATGCACAGATGTATATTATTAATATATACAAATATACTTATATCTTAATGTACATATGTGTATATTTGTGTTTATATACATTGTAAACACGATATATAGATAATTAGATAGGGATTGTCCCTGGAATTTCACTGGTATAGAAATGCCCAGGTGAGGAAATTCTCTATACCATAGGTCAATACCTTATTTCAACTTATAGTCTCAGAGAATTGCCTAGAGCAGGTTCCCCAGCCCTGGAGAGCACTAGTGGTTAAGTGTCTGGCCCAGGATCACATAGCCAGTAAGTACCAGAAGCAGGACTTGAACCAAGACCTTCCTCGATTCAAGATCAATTCTTTCTATATATAGTAAATAGACAGAGACAGGGAGAGACATATATATATATACATAATAGATATAGATATAGATTAGATATAAATATATGCACACACACATATATGCATGTATACACATGTAAATATAAGTGGCTTTCCATATGTAATATATAATGATATAAAATTATAATATAATGATATAATTATAAAGGATATCTATATATGCCACTCAGCTCAACTGAAGGATCACAGATTACTTGAATTTGATGTTGGAGAAAATGTGGCTCATAACCAACATTTTCTATACAAACACATTATCTGGGAACCAAAATCCAAATAACAAACTGTATCACAGGCTTAAAACTAGACGAGACCTTGGAGATCCTCATTTCATAGAAAAATACATCTGGGCACAGAGGAGTTAGGTAACCTGTTCAAGGTAACACAGCTAGTAAGTTACAGAGTTGAGATTCAAACCCAGGCTCATTGGTTCCAAATCCAAAATCTTAAGCAAGTGATGTAAAATTCCCATTTTCTCAAGCAGCTAGACTTGACTTTTCAAAGTTCATGATGACTTCATCTTCCAGAAACTATTTTGTCCAAGTTTCAAGTTCAGGAAAAGGAACCTGTAGACTTAGAGAAAACATCTATCCTAACATCTTCCCATTTCAGGCTCCCATGGACTTCAGTCTTGTGTCTCCCTCACCCTAGTTTTTAGAACTGGGCATCAGGAAATAAGGATCCAATCTAGAGTGGTGGCACATAGATGGGAGAAAGGAGGTAAGGAAAGGACCAAAATGGTAATTACTGGTTGGATACTAAAGGAAGAAAGGGAAAGATCAGAAAATTTAAATATAAGGGTTCGGCCACCTCCCATTTAAGGCATGTGTGTGATTAAGACTAATTAATAGACCTGGTAGAAAAGATACAACTGCAGGAAAGGGCAGAGTCTAAGTCCATCTCCCATTCCAGGATCAAATCAATTGATCCCAATGCCAATAAATACAAGGAGACAGGACAGAGGAAGTGCCACAATCAAATCAAAGAATAAGGGAGGATTAGAGTCAATCAGATAAAACAATTGAAGAAAGTGCAATGGGCCAATAATTGACAACAGGTTACATGGATGTACTCCATCTTATACAGAGTTCATTAATGGTAATAGTTTACTAGCCAGTGCCCCTCCTCGTCCAGCCACTTTGGTGCCAATGTGGGTCTGTATCATCTCTTATGATCACAAGTTCCATAAGTGAACTCCTCACGCTAAAAAGCAACATCTTGATTTTGTCCACAAACTTCCCCTTTGAAGCCTTATAAAGTTTTTGATCAGTTTTTCTAGACTAAGATAGAATGAACAAAGACATGACCACATTTGCAGATCCTTGACGACTAAATCTGTGATAGTATCTGCTCCCTCTCCCCAGGATACCTTCCTTCTAGACATAAAGGTCCCTTTCTTCCTTTATCCCATTCTTTGGACTGCACTGGGATCCATTTCATAACATTTTTGATGCTGGGAATGCACAGTGAGTGAAAAAATAAGAATGGGCCAAAAAATAAGGACTGTTGATAGAAAAAGACATATTGAGGTCACCAGTAATTCCCACGTTGTGGGAAAAGAAATGACTGTCAAGAGTTTAAAACTGGACCATAAATCTGAGAAAAAATCTTAAAGATATTTTCCATATGTTTTTCTTTTCCTCATCTGGACTTAGTAGATTGTATGATGGAGCCAGTTTATTTTTTAAAAAATTTCTCTGAAATGAAGATATGTCTTCCACTTCCCACTGTCATTCCTATGCAGCGCCTACATTTAGAAAGACATATTTCACCATTTTCTAAGAGAAAAGGCCCAGAATAATCACCCATATATAGCAACAATTGTTACTCGAGAGAGGATAGTTCTTCATGTGATAGACACTCTCATGGAGTAAGCAGCGTGGCACACTGGACAGAGTGAGGAACTAGTAGCTACACTTATGGACTCATCAGACATTCTGTTTCTGTACCCTATCCCCCTTCTCTGTCTGTAGGAAGGTACCCAGTATAAAGATAGTATGGTTTCTGGGAAAAACACCACACTTGGGATCAAAAGACCTTCATTCTGCTAGTCACCCTCTGTTTGACCTTGGGCAAGTACCTGAAACTGAGTCTCAGTTTTCTCATCTGTAAAATGAGAATATTAGACTGGGTGATTTCTAAGGTCTTTTCTAATTCTCATTCTATCCTATGGGCAGCTAAATAGGCACCAAGCCTGGAGTGAGGAAGACCAAAGATCAAATGCACCATTAGGTTAGATGTGGTACCCTGTGGCTAGCCAAATAGGCCTGATCCAGGGCTCAGGAAAGAGACCTTAATTATGTACCCTAATTCCTCTGGGGGTGATACAGTTTGCAAAGGCTGGCTCCCCCAATAGAACCTCAGGGGTGCACTTAAAAAGTTTTTTGTCTGAGATCCTGACTCCAACAAAGTCTTCTTTGCCCCCAAAACTTCAGATACTTAAAAAAGACGAGTCTTTTATTAGATTTTCCATTCCTGTATTGGTTCCAAGGTATAACACATTTAAGACAATGATTTACAAAACCTAGATGTTTGGAGGCCTGCTCTGATTTGCATCCTCTTTGTTAATGCCTTTAAAAAATGCTAATTGACTTCCCAAAGACCTGATGAACTTCCCCAGACTTTTGGTGCCTAGAATTCAGAAACTTGACTTTATCTAAGTTTACTTCCAGGATGTAGCAGACTATTGTTAACAATAAACTATGATAATGTCCCAGGATGTGATAAATTAAGTCTATTGACGAGAATACTTCAATCTTTGTCCTTTGTATCTTTAAAAATTTTGTTCAAATCATCATTAAATGGAGTTCATGGTTCTTCCCTGAACTACCCACATGGCCTGGTCACTTCTTTTTATTCACATCTCCGATCATGCTTAATGCTGGACATTAAGTGGTCCCAACAGTACCCTGGGCAAGTCACTTAATCTCTGTCTTATTTTACTCACCTGTAAAATGGAGGGCAATTATAGCACTCAAGTTTGTTGTGAGAAATAAATGAGACAGCAATTGTAAAGCACATGGCTTAGCACACAGTAAATGCTACATAAATGTGAGCAATTGCTATGATTATTGTTGTTGTTATTGTGATGATGATGATGATGATGGTGATGATGATGATGATGATGATGCTGCTATAATCCTACAACCGGATCGCCCTAAAATGTCCATCAGATTTTCAGTCTTAGATGATGGACCTACTTTATTTCCCACTCATGCTACAAAAGAACATAATCAGATGAAATGTCAAATTGATGAATTCTCCCAAATGTAATGCAGGGTAATACAACAGTTTAGACTTTTTCAATATGTTCTCACAGACATAATTTCATCCTCATAAACAATCGAGGAAGGAGAGATGTCAGTTTTCTCCATTTTACAAGGGGTGAAACTAAAGCCTCATCCAAACAAACCACTTTGCAAGACTTCCGGGTAGACATTGTCATATTTCACCTAGTCTCTGCACCCTCCAAAGAACTCCAGGTTCATATATTGTGGCAAACTGTACCTCTTATATGGTCACTTCTGAATCTGGACACTGGCATCTTGAAATCTCCTGCATATCCCTTCCATATCTAAAAGTCAGTAACTCTAAATATAGACTTTAAGTTTTTTTCAAAATAAAATTTCAGTAAAGTCTTACTTTTTTTTAGAAACTTAAATTTATATTTCAAAGACCATAGATCTAGATACCAAAAGCAATACAAAGAAAAATTGGTAACCAGAGGCCCAGGTTCAAGCTTGTCTTCCTGAATCCTGCTGCTCTACCCACCACATAAGAGGGTTTCTCTACAAGAAGCCTAGTGAAAGAAAGTCATTTGCTACACAGCAGCATAGTT
Organism: Pseudocheirus occidentalis; assembly: GCA_028646575.1. Taxonomy (NCBI): domain Eukaryota; kingdom Metazoa; phylum Chordata; class Mammalia; order Diprotodontia; family Pseudocheiridae; genus Pseudocheirus; species Pseudocheirus occidentalis. The sequence continues at coordinate 302,189,589 of CM053594.1, read as the reverse complement.
GGAATAAAGCCAGGGGCAGAACAATTTCTTTTGGAAATGTCCATTGTATCATTGCTTCTTCCTGCTCAATGGCCAATAAAGAGACTGATTAATCAGCACAAGGCACAAACCATTAAGCAGTGAGTCACACATGACCAGAAGCAGCCAGTCACTGGGCTCATCATCCCCTAAACCCTCAAGCGCTGAACTCACACATGATTGTCCTGAATCAGGAAAAGCATCTTTGCACATGCCCAGTAAACCCCCCAGTTATATGTGACTCAGGCTTTCTGGCTCTTTCTCCATCCCTGCCTTCCTTTTAAATCATGTTACCTCTTCCTTTGGATTATATATCTGACTGGGGATAGGAAATTTACAGGGATTGCCATTTCTATAAATGGTGGTAACTTTGGTTCTGCTTCCACACCTGCCTCTGATTCTTAGGCAGCCTCTAGTGGCTACTGAAAGCTTCACTTGGCTTTTCCAGTACAAGAACTACATACATCCTTAGATTAATATGCATTGGTTATACATTTCCATTTCAAAAGTGGGACTATTGATTCAAACCCCTACCGCCACCCCATCTCTCTTGGTAGAATTTTTTGAAGTATATTAAAAAGAAAAGTGAAGAATGTCAAATGTCCCTTAGATTGAACTAATTAAATTCTTGCCAAGTAGATGAACCATGATATGCACACATCTGTATGCACAAATTACCTTTAAAACTGTTTAAAAACTGGTATTAAATGATTTATAGAATTCTGGGATATATACATTGGAAATTTGAATGTAAAATTTTAGTTTAACCTTATTAAGAAATACAATAAATAAAAGAATAAAAGTCATAACCTCTTACTTTCCTTTATGTTTCTTTCATTTAGAGTTTTTGTTTTTATATCACCTAAGGCAACCATTCACTTTCAATAATTATTACCAATTGTTTTGTGCTTATTGTTAAATAATATAACAAAGAGTGACTTGGTCTATTCAGTGCCAAAATGTCCAGATGAAGAATTTAGTGAATAATCGAGGGATTGTAATTTGTTTAAGTAATGCCAAAAAAAATTGCATACTTATGAAGTGGAATATGATGAATGATGTAGAAAAGATCTGACTCCTCCCTAGGGTACTGACAAGATAAATAACATTTAACAATAGAACAGATGGATGACCTGAGTTCACTGAAATAAGTATGTTTGGTAGAAGCAAAGAGCCCAAGAGGCAAAATGGAGCACATTCTCTAATGAGTCTTTTTTTTAACTTGACTTGTCATTGTATTCGTATAGGGAACTCTTGCAGAGGAAACTCCTCCCACCCATGCAGATAGACACCTGCCTTGTAATTTAAGTTTTAAAGAACCGTGAGACAATGGGAGACTAAGTGACTTGCCCAAAGGCATGCCAAGATGTGTATCAGAGACAGGACTTCAAGAACCAGGGTTTCTGAGTGTAAAGCTAATTCTCAATCCAATTTACCAAATCTTCACATTAATGATTAAGTTTAAGTTGGTCAGATAACTTAGAGGAATAAATCATACTAATAATAATAACTTACATTTATATATTGATTTTATACTTGCAAAGCACTATGCCTAGATCATCTCATTTGGTTTTCAGCAGTGTTTTGGGGGGTATTAAATTTTAATAAAATACCACCATCTTGACAAGTATAAAATGGAGGAGCCATTGCTCAACAACAACATTCACCTGAAAAAGATCTGGGAGTTTTAGTGGGCTGCAATCTTAATAAGATACAGTGGTATGATACGGCATCAAACAAAGCTAATTTGATCATTTGTTGCATTAAGAGGGGCATGGTCGGGGCGGCTAGGTGGTGCAGTGAATAGAGAACTGGCCCTGGAGTCAGGAGGACCTGAGTTCAAATCCGACCTCAGACACATAACACAAAAATCTAGCCGTGTGACCTTGGGCAAGTCACTTAACCGCAACTGCCCTCCAAAAAAAAAAAGAGGGGCATGGTGTCCAGTGGTTAGTCCTGATATACTCTGTCCTGGTCAGATCACATACAGAGTGTTCAGTTCACTTGTGGGTGCCACATCTCAGTAAGTATGTTAACAAATTGAAAAGCATTAGAAAAAAGAAACCAATATAGTGAAGGGGACTGAGGTCACAGCAAATAAGGATCACATCAAGGAAACGGGCATGTTTAGCAAAGAGAAGCAAATAATTTGGGGGACCTTGGTAGATTCGAGTATGTGAAAGACTCCACAAAGCAGAGACTAGGAGCAAAGGGTAGAAGGTTCAAACATTTATTAAACCCCTGCGTGTCAAATACTGAGCTAAATACTGGGTATATGAAGAAAAGCAAAATCAATCTATGTAATGTGTTGATATCTATATAGTAAACTACTCATAATAATAATAATTTTAGATAGTAAACATAATCATTATAAGGAAAAAGAAACAACAATATCATAGATGATATTATATTGGAGCAAATGCATGAATAATTAAATACATCACAATGCACACTTCTGCCAATGAACCCAATAGCTATGGTGGAATGTGCACACATTTATAGGAAGCTAATTGGTAAACACATGGAAGGAGGAAACTCATGTGATTAAAGCACCTCACAACTCTAGACTGCAGACTTCAATCTTATTGGTCTGTTGACGATCATCTGTATCTCATGAAACTACACTTTAACTCATTTGACTTTGGATACCACTCTTCAACTGGAGATACCCTCTTTTCTCAACTCAACTGCAGTCTTTTCAATTTCTTTAATTGATCATCACCCTTAAGGGGGCATTTAAAAAGTGTTAGCTTTCAATGAGAATAGCAGTTTTCTATAAGCCAGACAACTATCAACCTTATCAAAATTATTACATCCAAGCTTTACAAACCAGTCCAGGAAGCTCTTCACTCACTTGGATATTGCACTATCCACTCCAGTCCAAGAGGTCATAGCAATGCATCTCTTACTAAAGTGCCAAAGCTATTAAAAAGTTCCCTGTCATTTTTCTTCTCAAGCTGAAGATAGCAGCAAAGGGCAGAAAGTCTTTATGAAGAGCTTCACCTTTTTTTCCCCATCTACAGTGACTCTGAAAGGCAACAGATGTCACTGGAGCTGTTGACTAATGAAATCAATTCTTTCTGACCAAACAGGAGTTTATTCAACTTAAGTCTTCTCTCAGCTGACTTTGTCTAATAGCCAGAGTTCCGAAAGAGCAAATTTGCAACCAATACTCTGTCTTCAATTCCTCCTCCTTTCCCACTGAAGCTGCTATATCTGCTCCTGTCCTGGCTCAAATGAGAGCTTCCTGAACCTCAGTGACTCATTTTTTACTTAAATATCCCTGAATTTCCCCCTTTAAAATCTATAATCCTCTTAAATCATGCCTCAGTTTCCAAATAGTCAAGTCATTTCTCATTTTCTTAGTCTTTCTTACTCATAAAACATACATACGCAAATTAGGGTAGCTTCCCATAGTGGCATATCTGGGGAAGTTTCGAACAAGTTTCTCCAGTTCCTTGATACCTTTAAAACTGTTACTTTATGCTCACATTTCCCTATTTTTAAACAAATAAAAGATATTTTCCTCCTTTTTTTTATAATATTAAACTGCTGACATACAAGTGAAGACATTATGTCACAGTTAGCAAAGAGACTGGAATCTTCCAAACTTACATAGCAGCCAAATATACCAAAAATTCTGGTTTTTTCCAAAACTGTCCAAATCCTGTCAAAAAGCTGTTTACTCATACACAGGCTTTATAACTTTATATTAAGATAAAGTTCTTTTTCTATTAATATTAGGCATCAAAATGTCCATTCACTATAGCAGCAATATCTTCATACCTTGAAAAAATATAAATCTCTTCCTTTACCAAAAAAATGCTTTTTCTATTATTTTCATCATTAATTATTTCATACGAAAGGTCATATAGAGACAATGTGCATAACACTGGTATTTTTCTCTTCCCTTCTCCAGCTTCCTGGTGATCTTCATACAGTCTATCACCTTCTCTGGTGGTAATAATAATAATAATATTAATAATAATGATAATGATAACAATGATAATAATAATAATAATAATTTATATAGCACTTTAAAGCTTACTAAGCACTACATATGTATTATCTAATTTGGTCCTCAAAGCAATTCTGGGAAATGCTTTTATTATTGTGATTTTGCTGTTCTCATTTTACACATGAGGAAACTGAGGCAAACAGTGATTCAATGACCTGCCCAGGGTCATACAGGTTGTAACTCTCTGAAGCAGGATTTGAATTAATGCTTTCTTGTCTCCAAGTGCAGCGCTCTATAAGCTGTGCTATCTAGCTGCCCCTGAATGAGGTGAGATTGACAAATCTCTATACTTATCCACTTCTCCTGTATGTGACAAAAGGAAAAAAAAACAACTTTAATCTTTCTTTTCTTGAGGGCAATTGGGGTTAAGCGACTTGCCCAAGGTCACATGGCTAGTTTTTTGTGTTAAGTGTCTGAGGCCAAATTTGAACTCAGGTCCTCCTGACTCCAGGGCTGGTGCTCTATTCACTGCACCACATAGCCGCCCCTAATCTTTCTTTTCTCTTTTGGTTTTCCCCACTCTCTAGCATTCACACTCCTTCGATTTCACTTCAAGCCATGTTCAGACACCAAATCAGCCTCCACCTCTTTTAAGGTAGAAACTTCATTTTCTCCATTAATTCAAATAGGAGGAATGAGAAATATTTCTACACTTCTTATATTCACATAATAACACTTAACAGTTTCAAAGGAAGTCACAAGGATTTATCTCATTCCATCCTTACAACATATCTGTAAGGTAAAAGAGCACAAGTGTTATCATTTCCATTTTACATATGAAGAAAATGAAAATTAAAGATGTGAGATTACCTGCCCAATGTTGTTCAGTCATGTCCAACTCTTTCTTATCCCATGTGGGGTTTTCTTAGTAAGGATACTGGCATGGTTTGCCATTTCCTTATCCAGTTCATTTTACAGATAAGGAAATTGAGACAAAGAGGATTAAGTGACTTGCCCAGGGTCACACAGCTAGTGAGTGTCTGAGGTCAGATTTTAACTCAGGGACACCTAACTCGACAGCTAGCAGTCTATCCACTGCACCATCTAGCTGCCCACAGCTACACAGTCAATAAGTGGTAATAAGCAAAGGGCTCAAACTCAAGGTCTCTAACTCCAAAGGTAGTGGTTGGTTTGTTTTCAGTAACAGCACATTTGATTTATTCAGAAGAAGCTTCTGTATGTAGACATTCTACAATCATTCCAGGACCAACATGCCCAGCTTCCTGCTGCAGACGCTCAAACAGCAAATAATACAGAACAAAGTTCTTAACCTTTTTCTCTGTGTTTGTCACGGACCCCTTTGACAGTCTGGCAAATCCCACGGACTCCATCTAGGAATAATGTCTTTCAATGTGGGAAATAAAATATATAAAATGACAAAGGAAAGAAGTTATCTTTTTAAAAAAAATTAAGTTCACACATCCCAGGAGAAGAATCCTTACCCTAAAGAATAACAGTCTAGCTTAAAAACTACACGCTAGCAACTGCTTCAAATTTGTTCGGGCCGTTTTAGAGCTGTGGTATCTTTTCTTTGGGGATCAATCAGATCAGGAACAGTTCATCTGGCAGTAAAGAGTGCTCTTGGATACTGTGAGAGGCTTTGAAAGAATTCACTTTTTTATGAAGGAATAGGCACAGTTAGCAGAGTAAATGAGGGCTTACTGTGACTTTAAAAATATGATTTCCTTGGTATTATAAAGACTTTTAATGGGTAAATTTGCTGTACATATTTAAAATGGAATAATGTATGTGTATGAAAAATAGACATCATGATGCTGGGCTGGGGAACCTGTGGCCTCGAGGCCATATGTGGCCCTCTAGGTCCTCAAGTGCAGCCTTTTTTTACTTAATCCTAAAGGCTGCACTTGAGGACCTAGAGCACCCCATGTGGTCTCAAGGCTGGAGGTTCCCCACCCCTCTTTGGTCAAAAGACGGATCAGGCATCAAGAAGACCTAGATTTAAATTCTGCCACTGATACTTTAGTTGGTGAGCATGGAAACATTCTACGATCTCTCCCATGCATGAAGTGACTCTCAAAGACTATCTATTACAAATGATTCACCTATCTGCAGCAGAAGAAGGTGTTTCCACACCAAGGATTCCTTACAGGACAAGATCACAATTTTGCATTCCCAAAAAGGTATGTAAAACTATTCTGTAGGTTTTAAACATATATATTATAATATAGGATATAAAATTATAATATAATACATAAAATTATATTATGGTATATTATTACATAAAATTATAATATGATATATAAACACATAACATAATATTAAACATATATATCATAAACATTATCATTAATAGTAACTGTCATCATAATACATTTGGCAATTCTTTCTTAAAATAAATTCTAAATGTCATAAAACAGTGCTAGCAATTGCTAAAAAGTTATGCATTCTGCAATGTATTTGACAATAATAATAAAGGCCATCTGTAGGCTTTCCATACCCTGGGTTGGCAGCATTGATGTGAATCAACCCTGCAGTGGTATAAACAGAGTAAATAGTATGAATTGAAGTGAACCACAGGGGAGTAAAATGATATGTTCTTTCCAATAATAATGGCAGTATTGATTTGATTATGATTCCAAAGCTAGAAGGGAATGAAGGCAACATCAGAAGTCATGGAAACAGTGGATTAAGTTGGGGTAGAATGTGAAGTGAGGCTGGGGAGTTATACTGAGTGATGAAACACAGTCACCAGCCGAGATCATGGGAGTCCCAAGGTAAGAGTTCCAGAACTGAAAGGGTTAAGGCTCCTCAGGCATGGTCCTCGGAGGTAGCCTGAAGGTCAAGTCCAGCAGGGTGGATAGCACAAAGCTGATCAGGGTAGAATGGGTGGAGCTGGCCAGATAGTTAAGAGATTATACATTAGCCCACATCTCTAAGGTGCATTAGATCCATTCTTTAGAGGAATCTCAGGTGTTAGCACTGGACAGGACCTTTGGCATTATTTTTCACCCATGCCTTTCATTTTAGGGATGAAACAGGCTCAGAGAAGAAAAAAATAAAAGGCATCCAAAGGCCTAAGGGAGCCAGGATAGAGCTCAGTTTTAATTTCCACAGAAATTTCCCTGAAGCTGTACTTTCAGGTCATCAACAGAGCAAAACATTTTGTACTGATTGCAGAGAGTCCTATGAACCTGTGAAAGCAGAGCCATTGAAGTACATGAAGCATTGTTTGGATTAGATGGTCCTCTCTACTCTTGCTAAACCTTTAAGGAAAGTGGAAGGCTCAGCCTCATGAGCAAAGTGGACAGGGCACAGCTGGTTCTCCTTGAGTTTGTCAAGTGAATTAAACACAACCCAGGCACAGAGGGCTCAGTGACATTCTTGTTGATGGGGGTTTCTGGTATCACTGGTATCACCTTTGATCTGTCATTTAGAATTTTCTCTTACTTTTTTTTTTACCAGCAAATTCACATTTGTGATAATAACTCTAACAAATAATTAGTCCTCATTTAAAGAACATTGGGAGTTTACTCATCACTTGAGTATGAAAATGAACAACATATTTCTGCCATAGAAAGTTTCTTAATATTTAAAAATTTATGGCTTTTGGATTCCCTCAAGGAAACCAAGTACTGGCAAATGCATTAATAAGAGAGCAAGCAAGATTCAAGCTCTCCAATTTTGTTTTATTTTGCCAAGTTTACAAACATGTTGCTAGCAGTATCTCTTTTCATGAAAATCTAATATGAAGACCACTGTGGAATATTATGGACTTTTTCTTATGAATTATAGTTATGGAATTCTAGGCCTGTGCTCATCCAGGAGCTAATAATCCTGAAACAGGAAAGCAAGGAGTCTGAAGAAAAAGGCCTCAAATAAACTATAATGGACTTATAAAGGAAGACATCCTGCATCCAGAGAAAGAAATCACAAATAAAAGTATGCATAGAATAAATTTATACATATATATATACACACACATACCTATTTTTGTCTAATGGAAGCCATCTTTAGGGTGGGAAGAGGGAAGAAAAAAAGGAAAAAAGACCTTTATATGATAATTTTGTCATATATTTGAAAGTAATAGCAAATTGTACATAGTAGATTTGCAGTTTCACATTCAATCATCTTTTTTATTGTAGTATATTATAGAAATGCTTGTTTTATTCCATAAATTTAAAAAATCTTTAAAGAACTGGAAAAAAGCCATAGACCTAGTTTCCAAGTAAGCAGACCTCCATGCACTGCTGAGACACCTACAAAGGAAAATTACTATTATCTATTGATGATTTGTTTCATAAAATCACAAAATTTGAGAGTTGGAAGGGGCTTCAACAACCATGTAATCTAAGCCATATGCCAAAGGAACCTCCACTATTTTATATCCAACATGTTGTCATCCATTCTCTGATTGAAGGCCTCAAAGGAAGGTAATCCAGCAGTTTTCAAAGCAATACATTCCACTCTGGAATTATGAAAAGAAAACTGTGAGAAAAATTGGAATTGTGAGAAAAAAGCCCCCCCCAACATGAAACATAAAGTTTCTTCTTTCCATATGTTTTTTCCTGGTTGTGCCCTCTGAGGATAAAACAGAATAAATCTACTCTCTCTGCTACATGACAGCTTTTCAAATACTTGAAGAGAGATATCATTTCCCTCTTGAATCGTCTCTTCTCCAGGCCAAACATCCTCAGTTCCTTCAACTGATTGTCATATGGCAAGCAGTGTCCCTTCACAGTCTTGGTTCCTCTGTTCTGAACACTATCTTATCAATGGTCTCCATAAACTATGATACCTGGAGCTAACATAATATTCCATGTAAAGTCTGAAAACAATACAGTACAATGGGACTCTTCTCTCCCTTTTCTTGGGAGCTAAGCCTCTTTTCATGCATCCCAAGATCACATGAGCTTTTTTTTTTTTAACTTCTACATTCCATTGCTGACTCATATTAACTTTGTTGGTCAACAGATCTTTAAAATAAAAACGACTATTTTTAACCATGCTTCCCCAACCTTTTACTTGTGAAACTTATTTTGGTATCCAAATGTAGAGGAGGAGGAGGAGGAGAACAACAACAAGAACAAGAGGAAGAAGAAGAAGAAGAAGAAGAAGAAGAAGAAGAAGAAGAAGAAGAAGAAGAAGAAAGAAGAAGAAGAAGAAGAAGAAGAAGAAGAAGAAGAAGAAGGAGAAGGAGGAGGAGGAGGAGGAGGAGAAAGAAGAGGAGGAGGAGGAGGAGAAGAAGAAGAAGAAGAAGAAGAAGAAGAAGAAGAAGAAGAAATAGGAGGAGGAGGAGAAAGAGAAGGTGAAAGAGGCAGAAGAACAAGAACAAGATCATTATACTTTTCCCTATTGAATTGCATCTTATAAGATTCAGTCCAGTACTCTAGCCTGTCAATGTCTTTTTCAATCTTGACATCTACTATATTAGCTATCCCTCCCAGCTTGATGTCATTTATGTCCTTAATCAAGTCATTGGTTAAAAAAAACCAATAAGTAGCACACAGCCAATTAGAAATTGATGGGGTACTGCATTGCAGATTACTGCCTGCTATGATGACCTCGATGCATTGATATGTGTTTGCCCTGTATTTGCCATGTATTTGCCAAAATCTAGCCATGCAAGCAACCCTTGTATTGTTTTCTAATCTATGTCCTCTCCATCTTCTCTAAAAGAACAGTATGAGATACTTTATCAAAAACTTTACCAAAATCTATATTCCTATACTATAGATTCCATGTACTATACTGTATACTATACTGTATACTATACTATATTTCTGTAACCTACTATTTTAATAATCCTGTCGAAAAAGGAACTAAGGCTAGACTGAAATGACCTAGTCTTGACAAAGCCAGCTTGGTTCTTTTTATTCATTGTTTCCCTTAATTTTTACCATCCATCTCTTTAGTTATCTATTCTAGAATATTTTCAGGAATCAAAGTCAAGCTCAGTGGCACATAGTTGGAGATTCTGTTCCCCTCTCTTGTTAAAGAATTGTGACATTCTCCCTTCACTAATCCTGTGGTACTTCTCTTTTCCATTAAATTTAAAATATCATTGAGAGTGGCTCAGCAATCATATTAGTTAATCCTTTCAGGCCCCAACCATGGAATTCACCTGGATCAAGCAGTCTGGATTCATCCAGGTTAACTTGATGCTTTGTTATTGTCTCCTTACTTCTCTTGGGTACCAACTCCCTGTTAGTCATAGAGTTTCTCAAAGAAAGGTCTAGATAACACCTCTTACACTGTCATACATGTTTAGATATGCTTATGCACATAAAAAGAAAGTTCATCCTCCAAAAATCCCAGCACAGCTTTTTAAAACAAGAAATCCTACAGTGATTAGTACTACCACTTTCTTAAAAACCGCCTTCTGTTGCTTGGTACACACTTGGTATTTAAATGTTTAACTACATGTTATAAGCCCCTCTAAGTTATTTAAGGGTAGAAATTTTTGCTTTTGACTTTGTGTCCACAATACCTAGCCCAGTGCTTTGTACAAAGCAAGCATTTGAAAAATGGTTTGAGAACTGAATTGAACTGATGTTGATTTTATTTTGAGGCAATCCCATTGGCAAAGCATCTGTTCATGGGATAATGGTTTTTATGATGTGTCAAAAGAATAAGTAATTACAGGATCATCTCTAAGGGAATAAAAAAAGATCCTCTAATTTTTCCCCTTGTTTGTATAGTGCTAGATGGAATGAGAAGAACTGATCAGGGCTATTTTTATCTTGACAGAAATACAAAAGGAATGTTTCAGACAAGTTGTTGACCACTGAAGGCGTAAGGCATCTGCGACATACCAAGCAAAACATTGACCAGTCCTGTTAAGCAGGAAAAGTAAAATCCACTAAAAATTAATAGTTCTTTTAAATTTAGTATGGTAGAAATTGAGTTAAGAATGTGCATGTTTATAAATAAGATGCCATCCAAACTATACTTGAATGTAATGAAATAATGCTACTCTGTAAAAACAATTATGGATATGATGAATAGAAAGAAGTACAGGAAAACTATATGAACTGATGACAAGTGAAGGAATTAAAGTAAGGAAAATAATATAATATACACATCCACAACAAAATAAATGGAAACAATAAAAAGGGGGGGGGTGCCTTCTTAAAGGGTGACCTGAATGTAAAAAAAAATTTTCCCTGATATTCCTCAAAAAGAGTATATAAGAACTAAAACACTGGAAAACATGAATGGAATATGTGGATATTTTATACTCAAAATATAAAGTCAATATGATTTAGCCTCCACAGGATCCATCAAACCCCTATTATAGCAAACCAATACATGAACAGATAGATATAAAATGTCCATAATGAAATTTAACAAGCAATATGCAAGCAGTTGTTGAAATACTTCCATATAATAGGGTAGAAAGTCAACAGGGTCCAAAAAGTGGCACATTTAGGTAGAGCAGGACCAGAAAAGTGAAAGGCACTAACAAGATCTCTCTGTCTCTCTGTCTCTCTCTGTCTCTCTTTCTCTCTCTCTGTCTCTCTCTGTCTCTCTCTGTCTCTCTCTGTCTCTGTCTCTCTGTCTCTGTCTCTCTGTCTCTCTCTGTCTCTCTGTCTCTCTGTCTCTGTCTCTCTCTGTCTCTGTCTCTCTCTCTGTCTCTCTCTCTCTCTTTCACAGACACACACATGCACACACACACCACCACCGCAGCCGCCACTGCCACCACCGCTGCCACTACCACTACCACCAATAACAGCAACAACACCAAATCTCATTTAAGCACTGCTTAGTAACTTCTCTGTGGAAGAAGATGATAAATTTAACATGCAACACACATCCTGATCCAGTAGTTCTTAGCTTGACCAATTCTTAGAAATATTCGCCAAAGTTTTAAAATTTATACTATAATGCCAAGTTTTTTGTTTTAATTAAAATGATTAAATGCTGCCAACTCCAGGCTATCATTTTCTAACTTTTTCAAATCACAGAAGACTGGAAGAAAATTATGTTTATTGAGTTAAGGTATTTTTTAGTGGAAGACATGATAGGCAATAAAGATAATAATAAACCTTGAATGTCCTGGAAATAATTCCAGTCATCATCACGTAGATATGAACATACTAGGCTAAGATACAGTCTGCAAATCAGAAGCTGATAATTCAGTTCTTCACCTAATTTTACTTGTGCCAAGATATTTGCTCTCTCTTTTGTCTTATCTCAAAATTTTAGAACTTAGAGGGACCAAAAAGATAGCCTAGTCCACATCACAAGTGATCATGAATTAGCTCTTAAAAACATTTCTCCTACTTTTTATATTTATTGTGCATTGTCCCTCCCCCCCATTAGACTGTAAGCTCCCTGAGGCCAAAGACTTTCTTTCTCTTTTCCTGTTTGTATCCCCAGCGTTTAGCACAGTACCTGGCACATTGGAGGTTTAATAAATGTTTATTGACTGGCTTAAAAAGTTGTCAAGAACCACTTAAGTAGGGATTAGAGGCAACAACCCAGCTGAGCTCCTCTAACATTTACCTCCAAACAACTTTAAAATAATTCCTCAAATCCATTTTGAAGAGGCTGAGCCAACAAAAGATCAGAGTGAGGCATTTTTCCAGATTTAGATTCCTTAGGAGGTTGGCAGGAGAGGTCTGTGGGGCCAGCCTGGAACTCAAGCGCCAGTGATGACACTATCTGCAGGCCTTTGAGGTGGCAGCAGCAGTGGCCACAGCTTCCAGAGCTCCCGGCCAGGAGACTTGACAGAAAGAGATTACAGAGGGCTCCTTTGTGGGCATGGAATTCCTTTGGCACCAATCAGCAACTTTATTACCTTTACCCTGTTCTGGGTTGCAGTTCCAAGGTGGAAAGAAAAGGGCTTGCAGTTGGTCACAAGGGAGCAGAGGCCCTAGTCACAATTGCAAGCATAGAGAAACATTAGCACTTGTGACTGCAAAAGACTACAGGTCTTGTTCACAGTTCTAGAGCCAGAAAAACTACTAGTACTTGTGACTATGAGGAAGCGGGGGCCCTTTCTGGGTAAAAACCAGAGTCAAGACCAGAAAAGCAGCAATCACACATCTCCTAGGATAACACCACCTTGGAAGCACCCAAAATTTGTAGAACTCCAAAACTAGCACTGAAAATAAAAGCACAAAAAAAAGCTTAAATTTTGGAAGAGTGCCTCCTCATCCCCAAGTGAGCTGAGCCCAACTTTAACATGAAATTCAAAGTTAAGAAATATACTGGAAAATGAGCAAAACAGCAATAAAGAAGAACTTGTCCATAATACTAAGATGGCAGGGAAGACCAAGATACAAAGACAGTATAAAACAACAATGTGAAAAGCAGCTACACTCAAAGCCACAAAGAAAAATGTTAATTGGTCACAAGTTCAACAAGAATTTTTGAAAGCATTAAAGAAAGAAATAAGAGTGATAGAGGAAAAACTAGAGAAATAAATGAAAGTGATACAAGAAAATTATGGAAAGAGAAGTAACAGCTTGACAAAAAGGGACACAAAAATTAGTCAATAAAATTATACCTTAAAAAGCAGAATTGGCCAAATGGAAAAAAGAGGTACTAAAGATCATTGAAGAAAAAAAGTCCTTAAAAATTAGAATTCAGGGGCGGCTAGGTGGTGCAGTGAATAGAGCACCGGCCCTGGAGTCAGGAGTACCTGAGTTCAAATCCGGCCTCAGACACTTAACACAAAAAACTAGCCGTGTGACCTTGGGCAAGTCACTTAACCCCAACTGCCCTCCAAAAAGCAAAAAAAAAAAAATTAGAATTCAGCACTTGGAAGTTAATGTCTGCCATCACTTACCATATAAAATAAAGTCAGAGAATGAAAAAATAGAAGAAAATACCAGATATCTCATTGGAAAAATAACTGACCTGGAAAACAGATCAATGAGAGATAATGTAAGAATTATTGGACTGCCTGCAAGCCATGATCAAAAAAAGAGCCTACACATCATATTTCAAGAAATTATCAAGGAAAACTGCCTCTGATATCTTAGATCCAGGGAGTAAAACAGAAATTGAAATAATCCACCAATCATAACCCGGTAGAATAAGGTACTGAGCTCTGTTTATGCTTTCTTACTTGAAAGGACTCTTGACACCAGCTTTTGGTCTTCTCACTTCAGAGCCTTCTAAAATAGCCCCGTATCAGCCCTGATCCAGTCTACCCATGCCTGTCCTTCCCCTCCACACCCTAGGACCTTCTTCAGGGATCTGTCATCTATTCCTAAACCAAACCCCTTACACTTTCCGTTTCTGCTTCTTAATCTGATTCCTCAAAACATACTTCTTCTGCTCATACTCACTGTGAGTCAAACCTGTTTAGCTTCAAAAGACATAAATTCACCACCTGCTCCAAGACTGGACCTTGAACAGTCTAAGCACATTCCTCCCTCTAAAGATCTCCTTCCAGCCATTGCCACTCTGCATAGAATCCTTCCTCAATGATTAGTATACTTTCATTCCATTATACTCTTCCTGTGATACTGAACCCTCAGTTGTAGAAGTATAAACCCCATTGTTACAATGGAGGGGAAGAACAGGAAGGCAAAAGGTAATAGCTCAACCTTACTCTCACTGAATTTGGCTTAGGGAGGGAATAAAATACACTCTAAATTGGGTATCTTTCCTTACAGGAGAGTAGGGGAGATGGGGATGAGAGAGGGGATGATGGAGGAGAGGGTGGGGGTGGAGGGAGGGGGAAGATTGTTAGAAGCACTTCAGGAAAGGGGCAGGGACAAAGAAGAGAATAGAACAAGGTGGGGCAGGATAGGAAGGAGGGAAATATAGTCAGTCTTTCACAATATATCCATTGTGGAGATGCTCTGCGTAACTACACATGTACAGCCTGTATTGAATTGCTTGTCTTTCCAGTGGGGGTGGGTGAGGAGAGAGGAAGGGAAAGAATCTAGAATTAAAGTTCTATAATCAAATGTTAAAAATACATATGTATGTATATATATAATAATTATTATTATTATTAATTACATGCAACTGGGAATTAAGACTTATGACACTGGGGTAGGGAGATCCATCTTGCCCTACCAGAAAGTCAGAAGGGTGACAGGGGAGTACATAAGAGAGGTTATAAGACATATAAGAGAGGACATAAGAGAGGGGAGAGGTTATACAGTGGGATCGCTGTTTTGGGGTGGTGGGCAGGGGAAAGATGGGGAGAAAATTTGTAACTGGAAATCTCTTGGAAATGAATGATGTAGACTAAAAAATAAACAAAATTTATAAAAAAAATAATTAAAACCCCATTCCTCACTTCCCACTTCTTTACTTCCATCCCTCTTTACAAGCTCTCTCTCCTACCAATGTCCCAATATAGTTCTACCATCCCCTTCCACAATGCTCTCTAGAATGCTTGCTTCATAATTTAAAAAGCTTGCTTTTATCCTAAACTTTTTTTCCTTTTCCAATCATTCCACATTCTGGCATTCATGGAGCCTGGAGCCTTTCTTGATGACACTGAATCCCTAGCCATCCTTTCCAGCACTGGCTACACTTTCACTTATACCTTTAAACTCATTCAGAATTGTGGGGGAGTCAAAAACACTCTTTGCTTCTCATTGTCACTTCCAGACTCTCCTTCTATCATCATTCAGTAACTTTGTCTTTTATGACTTTCATTCAATCCAAGTTTATCAAACAATTGATATTATAATAACTATTTTCTACTGACCCCAAGGACATTATTCTTCCTTTTTCACTGAATTCAGTGTCTGGTTCACTCTTTCTCTCCACATCAACTGGTTTCTTCATACCAAAGGACAGCATCTTACATATTGATACTGCCTCAACTACCCTAACTTACCAGTTTGTTAGTCTACTTATTTCCCATGAATTTCACATTTCCCTCCACTCTATCTCAGGTAAACACAAAGCATATCTTGTCATCACTTACCATATTCATGACCTCTGAAATGCCTTTATGAGATCATAACCTTTTATCATATCATAACCTTTTATCATTGCCTTATGACTTACCTTAGACCCTGATCTTTATCCTTACTATGACCTCCCATCCTTCTGCTCCTAACTCAGTCTCCTTATGTATTCATTCTGCTGCTGTCTTGTTTCTGTTTTCACAACTTCTCCCCTCTACATCTCAGTTCTTCCACTCACAGATAAATCTCTAATGCAGGTCACCATAATCTCACATCCAGATCATCTTTATACCTCTTCTTTGAAATGACCTTTGACTATTAAAATTTTACAGCACTATGTTTTCTTTTGTTGTTCTTTCCATGGTCATCTTTATAGTTAATCCCAACTTTCAATTAACTGACATATTTTACTTATTCTATTTTTGGAATATTTCTCATATCAACTTTTGAACAGAAAAGTCAGTCCTCAATCTTAAGTCTTCTAGCAAAATCACCATTGTTCAGTCATTCAGGTGGAACTCTTGGAATCTCTCACACCTTTCCTCTTCCTGAGAATTCACATCTAAGCAGAATCCAAGTCCTGTTACTTCTTTGGTCTTGATAGCTACCATATTTATTCCCTCCTTCTTTCCACTTCCACTGCCATGAGTTCTCATCCAAGTTTTCATCCCTCCTCACCTGGAGTGTTATAATAGCTTTCACAATGATTCCTGGCTTCCAGTCCATCCCTGTCCAATTACCTCTCACCCAAGTGATATCTCTCGTTCATTTAGTAATTTTTAAAAAGCATTTTCACTGTAGTTCTTTGTGTACTTCTTTCATCTTAATACTAAACTATACACTCATTTGAGATCAAGGACAGTATAAGTTTTCTCTTTGATGTCCCCAAGACCTCGTGCAGAATGGTGTATACAAAAGGTGCTCAGTAGGTATTTGATCAATTGAATTGAGGAAGGATGTAAATTCCATGTAGGTCAGGAGAAGAAGGTACCTTTCTAAGCCTAGGGCCTCACCTCAAGTACTCAATTTAGGTAAGAGATTTAGAAGGGCTAAGATATGCAAGACATTGACCAAACTACACAAAAATATTATCCAAAAATCTAATGCTGGATGAAACATACACTAAAATAGGGCTCAGCTATGGACAACTGAAAAGATATTGCTCCCATTTCTTTCTTTATAACATCTCTCCTCTGACTCAGCTACCACCCTGGTGTAGGCCCTCATTACCTCGAGTATAGACTATTGAAATAGCTTAATGGTTCTGAGGCTAGGTTGCACAGTGAATAGAGCACTGGCCCTGGAGTCAGGAGGACCTGAGTTCAAATCCGGCCTCAGATACTTAACATAAAATTAGCTGTGTGACCTTGGGCAAGTCATTTAACCCCAATTGTCCTACCTTCCCCCCTGAAAAAATGAAAAAAAAAAGAAATAGCTCATCTCCCTACCTCAAGTGACTCCCCACCCCAATCTATCCTCCCCTCAGTTGTCAAAGTTATTTTCTTATGACTTAGTCCTGGCTATGTCACCCTGCCCACTTCATTTAATTACCTCCAGGATCAAATAAAAAAGTCATTTGTTTGGCTTTTAAAATCTTTTATAACCTTCCTGCCTTTTCAGCCTTCTAACATTTTCCTCCCCTCTATGCACTCTGAGATCAGTGACAATGGCTTCCTTGCTCTTTCTCAAACAAAATCCTTCATCTCCCAACTCCAGGCATTTCCACTGGCTATCCACCCTTCCTAGAATTCCCTTTCTCTTCTTCCTAACCTCCCCGGCTTCCTTTGAGTCTTACCTAGAGTCTACCTGCAAGAAGCTTTTCCCAGTCCTCCGAAAACCTAGTGCTTCCCCTCTAAGACCACCCTCAATTCAGCCAATATATATCTCATTTGTTTATAATTGTTTGCATGTTGTCACCTCCTCTGAGCTCCATCTGAGCAGGGACTGGATGTTTGTTTGAGATTTTTGTTTGTTTTCCTTTTTTTATATCTCCAGTGCTTAGTTCAGTGGCTGGAGTATAATAGTCACTTAATAAATACTAGCTGAGTGAATAACTGTACTGTTTAATCGTAAAATCATAATAAAAAATATATAACTATCACATACCACCACACCCCTGATGGTGGGGAAAGATATTGTGTTCTCTCCCACAGGATAGGCCAATGCCATGGTTAGAAGGAGTGACGGAGAGCAAGCAAGCCAAATCCTGGGACTCAGGGTAGGAAAGGAGTGGAAAGGCAGTTATACAATAGTCCTGTGTCGTCACATCCACCTTAAACCTTCCCCTTACCTTGTTTCATCAAGAATTCTATGGAAAACTTAAGCTTAATCTGTCTATTGCTTAATAGCTTTGTTAGCTTAGGTTCTTGTCTTCTGGACCTTCATACACATTTGTTGAACATATCCAGATGAATTTACTCAGACACTTTTTTTTCCTTTGATGCCCCAGTTGACAATATGAAGTATTCATTTTCAGTTGGCTTGACGGATTTATTTCTGTTTACTTAACATTCTCACCTCCCCACCTTTATAACAAACATCCGTGAGAATGGTAGACCAAGGCTGTAAGAGTTTAAATCCTTCCTGATTGTGTTGAAAAGTATCTGTTCTATGTAGGATTCTGCTTAACTAATCTCCCATGACTACCTTCAGGCTTCCAACTCAATTCTATAACTTTCTAAAATGTATCAATGTTTTGTATTGTTCTAAAATATAAACACACACACACACACACAGAGCTTTGGAGGTGGAGAAGGAAGCTTTCTGTATTGCTATTTTTACTTAGACACTCCTGTGGTTCCTTATTGTCTCCAGAAAACAATACTTATTCCCCCATTTGACTTTTAAAACCCTTTGCAACAGTCTAACTAGTTTACTTTCCTGGGCTCTTGCACATTAAGCACCTTTGTGCACTGTGTTTCAGCCCAACGAGCTTACTTGCTATACCCTATATATGACATTGTATTTCCCATACCTCTGTACAGGCTGTCCCTCAAACTTCAAATGCAATTCTTTCTTACACATGCCCCCCAGAATCCCTAGCTTCCTTCACAGTTTAGTTCAATCTCTAACATGAGTCCCCCTCTCCCCCCTCAAAAAAAGTTAGTGTCCTCCATCCAAAAAAAATACATCTACTTTGTATATATTTTGCATCTACTTCTCAGTATGCATGTTGCCCTTTATATATAACAGAATATAAGTTATTTGAAGGCAGGAACTCTCGTTTTATATTTTGTAGCCACTTTTCAGTGTACATGTTATTTTCCTTTAGTAGAATATAAATTATTTGAGAGTAGGAACTGTCTTGTTTTGTATTTTGTATCCTTTGAACCTGGCATATAGCAGGCATCTAATGAATGCTTGCTACAGAAATGTATAATATCTTTTATAATTATGAAGATCTGGCTTTCATACATGAAGACCCACTGATTGATGCTCCTGACTACCATCAGCAGAGTTTACACCTGACATTTTTTTCCTGAGCAATGGTGGAGATTCACCACACTTCCTCATATGATCCAGACATGGGTATGGATGGATGGGAGGCATGGGTAAGAAATGCATTTCATTACCAACTCATTAAGCCTATGTCTTCCAGCACTAACCTTGTTGAATATTTGATCCCATTGGTTAACAATGTACTATTAGCCTTTATATCTACTCTATCATAAAGAGTAAAATATTCATTCATAAAGGTGTATTAGTCTTTGCTTTTTCTCTTCTATATCTCGTTGTCACCATTGTTAAATCATTCCACAATTCCACAGGTATTGAACCACTGTTTAGCCCTAAGAAATTTGCTTTTCAACTGACCAGAGAAAGATGTTTCAAAATTTAGCAGAAAGCCTTGAGACATATCCAAGCAGTCACTACCCTAACTGTCTTGCACTCCCTGACAGTGGCATGCGTGAGAGAATAAACAAGGGCTCAGAAGGTGTTTGCAAAGACATAACTGAGCTCTTGTGTCCCAAAGTCATCATCACCCAGCCATCGCATGTCTGTGCATAAGACTTCAGGCAGCTTTCAGGACAGCACATTGGACAAGACTTCCCTGAGAACAAACACAAACCAAAGGAAAGCTGTCAAGGCACTTGCTATACTTCCACAAAGAGTTTCCATCTGACCCTCTTGCTCTTCCTCCTTCCAATACCTCAGCAGTAAAAACATAACAGCCTTTATACTGTAGGTTTGGGCACCTAGGCAGCTTCAGAATAGGAAAGAAATTGGTGCTTTTGACAAGGACATTCACAAATGTTGCTCCTTTGCTGGCTTGTGCCTGATTATGTGAACACTAGCCCCACTCCCTCCCTAACAAAGGGTCCTTGGTCCCTGAGGATGGTGATGGTCTCACCTCAAAGGCTGAAGGACACAGATGGAGTCTACAACATTCTCTCTCCTTGCTTTTGAAACCATGTATTGATTCGCCTTTTATAAATGCACCTGAAGCCTATTCAAGTGCATTCCTAGTCAGTATTATTTGCCTTTTATTTTCTTCCTTCACATCCTTCTCCTCAAGAAACTGAGCAATACTATGCTTTGATCATTCCCTCTACTTCCTTTATATCTTCATAGTTCTACAAGAATGGGATAAACTGCCAACTCATTCAATCAACAAACTCATGTATCTTCTCTTTACAAGGTCTTCCATCTTGGCCAGAGTCTTAAACTTAAGAATTCTATCTGCTGGAAATTTTTCTTTATCCTAATAAAGCAAATGGCAAGAAATGCATTAGGAAGTCCCTTCTTCCAGGTTTCTTTTATTGAAGACACCAACTGGTTATAGTGGCCTGAGACTAAATTGAGATCAGGGCTATGCTTCCAGGGCTATTACAACCCCCATACTACCCTTGTTGAGAGGTAGTTGTCAACAGGGCCTCAAAATTAACCAGACTGAATAACTACCTATTGTTACATTTTTGTCATTATGTCCGCAGTGCCTGGTTTAGCATCAAGCTATGGTAAGCACCTAGAAAATACTTGCTGGTTGATTGATTGATAAAATGACGACTTGGAGTAAGGAAAACCTGGGTGGGAATCCTGCCTGAGATACTGCCTAGCTGTGTGACCCTGGTCTAGTGTAAATAAGGTGAATTTTAGTGCGTATGACATGAATTGCTGTTATTATTTCTTAGAGTTCAGTTTCCCAGGATCCATAGCCATGACAATCTCTTGCTCCCAGGTATTAGATATGAGTTCCTACATTTATGGTTCAAAACATCTCTACCACCTTTGCACAGTATTACATAATGATAAATAATATAAATATCCACTGTAACTATGCAGTGAGATACATGGGGTTATGTAAACTTGTGAGGCTATTGCTGGCAGTACACCTTCTTTGTCTGTTGTCCCTATAAAGCATGTGGTTATTGGTCAGTGAGTGGGGAACCTTAGGGTTGAGTGCATAAATGCTGTGTGTGCCTTGATAGGACCCCATCAAGAGTTGGGGAGAATCTGTATTTGCCTCAACTGGCCCCATTGAGACTTGATAGGATTTAGGGGATGCACAGGTTGTGCCTGTCTCAGGTGCCCTCATTGAGACAGAGGGACAGATGCCCCCTTTCTCTCCAGCCCCTGTGAGAAGGGTGATTAAGGAATGCTGTAGTTTGTCCTCCCATTATCAGCAATCCTCTTCTGAGAAACTAGATTAGAATAAAGTAAAATCATTAACCCCTTCTTAGTGTTTTTCCTATATGACCAGATCAAAAGTGAACCTGTGAAACAGCCCATCCTGTGTGCTGTTTATTTGTCTTACAGCTAGTCAGGTACTTCTTTGGACCTCATGAATAATATGAGAAAGCTGGAGTTGTCCTCTGAGTACCATCTCCAGGTCTAAATCCATGATATTCCTGGTCATTTATGAGGTTTTCTGTTACACTCACCCTCCTCCCAAGAATCTCCCTTCTAGCCACAACTCACTTAAGGATACTCTTCTTTCTAAGTGGCATCTCATTGCACCATTAAGTCTGAGGATTCCTAGTTAATTTATGGCTTATACCTAGCTAATATTTATTCTGGACCCAGTAAAATACTCTCTCCAGTGTAGAAAGCTGAAATGCCTTTTCCATACTCTAGAACAGGGAGATCTACAAGAACCTTATAGCTCTAAATTGTGTAGAACAAGGAAATTTCTCAAACCTCCTCCCTTCACCATTTAACTGTCTGCAATAAAGACTACGCTTATTGTAAAAGTCTGTCCTTAAGTCTAAGAGAACACATCAGCCTAGCCCAGTGTTTACCCTTTAACCCCACTATGGAATGTTAGTGGAGAAATAATGCAGACTCTGTAGTGTGAGGTACCAGTTGAGATGCCAGAGTCTTATATGTAATGACAGTTCTTACAGTTGTTCACTGTGCTGTTCTTACAGTTGTTCACAATCTGTTCTAGTCTCTCCAACTTTACATATCAGGAGTGTGGTAGAGAACAGAATATTGTTTTTCATGGTCTTTTGGTCTTAGGGTCATTGTCCCCATAACCTGACAATCACACACAACACAATAGGGAAAGTCTAAAAAAGTGTCAAGGACCCAGCTACAACTGATTCTGAGATACACAGACAATATCAACTAACCCAGACTCAGCTGTTCTCTGAACCCAAGTTCTCAGGCAGCTTATAGCACAGCCAAACACACACACTTCTAGTATATATAGAACTAAAGGGAACAGACAATCCAAACACAGAGGAAAAAAATCACATAAAAACATCACATCTTCGAGAGAGCTACATTATTGCACCAAAAGAAATTTTCATCTGGTTTCCTTTCTGTTCCTTCTTCTAAGGGAAGGCAACTTTCTTGAATTTAGGAACTGTCTTTTGTCTTTCTTTGTATTCCCAAGTCATAACACATTTCCTGACACATAATAGGTACTTAATAAATGCTAATTGACTGACTGACTGACAACATACAGGTTGGCCAGTAGAGTATAATAAGTCAACCTAGCTGCCAATTAGGTGCTCCTTATGTTTAAGGAAGTTTCCTCAAAATGGACAAGAGGCAGACACACTAATTATGATTCTTGCCAATGGCTGCAGTCTTTCTGCTCTACAAATCAACTGCACTTGGGTGATTATAGTAACAGCCCTTTTTAGCTAAGCTGTTTATTTGACATTATTTAAAAACACCTTAATTTCACTTCTCATCTTAACCTACTCATTCTTCAGATTCTAATAGTCTCCAAATATATTCTGTCTTCTGTTAGTGTTTAAATTTAGCAGTGCATGTATGCCATCTACTGGCAAACATAAAATCAAGTGAGAATGATTCCAGTTTTCACTAGTTTAGGCTAATTCACCAATATATTGCAAGAGGAAAACTTTCTATTTTTCTGATATTCTTCTTTCTAACATGGTTTGCAGAAACACAATGCAGCAATACATTATATTATGTTGTATGTTACATTATATGTGTGCTATAAAAAGAATAAAGCAAAGAACAGCTGTGCATTTTTCAGGGCCAGTGGAACATAGAGAAATGTGTCATAGGCTAAAAAACCAGCAACTCTGCATTCCAGATCCAAGTTCATGGTGATGTAACTTTAAGCATGCCATTTCATTTCTCTGTGTCTTGATTCTTTAACCTGCAAAATGATAGCAGGGCACTAAGGTTCCCTCCCTTTCTAACATTTTGTGATTTGAAGATCACTGGGAAATCATTCTCAGTGGCTGAAAATGTACATTGTTAGCTTAAGGAATTCCAGAGTTTTAAGTTATACCCAGGTGACACAGTATATAGAGTGCCAGCCCTGGAGTCAGGAAGACCCATCTCCCTGAGTTCAAATATAGTTTCAGACTCTTACTAGCTGTGTGACCTTAGGTAAGTCAATTAACATCGTTTGCCTCAGTTTCCTCATCTGTAAAATAAGCTGGAGGAGTAAACAACAAAGATAGGAAATGGAATACAATGTAAAAGGAACAGTCAAAATGGGTGGAGTGGAAGGAGAAAGGGAAGAAAGAAAAGAAGGAAAGGAAGTATGGAGGGAGGGAGGAAACATTTACTATGTGCCAAGCATTGTGTTCATCATTTTACTTTTTTTCTTAATCACATTTGATCCTCACAACAACCTTAGGAGGCAGGTACTCTTATTATCTCTGTTTTGCAGTTTAGAAAACTGAAGAAGATACAGATTAAGTGACTTGCCCAGGGTCACACAACTAATAAATTTCTGAGGTCATCTTGGAAATCAGGTTTTTCTAACTCTAGGTTCAGAGAACTATTTACTGTGCCACCTAGTTGCAAGCTCAGACATTTTTACTCCAAATTTATTGCTCTGTTTTAACCTTTGTCTTTAGCCCCCAACATGAAGAATTTCTGTGCTGAAAATATGTTGTTTCAAAGTAGATACCACACATATTCAATTCTCTTCTAAAATTCGATTGAATCTGAAGAAATGAGAGGGCTTGTTCTAAATCCCTTGCATGTTATCTTGACAAAATGAGGCTTCTCCATATTAAGCAGGCAAACTAAAACTTTGTATGCTTCAGTTAAATAAGAAGATTTTTTCTATACTTTAGTAATTTAACCTGTTTTTTATTTCTTTTATATTTCATAGGTTACTTGTTCTTTAATAATCCTTTCTGCATTTGTGAATTGCCCATCTTGATTATTAGCCAAGTTACTCGCAAAAGTCAACTGGGATCTGCTTCCAATTTTTATTATAGCAGAGCAGCCACAGCACTCCCAGGCATGGCTTGCAGTTTTCAATTAGGATTCATTGACTTTTTAACATGAAAACATTGGGATTTTTTTCTGGCAGTATTCTTACTGAGAAAAATTTACAAACAAACATAGAACTTTCTCCTACTTTGATTTTCTTCCACCAATTAATGAAAACCTACATTAGAAGACCCACCATTAAACTAAAGCAATAATTAATAAATACCTCCATATGATACTCATAGCTATGAATCACTTTTTTATAATCTGTCATATTAATTTTGTCTGTTTTTCATAATATTCCTCAAGTTGGTAGTGTGGGTATTTTTATTCTCATTTGACAGAAGAGAAAGTTGAGGTTCAAATAAGTTAAGTCACTCTCCCAAGACCACATCTCTACAATAGTGAGGGAAATACAAATCTAGCACAAGTGACTCCAATGCTGCAGTGAATCAGTCCATTTAAAGTGATAAAAAGTTAGAAGACTGAGATGAATTTGTAAATATTGACATTTAATTTGTTCCACTGTTTTAAGAAAATTTCAGTAGCCAAAACAAATTAACAAAATGACAAATTTATGACTCAGTCACAAAATGTCAGAGTTTAAGAATGCCATTAATAATTCAGACTAAGTCCAAACATAGAGACAACACTGCACTTAAAATGGTAAACTTTCCCAATAAGAATTCCTTCTACAATATGCCAGATAAGTGGTCATCCTGCCTGCAATTAAGAAGGAAACTACCAGCTCTTGAGGCAGCTCACTCGACTTTTAAATTGCCCTAATGCATTACCAAGGTAATATTCACAGCATTAAGGGTGACTATGCATATGCCAGCATAGTTCTGAATTGCAAAATACAATAGACTCTCTATATAGAAGAGGAAAGCAAAATATTTATTCATATGCCAAAAAGCCATATCCCAAAACCGGAAAACAGAATTCATCATAGCAACAAAGAAACATATACACATTAACACTGCAGAGAGCAACACCATCCCAAAGCCTTCCCACAAACAAAACATTCACAAGCCTAACTGTCTCCTTGCCTATATCCTCTCTCTCCCCCAGCTCTAACTGCTCTGACTTCCAGGTTCCTCTGGGCTCTGCTCCACCTTCTCAGCAAACTCCTCCTACCACAGGCTCCATGTGATCACATTTGGCCTATTTAGATGCAGGGAAGATCTTCAAATTCCCATTACCGTTATACCTAATTGCTAGGACATTTTCCTAATATCAAGATAAAATCTGCCAACAAGCCTCTTTAGCAAGTCCATCAATAGTTGGTTTCCAATAGACCATGCTGGTGATATTTACAGGTGCTCCAACATCAAAGACTCTGAGTGCTCCAACCCACTCAGGAGAATGACACCTACATACACTATTTCTACAAAGTATTGGCAGGAATAGTTCTCCAACAAACTCCCCTTCGTTCAGCCAACTTCCACTTTCATCCTAATCCAACCCTCTGACAGTCTAATCTCTGTTACACATGAATGTCCATGAGAGCTCTTTTTTAAAAAATTATTTTATCTTTAATTTATGGAATAAAAATAGCATTTCTATCACATAGTATAAAAAAGAGATCACATCTACTATGATGACAGCAAATTTATGCACAACTTGCTACTCCTTTTAAATATACAACAAAGTTATCATGTAAATTTTTTTCTTCCTTCTCCCCCACTGTAGAGATGTAGGCACAACGTAGGCACCATTAGATACAAATTAAATACAAATTTAATTAAATACAAATATATACATATATATACATAAAAGTATTCTATATATACTTCTATTTATCATTTCTTTCACTGGATGCAGATAGCATCTTTCTTCATGCATCCTTTATAGTTAATTTGGGTATTTATAATATTCAAAATAACTTATTTGTCCAAAGTCATTCTTAAAACAAGATTGCCATTACTGTAAACAGTGTTCTCTTGGTTGTGTTCATTTTGTTCTTCATTATTTCACACAAGTCTTTCTATGTTTTTCTAAGATCATTGAGCTCATCATTTCTCACTGTGCCCATCAGATCTTAAAGACAGCTATCAATGTCACCTATGTCACTCTCAAATGATCTCTTCCCTTGACAAAAAGTTCCCAGCTGCTTCAAGCAATCCTTTTATGGAATGATCTTGAGACCCTTTAACCATCCTTATTACCATCTTCAATTCATGAACATCCTTATTGAAATGTAGTTCTCAGAACTAAGCTCAGATCTCTAGAAATGACCTTACCAGTCAGAACCCAGAAAAGTTATTACCTCCATGGTCTAGGACACAACACTGTTCTTAATGCAGCTTATTACCTCATTTTCTTTCTTGGTTGCCATGTGATACTAGTGAAATCATATTGAACTTTTAGTTCACTAAGAAGTCCAGCTTTTTTTGGACAAATTGATGTCTAGTCACACTTTCCCCATCACGGGCTTAGAAAGTTGGTTTTTAGGATCCATGTGTAAGATACTAATCATCCTTAATTAAATGCTCTTTTGACAGATTTGACTCAATGCTCTGACCTCTCAAGTTCTTTCTGGATCCTATCTTATTCAACATATTGTCTATCCTTCCCAGCTTTTGTACTATTTGTAAATTTGATAAGCATGCTTTCTACACCTTTATCTAAGTCAAATATGGGAATTTTGAACAGTTCGAGGCCAAACCAGATCCTTGGGGCTCCAATAGAGACTTTTAAAGATGATATCAAACTGTTAAAGACTGTTCTTTTGATCTAGAATTTGACTAGATTTGAGACTATCTAGTTATATCGTTATCTAACTTATAAAAAAAAGTAAATAAACTTAAATAATTTGCTAAACTAGTTAAATCATATCTACCATGATCCCCTACTAGCCTAAAGAGGAGGAAGAGGAAAAAGGACAGCAGAAACAGGAGGAGGAGAGGACAAGGACAAGAAGGAGAAGGAGGAGGAGGAGAAAAAGAAGGAAGAAGAGAAGGTGAGAAGGAGCAGGAGGAGGAAGGGGAAGAACAATCTGGCATGATCTGGTTTTGATGAGGCCATGCTGACTTTTTGGGATCCTTGATTCCTTTTCTTGCTGTTTACTCACTGTCCGCTTAATTATACATTCTTTTTTTTTTTTGCATTTTTGGAGGGGGGAGGGCAGGGCAATTGTGGTTAAGTGACTTGCCCAAGGTCACACACCTAATAAGTGTTAAGTGTCTGAGGTCAGATGTGAACTCAGGTCCTCCTGACTCCAGGGCCAGTGTTCTACTCACTGCACCACCTAGCTGCCCCCAATATACAATCTAATATTATGTCAGGAGTCATAACCCAAACATTTTACTCTTTTTTCTTTCAAAATCAGGACATTTGCTCTTTAGTTCTGAGGTTCTTTCATTCTTCTACGGTCTGCAATCTTTTAAATATTACCGGCAGTGGCTTAGCAATGCTATCTGCCTGTTCTTTCAATAGCTAAGTAGTACATCTGGTAACTTGAACTCACCAAGAGCAATAAAGCACTTTCTTACTATCTCCCTACTTATCTTGGGTATTAACTTTGTTTTTTGCTTTTTTTTTTTGGCGGGCAGTTGGGGTTAAGTGACTTGCCCAAGGTCACATGGCTAGTTTCTGTGTTAAGAGTCTGAGGCCGGATTTGAACTCAGGTCTTCCTGACTCCAGGGCCAGTGCTCTATTCACTGCGCCACCTAGCCACCCCCAAGGGTATTAACTTTTTATTACTTATTTTCCTTCCATCTTTGTTTCATTCAAAGATCTTTCTCCTTGGTTGAGAAGACACGGACAAAATAAAAGGAGAGCAGCTCAGCCTTCTCTCCATCAACTGTTAACCTATAGTAGTAGTCCTATCCACGCCTAATTGTTAGCGCAATTCCCCAATTATTTCTTTCACCTCAAATCAAAGTGTTTGGTTTATTTTTGCCATCCCATTTCTCTGCTTTCATTGCTTTTGTTATTTTCACCATATTAAGAGTGTAACAATAGGCACAATCAAATCTTGTTACCAGTGGGAGTGTATGTTGAGGGTGGGGGATGCTGTATAGGAAAGAGGAGTGTGATTTATAATCAGAATAATATGACAAAGATGAACCATTATTATTATTACTTTAGTGGTGTCTTTTTTAAATCCTTTTTTTAACCCTAAAATTGAGCTTATTGTGTTCCTTAATGGTAATATAATAAACTACTCTACTTGAAAGGAAATAGAAGAGGAAATACACAAAATGAATTAGGTTCTATATAGACCATTGATTATGACATAGTACAGTTCTTTCCCAATGGGCTTTCAAGTTGTATATAACATACAGTCAGAGAGAGAGTCAGTCAGGCATGCAGGGAGGCAGGTAGATTGACAGACAGACAAAAAAACAGCTAAAGAATTGTGAGGTCAAAGGAAAATGTTAACTTGGTACTGAACTCAGTGGATACCACAAAAGGATGCCTTCAAAATAAATTGTTATTCAGTCCTTTTTCAAATAAGATGTCTTTGTCATAAATTAGGAAATTAATATACAAATATGACCAATAAAAAAGTAGAATAACCTAAGACCTGATCATGTTATTCAGTCACTGAAGGTAAATATTCTGTTACTATTATAAGTTTCAGCCTTTAGATCTCAAAATTTGCAATTTTATTTCTAAAAAAATTAAGGTTTTCAAGTAAAAGCATGTCCTACAGTCTAAATATTGCTTTTTAACACAGTAAAAAAAGCTACATCAGGGCTTTTAAAGTGCAAAAGGAGCACAGGAGACAGAATTTTAATGTATTCAATTTGTGTGTGTGTGTGTGTGTTTTCCCACAAATTGAATCCAGATGACTCCTAAAGAAATCTCTTGGAATAGAAGACCACAAAACACTGATGGATAGCTAAATATTTGCTTACTTGAACAAAAAATAATAATTTAGAGAAAATTAAAAACCCAAATCTTTTTACCCTATTATTTCCCAAACCTAACCCCAAGAAAAAGCAAAGCAATTAGCTTAAAGTCATAGAAGTTTTTAAAAAGAAAGGCTAAAGGAATTAAACTTTAGAAGTCAGTGACAAAATTGCTTACATCCTCAATATTGCTGGTCTATCCTCTGATGAAACAAAATCTTATCAGGTTAATCCTTAGGAGAAATTTTCAGACTTAGACAATTTCAAAATACACCAACTTCTTTAATAGTCACTTAGGTTAGTGGTCTCCAAAGTGTAAGACCAGTAGTACTTAGTGGGTTGTAGTTTGATCCCAAGGAAAAACCAATATGAAGCCAGGCAATAAGTCATAGCTCATGCCTGCCATAGTCAATAATGGTGTTTGTGTCTTATAGGACCCTATCTCCCCATCTATTATGTCCCAATATTTCCTTTGTACCCTACCAGTAGCTTTCCAAGCTCATTTCAGCTCCCAACCTGGTGGTGAGAATCCAACCACTGTCTATGCATGCAAGGAGTAGCTATGCAGACAAAATTCTCCTCTACTCTCCTCTAATACTCCCAGTCTTGCCTTCTAAATCACCTTGTGATTGCAGCATGTGCTCCTCACCAGACTGTGACTGTGGTGAATAAGATCTCTACACCAACCATCCTTCTTGGTTTGGATGGACAGAATGAGTAGTATATGTTCATCAGGCATGAATGACTTGTGGTCACATTGCAACTCAAGACATTATGTTTCCCCCTCAATCCCTCTTCCAAACTTCCCTATTGTTCAAGGAACAGTCTTGAGGCCAGATTCCCACAGGGCATTGGTCCAAGCTGGGACAAAGAAATAGAAGAGAAATTACTCCTTAGTGGATCAGACATAGAATCTGACCCAATTCCAAGTGAGAGAGTACTGAGGGACGGTGGATGGCCGGGGGAGGCACTAGGTTACTGATCACATAAATCACATAAGATGTCATTACTATTTTATTTCTTGGCATATTCATTGCAATGAGTCCTGACTTTTGCATAAAAGCTTAAGAATAGAAAATGTGCCTATAGTATTTAAATGTAATACCCTTATGCTCTAAAACTACAAAAGCTAAAAGAAAAGAAATTAAAACTTGAAATACCATAAATAATTCTAAAACCAAAGAAAGAAAGAAAACATTGAACAAACATTTGAACTAACAGGATCCCAGGACCTTAAGTACTTCAAAATTCCAGCCAACTGATGAGCTACAACACTTACTCAGGTGGAGTTACCAGGATGAAGTAATAGCAAGCAGGGTGCCTCCATACGTATATAGAAGTCATGGCTTTAGAGATAGACTGATATAAGGTGACCTGAAAGTCTTAGTGCAGTTTTAATCAATTAAACCATAAAATTTAATTTTTAATCTGTTAAAGCATAAAACTTCTCTAAGACTTTTGGAATACCCCATATATTAAAAAAACAATGAGTAAATTCTATTATGTTTAACTTTTGTTCCCACAAAGTACAATTTGCTTGTCTAAAACTGGATATTTCAATTTTAGGCAAATTTCATTCTGTTCAAAGGCTGCTTATGTCTAGGATCTGGGCACAAACACAAGGTTTCTTATCTTATGCAGCACTTCACTTAGGAAATATAGTGGTATATCAGAGATCTTAGTGTCTGGGCAAAATGGAAAAGTAAGCTATTTGATTCAACATGAGTTATATGCAGCTAAACAATGTGTCAAACCACTTCCTCCCTTACTTATGGTCAATTTGAATAAAATGAGAGGGATTCAGGAAAGGGAATTTATAGGTCAAAATGGGGCATCTTTTTTACAGGGAGTCTTTCCCAATCCCTAATGCCTTCTTTCTGTTCATTATTTTCTATTTATCCTGTATATAGCTTGTTTTTATACATTTGTTTGAATGTTGTCTCCCCTGTCAAACTGTGAGCTCTTTGAGAGCAAACACTGTCTTTTGCCTCTTTTTGTATCCTAAGAGCTTAGCATAATGCCTGGAACATAGTAGGCACTTAATAAATGTTTATTCCTTGATTCATTGATAGTGATTGATTGTCATAAAGTAGACAGTACTCTTCCCATGGTTACATGCTTAAATAAATATGTCGAATGGGATTGAATTGGAAAATCATGATACTTGACCAATGTTCTAAACCAAATATCAGTTCTTCAAAGTAATTGAAGGTAATAGTAATCCAAAGAGAAAACCTAATAATCACAACAGTATAGATTTTGAATTGGAAAATACCTCATAGGCCATCTAGTTGAACCTCCTTGTTTTAAAGAAGAGGAAATTAAGACTAAAAGAGGCTAATTGACTTGTCTGAAGTCACAGAGATGGTATCAGAGGTAGAATGTGAAATTCTCTTTCCAATATATCATGCTAAAAATAAACATAACTACTACTTTTTCTAAATGCTTTACATGCTAAGCATAGTCTGCTTAAAATAAGCACTACAGGTATCAGTAAAATTCTCATTTTAAGCATGAGGAAACTAAGATTTTACAAAGTGATTTACCCATGTTCCAACAGCAAAGGTATCTGGAAGGGGACTGAAACCCAATTCTATCTGACTCTAGGTCCAGAACTCCATCAGCTACACTACACTTCCTTTAGTGCTCAGTCAATATAAATATGGCATCTCCTGACCCATGAATATTATCCATAGATCTTCACCAAAAATCGAGGGTCTTTATTTTTAATCCCAAGGAGTCTGGCAATGGGTGGGTACAGCTGGAATATTCAGTACTCTATTAGCAATCTGCCATGCTAGCCAGGACCTTGTCAACACATCATATGGGAAGTAATATGAGTAGTCTATGTGGTTGGCTGGGCCTGGGAATGCTGCCCTCAGCTAAAATGAGTGAGATTTTTCATAGCTCTTCTGTGGTATCCAAGATGCTGCTCCCTGGGAGCTGTGGGTTATATAGTACTGGTTTGGTGATGAGAGTTCACAGGAAGACACTATCATTTTCTCTGCTCTTTCCCAAGAGCTGCTGACATTTGGGGTTGAAATTAGCCCTCTGTTCACAAATATGGACTCCCACAGACAGGTTGCTCAGCACATTGCAGTTAGGCAGACAGAAATTTGTATAGTGAAGAGTCTCTCAGGCATATTCCTGAAAGGGGAAAATATCCTTCTGTTAGAAAAAAGAGAACTCTTGATAAGGAATTAAGGTATCTGAAGGGCAGCTAGGTGGTACAATGGATGGTGCTGATCCTGGAGTCAGAAAGACTCATCTTTCTGAATTCATATCTGGCCTCTGATGCTTATTAGCTGTGTGATCTTGGGCAAGTCACTTAATCTTTTTTTACCTCAGTTTTCTCATCTGTTAAATGAGCTGGAGAAGAAAACAGCACACCATTCTAATATTTTTGCCAAGAAAACTCAAAATTAAGGTCACAAAGAGTCAAACATGACTGAAACAGCTAAAAAAATATATTTGAAATGGACAAATCAGTTTGTATTTAATTTTTAAAAATTTCTCTAGTTTGTTGCCAAGACCCAAACAATTGTACAAATATATGGGGAAAGCACTGAATTTTTACACATAGGATTATAAGTTTCTAGGGCTGAATTGGAATCCAAACTTTGTTACTATCTGTGTGATCTCAGGAAAGTCATCCTTTTCTTTAAAATTAAGAGACTGAATAAGATGAGTTCTAAAGTTGCTTTCATCTCTCTACTTTTCTCTTGGCCTCAGTTTTCTTGCCTATAAAATTAAGGGTTTGGACTAGAGTCATTAGTCAGGTATTTATCCATTAAGAACTTACTCTGGCTCAGATTCATTCTAGCCAGCTTGTCAATACAAGTTTCACAAAGGCTGAGATTCCTTAAAAGTCTATCCAATGTGATAGATCTTTAGTAAACTAGTTTTCGTTTCCTTTGACTGAAAGAAGGTTTGGGTCAAATTCATTCAGGCAGGACCCAGTCACTATTTTGGGGCCCCACCACCCATAAATCTCACCATTTTTGTTCCCTGACAAGGAAGCTGCTAATTTCAAGTTCTTCTCCAGCCAAGACTGGAAGGGTCCAAGTTATCAAGTTTCAGATAACTGCTCAGGCTATGCACCCCTTGAACAGGACCCACTGAGAAGAAAACAGTTCTACCCACCATGCCACAGAAAGCAGTTTCAGAAGTCAACACCTTCACCACTTACCCCAAAATAATTTGGGTCTCATTTGTTTGAGGAGGTTATGATAGGGTATGGGTTCTGGGAAGCCCCTTGAACTCTCCTTCAATCTTCCCATTTGACCTGGTGTTTGCCTGAAGCCATAAGCCTTTCATTATCTCCATACCCAAATCTGTTACCCTTAACCTAGCCTAACCCTTCATTGCCTATTATCTCCAGATCTTACCTTCTGCTGCTTCCCATCCTTGATCCTATCAAAACCCCATTTTCTTGATTCCTGGACTCTGGTCTCTGACCTCTAGTCACCTCAGTCTACTGGCCACTCCCATCAAGGTCCTCCCTAGACCTCTCCTCCAGTCACCCTAGACTACTTAGCAAACTCTAGGTCCCTTTATGAAGGTACTCAGATTCATTCTGTCCCACTTGTCAACACAAGCATCATAAAGGCTGATTCCTTAAAAGTCTATATACAATGTGGCAGATCTTTAATAAACTGTCTTTTTCACTGGTTTAAAAAAAAAGAACTTACTCCATGGAATGAACTGCACCAGAATTACAAAGACAAAACCAAAAATAGTGCTTGCCTTCCCCATGTCCAAGTTCTCCAAAGAATTTATATTCTCCACTTTCTCACTCTCTCAAAGAAGCAAAGACAAAATAATTTGTGGAGAGAGAGAATACTAACCACTAGGGATCAAAAGAAAGGCTTCTGGTATCTGGCATCCGAATTGAGCCTTGAAGGAAGTTAGGAATTATGAGGTGGAGGTAAACAAGGAATGTGTTCCAGGCCTGGGGGATACCTTGTGCAAAAGCACAGTGACAGGAGATGGCCTGTCTAATTTGGGGAACAGCAAGTTGAGCAACTTTGCTGAAACACAGAAAAGGAACAAGGGAAAATTAGTCTAGAAAGGAAGGCTTATAAAGAATGACCTCTAAGCATCCTTTCAGCTCTATTTTCCTGTGCTCCTAGATGATATCTAGTGTCCCATCCAGTTCCAAATCCTGTGAATTTATTAAATATTTTGAAACTCTAGAACTCACTTTTTTTCCACTCTTCCTTCCTACATGGATTTACTGTTAACCAAATGCTTGTATATATGTTAAGTGCGTGTAAATTTCTTTTGCTTTTTTTTTGAGGGACAATTGGGATTAAGTGACTTGCCCAAGGTCACATGGCTAGTAAGTGTTAAGTGTCTGAGGCCAGATTTAAACTCAGATCCTCCTGACTCCAGGGCTGGTACTCTATTCACTGTGCCACCTAGATGCCCTGTGTGTAATTTTTTTAAATCATAATTTTAAGTAGCAACTTTATTCCATTCAACCAGCTAATAATTCAAATTCATTCTTTTAATTTATATTCCATCTCCCAGATTGAACCAGACATGAAAATCTTTAGACCTCCTTATGCCTTGTCAGAATTTAATGGCACCACTCATTCACACCCAGAAAAAAAATTCTTAAAACACTTTGCAAAACATAAAACACTTTTTCATTTTCAGTGAAATATAGGTTCAGTGGTTGCATGTTTTATATATATATATATATATATATTTATATATATATATATATATATATATATATATATATAATCTCCAGTGTTGGAATTTATTACATTCATTCACAATGAAAATAAGAAATTATTTCTTTTTTTATACTTATATTTAGAAAAACAGCTTTTTCTCTTCCCTTTTTGACCTAACCAACTTTCTATTTTTTTTCTTAATAGTTTTTTTCTTCCAATTACTTGTGAAGATAGTTTTCAACATTCATTTTTGTAAAATTTTGAGCTCCAAATATTTCTTCTTCCCTCCTTCCCCTTTCCCCTCCCCAAGACAATGAACAATCTAAGTTATACATGTACAATCATATTAAACATATTTCCACATTAGTCATGTTGTGAAAGAAGAATCAGAACAAAAGGAAAAAATCATGAGAAAGAAAAAAAGAGAAAGTAATATACTTCAATCTATATTCATACTCAATAGTTCTTCCTCTGGATGTGGATGGCATTTTCCATAATGGACCTTTTGGAATTGGAATGGATCATTGTATTGCTGAGAAGAGTTAAGTCTATCAAAGGTGGTCATCACACAATGTAGCTGCTGCTGTATACAATGCTCTGGTTCTGTCCACTCAGCATCAGTTCATATAAGTCTTTCCAGGTTTTTCTGAAATCCACCTGCTCATAACTTCTTATAGCACAATAGTATTCCATTACATTCATATGCCTCAACTTGTTCAACCATTTCCCAATTCATGGGCATCCCCTCGATTTCCAATTCTTCGTAACTGCAAAAAAGAGCTACTATAAATATTTTTGTGCATGAAGATCCTTTCCCCTTTTTTATGATCTCTTTAGGATATAGACCCTGTAGTGGTATTGCTAGATCAAAGGGTATGCACAGTTTGAATTGCCCTTTGAGAATAGTTACAAATGCTCTCCAGAAGGGTTGGGTCAATTCACAACTCCACCAACAATGCATTAGTGTCCCAATTTTCCCACATCCTTTCCAGCATTCATCATTTGCCTTTCCTGTCATATTAGCCAACCTGAGAGGTATGAGGTGTTACCTCAGAGTTGCTTTAATTTGCATTTCTCTAATCAATAGTGATTTAGAGCATTTTTTCGTATGATTACAGACAGCTTTAATTTCCCCACCTGAAAACTGCCTGTTCATGTCCTTTGACCATTTACCAATTGGGGAATGACTTGTATTCTTAAAAATTTAACTCAGTTTTCTATATATTTGAGAAACAAGGCCTTTATCAGAAACACTGGCTGTAAAAATTGTTTCTTAGCTTTCTGATATGCAATGATTTCAAAGAAACTGAGTTACTGGAGGAGAATCAATGAAAGCTAGAAGAAAATCTAGCTTCTCTCAAACTGAAAGAGACACTCTCAAGAGAAACAGACACTAATTTCAGCCTTGTTTGGGGAAGAGAAGTAGGTGAGGAGCGCATGTGGAACCAGCTAGGTGGCAGAGTGGCTAGAGTACTGGGCCTTGAAGCACGAAGGCCTGAGTAGAAATCCATCCTCAAATACTTACTGTCTGTGCAACTGTGATGTTGATGAAATGTAATTGTTGAAAGGCTTTCATACCTTTTGCTAATTTCTAATTAGGCACTGAGTCAGGAGGGTTGTGATGCCTTCTGGCTCTGAGAAGTGTATATATACTCTGAGTTGTTATTTTGCTTTGGGGGCCTCACTTATGAGAAGGATCCTGTGATTCCCTGCTTGATTTTCCAAGCAGTTGTATGTTCACAGCTCCTGACTGCTCCGATGTAAAAGCTCTCTCGATTCAGGGATATATGTAAAGTGTACAGTTGATTCAGGCAGTCAGAGCCCTTTCTGTTGATCTTTATTTCTTTGCTTGTATTTTCTCTGTATTCTCTTAAGTTCAGGGTGCTGACTTTTCCCCTGAACTAGTGAATGTAATTTAAAAAGATGGATGACCCCTTGAATAGCTATTTTTCCTAGTAAAGCAGATCTAAGAACCTGTGCTAGCAGCCATCCTGGGTATGCCAGGGTGGTTCTCTCTACAGTGACCTCTACAAGGAATCATTGAATTGTCTGCCTCAGTTTCCTCAGCTAAAAAGTTAGGTTAATAATAGCATCTACTTCACAGGGTTGCTATAAAACTCAAATGAAATAATGCACATAAAGCACTTTGCAAACTTGAAGACGATATATATATATATATATG
>CM053594.1:302124936-302151827 GCA_028646575.1 Pseudocheirus occidentalis | reverse complement strand
AAAAAAAACAAATTCTAATCAGTTAATGATATATTCCAATATTTCTATCAGACTCCAAATATGTTTGTATCCCAAGAAGGGTACAATACACAAAATTCTCCACTAGATGATTGTTCAATAATGATCTTTTTACCAAGTATGAGAAGTTCCCTCTTCTGGATGCTATTGTGTGAAATCAAAGCCAAATTTCTAGTTTTCACAACCTTTTTTTCTTTCGTGTACTTGACCTCTACAAATCTGTGCTTTGCCAGAGATAAGCTCTATTAAGCTAAAAGGAGATAACTATCTATTATCAATCTAACTATCCATCTATTTTAGTTATTTAATCTACTCTCTGTGTGGTATTCATGTTACTCTTTGTACAATGTGTTCAGACTTATTTTGGCAGTAATTTGGAATAATTCAACTGCAAAAAGACAAATTGAACCTTTACTGGCTGGACTAAATTTCTGTTGCTTCTATTCTTCTTTATGAATTCACATGTCCAGAATTGTAATTTTAGCAAATTGAGCCATTTAAACAGTCATTTTTACAAGGTACAATGTGTACAAAAGTTAAAAAAAAGAGAGACTCTAATCATTAGTAACTGTAAAAAGAGAACCGAAAAGAATAGCATGTGCATCCTGGTGGGCACGGGAGCCTTAGAATAATCCTCTGCAGCTGGACATGAAACTATTAGAACTTTCAGAAGCCAACAGAAAAGAGAACCTTTCCTCCTGGCCAAAAGTCAAGTCTTGTGTAGTATTTTAGGCCTGAAACAATCTTTGCAAGAGCAGTAAGATGAGTAGTTTCTTTAAAGACTTGAGCCTTTCCTAATAGGAAGGCAATTACAATCAACTTACATAACTAGCATCTCATGGATTAGAGGTAATGCTTATTGCCTAAAACCCATCCCCATCTTATAGTGCATTTACCCTCTGCTGTTCCTAATAGCTCAGAGGCCTAGACATAACCAGTTCTTCAAAGGTCACCAGTGAAGGTTTGGCAATAATATCTTATTTTTTTCTAGCACCCAGGGGCCTAGTGACTTGAACTTATTAAAAACAGCCAGGAGTTCTATATTTTAATATGTCACTTCATATTTATCTTTACGTATGTATTTGTATATATATATATATATTTGTATTTATCTTTACATATCTGACATATATATGTGTGTATATATACATATATATGTACATACCTAGATAGATAGATAGATAGATGGACAGACGGACAGACAGACGGACGGATGGATGGATGGATGAATGGATGGATGGAGAAAGAGAGATTAGATAGACAGACCGACAGACAGACAGACAGACAGACAGACAGATAGATAGATAGATAGATAGATAGATAGATAGATAGATAGATCAAGCATTTATGAAAGCATTTACTATGTACCAGGCATTGTGCTAAGTGCTGGGGATACAAATGCAAGCAAGTAAGAGAGACCCTACCTCAAGATCTTGCATTCTAAGACAAGAAGATGACAGTACATAAAAGGCAGTTGGAAAAGGAAGACAGAATATATGAACCTGAAAGCATGATTTAGAAATGGATGGGAAGTGAGATAAAGAACTCAATGTGGTTGCTTCCAAAGGACAAACTCCAAACTTTTCAGTAGAATATAATCTCCTTTAGGGCAATGGATATTTCCTTTTTGTTTCTGTATCCCAAGTGCCTAACATAACACCTACTATATAGTAGACTCACAGTTAATATGTGTTCATTGCCTGAAAAATACTTCTGGTCTGGTGTCCAAACTTCTGTTGATAAGCTTGTTCAGATTTTGGCATCCTAGTTTTCAGACAAAAGACATTTACCTCTTGGAAAATTACCTTTACTCAGAACTCACTTCTGGTCCATACTGTGTTTCTCAGGATTCTCCTAATTATTATTGTGAAGGTTCTCCCTCTAAAGCTTACTTTGTACCTGCTCTGTATGTCACCTCTATCTCCTAGGATCTCTCCTTCTTCCTTTCAGTAATAGCTTCAGCACAACATTCTAGTCCAGCGGTTCTCAACCTGTGGGTTATGTTCAATTTGTAACAATGAAAATACAGCACGCATATCGGATATTTACATTACAATTCATAACAGTGGCAAAATTACAGTTATAAAGAAACAATGAAAATAATGTTATGGTTGGCGGTCAGCACAACATGAGGAACTGTATTAAAGGGTCACAGCATTAGGAAGGTTGAGAACCACTGTTCTAGTCTGAAAATCAATAAATAATCCTTCAGCACCTGCTATGTGTCAAGCAGTACACTAGCATTAGGCCCTCTGCGTCTAGAGTGCTGGTAGAACTAGCTCATCCTCTGCCTTCCACACCACCTCCCATCTAAGTACTTGTTGTCTTGGACATGTATATACATTTGTTTTCTCCCCCCTCCCCCTTAGAATGTAAATCCCTTGAGAGAAAGACTTACCTTAGTCTTTGAAATTCTATTTCCAGCCTTTATTGATAGATTGGTAGGAGCTCTTGCCATCTCTGGCAAGAGGAAACTATTGTAAAACTAGAAGTTGAGTAATCCAGCCTCTTCTCTGTGGTCCAACACCACTTTCCTATTAATGTCAAACTAGTATCCTCTCTCCTCCTTGATCTTCCACTTGCCCTAATTGGAGCCTAAAAATATCCTTTTATTTTTCTTTAACATGTATCATTTTTTAAACATGTATCTATGTCTAGGTTCATCTTAAAACAGTCTAGGTAATACCATTCTTACAGGATCTTGTCATCATTTTATATTGATTTTTCTTTGCTTCTTGTTCCTTCCATTACTGTTATCTCTTGTATATGATGGAAAACCTAAGTTGAATATGTTCAGCTATATTTTTTCTTTAAATGTATTCCGTTTTCCTCCCCTTCAGAATGAATTAAATTCCTGAAAATCTAGTATTCCTTTTGTTCCCAACTTCCCTTTTTCAGTTTCAAGCTATGGAATCCTGCCTGTTTTATTCTGAATTCTTTGAAATCTACCCTCCTAAAATGTAAGATACATGTCAAACTGGGGGAGCTAGGTGATACAGTGAATAGAGCATCAGCCCTGGAGTCAGGAGGACCTGAGTTCTAATACTGCCTCAGACACTTAACACAAACCAGCTGTGTGTCCTTGGGCAAGTGACTTAACTCCAATTGCCCTGCCTCCCTCCAAAAAAAAAAAAGATACATGTCCAACTGTCATGCATTCTCTTCCTTTTTTTTACCACAATCTCTAAAACAGTGGTTCTCAACCTGTAGGTTATGTTCAGTTTCTAACAATAATACATCCTGCATATCAGACATTTACATTACGATTCATAACAGTAGCAAAATTACAGTTACGAAGTAGCAATGAAAATAATTTAATGGTTGGGGGTCACCATGACATGAGGAACTTTATTAAAGGTTGGCAGCATTAGGAAGGTTGAGAACCGCTGCTCTAAGAGGTCAGTACTTTCTAAGATTTGAAGATCTTCCATGCCCCTTGAACTTGCTCATGTAGCAGGAAGGGGTGGAGCAAGAGAAAATCATAACCAAGCTAGTATCCATGCCATGGTGACTAGAAGCAGCGGCAGCAGTAGCAGCTGCAGTTGCAGCGCAAATTCTTTGAGCCTGTCAAAATCTCTGCTAAGGACTCCTACTGAGAACTGCCAGGGATGGGAACTGCAAGGGTTTGGAGCTGCTGGAAGCAAGCTGCTTGGACACTGAGCAGTTGTAGTGAGTGAGGAGAGAAGGATCTTTGCCTAAAGTAGCCTATTCTGTTTTGAAGGCTTGAGAATATGGCTGTTTACTACTTTAACTACATGTGCCAACTTCATAACTACTGTGTTTGCTTTGACTTTCTGGTTTGGGGACTCAGTTTTCTGGTATTTGAATGAATGCTCTAGCTATATTTCCCGTTTAGAAAGCCTGTTACATTTTGTGATTAACAACCATATCAGCATACTTATAGTTGCTGTAGGCATTGTGAATATTACATTGCTGATACAGTTTCCTCTCATATACGCAGTTTAAATGTAACCCTTCATACTTCAATGGTTAGTTCAACTAGACTATAACTTGAGGCAAATAAAGCAATTAACTTACAAGGGCAACTATTAAACCAGGCAAAAAGAATACAGAGATGGTGATGGAGAAGGCAGGGCGGGGAAAGAGAAGAGAAAAGGAAGGGAAAGGGAAGGGAAAGAAATGTAAATGGAAGGGAAAGGGAAGGGGAAGGGAAGACATACCAAGTTATAAGCTATCATAATTTGTTGATCAAGCAGGCATTATGAAAGAAAGGTATCTAAAGAATTACTTCCCCATCAAACAAAAACCAAACAAACAAAAAATAAATATTCCTTCTTATGCTTATATATCAGTTTGGTCTACTTCATCACATCATAAGATCAATTTCAAAACACCTAACAATCTAAATTAATCCTATTCCCTATCCTAAAACCATTCCTTTTTACAACCTGTAATGTTGCTTTGATTATATATGGAATTTGGAGAATTTGGAGGTTAGAACATCAATGTAAACCTTTGACCATGAAAACCTCTTCGTTTCGAATTCCTAGCAAATGACTAGGCCAATTTATCAACTAATTTTAATAGCACCTACATAAATTTATATTTAAAATCTATTTGAAGAAAGACAACTTTATATCCTATTGAACTAAGGACTTAATTCCTTGGGAAACAAATATGTAGTCTATTGATGTTTGTTAAGTTACTAAGGTATTACATAATATAAATGTGAATGACCCTTCAGGGACATCTTCCGGGATGTCTGGACATTAGAAAGACAGCCCTTAAGTGAGCATTATATTTCTTAATACAATTAGATATGATGTGCTAATTCATAACTAGTGATGCTTGGTGATTTATGTTCTGACCTATATTGTTCTGTGGCCATT
Organism: Pseudocheirus occidentalis; assembly: GCA_028646575.1. NCBI lineage: Eukaryota > Metazoa > Chordata > Mammalia > Diprotodontia > Pseudocheiridae > Pseudocheirus > Pseudocheirus occidentalis. The sequence goes on along the minus strand of CM053594.1, from coordinate 302,146,959 downwards.
TATTTACTGGAAAGTGCACTTAGACTCTTGGAGGGAAATACAAATTATACATTTTTTTTCAGACACTTGTTATTTAACAATATTTTTAGCATTTACCAATAAGGTCCTGGGAGGACATGGGCTGAGTGAACCTAAAGGTAGAAAGGCGAAAAAATAATCAGAGTCGAAGGAATTTGCATGAGCAGTATTATCCATTATTTAGCTTCTTATCTTGGTCTCACTCCAAGAATACCTGCCATTCTGGAAAAAAAAAATGGATTCCTGCGAACAACATGTTCTTGTTGGAAAATAAGAACTTACAAACAACATATGATAAGAGAGAATAATAAGGAGTTTTTGTTTGAATTGCTTTGGGGTCAATGAGAGGCAAGGCAAAATAGCAGATGACAGACTTCCAGACTCCAAAACAAAATGGTCAATGTTTCCAGAGCCCAGCTGTTGAAATTCAGTGAAATCCAGAGGGGCCTGGATTCCAGCGGTCACCAAGGGAAAGGGATGTTGCAGTAATCTCTGATGGATGTCTCTGGGAACACTTAAGTCCAGCAGTAAAAGGTAGAGTGTTTAGTTTTGCAGACCTAGTAAGGAGCAAATTGCTTGGGAATTGTCTAGATCACGAATAGGTAAAACAGAATTATAGTATTTGGAACTTTTGCTTAAGACTGTCTTTGGTTCAGGGATATAGTACCATCACAGGTGAATGGGAATTCATTAGTATTGGAAATAGCAAACAAAAGAATGAACAGACCAGTCAATTACCTGGACAATGTGCTAACTGCTGAAGGAAATCCAAAGTTAAAATAAGGCATCATCTCTGCACTTAAGGCACTGACAGTCTTCTGAGGGTGAAAGGGGAGAACTCTATTACAATAGAGAGCACGATAAGTGCATAGAGGAGATTCAAACAAAACTGTTGATGCAATTGTGAGGGGAAAAAAAAGACAGCTTCAACCATAGAATTCATGCAAATTTGTCTTCTGTGAAATATTTATATTGCTATCTGTCTTTGATGTAGCTAAAGTAGTTATTACTCACAGAGAGTACCTTAAGAACTTGAAAGCTTTAGTGCCTAACTTAATGGGGATGTGACTAATCTGTACATGTTTCCTTGTGAGTCAGGTATTGTGTTTTAAAATGTATTTTCTGTGTTTTAGTTTGTTTTTATTTATTTTGTTAAATATTTTCAACTTACATTTTAATGTGATTGGTACAATACTTCAAAATGTTCTGGACTGAAGCCTGTGGGGTTACGTGTTGGACAGTTTTGCTCCAAAGCACCATGCCAATATTATATATAATTTCTGTGAAATGTTTATATATACACAGTACATGTGTGTATATGTATATATACCTAAATACACATATATGTACATACATGTGTGTTTATGTGCATGTATTATATATTTTCTAACATATATCAGAGCAGTCATCTAAAACATTGGCATGATATGCATATATTGTGTGTATGTGTGCTGTGTCCAGTACAGTTGTATGGCCTAGCTACCAGATGAATAAAAGAGAGAGACAGGGATGTATTCAATAATCTGTTTATTACAGAACCATTTCATACAGTGTCAAAGATACAAGAAAATCATAGGGCTTATATTCTGTATAACAGAGATTCTTACATGACCAGAATGCAAGGACTCACCCTAGGTCTGGACCTTTCTCTACCCCAGCCCAAGGCTAAACATTCATTAAGATTTTATCCTAGGACCATGTCCAGAGGCACAAACAAACAGGGAGTCACAAACAAGATTTGCAAATTAATTACCCTGCACTTTCTTTAGATATTCATAGAACCAATGAAAGCATCCACCCAACAAGATTATACTCCTCCTGCATATCTACCTAGTGACCTTGTAGAAGTGGGGAACATTTCCTTAATGGGGCCAAAACCCCTGAAAGTCTGGTCTACTATATATGTGTATATGTAGAGATGTGTGGTCAGAGCAAACATATCTGGGCCTCTATCTCTGCCACACTGAAGAGACAAGACTGGCCATTTTGCTATTAGCTTGAATAGGTGAGTCAGAAGCTAGAAATTCATGTTTTTGACTGTCCAGAGCTGGCACTCCTACAATGCAGGGTGATTTCTCATGCTTTGGAAGTTCTCAGGTCTCCTAATCAGATCTTGAGACCTTGTTTCAGAAAGATCCAACACAAAAGAATAAGTATTTTTGTAATATTTCCTATTCCCAAATGTGACTATGGAAAATACTAAATTAGGCAATAAAATTTTGGAAAATGCAAGCACACATACCTATACACACATGCAAACACACACATACATGCGCGTGCGCGCACACACACACACACACACACAGAGCCTTCTTCATGTTCAGGTTCAACTGAACTTCCAGTTGCAGGATAGGAGATATCTATTGCCAAGCCAGAAGGAATGATCACTCCCTTCACCATCCCAATTAAATCCAGAGTTTATCCTGCAGCTTATCCTTTTCTTGGGATGCCAAAGTACAATTAGGTTCTAAGTGTTTATAGGAGCCTGTCAGCACCAGATAGGAAAAGTTCCTCTAAAGTAATCCTGCTTCATTTTCAATGTAGGTCAGTGTAGACTGTACTGTGTTGATATCAGTGACTCCCAAACTTCCCTCCATAGTACTAAATGACAGATGCACATTTGTCGTTTTGAAACATGTAAAATTAAGATGAACTTCTTGTTTTTCAAATAAGTTGGGAACTTTTAGTTTAGGTTACTCTCGGTGCCTTTAAGAAAAGGTCCATGATTGGTTATCAGAGGAAAGGTGGGATACAACCCATGCTTCCCCAGTCCCTGACTTTTGACTGCTTAGTCATTTACCCCTTGGAATCAGGCCACAGTCCCCTTGGGATGAGTGTCCTTTAGAGTCCACTGGTCTAGATAATGCATTTCCCTTGAGAGTTTGTGGTCAATCACAAAGTCATTCTACCAGTCAAACCCATTACTGGATTTTCAACTACTGTAGAATTTGAAGGAGTAACAGGCAAAAAAAAAACAACAACAACAAGCAACTAGATTTACTTTCCTAATTCTTCGGTGAACCATAGACATGTAGGCAAACACAACACGTCTGTACTTATAGTACTTTCCTGTTGCCTCTTCTCCTTGCTATTCACCTCTTCTGAGACAAATCTATTTTATTAGCAAACCAAAAAGATTTGCTTCTGATAAAGTGACTCAATAGAAGCCAAGTGAAAATCATCTTCTAATGACTTTTGTGAGGATTTCCTACCTTGGACTCAGAGGAGCTAGTGACAGAGGTTCTGTTACCATACTACTGATATTTCCTCATCTGAAATTTCTACATCTTCATCTCTACTGTACAAGAATGAAAAAAATAAAGAAAGAAAAAAGAGAGAAAAAGAAAAAACTCCAGAAGAACCTTTACTGGTTTCAGATTGAAGTAACTGTCCAGGAATGCTAATCATATTATTTTGGAACTTTTGAAGCTTCAAAGAAGCACAGATTCTGAGAGCTACAGGACACTTTACAACTTGTCCTGTCCAGGAACAGGGAGCCTCCTCAATGACAGGGGAGTTCACTAGCTTTAGTGGCCCAATTTTGGTTATGAAAAGGTGTAAATATGGATCAGATGAATATCTACCTCTGCAATGTCTTCCCACTGCCCCTAGTTCTGCCTTTTGTAAGGGAACAAGTGTTCATTAAGCATTTATGATGTGCCAGGAACTGTGCTCATTGATTCACAAATATTATCTGATTTGACTTTGTAGGATTAAGAAAAAATAAATAAATCTAATCATTTTTTACCCTGACAGACCTTCCAAAGCTTGAAGTTAGCTATTACATATGAATGAACTTAGGTACAGAAAAGTTAACTGAGTTGTCCAAGGTCATCCATCTAGTACTTGAGGCAGAATTCAAACCTGGTCTTCTTGACTATGACTCTAATACCCTGTCCTAGACCACCCTGCTTCTAAATGAAAACCTACATGTATTCTCTTGTTCAGACTAAACATCTTTCATTTATTCATCTAGTCTTCTCATGGTATGGTCTCCTGTTCCCTTACCACCTTGGTTGCCCTTCCTTTGTCAAGTTCAAGCTTCGCAATGTAATGTCTAAAATGTGTTTCCTGTGATTTCATACAATATTTCATATACATTGTAAAACAGAGTCAGAGATGGTTCATAACATTACACATCTGTTAATGTAGCATAAGGCATCAATAAGTTTTTCTGTAAGTTTCTCTAAACATAGGTTTCCATGTAATACTATTGACTTGGCTTGAGTTTTAGGATTAGTAAAAATCTCTCTACTAGCCATGTTTGTCCCATATTTACCCTCTTTCTTTGAAGGAAAAAAAACAGAAGCCTGAAGTTGGATTGTTATGTTCTACCTTCTGAACATGAACCATTAACTTTGCACTATCTATATTCCCAAACAGTCATTCTTTCCTTGCTTTGATTTTCCTTTGTTCTTGATTCAATGAATACAAATGTTAGTTGTCTTTTCTTTAGCCTTAGTATTCCAAGTATTACTAGAGTATTGTTCTGCCTTTCATAGTAGCCTTAGATACCTATGTTACCTTTAATCTTATATGTACCTATTTTTAAAATCCAAGCTGGAAAAATATTTTTCCCTGGGCAATCTCATCAGTTTCTGGAGACATGGGGCTAGACTTTCCCTCAAGCCTGGGGCATTTGGTTTGTGGCTGTTATAGAAGGTTAGTTTCAGGTCAACAGAGTGACTGCTGAGTGGGAGATGATAATGTGTATCTGAGCAAGGGATCTGTATTTTTGGTGGCAAAGTTTCTTAGGAGAGTGACATGTGATTCCAGGGACTGTTCAGGAACAACACTCTTGGGGAGAGACTAATAGAGAAACAGCAAAAAGGTAGAAGAATTTCATTGCACATCATGTCTCTGTTTTCCATCTTTCCTTCTTAGAGTTTGGATGGCAAAACTTGCCCTAATGTAAGGCATGGGATTCTTTCTTCATTTGAGTTGTGATCTTTTCTCATTGTTATCATTCTTGGATATTTTATAGCATATGCTAATCTATCGCACTTCTCCATTTTTTATGTGTTATCTTGCTTGGATAAAATTAGTTTATTTCATATTTGGTGTAATTATTTGTGTAATCAGAATTTGATGGGAAGGAGCTAACTTAGTAAGTACAAGCTAAGGGCTCCTCTCCTGCTTATGAGAGACCAGGGAAGTAACTTTATTTCTGAACCCCTACTCATTGTACCCCTAGACCAGAGATATATTTGAGGAGGACAATAGATATAATTCTATCCCAATACCAATCCTGAAAGTTTGGAGGAAAAAAAAAGTAGCACCCAGCACCCAGTGCATTCAACCCATTTTGAATCCTTTTCACTTTGTATCCCTTCTGAAGGATGTTATTCTTCATTTACTATGCTTTTATTAGGAGATGTTCAGATAGTTGAAGCCCCTCACCAATGCTATTTCCTATGCCAATATTAGATTTATTAGCTGCTTCTCAAAAATCACTGAATTCTTATTTCTGGTCTATACTATTGCAGAATATTACTTCATTGATTGATATTCAGCCAAATGCTCTCCATCATATGCTTACCTTTCTCACTTTCTCCTCCTCTCAAATACCTCTCTCTCTCTCTCTCTCTCTCACCCCTCCCCCTCCCTCCCTCCTTCCCTCCCCCCCTCTCATTCTTTCTCTCTCACACACACACTTATCCTTCTGGTTCATGGATACTTGCTCAACACTCTGTCTTCATGATAGATAATGCTAATCCATACATAGCACCCACTCTATTATCCAAACTGCTTCTTTTGAATAAGATATATTCTTGGTCTGTCATATTCTAGTCATAGGTCTTAATTATATACATAAGGTCTTACATAGTTTTTTTTTGCATAAAGATCTCTACTTCACTTTGCAGGTTACTTAAATTTGTTAAACTAACTGTCTACGCCTTTATCTGAGTCATTTATAAGAATGTCATATAGCACAAAGTCAAGCCCAGATTCCTAGAGTACTTAACTAGAAACTGTTTGCAATGTTTACATTGAGTCATTAACAGCTGTTCTCTGAGTCAGACTGGCTGGGCAATTGGTTCTGAATCCATCTAATTGATTGTATTATCAGTAATTCTTAACATTTCATCTTCTCAACAAGACGAATATGTGACATTTTTAAAAAATCTTCTAAAATCTAGATAAAATATAAACACAGTATTTTCCTTAACTACAAAGTAGGTAGCTGGCACAAAGGAGAGAACACTGGGACTGGAGTCAGTAAGACTTGAGGTCAACCCTGACCTCAGACACTTACTGGTTATGTGACCCTGGGCAAGTCACTTGCTTCAGTTTCCTCAATGAGGATAACAATACCAGTTACCTTGCAGGGTTATTGTGAGGATCAGATGATGAATATTTGCAAAATACTTAACATGGTGCCTGACACATTATTAGGTGCTCAATAGATATTTCCATATTCCTTCAATCTTCTGTTCCATTCAGTAATCCCATCAAAATAGGAAATGAGGTTGGTGGCATGTACTGTTTTTGATGAAGTTTAATCACTGCCTCTATATCTACATTTTCATTAAACTTCTTTTTCATGATTCAACCTTGAACCATTTCAAAAAATTGAAATCATGTTCACTGTGCTACCATTTCCAGATTCTGTTCTCTTCTTTGTTTGCAAGTCAGTATGACATTTACACTTCCATAAACTTGTGGTACCACTCTAATTTTCCATGATGTTTCAAATATCAAATATTGAAAGAGAGATGCTCAGTGTCTATATATTCCAGTTCTTTTGGGGCCTGATCATTTAGCACATGTGGGTCAGAGGGCATGAATGTGTCAATTCAGTTTCCTTATTGAAAGTCTTCCCTTTTCAGTCTACCTTTACCCTCTCCAGAAATAAACTCAAATCTATTTGTAAGCTATAATTGTTAAGATGTTCTTTTCCCTCTCTTTCTCCTCTCTGTCATATGCTTCCATTTTCCATCTTCCTAATAAATGCTATCACCCCTCCTTTTTTTCTGAAAAGGAAGTTGTATTCCTAAATCCTTTAGGAAGCTTTCATCTGTCCAAACAACCTAAAGATTGGAGAGATTTTCTTCTAGTTTCCTTCCCCTTCTCCAAGAGGACATGTCTATTCTAGGAATATGGATGTATGAGGTACAAGGACTACAAAAATTCCCTAGTCCCTCAAAATTAAAAGTCAGAGGTGTCTTGAGGAGAGAACAGGAAGTTTTATTCAATTCTTGTGAGAAGAGGGGATCCCTTCCATCAGTAGGAACCAGCAGAATAAGGCATATTACAGAAGAGGGAATAAGAATTTATACCCTAACACAGTGAAGCACCCTCCCACCACTATCCCTTCTCCCATTGGCTAGGAGGCAAGCTTACAATCTGAGCACTGATAAGGAACAAAGAAGCCAACCATTACCTCTCAGCAGCTGGGAGGCAGCCTTACAAAGAACAAGGAAATTTGGGATAGCCAATCCAAATGTACCTATCCTTATTTGGCAAATGCCAAAGAGAAGAAGAGGGAAGGGCTCTAGGAGACTCTTAAAATTCTTGAAGGGCTTAAGGCTGATTGACAACAAGGAAAGGTCCTAGGTTGTGTAATTTCTTAGGAAATCCAAGATTCAGTCTTACCAAAGTCTGTCTCTGGTTCGAAGATAGTCTCTCTCCCTTTTCCTCATTTTAAGGAGTCTCCACAGAGGGTGCATATATAGAGTGTAGCCCATTCATGGGTAAGAGTCATTCAGTTTTGGAAAAATATAAACATTGAGGGGTGGCTAGTTGGTGCAGTGAATAGAGCACCAGCCCTGGAGTCAGGAGGACCTGAGTTCAAATCTGACCTCAGACACTTAACACAAAAACTAGCCGTGTGACCTTGGGCAAGTCACTAAACCCCAACTGCCCTCCAAAAAGCAAAATATATATATAAACATTGGACATTCAAGGAAAGTAACTGCAAATTTTTCCCTATTCTTTATAATAATTGAGATTTTCTGCCTTATTTTTTAAATTACTTATGAGTATTTACAACTGAACCTTAAGTACCTGGTTAAGACTATTTATAATCAACTTGCTCTCCTAACTATTACAGCACTCTATCAATTTACTTAATCCTTTATTTGTTCAACTCACCTTTTAATACCTACCTTGTTCTGCTTTTTAGTTTCTTGACAACTCCTTGAGTCTACCTCATCCTGTTCTACTCCCCAATCCTCTTTTATCTGCCTTAATCCTCCTAAATTCTCATATCTCCTCCTTAATTTTCCTTGATTTTATCTTTGTTAGAAGTAGAATTTCAAAGGATCTACAGTGACTGCCAAACCTTAGTTTAAATAACAGTTGTATTCCACTAGTATCTACAACAACGGTGTCAAACTCAAATAGAAACTGGGGCCACTCATCCATATATAGAGATCTCCAATATTCGTATAAACAGTTGTAAAATGTAATATTATGTAGGTTTTACTGTATTTTTTTATTTTGTTAAATACTTTCCAATTTTATTTTAGCAGTGCTCAGGAGTTTTCAGCACTGGTTTTGTGTCTGACGCCTCTAATCTATGAGAGCATCTTTCAAAAATATCCAGCACCTACCCAGGTCTCTTCCTTTATCTTTTCTTCTCCCACTGTCCATAAAATACTGTATGCTTGTCTTTTGCCTCTTTGCTATGTTAAATTCTTCTTTCAATGAAATACTTTGCCTAAATCATCCATCAGTTCAATCAAATACTTAATCCATCATTGAATTGAATACAATGGGGGGGATCTCTTATTGTTTGAATGGTTTTGTTAGCTTTGGGATGATTAAAGTTGGGATGGTCAATCAGATCTGGGCCTGATCATTTTCCCCCATAAAATTACCTGTAGGAAACATCTGCTTCATTGTGAAACATGACAATCTTGGCAAGGCAGGGTAGTCCACTATTTGAAATGACAACCTCAGAAAATGTACTGAATGTTTTCATTGTGACTCCATTGTGACTTCAGTTCCATGGAATGGAATTGAACCTATCAGAATTTGTCTCTGTTATGTGTATGTAAGCATACACATAACAAGTAAACTCAATTTTTGGAAGGGGAAATAGAATGCAAACTACTTCCCAGGCTTTTCCTTTTTGATTTGTATGAACCTTAGAAAATCTAATAAATGAGCAGTTCCTTCCAGTCTGTGACAATCTCTCAGTGCATTTACTGAAACTCAAAAAGATTTTCTAAACTATGCAGAGGAAACAAAACCAAGACCTCCATTGTTAGGTACATTACAACTACGATTATTTTCATGCAATTTCCTGAATATCCTGTGCATAATATGCTGGTATTTGAAACATTCCTCCAGGATTATTAAAGAAACTTTCCCATAAAACCTCTTTAAATTCATACAGATTTCCATAACATTACCAACCCGTGGCCAGCCTATTGTCTGTTTTTTTTCTTTCTTTGTATCCCCAGTGTCATGCACATGGGAGACACTTAATAAATGCTTGCTGACAAACTGATGTGTCTTCTACTCTATTCTTTCTATTTCATTCATTCTAAAATAAGTCAAATATCTGTTATTAGCATGTTTCTCTGCAGGAGGTTTCCTGCCCAACATATTCAAAAGCATCTATCTGAGTGAGCTTTTGGAGCAAATAAAATGAAAAAATAAAAAAAAACCATCATTGATATTTCTGATATAGTAGCAAAATTAAAATTTAAAATCCAAACAAACTACCCCTATAAAATGTAGTATATATTTTCTAAACATGAATCCTACATCTGTGCTGTGAAGAATATATGCTAAGTTAATGTCAAACTTAGAATCAGGGTGGCTAGGTGGCACAGTGAATAGACCACCGGCCCTGGAGTCAGGAGGAACTGAGTTCAAATTTGACTTCAGACACTTACCACTTACTAGCTGTGTGAACTTGGACAAGTCACTTAAACCAAATTGCCTGGCCCTCCCCACTCCAAGGAAAAAAACAAAAAAAAAAAAGGGGGGGCAAGCTAGGTGGCTCAGTGGACAGAGCACAGGCCCTAGAGTCAGGAGGATCTGGGTTGAAATCCAGCCTCAGACACTTAACACTTACTAGCTGTGTGCCCTTCGGCAAGTCACTTAACCCCAACTGCTCTCCCAAAAAGCAAAAACAAAAACAAAAAAACCTCTGAATCACCAAGTCTTGCAGTGGGGAGCATCTAGTCCAACCTATACCTGTAAAATGAACTCCTTCTGATACATGACTAAAGAAGGGTCATCCAGCCTTTACTCCCAGATATCCTGGGAATGAGGGACTCCTGACCTTTGTAGGCAGTCCGCCCCACACTGTGAGGTTTGTTTTAGAAAATGTTCTCTGGCTAGATCCTAAATCTTCCTCTCAATCTTCTACCCATTGATTCTAGTTTTGACCTGAAGGACAAAACAGGAAAAGTTTAATCCCTTTTTTTGATAACAGGGTGATTGTCTTTCAAACACCAGATGATAACTATCATATTGTCTATGTTCCAGGCAAAATGTTCCCAGATCCTCATATGGAATGAATTTGAAGACCATCATCATTCTGGTTTCTCCCTCTTAATATTCTACAGTTAATGAATGTTCTTAAAATATGATGCTCAGAACTAAGCAAAAAATCCAGAGATGGTTAGATTATATTCTCATTTCTGGAAGCTTTTTTTCTCTTAATGCATCCTAAAAATGACATTAGATTTCTTAGCTGGTGAATCACTTTTAGTAGGAAAAGGAATTGATTAAATTGAAGCTTCCTGCCAATGATTTTAATTGAATCCAACTGATGACTTAAATAATGATTTAATATCCCTTTTATTTGATTTAAAGCATAGTACTTTTTTGCTATTTTATCTTTAAGTAGTCAATAATCAATAAGGAAACAATATTAAATGCCTACAATATGCCAGATCCTTCTAAATGTTGGTGACACAAGGGCAAAAATGAGACTCCCTGCCTTCAGGGATCTTGCATTCCATTGAAGGGGGAGGGGAGTAACAACATGCAAATATTAGCAAATCAAAATGTATAAAGAGTAAATGCAAAGTAGTTTTGAATGACAAAATAGTAAAAGGAGAGGGGGTCAAGAAAGGACTCATGTAGGATATGGCACTCAAGGTGAACTTTAAGAGGGAAGAAGGGATTCTGAAAATTGGAGAGGAAGAGGGAGATATTTCCAGGAATGAAGACAACCTATGCCAAGGCAGGGGCATGAGAAATGGAGTACTGTGCATTCAAAACAGAAAATAGGCCCATTTGATGGACATAGAGAGTGTGTAGAAAGGAGAAATATTGCAATAAACCTGGAAATGTGGGCTGGAGTCTAGAGCTTTGCAGGCCAAACAAAAGAGTTTGTTATTTTGTCCCAAAAGCAATCCAGAGGGAGACACTAGAGTTCTGTAATAAAGAAAGTGATAAGGTCAGACTTAGTCTCAAGGAATATCATTTTTATAGCTACATGGGAACAGATCAGAGAAAGGAAAGATGGAAGACTAGGGGAGCAATTAAGAGGTAATAGTAATAATCTAGGCTTGTGATGAGAAGAACTTAAATTGGGTTTGTGAACTATTAGTAGAAAAAGAGGGGTGGATGAGAAAGATGAGGTAAAAGTACAGTCCACAACTTGGTAACTTAGATGTGGAGGACAAAAATGAATAAAAAGTTGAGCATGACCGTGGGTGGTGGATTTGAATGAATAGATGGATGATAATGGGCTTGAGCACAATAGGGATGTTCAGAAGAGAAATGATTGGGTTGGGAATGGGATGGAAATACTGAAATAAAATAAACTATAGGTCAGTTTTCTCAATTTTGCCAGCCCAATATGAATCATTAGTATAGTAATGGCAATCGTTAAAAACCAAACAACTAATATGATCTCAGACTGCACTGACAGAGGCTGTTGGGATTTCTTGGGACAGATGTATTGGGTAGTATGGACTCTGATGACTTTGGGTAAGGTAGGAAACCAAAATGAAGGCAAAGAATATTAGCATACATAATAAGCAAACTGTCTTCACTAAACAACAACACTGGGATCCCAGGTTGAGTTTTTATAATCATTGAGTTCTGCTTAGAATTCACAAGTGTATCAGCAAGCACCCTAGCATACCCAGGATGGCTGCTAGCACAGGTTCTCTGATCTGCTTTTTTAAAGGAAAGCAACTCAAAGTGGGTTAAGAATCTTACTATAATCAATCAAACACATCATTTACCTAGTTCAGGGGGGAAAGTCAGCACCCTGAACTTCAGAGAATACAAACACAAGTTACAAGCAGACCAAGAAACATATCAGCAGACTGGCTTCCAACCATCTAATCATTACCTATTCAATTACCAAAGAGGGAAGCACCAACATCTGGGTTTTTCAAAGCTGAGGGGCTCAACAGCTTCCCAGAGTCTCATCTGGCCAAATCACACAATTCTTCCCAAAGTGAGCCCCAAAACAAAACATCACATCAAGGTGTATATATAGCCTTCTCCTGGATCAGAGAATGTCACAGCCCTCTTGATCCACTGCCCAATCACAAAGCAACAAGGCACAGGCATTCCTGAAGAACAAACCTCCTGCCACAGGCTCCATGTGACCACATTCAGCCTATTAGGGGGCAGAGTATACTTTCAAATCAGGGAAGGTTCTCAGAGCCACCTAAGCCTATCAAAGGACCTAGGGACAGGGAAGATCTTCAGATTCCCACCACAACGAGTAATCAACAGCAGTTGTGACAACTTGGCTAGATAATAAAGCCTAACATAAGAGAGAGAAAGATGGGGAAAGAGTGGGATTTGACAAGGGAGAAAGGAGGCTAAAAAAGGTTCATTCTGAATTGTATATGGAATGCAATTGGCAGAATGTGGTGTAGTAAAATATTCCCTGTTCAAAGTTGAAAGGTAATGGGAGAAGACCAAATACTTTTATAATTATGAAAAAGTCCTTCTAGAGAAAACTGCAGGGTCTCTTATTCAAAGATAGCAAGTAGCTATTACGATAGTGAATGTGACTATCTACTGTAACTTTTCACAGTTTGTTATATTTTATTTCTCCCTCAATTTGGATTGAGAATTTTCAATTATTTGACCAATAGGTTACTGGAAGACATTACAAGATAATTGGGGTTTCTATTTTTCCCCATGGTATCAATAAAGAGGGAGGCTCCACTATACTCCAGCCTGCTCATATTCTGTTCATAGCAGTGTTTATAGCTCTGGACATCACATCTATACAACAACATTAACAACTGTGAACATGTCTAAAAAGGGGCAACCAGAATAATAATGATACTAAAGACCATACCACAAAAGAATCAATTGAATGAACTGGTGATATATACACACACACACACACATATATATACATATACATATATTTATATTTATTTACATATAAATAAATATAAATATATACTTATACTTATTTATACTTATATTTATTATATATAAATATTTTGTATTTTATTTATATATATGAATATAATTATAAATACATGAATATATAAATATATATATATATACACACATACAGAAAAGAAGATTTGGAGCATGTCAAGAACTACCATACAAGAAAAGCATTAAATGTTTTCTCCTTCACTTTGGGGTCAGACTGAAAGCAAAAAGGGGAAATTGCAGAGAGACAGATTTAGTTTTAATGACAAAAGCTGTCAGAAAGTAGGAGGTATACCCTCAGGATGCGGTACTTTCCTCCTCACTTCAGATCACCACACAGAATTTGGATGACCATTTGACCAGGATTCCTTTTCAGGTATGCATGTATTGGACTAGATGCCTTCCTAAGTTCCATGTTCTTTCTGTTCTGTCACTGAATGTCAAAGACGGGTTGTATCTCTGGCATCCATCTCAGCCATGGATGTCTCTGTGAAAGTCAGAAGGAGTACATAAGGATGGAAAGTGTTCAGGGAGAAGGAGAGACATTTGAAACTGAGTAGAAATGACCATAACTTTGGTGTCTCACAGTTTCTCTGCTTTGCAAAGCATATTTCCCTCAACTGGAAACACTGGAGTCAGCTTGAAGAGTCTCCTGAGAGCCATTTTGTTTTCATTGTGAGCATTTACACTTCAGAAATGAGCATACTCAGGGATAGTGATTTCTATCAGCAGGTGAAACTAGTAACAAAAATAGGGAATCATAGAATCTTTACATCAGAAGGGATTTCAGAGGTCACCTTATGTAACCTGAAGGTGAAATATGACTCGCTTGTATAACATGTACTAAGAGTGATCTGTAAATGATCTTTCTAGGATAATACTAATAAAAATACTTTGAGATAAATAACGGTGCTGATGCTGATGATCTATTCAAAGGCCAACTCTGCCCACATAAAGGGGATGTAATGGCAAAGTAAGGAAATAGTAGCCAGACTGATATACAAAAATTACTCTATATGTTCTGGGGCCTATTATTGGTGTGATACCCTACAGAACCCTAAAACATTGGGCTTTTATGATGCTTTTGGTTGGGTTAGCACTCCTATCAGTATGAGGTTACTGCTCCTATGAATCTAAGAAACAGAAAGGGTTGCATAGGCTTTCAGACTGATACTACACAAAACCAATGTGATGATCACCTTGACATAGAATATAGCAGAATGAATTGTATTCCTTTGTTTTCAACTACCACAAGGAAGCAAGATACATAAGAAACAATCAAACTAATGATATTATACATGCTATAAATGCCTCAATGCAGTCAGTATTGACCACTAAAATGGTCAAACCACAACAGCATAAGAAATAAACTGAAGATATGACTATTTTAGGGCAGCTAGGTGACACAGTGAATAGAGGACTGGTCCCAGAGTCAGGAGGACCTGAGATCACATCTGGCCTCAGACACTTAATACTTACTAGTCGTGTGACCTTGGGCAAGTCACTTAACCCCAATTACCCTGCCTTCCCACCCTCCAAAAAGCAAAAAAAAAATTAACATATGAATGTTTTTTATTATATGGCAATACCACATCACAACAAATTTATAAGTAGGCAAGGAATCCATGCTGCTTTTTGTCAATGATATCATTAACTTCAAGTCACAAGACAATATCTTAGAGATAAATGAATGGGGATTGAAAAAAATAACATTATGTCAACACCCAGATAAAATAAGAGTGGATACTGAGGAGCAGACAAAATATGAAGTTAAAGAAAGCCGAAGATCTTGAAGGAATTGAAATTTAAACATATGACAATATCTATGATATTTATCTATGACATTGTCTAACAATGAAAGAGATGGAAAAAGTAACACTCGTGCTCAAATTGTGTTAACATAGGCACACTTGGAATGAGATTTTGAGAAACCCTTTTTGAGTTTTATGGCATAAATCCAAATAAGAGACCAACTATACCAAAATTGAGTATTTCAAAATGACTGATACTTGCTTTAAATGCCATGAATAAGCACCGTCTCCCACAGTATTTAATAGATAATGTAAAAAACATGAGTGGGGGGACAATCGTATATTTTGTGGTAGATGGTGAAGCAGAGAAGCACGCAGTCCCCAAATCTCCTTCCAAACAATTTTAAAATAATATCTCAAATAAAATTCTGGAGCAGAAGAACCAAGAAAAGGTGGGGCAAAACAATTTTCTAACCCAAGACAACTTAGGAGGTTGACAGGAAAGGTCTGTCTCACCAGGCTGGTGGGTGGGCCTAGGGCAGCAGCACAGAATGTGTTGCATAGACCACACTACAGGACTAGAAGGGGATTTTAGAGGTGGCTGCATTAGTGGCAGCAGCAGCAGCTTCAAGAGATCTCAGTCCACAGATGGTGGGAATTGGTGGTGGGCACCAAAGATCACAGGGTAGCTTTATTAGCAATGGATTCAAGACTTGTTGCATTGTCCATATACAGTTATATGTTGCAGTCCTAGAGACTTAAGGAGTTAAAACACTTGAGATCACAGGTGGCAGGGACCCTTATTGTGTTTCCAGGGCAGTAAAGAGTGTTTATGACTACTTGTGGAGTAGGGAGAGTAGGGACCCTAGTCTTAGTTTGAAGACAGAGGGGAGCATTTGTGACTGTTGGACAACAATGGACCTGGTTACATTTGAGGCCCAGGAGGAGTGCTAGCACTTATGTCTACAGAGAAACAAAGTTCCTTCAAGGGTAAAAACCAGAGCACAATTTAGGAGAGCAGTGACCATATCTCTCCTCAGGTCATAACACCTTGGAAGCACTGACAACCTATAGACTCCCAGAGCTAGCTATAAAAACAACACCAAGCATCCCCTTCCCCCACCCCAGAAGCAGAGCCAATTTTAACGTAAAGTTAAAAATCAAGAAATAGGCTGAATAAATGAGCAAAAAAAATCTGACCACTGAAAGTTATGTAACAGGGAAGATTAAGACACAAACTCAGAAGAAGACAATGAAATCAAAATAGCTACATGCAAAGCCTCAAAGAAAAACGTGAATTGGTCAAAGTTCCAAAAAAAAATCCCTAGAAACTCTCAAAAAATATTTTAAAAAATAAATAAGAGAAGGAGGAAAGGAGAAGAGACAGAGAAAGAGACAGAGACAGAGAGAAAGAGAGAATCCTTGAATAAGGATATAAAAGATTTCTAGTCATCTTCAGTGTATAACTAAAAGAAGGCTAATTCTGCAAGAACAGAGAAAGCTGGATCAAATATGTTACATAAAACCTGTGTAGTGTTAATATAATGAATACCAAAAGCATTATATCAAAGGGGATGACTGAAACTTTACATTCTCTGCAAAACTAGAGAGCCAGTTAATATCTTTAACTATCTACCCAAATGACTCACATGTTACATAAATTGCTAGCCAAGAACTTCACCAGCTTTTTTTTTCTGATACTAGCCTGACACCACCTTTCTAACTGAAGAGCCTCTATAAATATTTTTTGTAAAAAATAGGTCCTTTTTCCTTTTTAGAAAAGTTTATTTCAGATACAGACCTAGGGTTGGTATTGTGGGATCAAAGAGTATGCATGGTTTTATAGTCATTTGGGCATATCTCCAACTTGCTGCCCAGAAGAGTTGGACACATCATCTCAAGATAGATATGGAAAAATGAGGATTTCCTCATTCAAAGAGAAGAAAATCATTGATAGATATTTTTAGAGGACACAATAAACAGGCTCTATGTGTACAAAAATGTTTTGGGAAGTAACATGCTCCTCTATACAAAGCAGACAATAGTAAAGGCTGACAACCAATATGTACCACTATATATATATATATATATATCAAATGTAACCAAAAGTAAAGTAAATGTAAAATGGTTGAAATCTTGGAGTAAAATTTTTTAAAGTGTTCCCTGACTAAAATTACATTTTGTTTTTTTTTCTCCAGAATTTTAATTTCAGGGTTCTTTTCTGTTTCTTTGTTTTCTGAACTTGACAAACTTGAACATTTCCATATATAAAGAGGAATATAAAAGACATGTATATGAAGTCACAAATCTGTATGACATTCAACCTGTCTCCTTTTGAAAAGTACACAAGACATTTAATGAATTATTTCCAAAACTGTTCTGTACACCTGTGTCACTCTTGATTTTTTGTGTGTTCTCTTCAATGCATCTTAGAAAATAAAAAGGCACTAACCTTCTTTTTCTCTTCTTTTCTCTTTTCTTTTTATTGTCAATACTATTCCCATTTCCCTTCCTAACAACCCCTCCCCACCAACACAAAAATGTCCTTTTCTGTAACACTCCTCCTTCTGACATCTACATGAATTCAAGCAACTGTGTGTCAACAACAATAATCATTTAACACAGTGCTGAGTCGTTCAGATTTGCTTATGGAAATGGGTTTATGAAAGCAATCTGGGATCAGTTGTCTCCACCAGAAATTTCAGAAAGCTTGTTGAGACATCAGACTTTTTGTCGATTATGAAATGAAGTAGTAGCAATGAAGCTACATACACATTTTTTTCTGTGTTGCAAAAATTTAGCCCCTACATGATACATAGAAACAATTAGCAATGAACATACATAAAAAGTTCACCTTTTTTATACTAACAGAAGACAACTCCTCATGTTACAAATTCAACTGCAAAAATATCTTTGTGAATTCATCAAATAAACAGTACTGGAATCAGAGAAGCTTTATAGGCAGAATTGCTGCCCCAAATACCTGAACATAATATTGATGTATAAAAAATTTAAGAACAATGTTTTGTTTTTGTTTTAGAGTGGATCTCCTTATCTTACCCAGGCTGAAAGTCTGAAGGTGATCCAGAGACCTGGTCCTACTATTGAACAGAAGGAGAATTTTTAAGCTGCCCCAGTTCTGACCTGGACCAGTGTGCCCCATTCTAGATCTCCTGATGTCCCTTTACTCCCAGGGGATCATAATATCAGTATTAGACATAGAGCAGACACCTGATTGGCCTAACATACAACAGTCCAGAACTCCCATACTCAAAAAATCCGCAGTTTCAACCTTCCCAGTGGCTGAAATCACAGGAATGCAGAAAGATGTCTGAAAAAATAGTAACTTTTTTAAAAGCTGTTTTGGAGGTTTGGTGTATATTGAGATCATATAAGATGGAGTCCTCCATTTGGCCCCAGAAACAGGCTTCAGATTTCATTCTTATTTCATTTGTCCATTTCACTTCTGGGGGCAGGGAGGAGAATCTCTGGCCCATGATCTCAAGTCTCAGGGGTCCTAGAGTTAAGGAATACAAAGGAGATATTGTAGTTATCCCAGAAATGAGTACCTATGAAGTAAGGATACAGGATACTAGCCCAGTGATTAAAGGAATAATTTAAAAAAACTGAGAAGACTTGTATGAATGGATGCAAAGTGAGGTAGAACCAGAAAACCAATTCATACAACCATAACAACGAATAATTTTAAAAAACTTGAGAATTATGATCAATGCAATGATTAGCCATGATTCAAGAAGAATGATGATAAAGAATGTTGCCCACCTCCTGACAGAAATGATGGTCAACATTTTTTTGTGTGTATACTGTCTGTCATTGAGATGCAAGAAAATTGTAACTTGAGTCCCCAGAAAACAAATTTTGGGCAACTGCTAATACAGTGTATATAGTTGGGGCTTAAGGAAAGGTTGTTGAATTGAATAGAAATTAAAAGTAAGACAAACTTTTGTGAGTTTAGCTCCTCCATTATGTGATTCCTTTCCCTGCAAACAAGTCATATCATGGAGAGACCATTTGGAATAAGTAAACAATGTGACAATTTTGTTATCTTTTATCCTGCCCATTTTTTTTATCTAACCCTTTTTACTGTTCAATATTTATAGCACTTCCTTATGACTGGTTTTTCACAGTATACCTAGCAATGAGGAAAGGTCATTTGTTTTTACTCATTGCTACTTATACTCCTTTCTTGGGTCGCTATTTTGATTGAGGAGGATAAAGGAAACGAAATATGCTCAATTTGCATTTATCTTTGCTTTCAATGTTTACTCACTTATGAAAAGGAAGGGGGGGGGGAATGAGCCAAAGGCCATAGGTATGTGGTGAGGTATAATGAAAACACTGAACACAAAGGAAAATAAGAATGAAATTTGGGACAGAGCCTCATTTCCTGTTGAATTCAGATGACTCACTGGACTATGACTCGGGGAAGCAGGAAGCCAAGTAGGAGATGTTATATATTTATGCTAGGGGATGCTACTACTAATGATAATGGGGAAACATTTGACATCTTAAGCCTGAGTAATTCTCTGGCATCTAGTTTCTTCTGACTTCCTAGAGCTGTATGTAGCAATGATTTAAATGATAGGGTATTTTTAGAATAGTATTGCCCCTATAAAAGGATTATTGAATTTCAGTTTGTTTGACCCTTGCATACTTACTGATAGCTGAGGTAGCCAGGACTTACCTAACAGATGTTAAAACATATTTGAGGCTCATAAAACTAGTCAATTCATATTACCTCTTCACCATGACAAAGGCCAAGTGGGTAGACTATCTGTCTCTCAAGGAGCCACAATCTAATAGGGGAGACAACAAGCAAACAAACTATATACAAGATAAATAGGAGATAATAGAGAGGAAAATATGAGAATTAAGAGACGGTGGGGAAGGTTTCCTGTGGAAGATGGGATTTTAATTTGTCATTGAAGGAAGCCAGGGTAGATGAGAAAAAGAGAGAAGGAGGCAGAGCATTCCAGGCATGGGGTATAGTCAGGGGAAAAAAATGCTTCCATCGAGTATCTTGTTCATAGAACAGCAAGAAGTCTGGTGTCACCCTGGAGGGAAATAAGATTTAAGAAAACTTAAAAGATGTGGAGAAAGTTAAATAATGAAGAGTGTTGAATGCCAAATGGAGGATTTTGTATTTGATGGTGGAAGGATCGAGCGGAGTTTATTGATTAGTGAGTGATGGGTCAGATCCGTGCTTTAGGAAAATCTGTTTGGTGGCTGAATGGAGGCTGGTTTGGAGCAGGGGGAGAGTTCAGGGAGGCAGACACACCAGCAGACTATTACAACAGTCCAACGTGTAGTAATAGAAGCCTACATCAGGCTAGTGAGAATATCAGAAAGAAGGTAACATACTAGAGATGATGCAAAAATGAAATTTGACCATCTTTGTGTGTGGCCAAGGTAGGGCATAGGACTAGATCATGGGAAGTGAGTAGGTTGAGAAACTGAGCACTAAGGGTGTTTGTTTAAGGGAAAATCAATATATATATGGAAGTCCCCTAGTGTGAAGGCAGGAGTTGGGGAGGACAGAAACCTTGGGAGCCAGGTTCTAATTCAGCCTCAGACACTTGCTAGTTATTTGACCCTTAGAATGTCATATCTTCTGTTTGCCTCAGTTTCCTCAACTGTCTATTGTGGGTAATAAGAGAATCTACCTTTCAGGGTGGTTTTAAAGATCAAATTAGATGGTATTTAGTGCAGTTCCTGGCACATAATGCCAGGTGCTCTCTCAATGTTTGGTCCTTTCCTATTCATTGAACTTGTTGAGGAAGGAAGCGGGGTGGTCCGGACAATTGTAGACAATTGCTATTAGGACTTTGCTTGGCTAGTAAATATGGATTGCAAGAAGTTCAAATAAAAGGTTACTAGGTATTGGGGATACAGTAACCTGGGAATGGCAATGGCAATGAGGAACAAGTAATATTCCAACTTCAGCTGAATAAGTGAAAATGTAACAAATGTTGAAAGGAGCGGCCAGGAAGACTATGTCATTAGAGGAGATACGGGTCTTGGTGATTGCTAGAAAATGGAAGGAGTAGGAAAAGAGAAAATGTAAAATGAAGAGAAGTTTATTGTCTGCGAAACAGGGATCCAGAGGACCCACCTACTTTTGTCCTTCTCTTCTCTCTGGGGACAGGTGTGTCAGTGTATTGGGGGTCTGCAGTTAAAAAGAAAGTCTCTATTCTTTCCACCAGAGGTTCTCCACATCACTAGTGTCTGGAAATGAGGCTGTTGGGGACAGCAGGAGATAGAAGTTGCCTTCCCCTGGTGCAGATGGAAGTCTCACCTATCTCATCTTCAGAAGTCTGAGGCTAGAGATCAGTCTAGCCCAGCAGGAAACAGAAATCTAGCTCAAAGGGGTTAGTCTGTTTTTGTATAGGACTCAAGCTAAAAATCATTTTTATCTTTTTTTTAAAAGGTTTATTATATTTAAAAAAAGGCAAAACCCATTCTTAGGTTCCAGGCAGTAGAAAAATAAATCGTACACACCAATGGTTTTTTGACACCCTTATGGGGTTAGAAAGTTACCCAAAACAAAATTAGTTTAATTTACTCATCCATGACTAGATAAGAAGAAAGATTTAAACTTAACCCCAAAGCCAGAATTCTTTCTGCTAGCCCATACTGTCTCTTTAAGATAAGGAATTCAACATTCACACACTGTTTCTCTAGATGGGAAACGGGCCCTCTAGTTCCTTATCATGAATCTGAATTCCCACTGGATTCTTAAAGGGTATGCCAGTAGAGGCCATGGGAGTATCAGTTGTGGCAAGTTTTTTAAATATGCTTGGTGATACCCATCATGCAAAGACAAGCCCAAGTTTTAAAGAGGCTCATCACTAGAACGCTGGCCAGCAAGAGTAATTTTTCTTGGCCATGGCAACCCATTAAACTC
>CM053594.1:302101785-302124436 GCA_028646575.1 Pseudocheirus occidentalis | reverse complement strand
AAGATAAGGCTTAACAAAGGCACAAACAGACACAGACAAGGCACCATGCTTCCTCAGTCTTTGACAGCTCTGGCTGGCCCTCAGAAATCCTTAGTAGTTTCAGGAACTCCACCTGGCCCTTGGAAATCCTCAATAGTCTCAACAGCTCAATCTGGCCCTCAGCTCTGACTGGCTCTTAGAAAGCCTTAGCAACTCCAGCTGGTCCTTGGACTCATCAAAAGTTTCAGCTGGTTCCCAAAATCAAGAATCACTCCCTCCAGGTTTTCAAAATAAAAATCATTCTCTTTAACCTAGGAGGGGCTTTCCTTTGCAGCCTCCTCAGCTCTTCTTCAGTCTCCATGGAGCTTGCTCTGAGAAAATCACACTCTCCCTCTCTGAGGCTTTTCTTTTATACACACAGCATTAGCTTCCTGTTTCAGCCAACCCCTTCCTGTTATGTCAGCAACAGGAGACAGGAGTTCACACCTTCTCTTTCCCCAACAGATGCTTGATCAATTATAAGTGCTAAGTACCTGCTGTCTTTGGCAACACAAAGGGATCTTCAAATTCAAATTACATTACCATTACTATCAGTCAGTATAGGCACAAATGTAAAGAACTATAGTTAGGTCTCTTTTAGTGAGAATAATAGATCCCATGAGTCTCTCGTATTAGTTAGATTTGTACTAATCAAAGTTAAAATTATGCACAAAATATGGTCATTGTTTTCAGTCTGATGGAAATAGTCAATGACAAATATTTGAATTAAGTTTGTTATCTATTTATTAATGTAATATAGCAGCAAAGAAAAGAAAGGAATTCCTGCTTAGTTTACTACAAAGTTAACAGTTTTAGAAAGCAAAATTTAAAAATTAATTTAAAAATTTAACCCTACCTTTATGATATGATGAAAATGTTATCATTATTTATACTTTTTTAGTGGCATAGACCAAACCATTTTTTCTTTCTCTAAATCTTTATATGCCAGTAGGTGCAAAGATCTTTACCCTTATGTGAGAATTTGCATAATCACATTCTCATACAATACAAGGATAGTTGGGTGACCTGGGGAATTATATAAAATCAGTAATGTTTTAAAAATCAGTGTTGTTGTCCTTGTAGTATTTTTCAACAGCTGAACTAAACAATTTGAAATCAATCTTCAAAGTAAACTTTAGTCATCATGATTTTTTATTTGATCATCAAAGAGCTGAGAGTGGTCCATGGTTGTAGCCTTTCAGAGCAGAAGGATTTTGAGATCAACAAACAAGCATTTGTTTTAAATTTTCAAAGTCATCCATTTCTAGAAAAGTCTATTTCATCCACATAAAAAATTTGTTGATCAGTGCATTTGTATTCTTTATTTTCTTCAAAATAATCAATATATTTTGTTTCATCTTCCTCTGCACTGACCTCTTCAGTAATTTTAACATTATATAACTGAGCTCTCTTTTTAAAGCTAGGGAATTGCCCATCTGCTTGCAGTAAAAGTTTCTTCGCTATCCATTTTACTTCCATTTTCTTTCACTCCCTTAAATTAACTTGTGGTTTCTGTCTGAATGACCGCTCTGCTAAAAAGAATGCTTTTTGACTACAGTCTTTAACTTATACAGCTAAGAAATGTTCCATTTTTGTCATTGTAACATTTTTATTTCTTGTAGCTCTTTGTAAATTGTAAAAAAGTGATGCAACTTTGCCTTTGCCTTTCATTTTGCATATGTGTTTTATAATATACTCAGGCATTCTGGCATTTAATCCTATTTTGATGTTACTGTAACTATATTCATGCCACTCAGTTACATCAAATTTGTGTCCTAATGTAATAACAGGTCTTTTCCTTTATGTCCTTTATGTACTGGCAGTGTTTCTATCTAAAGAATTCTTCCTTTTGCCCATTTTCTTAAAGCTTCTTAATATTACTATTAGTAATATGGTAAACACCAAGACATCCTATCCATAAGAGATAGGCAAGGGTAGACAGATAATATAATGGTGTATTAAAATCCTCAACTATCTTATGCTAAATGTGATGTATTATTTTTAAATGTGCATTAACATAAAATTTTGCATTATTTCAACTCACATTAATAGTGACCTAGATGAGTTTTAATACTAAGGCAAAGAGAGACACCAAGAGACACCAGAGACACCAAGAAAAAGAGACAGACAGAGCTTGTCTTGGATGCAAGAAATCACCAAAAAGAATAATATCTGTATAAGGCTACTAGAAGAACAGCAAATTTCTTCCTCAACAAGTTAGTTCTGTCTTGGGAAAGGACTGAGAAAATGAAGTTAGAGGAGCAAACTTCGGTGTGTTAAAAATCTGTTAATAAGTTGATGCCATTAAAGCTACTAGATGATGTAATGAATGAAATGCTAGATCTGGAGTAAGAAAGACCTAAGTCTGAATCCTACCTCAGACACTAGCTATGTGACCTTGGACAAGTCACTTTAGATGTGTCAGACTCAGATTCTTCATCTGTAGAATGGGAATAATAAGAGTACTTCCTCACAGATTCTTTTGAAGGTCAAATAAAATAACAGTTGAAGTATTTTGCCAATCTTAAATTGCTATAGTAATTCTAAGTTTCATCATCATCATTATCCCATTGATGCACTATTCAAGTGAATCAATATTACTACTGTTAAATTAAGGTGTTGAGACAAGTTCCTCCAAAAGGTATGGATTTTTCTTTTCTTAAATTCTGTACAGCATGGAGAGCTACAGTCTTCATTGAATTTTTAATTAAAATTTTTTACATTAAAAATGCAAGCTATATCAGAAAGAATTTACCATAAGTAATAAAGCAACTGACAGGAAGTTCATTCATTCACTCAGTCAACACTTCTCAAGCATTTGTTATTTGCAAAATATTTAGGCATACCAAGCTCTTTTCCTTTACCTATATTTATATGCCTTCATCTACTATTAATTTGATTAAATGCTTTCATCTGAAAGAATGATCTGTTCTTTTAGAATGCCTTGAGCTATTCTTCATACGAGTACAGTCTCGTATTATATATGTATTTTATATATATATATATATATATATAATATACAAACTCGTATAATCAAACTCATTCTAAGTTACTCTTTTTGATTTCTTTATTCTGACATGTTTCAGACTTACTATCAATTCATTTTGCTTTCTGATAAACTTTTCCTGAACTTTGATTCTGAATCACCACCTACTTATAGGATATCTCTATAGGAAAGTCCTATACACATTTCAAACTCAACATATTCAAGAGGAATTTCATCTTCTTTCCCATTATTCCTTCATCCTACATTCCCTATTTCTTTTGATGGCAACATTATTTTCCCAAGTGACTCAGGTTTATAACCTAGGAGACCTACTAGATTCCTTACTTGCTTGATTCTGCCATCCAGTCAGTTGTCAAATCAACTTTGGCTTCACAATATTTCTTTTGTTCATCTTTTTCTCTGTACTCATATGACCACCACTATAGTTTTGGCCTCTTCACATTTTTTCTGAACTCTGACCATAGTCTCTTAATTAGCTATTCTGATTAAAATCTCTCTTTTCTCAAATTCATCTTCCAAATAGTTACCCAATTGATATTCCTAAAACATAAGTCTGACCATGTCATATTCCTACTCAAGAAGCTTAGGTGGTTCCCTATTGCCTCTAGGATAAAGTACAAACCTGTCTCTTTAGTATTAACAGCCCTTCACAGTTTGACTTTAGCCAATTCTTCTAGATGTTTTGTATTTCTTCCACTGGAATTGTTGTTTGCCCTATATATTACCCTAATCTCTGACTCTTCATCTTTGCATAGGCTGCTTCCTCCAACCCATGCTTGAAAGACTTTTCCTCCTCACCACTTTTTGAAATTCCTAACTTCTTTCTAATTTCAGTTCATGTGACTTGCCACATGAAACTTTCATCCACCTTCTAGTCATTTATCAGTGGGGGCACTGCAGAAAATGCTTCATATTTACTTTGCATATATTTTTATTATTTTCTTATCTGTATATATGTTGTATGCATTCTTCCCAATGTGAACTATCCAAGGTCAGAAACAATCAGGTTTTTTAAAAAAAATGTCTGTATCATTACTCCTTAACACAGAGCCTTGAACATAAAAGGCACTTTATAAACTATTGTTAAGAATACATACACACACACACACATACACACACACACATACACACTTTCTCTTCCTTTCTAACTGTCAATGGTTTATGGAATTCCTGCCCTCTGCAATTTTGACTTTTTTCATATCTTTTAATACGTCATGGATCCATGGTTTCATTAGTGTAGGTGAGCAGTCTCTTCTCGGCATAATACAACATAATAATTCAATACTGAAGTGTGAGATAACCTGGGTTCAGATCCAGTCTTTGGAGCTTACTGCTTATATAACACTAGATAAGTAACAACTTCCCTCTCTCATATTCTTTATGTAAAATAAGAGGATGGACTGGAAAGCTAAGAGTTTGAGGACCATCCAGCTCTAAATTTAGGATCTTATGCCACAGATCGTAGACCTTTCATGACTAAATGGATGATTCTTCAAAAATTACTGGGGCTGATGAGAGAATCTCTCCCAACTTCCTGATGAAGAGCTGTAGAGTTACCATCTTAAGCTGGTCTTTAGACAACATATATGCAAATGATTGTCATGGTCAAGCCTGTGTTTTAGGATGATCACTGACTGATGAGTAGAAGGTGGACCATATTGAAAAGGGACTTGAAGCAGACAGATTAACAAGCAAGCTAATGTCCTTATGTGTATGTGTTTTTATTTTGTTGATGTTGTTGTTGTTGGGGTTTTTTACCTCTGATACTTCCATCTCCATGCCTTTGTGCCTCCTGAGCCCCATATCTGAAATGCTATCCCTTCTTGTCTCCAATCCTATTTTTATTCAAGATTCAGCTCAAATTTTATCTTTCTAAGAGACCTTTCTTGGATTCTTTACCTCTCCCCTCTTCTAATACTTTGCTCTGAAATTATGTCCCATTCACATTAAATATATTTGTAATCATATAATTATTGGTATGTTATCTTCCTCATTGAAATGTGGACATCTTGAGGGCAGAATCTGTCTTTTGCTTTTCTTAGTATTTCCACTGCTCAGTACATTGCCTGTCACATAGCAATTGCTTAATAAATGCTGATTGGTGATGATAGGTAGGACCCAGGGTAAGATGCACAACGGTGAGGTATCAGAAAAAGACATTATGGAAGTTTGTCCTTTTTTTCTTGAATAAAACTAAAGTTATTATCAAATGCTATTACTTAAGTAGCAAATGGCTACCCAATCCAATAGTTCTCTTTTTGTATTTGTTTTTTTTTCTAATTTCATGGAAAGACAATTTTTAACATTCATTTTTAATTAGATTTTGTGTTTCAAATTTTTCTCCCTCTTACCTAAAATGGTAAGCAACTTGATATATGCTACATATGTGCAATCATGTAAAATATATCCATCTAATCCAATATTTCACTTTTTCATATGAGTTTTTAAATATGTCATTTCCCCACTTATTTAATAAGCAAAACTGAAATCAATGTCTGAGGTATGTTAGAAAGTCATGGGTGTAGCTGCCTCCTTGGGATGAGATTAAAAGGATTATAAAAGGACTGAGTGAGTATTCCCTGACCTTTTTCTTTGTATTAAAGATTTTATTATCAAATCTTAAAAGTTGTATCACTTTTGTGTATTTATTTAAATAGGTACATTGGAGCTGTTTAGCTCACAGTTTCCAATTTGAAGCTGGAATAAAAATAAGAATTTCCAGTAATCTCCATGAAGGCAAATTAACATTGAAGGCAGCAGTAGAATAGTAGGTTTCTGTCAGTTGCTTACTCAGTTAGCCAGTAATTGTTTATTGAACAACCACTATGTTCCTTCACTCAATGCTAAAGTTTATGGAGGATAGAAGATAAACACAAGATGTGGAAGCAGAGTAGCTTATAAATGCAAGGCAACTTAAGGGTCATCTAATCCAACAACTCACTGTCTAAATATGTAGAAGTGCCTTTTTATAATATCTGTGACAGATGGTGACTGAGCGTCTGATTGAAAACTTCTGGTGATTAAAAAAACAAAACAAAATAAGTCTTACCTCATAAGGGAGCCATATGGTTCCTGATTATGAGGAATTTAGAATCTGAGTGAAAAGACTATTGGCTATAGGTGCCTTAGAACATGATAGGAGATAGCGTGAGATGGGCAAAATGGCAATAGTTTTGAAAGGAGAAGACTTCATTTGAGTTCCAGCTCTACTAATTACGTACTTGTCTTGCCTGAGGTAAACCACTTTATCTTTTTGGGCTTTGATTACTTCATCTGTAAAATGAAAGAGTTTTAAAGGCCCTATCAATTTCTAAGTTCTTTGGTCTTCTGAGATTAACAAGATCTGAAGTGCTAAGTAAAAGCTTTAAGTGACCAAACCACATCCTTTCCATCATGGCAGCTGAACTAAGTTAAGACAGTCAGATTAGTTATGCCCATAACTGAAATATTTCCATCACTTTGTATATTCCTTATCTTATTAATTAAAGAAGAAATTATGACCTGTTTAGAGTATACACAAGAAAAGTATATTCCCTTAAAGTTGTCTATCTATCTATCTATCTATCTATCTATCTATCTATCTATCTATCTATCTATCTATCTATCTATCCATCTATCTGTCTGTCTATCTATCTACTGCATACAATTAATATGCATCTGTATATATGCACAGGCATGTGTGCATCCCTTAGACCTGATCAATAGAGGTGTGATCATATCATACTTCTCAAAGAGATTCAGTGGCTCCGTATTTTCTTCAGGTTAAAAAAAATAAAACCCAGACAAATAAATAAGCTTCCTGTTTCATATTTAAAGCCCTAAGCAGTATGACTCCAACCTCTCTTTCCTGATATTTCTTGTTCCTCTCCCATCACAATACTACATTCCAACCAAAATGGAGTACATGAAATAGCCCATGCATAACATTCCATCTGCCACTTCTCTGCTTTTGTGCAAGCTGTCCCCGAATCCTTGAATGCTCTTTCCTTCTTCCAACTCTTGAAATTACTAGCTCCATTCAACAATCAGCTAAAGGGCCTCTTCCTGTATGAAGCTATTTGTGACTCTCAATTTTTAGTGCTTTTCTCCCAAATTATTTTGTATTTATTTCATACAATGTATATGTAGACAGACAAGTTTATACACATTTATAATATAGTTACAAATGTATACAAACTTACACATAGTTGTATATGTGTATGCATGTGTATATATGAATATTTTCTTTCTACAAATGTTAGAACTATGTTTCTGTATGTGAACATATCTATATCTATCTATCTATCTGTCTATATGTAGCATATAAAATATGCACATGAGTGTAAGTGTATATACCCCCCCACACATATATTTACTTTTCTGTTTATGTGTTATTTCTTTTTTTATATATAGCAATTTGTCTTTTTATTGAACACCTTAACAAATTATGCCTTAACAGCAAATTTCCGAAGAGGGTACAGGCATTCCTTTCTCTGCTGCTTTTTGGTCTTCAGGCTTTCCTCATGCTTATTAAGCCTGCAGCTCATGGCACAGGTCTTTTTGAGCCAAAGGTTCTCAACCTCTGGGTCACAACCCCTTTGGGGGTTGAATGGGGTCGCCTAAGGCCATCAGAAAACACATATTTTCAATGGTCTTAGGAACCGAGACACCGCTCCTCTGTCAGTCTCCAGGGGGGTCTGCCCACATGCAGATATGCCCACATATGAGTATTAAAGGGTCACAGCATTAGGAAGGTTGAGAACCACTGGACTAGGGGCTTGTACTCCTTGCCCTTATTTTCCTGAGGTTCTCTGTGTCTGGTTGAGGATAGTCAGAAGTTGGGCAATATTTTTTTCGGATGACTCAGATCTTAGATAACTTGACTGCAGCTCCTCCAGTTACCTTGACCACTCTCAGTTGGGAAAGTTCTACCTTTAAATCATTTAAGTGGGGGTGGCTCAGTGGCGCGGTGAATAGAGCACCGGCCCTGGAGTCAGGAGGACCCGAGTGCAAATCCGGCCTCAGACACTTGTCACACTAACTAGTTGTGACTTTGGGCAGGTCACTTACCCCCACCTGCCCTCCAAACAGCAACAAAACAAACAAACACACACACACAAAATCCAACTGTTTGAGGAGCCCCCCTTTCTTCTTCTCACGTAGATCCCTGGCCTTGGTTTCTGCCATGGTCAGAGAGGAGACACGCTGCCACCCGCTCCAAGGAGAAAGCGGGAAGGGGACTTACATACTTACCTGCTATTTCACACCATGGAAATTCTGTATGCTCTTTGAAGGCAGGGACTTTTTTTTGTCTTTGTTTCTCCAGGTCTCTGGTACATGCTATGCACTTATACCATATGTTTGTTGAATCAAGTTGAAAGAATTGTCCAGTAAAATCCAGGGTTATGCAATATGATTTGTCATCAAGTGCTTGGATAGGAAATAAAATGGTGAAATTTTAAACAATTGCTTGCAAACCCAGTAAGTTTTGAAGGCATTAAGCTCTCATGAACCTTGTAATTGACTCACACATTTATACCCAAATGCACTTCTATAGAAATACTCTTCAAGCACTGAAGGACAGAACAGGAATCTAGAAGACCCTGCTGCATAACCTAGCTAGTTTCTTGTTTAATGCTAAGACTATCTCTGTCCAAACCTTCTAAGACAGATTGCCTTTGGCCCTATTCTTAAAGAGTTACCAGGGATGAATATTTCATAATCTCTAAATAGCCTAATACTGTGCTTACTTGTGTTTATTTGGCATCACGCAGTTGTTTCTCACATTTAACCCATTTATTTCTTGTTTCACACTCATCCTGTTCTTTATTTTTCTGTCTTTTGTGGATGTCTTGTGTGGCGACCATGAGATAACCTTTACTGTAATCCCTTGAGGCAATTAATACACTTCCCACTGGCCTCTATTTAGCTATTATTCCTAAAGTCTCTTTGTTAGCCTAAAATAATTTCTTTTGCTACTTTTAATGATCTGTTCAATTTTTCTATCTCCTTCAAATGTGAAAACCAAATAAACAGTCAGCTTTAAAAAAAGTTTATTTTGCTTTCAGGGAACACAGAGCCAGGAGTGATAGCCATCAACTAGGTTACAAGTGTTGGAATCCAAAGATGTTTAGATAAGATATAACTTTGAGCTTAATCTAATGAGACATATTTCAATATGAACAAATGTGATGTTTACAACAGGTAAGTTCAGAAAATTAGCTTCAGAAGTACTAGATTCAGAGGCATGATTACGTAGTAAGTGGTGTGAAAAGGGTCTGAGTGTCTCAGTGAACTACAAGCTCAAAATAAATTAGCAATAGGTGGTGGCAGTCAAGAAAGCTAACAAAATCTTAGGCTATATTCAAGGAGGCATCATTTCCAGGAAGAGGTTCTACTGTACTCTTAAACATATAAGATCTGTGCATTATGTGAAGTTCTGGGGATCACAGTATCAGAATAAGTCAGAGAATATCCAGCAAGGGACATCCAAGATAGCAAAAGCTTTGAAGGTACACTGACAAGATAGGGAATCTATTGAATATAAGCTTTTTGAAGGCAAGAAATAGTTACACATTCCTTTTTTGTATCCTCATGACCCAGCACAGTGACTAACTCAAAGTAGGACTTAAGAAATGATTCATGATAATTTTTAGGTTGGAGAAGAGAAGGCTCATGGAAGAAGGCATGATAGTCCTCTTCAAGATCTGAAGACCTCTCATAATTCAGAAAGGTAAGCTTTGTTCTGTTCAGTTCAACAGGCAATAACTAGAAGTAATAACTGGAAGTTGCAATAAGCTAAATTTAGGCTTAATACAAGGAAAATTCTCCTAAAGATGAGGACTGTTGCTTTTCCAAAGTGGAATAGACAGCTTCAGGAGGAAGTGGGAACCCCATCTCTGAAAATTTTCAAGCACAGGTTGAGTGAACCCTTGTTGTGAACGTTGTAGAGATTTGTTTGTTTTTCAGGTATGCATTGGATTAAACACAGGACAGTGAGATGGTGCAGTGGATAGTGCACTGGGTGTGGAATCGGAAATATTCATCTTCATGAGTTCAAATCCAGCTTACAATACTCACTAGCTGTATGACTATGGGTAGGTCACTTAATCCTGTTTGCCTCAGTTCATTCAGTTATAAAATGAACTGGAGAAGGAAATAAAAAACCATTCCAGTATCCTTGCCAAGAAAACCACAAATGGGGTGATGAAGTTAGATATGACTGAAAAATGACTGGACAATAAAGAACAGACCCAAAGAACTCTTTCAACTGTACATAATACAGAGTAGACAATAACTAATTCTGTAATTGGGGCCTCATGATTGGAATATATCAAAAGGATAACTTTCCAGTTATTCCATGTTAACATATTCCTGTATCATTTCAGTAATCTTATCTTAAAACTTTTGCTAAGAAAAAATATGTCTTTAGTGGTTTTGATGCCCCCCCCAACTTCTGAGTTCTTTTTCTTATAAATAGTTCTAAGCCTGAAGATCATAATGGATATTTGTTGCCTCATAAGAATGTTCTTAATATTTCAAACTCTATTTGATGAGTGACCTCTGTCCACATCTCAGAAGGCAGGTTTTCTCATTTTGGTATTGGAAAAAAAATATTTACAAAGAGAAGAAGAAGAAGAAGAAGAAGAAGAAGAAGAAGAAGAAGAAGAAGAAGAAGAAGAAGGAAGAAGAAGAAGAAGGAAGAAGAAGAAAAAAGACAACAACAACAAGAACAGGAACAAAACAAGAATTTATCAACAGCTGCTGAGTTTTATTTAGTACAAAAAGGAAGATGGGAATTGAAGGGAGTGTGTTTAGTGAACTTGGAAACCAAATAGATTTTCAAAGTCAAGGTGTAAAATATGATTATTATGTTATAGAGTCCACAATAACTCAGAAATAATTGAATTATTTTTAGTATGTGTCAACAAAACTGAGTTGGCTTATTGATTCCGTTCACTAAATTCTCTGTGTTCTCTCAAAACAGATAATTTATTTGTAGTCAGATTATAAAATCAGATTACAAAAGAGTAGACTATGATTTCACTTAACAATAAACTATTTGGTGGTTAATGATCCTGTCCAAGTAATCTGAATCTTAGATGGAGAAAACATTCCTATTCAAATATGCTCAGTCAATTTATTGCAACCTGAAGAGAATGTTGCCTTCTAAATGAATGAAAATAATATCAAAGCCCAATAAAAGGACATTAAAGTGAGTGTAAAATCCCCTTCAGTATGTAGAATGGAGTTCTTTTTACTATCCCACATCAGAGCATATATTGCTATCCACTGACTTTTTCCTGTCAGCCAATATGACCAAATGGGCTGCTAAGGCAGAAAACTACAGTAAGGTGGCAACCCATTCTCTGGTCTTTTGTTCTTCATGGATTTATGGCCTAAGGATGACTTTCTGAGTTTTATGGATTTAGTGGTAGTGAGAGATTGTACATCTCTTTTCTGGGGAGCAAACCATGATCTGTTATCTTCCCAGAGAAGTCTCTGTATGGAATGGGGGCTATCAGTTTTTGTTTTCTTCCTATTGGACTTTGTGAGATATTGAAAAGAAGCTGGTGTCTTGTCCTTTCCTAGCAGCAAGGTATAGTAGTAGTAACTCAGCTACCAGAGCAATTGTAGTGAAAAGTGACAGAGGCAGACTGAATGAAGGAGATATACCTAAACAAAGAGCAGCCATCAGAAAGAAAGAGCTTACTTGGTACTACTGATCAGACTGCAACCATAATATTAAGGCCTGAATACGAGGCTCTTAGCTGATCATAATTGTGTGTGTGTGTGTGTGTGTGTGCGTAAGTATGCCCACATATATACACATATATAATGCAAGTCAGTATATGTGTATATGTATATATATATTGCCCAGGGTCACACAGGTAGTAATTGTCAAGTGCCTGAGGTTAGATTTGAACTCAGGTCCTCTTGACTCCAGGGTCGGTGCTCTATCCACTGCACTACCTGGGTGCCCCTGATTCTATAATTCTTTACTGCGCAACATTCCCAATTTGTATGGGAACAAAGCTCCCTGTGCCATGGGTGATTCATGTTTATTGTCAGCATCTCTTTTCACTTCCTGCCCCCTGTTGGGGAGGTACCCTTAGAAAAAAGCCAAAAATTGAATTGTTCCTCAGGAAGCTGGGATCAGCATGGAATTGAAACACTGGGAACATAGTTTCCCTACCGATGAGACAGGTGACTCCAGCACAATGGACTCATGAGAAATCATGAGGACAGACAAAGGACAGAGGCAGGAGAAGGTCACCAGCCTATGTGGTTTTGCCTAGTTATCACTTGCTAGTCACTGTGACAAATGAGTACAATTAAACTCTCACTTGGCTTTGTAATCATTTTGTCTAGAATCATTCATCTACATCTTAAGCAGTATTATCTGAATAAACTTAGTATGTATAAAAATGTGAGACTAAGTACAGTTAAATATTACATTTTATATTTAGAAATTATTTCTTCTTTCCTTTGTTATTCATGGTATGGATCCATGTACACAAAGCAACGAGCTTTGCAAGTCTGGCTTTATTCAATAGCTTCTCTTTTTAATAATATCAAAGTGAATGTTTAATTGCTCAGAGATGAGTTCTCTACTAGAAAAATGTCAAGTCATTGAATGTAATTGTACATCAGGCTGCACTAGAAAAAATGCTGGATTTGGAGAGAATTTCTGGGTCCAAATCCTGGCTCTGCTTGTTGCTGTTCCTCCCCTCAGGTAAGCAAGTTGTTCCACCTCTTCAGGTCTCAGCTTTCTCTTCTGCAAAGTAAAAGAAATGGACTAGGGAACTTCTAGGAACTCTTCCAGCCTAAAATCTATGTTACATGGTGAAAGAAAAGTTATACTGCTGAAGCTTATTAAAGAAAACTTAAGCAAAAGCAAGAAAAAAGGTTTTCCCCCATAGAAATGGAAATTTTCACTTTGGCATATACCATACTTATTTCTTTTGGGAGACATGCAGGGAAATCCAAAGTGCCCAATATTAATAGGTTATACTTGGGAAATTTCCAATGTAGTGTTCTGTTTCCTGAACAACAGGAAGGGCAGAGACCATGCTTGTTTTCTGTCAAAAGCCTACCAATTTTTTGTTTCCTTAATTCATTTTCCCTTCATCTGCATAACTAAAACATGTACAACATCATGATGCTTATTATCTGCTCTACCTTAAAATATCATAGCTTCTGTCCCCAACACTAATAGAACCATAAATTTCCATCTTTCTTTGGACTTATAACTGGTTATTTTCAGGAAATAGCTCTTTCTAGACAGCTGAGTTATATGATGTGAATACAAACCAAATTTCCTATTACAACACTAAACAGGATTATAATAAGTGTTTCTTAATTAGAAAATGTCAGAAAATACATTTAAAATTCAAATTCTTCCCATATAAGCTTAGTCCTAATATTTTTCAAAACCAAAATATTCAATAAACTCTTAAAATAAGGGAGGATTCCTCCCTCCCACAGTGCAGTGTCTTATGATGATTGTTTAGAAAACACTTTAAATTTGAAGCTAGTTTTTTGGCCTGTTAGAGGGAATTCATATACTATCTCTGGAAGTGTTCATATGTCCACATTCCTGTGATGTGGATGAAAGCATGGCTTCCTGGGAAAAAAAAGTGAGTTGAAATTGGACTCACAATTGAGGCCAAAACAAACATAAATGAATATAATGAGGCGGGCTATGTCTGACTGAATTGTAGTTATGACCATTGTAAAATAGCTCATTGTTCACCAAGCAAGACGTAAGTGATTTGGAGTAGCAGGATGTGTTACTTATTTCACCAGGATAAGGAACCTTAAGTTTAAAGTGATGTGCCCACTGATTTTTTTTAATTGAAAGATTTCTGTGGTTTATATGTACCATACTCTGTAGAAAATAAAAATCTCTCTCTCTCTCTCTCTCTCTCTCTCTCTCTCTCTCTCTATATATATATATATATATATATATATATATATGTATATGTATATAGCTCTGCTCACTCTGCTCCACCTCAGTTCATAAAGGTTGGCCCAGTTTCCTTTGAACTTATCCATTTCATCTTTTCTTATTACACAATAATATTCCACTGAATTCACATACAACAATTTGTTTTGGCACCCCCCAATAGGAAGTCACTCTCTTAGTCTAAAGCCTTTTGCTACCTTGAAAAGTACTGCTAAAAGTCTTTTTGATGCATATCCTGTTTCCCGCCCCCCCCCCCCACCATTTTCTTTAGTTTCTTTCAGGCATAGGCACAGTAATGGGAAAAAGGTTTGCTTCTTTTGGTAACTTCTTGAAAATAGTTCTAAATTGTTTTCAAGAATGGCAAAACCAATTCACAGTTCTATCGGCAATCCCAAATCTCCTCCATTTGCCCTGTTTCCCTTTACACATCTTTGCCAGTATAGTGATTATAAGGTTGAACCTCAAAGTTGATTTAATTTACAACTTTCCAATACTTTTTATTTTTGGATCATTTTTATATGATTGTTGATAGCTTGAATTTCTTCCCTTCAACTATTAATATCCTTGGACTATTTATCTACTGGGGAATGGTTCTTAGTGTTATAAACTAAAACCAGTTCCTTATTGTATAAAAAAGAAAATTTTATCAGAGAAACATGTAAAGAATTTTCCCCAATTTACCTGGTTCCCTTCTAACTTTTTCATGTTCTATTATTTTGGCAAATTTTTGATATCATCATCATCATCATCATCATTTATATAATGATTAAAGGTTTATAAATATTAATTCATTTGATCCTCACAATAACCCTGGAAGGCAGGTGAAATTTTTATCTCCATTTTACAAATGAGGAAACTGAGGCAAATGTTACATGACTTACTCAAGGTTACATGCTTTAATAAGTGTCTGTGTCCAGAAAGAAATTTAGAATTTCCCAGTTCTTGTCCCAGTAACTATTCACTGTTTCACCTAGTTGCCCTTCTTTAGATAGCTTGAGATGCCTTCACACCATTATACTTATGTTGCCTCCAGCAGAGTTCTCTTTCTTCTGTGAGCACAAAGTCCATATTAGTTTATCTCTTTATCTTTTTTCATGTCCCCTCTGTTTGGTTACTTAGTAAGGGGCTAGGATGTTAGCACTGATGTTGTAGATCAAACATCAAAGATGAAGAACAAAAAGACGATAGCAGGAGTCTTGACTGGTCTTTAAAACAACAACAACACAACATTATTCTGTTGTTTTTTTTCCATTTGTTTATTGTCCTCCAGGTTTTACATTCAGTGTTCTAAGAGTGGATGATATGGGAAAATTGAGTGTCTCTCTCACCTTTCATTAATCTCGCCTTTTCCTCACTGTTCCTCCTGATTTTATGATATTATATGCTTCATAACCTTTCACTTTCTTTGAAAATTTTGTAAATAAGTTTATATTTTAAACTGACATTTCAACTCAGTAACACGTTTCGAGTCAGTAACACAATGCTATGAAATCTGAGGTTGATGAATCTCTTGACCTCAGAGTTTGGAGCTACAATGGCCTAAGTCAGTCAGTTATGTCCACAGTAAGTTTGTCATTAATATAGTGATCTCCCCCATACACAAGCAGTTCAGAATAGGTTCAAGCCTTTGAGTAGCTGAGTAAGGTAGAGAGATGAAATCTTCCAAATAAACAGAGAAATAGACCAGTGTATCAGCAAGCACCCTAGCATATCAAGGGTGGCTGCTAGCACAGGTTCTTAGATCTGCCTTTCTAAAGGAAAGCAACTCAAAAATGGGTTAACAGTCTCAAAATCAACCAAACACATATCATTTACCTAGTTCAGGGGAAAAAGTCAGCACCCTGAACTTCAGAGAATACAAACAGAATACAAA
Source organism: Pseudocheirus occidentalis (assembly GCA_028646575.1). Lineage (NCBI taxonomy): Eukaryota > Metazoa > Chordata > Mammalia > Diprotodontia > Pseudocheiridae > Pseudocheirus > Pseudocheirus occidentalis. The sequence continues at coordinate 302,108,590 of CM053594.1, read as the reverse complement.
TAAATTGCAAGCAGAAGTTACAGGCAAATAGAGAAAAAGATAAGCAGATGGGCTTCCAGTCATCTGACCATTACATCCATACCTATTCAGTTACCAGAAAGGGAAGCACTAACTTCTGGGTTTTTCAAAGCCGGGGGAAAGGGGGGGCTCAACGGATTCTCAGCGTCTTGTCTGGTCAAATCACACAAATCTTCTCAAAGTGAGCCCCAAAGCAAAACCTCACATCCAATCACAGAGTAATAAGGCGTGGGCATTCCTGAAGAACAAGCCTCTGGCCACAGATCACATTCAGCTTATTAGAGGGCAGAATATACTTTCAAATCAGGGAAGGTTCTCAGAACCACTTAAGCCAAGGACCTAGGGGCAAGGAAGATCTTCAGATTCCCATAACACTATCACATCTTTCTGGAAAGGGTATAAAATGTTTGATGATTAAATTAACTATTGATTGTCCATATTTAAATATTTCCCTTCATTATAGTTTTGTTTGCAAATGATTCTTTGTTGACACAATAAAATATAGAAAAGTCATATTAATATATTTCTATGGCTATTACATATATACATGTAGATGTATACAAGTATGGATGTAAATATATACAATAAAATAGAAATCATTTAGTTATCTACAGATATATGTTAGATATATAGATAAAAAGAGATATATCGGAAATATGGATAGAGATATATACATATATGTGTATGTATACATGTATATATGTGTGTAATGTATCTGCTAAACACTATTATTTCTAATGTATCCATCTTGTCTCTCTATATTGAGTCTCTCCATACACACACACACACACACACACACGTATACAGAGTCCAGTGGCATGGCAAGTGGTAATCCCTTAACCCAAAGTTTCAGGGCTTCATTGGTTTTATTGTAGTGACTGTCTTACATCAGTTAAACATCTTTAGGAAATGGTGAGAGTATATGATGGTTTTTATTCCTTTTATATTTATCTTTTTATTTGACATTAAAAGCTTGTTTCATGAGTTGAAATAAAATTTATTCAGCTATACAATGTATTTCCTTCTCATTTTAATCTTCATGGTAATATGATATTGATTTTCATCTTAGCTTGAATAGACTGATGGTGTAAATTTATGGAGTCATTCACATGATGAATGTGAATGTATGATTTTTAGATAACTCACACTGGGAACGAGCTGTTTTATATCTATTAAATGTGATTAATTTCATTTTTTGGTGATCTTACTGAGTACTTACCATAAGCAGGGATTTGTATTGAAGATTCATAGAGGTGAAGCTTCTGTACAATCTGTAAGTCCTTTATCTCTATTATTTCTAAATTCTAAGTTATATTTTTCAATGATTTCCATATATCTACTTTTACATTGAAATTACTGAGGATTAAAGCATATTGCTAATTTAATTTGGTTCATTTTATTAAGTTCTTTATATAAAATTTCTCTTTCTTATATTCTGACAATCCTCTGATGTTTTCTCAGAGTTTGAACCAAAATTGATGTCACATAAGGATAACTTGGAGGAATTGTTTTATTTGAAGAAGAAAAGCCTCACGGGGGATTCTAAAAGTTGTCTTGAAGTAGTTGAAGGAATGTCTTGTGAGAGTTCAGACGTGTTCTTCCTAAACCCCAAAATGAGAGAGGGTTCAATGAGAAAAAATTTCAAGGAGGCAAATGTAAGCTTGATATCAGAAAAAATGTTGTTGGAAAAATTATACAACAATAAGGGGGGGAGAAACACTTTTATTAATTTTAAGAACTATCCAAAGGTGGAATGACTACCCTGGGAAAAAGTGAACAGAGAAAAGAGAGTAAGAATTGCTCTGGAGGTCTTTTAACAGAAGCCAATGATCATTTATCTGTTACATGATAGTCAGTATTACTTTCAGGTACTATAGGTTGGGATAAATGATTACTGAAATACTTTTTAGCCCTAAATTTTATGGTTCTGTAAAAATACAATTATCTTCATAGGAACTTCGTATTTTTTGCAAATGCTCATCATGGGCAACATGACATAACTAAACATTCCCTACAATGGCATCTCATTGTTTTTTGGATACATAACAAAATCTATTCTACCAATTCTTTTGTTTGCCTACCTATCCATAATCTGTGAGCCACCATTACAACATAAACTCTTTGAAAGTAGAAACCATTTTCACTTCTTTGCCAAATCCTCAGCACTATGCCTAGAACACAGTAAATGTTTAATAAATGTTTGTTGAATGGCCAACTATTCTTTCATTTTAAATGAAATTTATTTTTGTCTCCTGATTTCATTTATAATGGGGAAGTCAAAACAATTATGATATGATTTTAATAAAAATATGTATGTTCATAGGCCTCCAGGTAATGGGATTGTGATCATATTCAGCACACCAACAAGTAAGTTAACATCTCGAAATGATTAAAAAAACCTTCTGAGCACTTGTTGAATCCTTTTTGCTATTTTTACTGCAGAATCAGAAGGGAGTACTGCTCATTACTGAAGGGCAATTTGTATTTGTATTTGTGTCATGGGGTTCTATAAAAACAGTAATATAACTTTTACTTATGCAAAGTTGGCATTTGAGTATGTTGACCTGATATTCCTGGCTATGTACTCTTTTAAAACTTCAATTAAGAATACTGGATAATCTAGCTTTCTCTTTAAAAGAGGAAAATAAACATATTCTCCCAGAATTTGTTATCTATAAATCTCCATCCATTTAAGCTCACAGAAATAAAGAGATGAAAGAAAAAGTATTTAGTTCACTGACAAATATCTGATATCCACACTATTCAGGAAATCAACGTAAATGTATAATGGCAAAAAATCATTGCCCAATGGTTAAGAAGTTTAAGAATATAAACCATTCTCAAACAAATTGCACCCTCTTCACAGTTATATAGAAGAGTGCTCCAAATCATAAATAGTAAGAGAAAAATAAATCAAAACTACTTGAATTCTCTCCACAAAGCAAGTTAGCAAAGATGACAGAAATAGTGTTGGAGAGGTTATGGAAGAGAAGACACATTTATATACCACAGATGGAAGTATTAATTGTGTCAATCATTCTGGAAAGCAATTTGAAATAAGATGTAGAAAAGTTCAGAATAAAACAATCCTGCAGTTGTTGAGTCAGATAGTTTATAGTTAGACATATATACTGAGGAGGTCAAAGATAGAAATAAAGGTCCTATATAAACTAAAGATATTTATAGCAGCACTTTTTGTATTCATAGAGAACTGGGGAATCAAAGCAGTTGTCTGTTGATTGTGGAATGGCTAAAAGCAAACATCAGGTACATGAGTATTATGGAATATTAGTGAGTCATGAGAAACAATGAATGTGCAGAATATAGAGAAGATTTGTAAGGTTCGTATGAACTGATGCAATACTAAGTAAGTACAATTGGGAAAATAATATATACAATGATCAAAATAATAGAAGTAAAATGATAACAAAAAAGGAGAGACATATTGGTAAATACTAGGAATATTAAAACAAAAGAGACCAACAACAGTTAATGTTTTAAAACTTTACATCTATCTTTATATCTATCCATGATTTTTCTTATCATAAGTATTCCCTTTTGTATATTCAGAATTTCATTACTGAGAGTGATACATTTTTTTATTGATTACCACCATAGTATTTTAGTCTATGGGCTCCTATCAATCCTCTTTTATTATTATTTTTTTAGCCCTTTCAAATCTTCTCTACCAAAATCTTGAATTTATCCCAGTCTATCCTATTCTTTTTAGTCATGAATTTTATGATGGAGTTGTCACTTCCCACTATGTTTTTGAGAAGCTAGTTTCTTCTTATTGGTTGGAATCCTATACAGAATAGCATTTCTCCCATTTGGTCCTTCCAACTTCAAAAGGATGAAATTAGCAATAAGACAAAAAGCAATGTTTTCACAAGAATAATAGCTTCATCTGATATACAAATAAGTAAAATTCTCTACAGTACTATACCATGAATTTATACCAGACTTAAGGCTTTTTATTTTATATTATATTTTGAGTTTAAACACAATGAATAATATTTCCATATAAACAGTAAAGCACAAAATAAAAGTGTATATGAAACTGTGAAATTTCATTTCACATTGCTTTTATAAAACAAAATAATACATAATACATTTTAAAACTGTCTCATTTTCTCTACTTCCCCGTGAGCTACTTTCTCTTCTCTTTTGTGAATTCCAAAAAAAGAAAGAAAAAAATAAAAAAAGGTTCAGTTGCCTTGTCTTTTTTTAATTTTAAAATCAATATTGCTCCTTTTTGTCCTGATACCTCTCCCTCAATTGAAAGAAACTGAGAGAAAGAGCAAAATGAGCAAGTAAACATCACAGATAAGTATAGTCAAGCAAAAGGAATCAACACAGTGACCATGGTCAAAACACATGTGTTTTTCTATTCCCTGAAGCTATTACCTCTGGTAAGTGGTACATAACATGCTTCATAAAAAGTCCTCTGTAGACATGGTTGATCTTTGCATTGAATAGAGAGCTTTCAAAGTTGTTTCTTTCAAGTTGTTTATCTTTATATTGCTATAGTTCTTGTATAAACTATTCTCTTGGTTCTGATGACTTTATTCTGCATCAGTTTATACAGTATTCTCTGAGTCTTTTTCATAATTTCTTATCGCACAATAATATTCCATTATTTTAACATATTGCAATTTGTTCAACCACTTACTAATTGAGGAGCACTGCTTTAGAAACTCTTTTCTTCTCTCTGACTCACCCTATTCTTAATTTCCTACTCAGGATCAGGAAATTTGTTTTCTATAAGACTAATACCTGTTTTAATCTTCCCCAACCTTCAGACCCCCCATACTTACTTGTTTCTGTTAAGCATGATGAGTTTGAGGTGATATTTGTAAATAATTTAACTTAGCATCTGGCCCATAGTTGGCACTAAATAAATGCTTATTATATTTTCTTTTTAAAATATCATTACTTTATGGGCGGCTAGGTGGCACAGTGAATAGAGCACCGGCCCTGGAGTCAGGAGTACCTGAGTTCAAATCCGGCCTCAGACACTTAACACACACACACACACACAAAACTAGCCATGTGACCTTGGGCAAGTCACTTCACCCCAACTGCCCTCCAAAAAAAGAAAAAAAAAGTAAAATATCATTACTTTGCTCTTTGGTTCTAATAGATCTGATCAGTTTTCATGTATATTTCTTGAAATGTTACTTCTAGAATTTTTTTTTTGTTTTTCATCATGGTTTTCAGGGAATCCAAGGATTTTGTGTGTGTACCTTGCAGTTCATCTTTATTTTTAATTAGATAGCATTTTATTTTTAACACAGTTATCTGTCAAGAAAATTTTTATCATTCAGTTTTTACAAGATTCTGGATTCCAAATTTTTATCCCTCCCTCCCCTCCCCTCTTCTGAAGACATTGGGCAGTTTGATATAGTTTACACATGTGCTTTCATGAAAAAAAAATCTATATTAGTCACAATTGTGAAAGAAGAAATAAATCAAAAGAAAAAATGAAAAAGAATAAAATAAACAAAAAAACGCTTCAATCTGCATTCAAACTTTGTCAGTTCTTTATCTGGATTTGGACAGCATTTTCCTTCATGGGTCCTTTGTACTTGTCTTGGATCATTATGTTGCTAAGAAGAGCTGAGCCATTCATAGTGGATCATTACACAATGTTGCTAATACTGTGTACAATGTTTTCCTGGTACTGCTCCTTTCACTTTGCATCAGTTGATACAAGTGTTTCCAGATTTTTCTGGACTCTGCCTGCTCATAATTTCTTATTGCACAAAAGTATTCCAGTGTATATTTATATATTGCAACTTGGTCAGCCATTCCCTAATTAATGGGCATTACCTCAATTTCTAGTATTTTGCCAGAATGGACTAGTCTAAATATCTTTGCATATGATCCCTGCAATTGTGGGATCTAAGGTCACTTCCTAGCTCTGCATCTAAGTAGTAGGATGATCCTTCACCTCTTTGAGATTTATTTCTCCAACATGTAAAGAGAGAGTGCTAAACTAGAGGATTCCCAAAGGCTTTTTGACTTATACATTGATATGGCTATTACCATCTATTCAAATTCTTTAGTAGGCCCTTTTTTCCTATCAAATAAAGTCAAACTCCCTTTGCCTTGTGTTTTAAATTCTGCATGCCTCTCTGTTTCTACCTTCCATTGAAATATTTTATGACTTAACTAAACTTGATTACCCTCTTTAAGTTAAATTTTCCCTGGAATTTTTAGCCCATTTTTTCTGTTCACTGTGAATAGAATTTCTATACTCTATGAATAAAACATTCTAATCTCCCCTCTTTGCCTATTAACTTCTACCAACATTTCAATGGATCCGTGATGCTCCATTGACACAGAAACTGACTTCAATGAGGGAGATGCACCCTATTCATTCCTGCCCATTTTGCATGAATTTTATCCACACCATACCATAAGTTTTCTGCAATATGAAGGAAGCCTTCTTCATGTTCTCTTTAGCAAGTATTTATTATTTAGCACCTGCTTTGGATCAGATACTGTTTTAGTTTCTCATAATACAAAAGAAAAACTTAACAATCCCTCCTTATATCCCTTACAATCTCAGTTTACATAGAAAAAATGGCACAGGTCTTTTTTTGTCAAAGAAATTTATGAATCTCTCATTTTACTGGGAGAAAAGTGCATAAATGTGTATATGTACATGTGTACACACAAAGATAGAGTATATGTAATATACTTGTATATATATGCATATATATATACATACACACATACATTAATACATGCACACATATGTATATTCAAAGTAATGTGAAAG
>CM053594.1:302086101-302101285 GCA_028646575.1 Pseudocheirus occidentalis | reverse complement strand
GAGCAAGTAGTTTGCTTGAATCTGCATTCCGACTGTAGTTCTTTCTCTGCATGTGGATATCTCTTTCCATCATGAGTCTTTTGGAGGTGTCTTATAACCTTGCATTGCTGAGAGGAGCCCAGTCTATCACAGTTAATGATCACACATATGATGTGTCTGTAATTGTGTATAAAGTTCTCCTGGTTCTGCTCCCCTTACTCATCATCAGATCATATAAGTCTCTTCGTGTTATTATGAAGTCTGTCTGTACCTCCTTTCTTATAGCACAATAGTATTCCATTACATTCATGTACCACAACTTGTTCAGCCATTCCCCAATTGATGGGCATCCCTTTGATTTCTGATTCTTTGCTACCACAAAAAGAGCTGCTATAAATATTTTTTGTACATATGGGAGGTTTGAAAGATATTAATGACTGAAGATGCCCTGTACATTTTCAGGTGAGAGCACCTGATCCCTGAAGGGTTAAACTTCATAGCAAGCTTTACAATTAAATAACTGAACCAATTAGAGGCCAGAGAGTGAAATAATCTTACTCCTGATCTCTAACAAATTCAGTATTCTGCTCCAATGAGTTAAGACAGAGTTTCTGGCAGAGTCTGGGGGAGGGATGCTGGAAGCACACACTTCAGTAAAGGGACAGGGACAGGGGCAGGGTAGAGAACAGAACAAGGAGGGGGGACGGATAGGAAGGAGGGACAGATGATCACCGTCACAATATGTCTACTATGAAGATGTCCTGTATTATCACACATCCATAGCCTGTATGGAATTGATTGTCCTTCTAGTGGGGGTGGGTGACAAGGGAGGAATCCAAAAGAATCTAGAATTTAAAGTTCTGCAATACCTGCAACTAGGAATTAAGATACACAGGGGCTTGGGTAGGGAGACCCTCCCTGCCCTACCAGAAAGTTGGAGAGCAGATTAGGGGAGGGGCTTTACAGTGGGATTGCTGTTTTAGGGTTGGGGCAGGGGAAAGATGGGGAGAAAATTTGTAATTCAAAAATCTCATGAAAATGAATGACGTAAACAAGAAAACAAATAAAAAAAGACAGAGTTTCTTCAAGCATGAGTTGTTTACTTTAAGGAAATTTTTGAAAAACAAGTTAGTTAAGTGCTTTATGTATAAATTACTGTTGTAGTCTTTGAGGATAAATAAACAAATGAATAAAATAATAGACAATTAGATGAATTAATAAATTAATGAATAAGTGAATAAACAGTTCCTGCCCTCAAAGAATTTGAATTTACTGAGTAAATTTGATCATCTGTGTTTTAACAAATAAAAATCCAAGAATAACCAATTACATGTTTTATCTTATGTCTTATGAGGGTAACTTGCCTGCATTTTTTAAATGTGGAAGATTGAGAGGTATCATAGAGCAAATTTTAGATGGTTTGATAACTCTGGATATTTCTAGATGTTTCTACCATCAATAGACAATTTGCATTTTCTAACAAAAAGGATTTCTATAAGTATGTCATCTGGCTAGTTGATGAATTATTTGTCCATGACAACTTGACTGCCCTGTGGCCTGGACCGGAGATGATCTCCTGGAAGACATAACCCTTTCAGCTCCAGAACTCCTACCCTAAGGCTCCCAAGGTGCTGATTGGTTACTGCCTCCTGTGTATGGCATAATACCATGCTTCCCTTTACTGCCCTGACATCTTCTAATTAGCCCTCAGGCCACATTGTAGACCCACCCTCTGGACCATTTTCAGTTTTGAGGCCCTAATCAAAATAATACTACTGCTGCCACTAGGAAGGATGTGTTCATCTCTTTCCACTAGGTTTCAATTCACCGCCCAGTTTCCCAAATTACAGTGCTTAGCATGGTGCTTAGCACAGTGCTTGGCACTCAATAAATCTTTTTTTCTTTACATTTATTCACCTAAGAAGAATGCAAAGTGACACTCATTTCAATGTAGCCCCTTCTGATTCTGCAATGACAGTGGAAGAACTGTAGGTGGATAAGAGGAGAGACGAGTACCATAGAATGGGGCAGCCATGGAAGGGCTACAGTCTGTGTAACTGGAGGGAATGCTCCTCCCTCTGATGGGAGTGCAGACCAGTCTGAAGAATGCAGAATCTGAAGGGGCCAGGAAGACCCTGGCACACCAAATCCATCTTGCAGGCCAGAGCAATGAAGGGCAGCTTTGCTAAGGCAGGCCTATATTGGTTCTCAAGTTAATCCAGGCACACAAAGGAGCAAAATGACTTTCTGTGACAATGATAACCTTGACAGCCTTCTTTGTCCCTCTCTGGACTGAAGTGAAATTGGCATAATTGCTTCTTCTCTTCCTCGCCTTTCTTCTTTAGTTAGATTTGCTCTAACTACATGAAAAGGGTTATTCTCTAATCACAGGCAACCATTTCATGAATGTGAGCTCCTGATTATAATGAAAGCCAAATAGGACAATGTGAATGGGACAAAACAAACCTATCACTGTAACAAGGAAACAGTTCAGTATTATGTGGTCTATTTCCTCATCTTCATATAGGAATGATGACAATCTCATATTCAGAGCCATTAATCTCATTTTTCTTTTTTTCTTTTCCAATTTGAGGAAGGGAAGGGGGAAAGTTCTAATGTGTTAGTTTCTTTGCTCATTCCTTCTTTCCCTTTAAAAGTGCTTTTGAATTTATTATCTTTAAAAAAATTTCCACAAAACTGTAGCAAGAGGTGGATGACCTGCTAAAAAGTGGTTAATCCGAACCTGGTATAAATGCTCACACCTACTAGCTTCTCTTCTCTGGTACAGTATTCTCTTCCTATCCTTTTCCCCAGACATTAGTAATCTCTTTTAAATAAAAGTATTGATACAATCAGCTATGTATATTTTGCCTTTGAGGCACAAACCGACGTGGTGGGGAATGGGAAAGATAATCTTTCCTTACAGAGTGATGGAGTGCCCAGAGTGGGGAGAAGCCGAACTTATAAAAGGGGCTCATTTTCTCTCCCACTTAGACGGGCAGGTGTGAACCAGTCTAAGTCTTCATAAGTCTAAAAGATAGGTCCATCTATGAGGAAGCAGAGTACAAATGAACTGTGGGTAAAGTTGAAGAATCTGGACATTTTCTTTTTAGTAGTTGCGCTTCCTACATAAAATACTGACACTGGACTTTTAGAACTTAAGTGTCATAAATTCCCAGAAAATGATAAATATCCCAAGATTGAAGTGTATTCTAAAACCAAATGTATGCAAGATGTAGTCTAGGAAAATTCATGTACTTAATTGTTTAAAATTCATATAGTGGATTAAAATTTTATAGGGAAAAGCCATTGATGTCTTTTTAGTTGCCCACTCATGGTATAAAGGTTATCTTGGGCTTGTGAAGGTTATACCAGGGTTGTGAAAAGTCGTAGGTTCCACCAAATAGGAAAACTTTGGTTAACATGGTGGCATGCTATTTCTTTCATTTGAAGACCAACCTTTTCACATAATGAAAGCCTTATTGCAATAAGATTGATCCTTTTTTGAGGTCAAGTGGGAAAGGACTGGTAACACATGAAATTGTGATATGCATTGCTGTAGGGGAGTATCCATGCCAATGAAACCATAGGTTGATGAAAGTATCCAATGGAAAAGTCTATCTTGGAAACGTACTGAACTGAAACTAAAATACAGTGGATTTGAACAATGTGAATTTTAAGGAAGTCAAATGGTTGGGTTTTTGGTGGGGTTTTTTTTGGTTCTACTAAATTCAGTCTTCATAATGGAGTGATATTCCTTTCATCCTAGAGTCGTACACTCCTGAAGGGTGTATGATTCAATAAGCCCTAGCTATGCTTAACTTTACCCTTCACTCCATCTTCTTGCCAGTCTTCTTGTTGTGTCCTTTCTTCAACTCATCCCTACAGTTTTGGAACCAGGATGGAATAAACTTTGCTGCTGCTTTTTAGATGAGTGTGTCCATCTCTTCCCCCAAAGATTTTCACCTTCTTGTCATAAGTCTTTCTCTGGACACCACTCCTCTATAAGTGGTATCTTTCCCTAGTAGAATGGAAAGTCACTTGAAAGCAGGGACTCTCTTTGCTTTTATATTTATATACTCAGATCTTATCATAGTGCTTGGTACATAAATATTTTTAATAAATTTTTCATTCACTCTATTGCTTTTTGATAACTTCTGTTGGTTTTTTTTTTGCCACAGACATTTCCTGATATTCATCTGTTCCCACCCCCAACTTCGTCCTTGCCTCTCTCCTCATAATTGATCAATAAGCATTTATTAAGTGGCAGTTGTGTTCCAGGCACTGCAGAGTAAAGAGAAAAACATTCAAGCAAAACCACATGGCACAGAGATTACTTCTGGCACACGATGAAACATTAGATGTTTAGCACACTTTCTCCCCTCAACCCCACCCCTCCAGACTACTAACAGGAAGGGAGTATGTTTTGCCATCAGTCCTCTGGAACCAATAATGTTCATTTCTTTTTTTTATTGTTGTTTTCATGTTCATTTTTGAAGTTGGGTACATGTTTTAAAGTTTCCCCATTCTTTTCTCTGCATCAGATCATCTGTCTTCCCATGTTTCTCTGAGTTCCTCTTATTCAGTGTTGTTCTTTTTTTAAGAAATATGTTCTAAGACATTAATATTTAACTGGAATAATTAAGACAATGAGAAATATCCAATATTCAAATTCAACTACATGAATCCATCACATAGAGAAAATACAAACAAAATCCAGCCTGCCCTCATTCTCCTTCTTCATTCCTTCAGAATACAGTCTAGTACAGGTGATATAAAACATTTTTTTACTACATCACTATTTTGTATAACCAATGGTCTGGCTGCACTCTCAATGCAGTTCTGCTTTGATTAATGAAGAGTGGAAGTCTTAACACCAAAATAGGCTAAGGATTAGACCCTGACACTTGAAACTGACCTTTTTAATTTTCATCTTTCTCTTAGATCAATTGTGTATGCATTTCTACAGCTATTTGGTCCAATGGTGAAAGCGATAGCTACCATGTGTCAATTATGGAGCAATTTATGAAATAGCATAGGGGGCAGCACAAAAAAAGGGTCAAAATTCCCAAAGATATCACTTGTTTCTCTAGCTCTTGCTCAGAACTTTCTGAAATATTATCTCAAAAGTAATAAATATCTCCAGAAGTATATGTTGGGAATGATGTGTTGAATGTCTGTCAGCATCCATGAGAATACGGTGCCTTGGGGAACTGGTCTGAATGCAGAATTCCTCCAAATTCCCAGACTCTATGCTTGGAAGCCAAAGCTATAAAAATCTGAGCTGTAAAAACAATGACAGTGAAAAATGAGTAACAATGGAAAGAAGAGGCTGGCGTCCCTTTGTCTGGAGCAGGAAGCAGACTTGGGGGCTTGAAGGAAAACTAGTAAGTGGAGTCTTTATTGACCTCTCCAGTTAAGTAAATCAGTGGGAAAATGAACACTGAGTATGTTCATTACACATTCCTATAACATCTCTAAAGACACATTTTCCAGAAACCTACATGAGCCAAGGACCCAAACTATTGGAGGCAGCTAGGTGGACAATAGAGTGTTGGGCCTGAAGTCAGGAAGATCTAAGTTCAAATCCAATCTCAGATACTTCCTACCTGGATGACCCTGGGCAAGTCACTGTCTGCCTCAGTTTATTCACTTGTAAAATGTGGATAATAATAATACCTACCTTGTGAGAATCAAATGAGATGTTTGTAAATCACTTAGCACAGTACCTAATGTGTATTAGAGCCTGATAAATGCATAGTTCCTTCCCTTCCCTATCAGGGAAACAGCTATTCTATTAATTAATGTTAATTCTCTTTGTCAATTGACCAACTATGTGAATCATTTATTAAGTGCCTACTATGTACTAGTCCCTCTGTAAGGCACTGGTGATAAAAAGGCAAAAGAGAAATTCCCAATGTCCAATTCCTTTTGAATAGTTAACAACATTTCAAACTCCAGGACTGGGAGGATCCTAAATTAATTGGCTTAAAAAATAAATTTAAAAAATATGAACAGTGAAAAGAGAAATTCTATCCATCTTCCTTTCCCTTCTCTTTTATTGATACTTTCCACTTACCTGCTCCATTCTACTTTAGTGTCCATTTGTGGAATAAGAAAATACATAAAATTAAAGAGTAATCTTCTTCCCTCACAAACACCCCATGACCTTCTCATCATTCCAGGTCACCATTGTTGGCTTCTGGATTCTGACCCTTACATCTGCTTAAAATAATCCTCACCTGGAAATCCCTTTACTTACTTAAGCCTGCCTGATAGAGAAAAAATTAAGTTCTTAATGATTTTCCATGGGTAAGTTTGTGCTAACTTGATAAAAAACAATGAAATTTGTAGAATTTAAAACTACTTTTACATAGCTGATAAAGAAGCCGTGTGTGATCAACTATGGAGCAAAAAAAGACTTAATATGATGTGTGGCCCATATGCTTTGAATTTCTGATGACCTGGATCTATTCTTGGGGGTTTCTCAGTGATCCTACTACTCGGAATAATAACTGCCCTGGGAATTCTTTGGTGAACATCAAAATTTGGGTAATTTTGTCTATAATGTAGGTTACCCTTGGGAACGTCAGAAAACCACTTGTATCTAAGTCTCAGTTCTGAAGGTAAAATAGCCTTTACCTCCTACACAACACTTAGGCTAGCACCATATTGAATATAGGACGGCCTTGACTCAACCTGACAATGATAACAAACAACAAACCTAAAGTAGAAATCATTTTCACCTGAATTGATAAAAATTCATAACTTTCCTTTTCCTTCAAACTTCACAATATTTCACAATTTTCTAGACCTATAATACCACCCTAAGTGGAGATTCCCTTCCCAATGGGGATTGCTAAGGAGTCCAATGACTTCCCCCTATTATGTAGCATTCTTACCTGGACACCTACACAATACCATGGGCTTAAGAAGAGAATCTACATTTGAAGTTTCCTCACAATGGAAAACCAATAGGACTCACTCATTGATTCAAAGGACTTGTACAATACACATAACAACACACAAACACACAACACACACACAGTATTAGTGAAAGACAAGGTCCATGTTTACACCAATACATTGTGGCTCTTTCTGAGGCTACTCCTTGACTCTACCCGCTACTTAAAACATGGAGCTCCTATTCTTGATTCAGGAACTCTTCTTTGTCCCTTGAAGCTGAAACTCAGAGTTCCTCACTTGTCCAAGATTTGTTTACCACTACACTGAGGCTTTTCCCACTGTCATGACTGCGATCACATATTTCCCTCTTTTATGACCAGGTGGCTCTCTGGTGTGATCTTAGAAATGTTTAGGGAGCCAAATATGTGTCTCTGTATAGCTACTCTCCTGTCTTCCTTTCTTAGCTCTAATTCTCTTTTGAGCTGTTCTGTATTGTTTCTCCATCAAGCTGCTGCTGCCATCTGCTGGAGCTGTCGCCTGCTGCTTATAGCCCTTCATCCTTAATTCCTTAAGGTAATATTAACTTCTTTCTTTGAGACTTGGTAGTTTTACCTTTACAACATGTCTACTATTCATCTCTTTATTTCTACTTAAATAATCATTTGCCTAGTTCAGACCATTGTTTCCTGCATTATTCCATAGCAAGTTAATTGGTTTCTCTGCTCAAGTCTCTCCTCACTTTAATTCTTCATCTGCGCAACTGACAAAGTGATTTCCCTAAAGTGCAATTCTGACTGTGTTAATCTCCCTACTTGAGAAACAAATGGTGTAATCATTGAAGAAAGTTCAATTCCTACATATGATGCATATTGCTTGTATGACTATGATTCATCTAAACAGATTTTACTGTTTCTTATATGTAACAACCTGATTTTAGTCTCTGTACCAGATCTGCCCTCCCCCCATCCCTGGAAAGTACTTTTGTTTTTGATTTTGTCTCTTTGAATCCTAAGTTTCCTTGAAGAGTAAACTTAAATATTAGTTTCTACATGAAGTCTTTCTGATCATCCTAACTGCTAATGTTTTACCTTCTAATTTCCTTATGAAGATAGAATATAGCTTTATGAATATAGAATAGCTTTATGAATATAGAATATCAGTTCCTTGAGAGCAGGGACTGTTTCATTTTTTTTTTTTGCCTCTCGGTGTCTAATGTAACATCTGATCATAGTAGCCACTTAATTAATGTTTATTGATGGATTAATTTTTTTGACTATTCCAGGTCACCATACCTGAGAACTAGTCAGCAAATTTCTCACTCTTTTTAATTTTAGTCACATCCCCATGCTTAGCCAGCACACTAAACAGACCCCAAGGCAGTTGTCAGGAATTTTCTCAACTTCAGTCACTCCCACCTTAATGGGTAATCCTCATGTCCTTCATCCTTGTTGGGGTTCCTTCATTCTTTGTATCTTCAGCATCTAGCACAGAGTCTGGCATCTCATGGGCACTTTGTAAATGCTTGCTCGATTGATTCAGAGGAGTGAGTGAATTCCTTTCAGTTCCCATCATAGCCCTGGTAGCAAGAATCAAAATCATGTAAATTACCTTGAAGGAGTAAGGGTAGTGATCTAAGGGTTACATTTTAACAGGAGGTTTATGGACTTGGATTTTTAATAATAATATTTCAATAAAATTGGTTTTCTTTATAATTCTTTTTATTTTATTTTACACATTTGAAAACATTTTTCAGAAAAGATGTTCACAGATTTCATCAGACTGCTACAGGGGTTCGAAAGAGTAAACAATCCTGTGTTAAGGCAAAATTAGGCCTATATAAAGGAACCCTTATCCATATTTGAGTAGAGATATTTATTCTTAGTCACAGTTTAATCTTTTTTACCTGGTCATTGATTTTAGCATCAAAGAACTGGAAGAAAATTTGGTGATCATATGAGTAACCCTCTCATATATTTTCATATGATAAAACTGAAGCCCAGAAAATAGAAGTAATTCATCTAAGGTTACATAATTAATTAGTGGCAGAACTGGGAACAAAACCAAAGTCTCTTGATGCCCAGTCTGGGTTTCTCTTAACTATACAATTCCTATTAATACCTTGTATTTACAATTATTCCCAAAGTTTCTTTTGACATGTTATGATATGTCCTAGGAATCTCTATGCTGAGAGATCTCAAATGTGTTCCAGTCTTTTCTTTATAAACAAAAACAAATAAGTATTTAGTTGATCTATCAGTTTGGGTGATACCAAGTAGGGAAATGTTTTTGCTTTCCAAAGTATTGACTATTTTCCAACTTTCATCAAAGATGGCCCCTGATGATAACAGATTTGAATAGAAACCTGTTTTATGAAAGGGATAGGGACTGGATCTATGATTTTCCTATATGAGGGATTTCCCATATAAGAAAACTCTTTCTACCAATGGAAACCTTATTAATGCACCTTCTCTTCAACTTAAAATCTTAGAAAGTAGCCTAGTACACCAAAATGTTAAGGGACTTATCCGGGGTTACCCAGCCAGAGTAAGGATTTGAACCAATCTTCCTGACTTTAAAGTTTGGCACTTTAACCACGGTCCTATGTTATCTTGACTTAAAACAATGCACTTATTTTTAGTTTTCAATACTTACTTCTATAAGATTTTGAATTTTAAAGTTTCTCCCTTTCTCTTTCCTTTCTCCTCCCCAAAACAGTATGCTTTCCGATATAGACTATACATGTATAATCATATTAAACACATTTCCACATTAAGTTATGTTATAAAGAAGAATAAGAACAAAAGGGGAAAACCAAGAGAAAGAAGAGAGAGACATAGACAGAGACAGAAAGACAGAGAGAGACAGAAACAGAGAGAGACAGAGACAGAGAAACAAAGAGAGAAAGAAAGAGAAGAAAGAGTATGCTTCCATCTGCATTCAGATTTCATAGTTCTTTCTCTGGATGTGGATAGAATTTTCCATCACACATCTTTTGAAATTGTCAGTTGTCTTAGATTCTTGCAATTCTGAGAAGAGCTAAGTCTATTAGAGTTGGTCATTTCCCAGTGTGGTTGTTATTGTGTACAATTTCTCCTGATTCTGCTCACTGCACTCAGCATCAGTTCATATAAGTCTTTCAAGGTTTTTCTGAAATCTACCTGCTATCATTTTTTTGGAACAATAGGATTCCATTACATCCATATACCACAACTTGTTCAACCATTCCCTGAGTGATGAACATCCCCTCAATTTCCAATTCTCGGCCACCTCAAAAAAAAGCTATTATAAATATTTTTCTACATGTGGGTCTTTTCCTCATTTTAATCCTTTTTTGGGTACAGACTTAGCAGTGGTATGGCTGGGTCAAAGGATATGCACAGCTTCATAGCCCTTTGCGCATAATTCCAAATTACTCTCCAGAATGGTTGGATAAATTCACAACTCCACCAACAATGCATTAGTCCTCTGATTTTCCCATATCTTCCTCAACATTTTACATTTTCTTGTTTTGTCATGTTAACCAACCTGATACATATGATGTGGTACCTCTGAGTTGCATTAATTTGCTTTTCTGTAATCAATAGTGATTTTTCATATTACTAGATAACTTTAATTTCTTCCTTTGAAAACTGCTTGTTCATATCCTTTTACCATTTATCAGCTGGAGAATGATGTGCATTCTTATAAATTTGACTCAGTTTTCTATAATTTTAGAAATAAGACTTTTATCAGAGACACTTGTACATATTGTTTCCCAGCTATGGTGTCTTGAAATAAAATTGGATAGTAATTCATAATTTATTACTATAAGATATTCAGGACTTATTACAATGACAAATAATAACACCTAGAAATTATATAATGCTTTCAGGCTTACAAAATTCTTTATAGATATTATCTCATCATATACTCACAATAACCCTTGGAAATTGAAACTGTTATTATCCACATTTTATAGAAGACACTGAAGGAGATAGAAATTAAATGACTTGCTCTGGGTCACATAACTAGTAAGCATCAGAAGTCAAATCTGAACTCAAGCTTTTCTGATTCGTCTCTAGCACCTCTATCTACTGGACCACCCAGCTGTCTGAGATAATTTATTGATAGTCATTTCTATTATCATAATCAAAACCTCATAAGCTAAACATAGTAGGTTTATATTTTAGTTCACATCAAGGTTAGTTTATAATTTACCTTTGTATTTATTCTAGACTTGTCACTAAATAGATTATCTGTGGTGACTTCCTCTGGAATGTAAAAATAGGGTAGCTTTGATATTAGGAGTTCACATTAATCCATCTGCATGAAGCTAAAATGCTCTACATTACCAGATATTGCTATATGTTTTAAGAGGTGTGGTAATCACAGATCATGAAGAAAAGAAACCTCTGTTGATGAACTTTCTTTTGGTCAGGCATGGCAGGATAACCCTTGGAAATACTCTTCTCCTTTTCAGACTTTTATTGGTTTCCATTTGAAGTGTAAAGAAGTTATCGATGAAAATCAATAAACTTTGTATTCTTACTCCCCCTTTCCATTGGGGTGGAATTGAACTTAAATCTTTTTTATTATTATTTTTTCTTCCCATGGAAATTTTTTCCCCACTTTGGTGAAGGTAAAGAGAAACTTGTCAAGTTGTTTTCCTTTAAGTTTCTTAATCTAACTGTGTTGTTTATTAGTAAACTTAGCCATTTCTTATTGAAGTGTTAAGTAAACCATAATAGAAGCCATAAAGAAGGGAGGAGAGAGGATGTGTCAGGGAAACTTACTTCAAACTTCAAGTGAGAAATTGTTGCATTTTTATAAAAGGAAAAAAACTATGTAAAGTCATTTTCAGTTGGAATATTTATTGAAAAAACAAGCTGAATCTTAATACACAAGATCTCTTTTATTCCCCAAATTCATTCACATTATTATTTCACCCATTGCATTCGATGTGAAATTTTATCTCTAATATCTAGAAAGCTACATGGTACTAGTAGCAAATGTTTGGATTTGGTCTGAAAACCTGGGTTCAAATATCAGCTCTTCCATTAAATACTTGCATAATTTGGAGCAAGCATTGAAACTTCCCCATGTTTAAATTATTAGGTCATTAATAATTTTTTTTTTGCTTTTTTTTTTTGGAGGGCAGTTGGGGTTAAGTGACTTGCCCAAGGTCACACGGCTAGTTTTTGTGTTAAGTGTCTGAGGCCAGATTTGAACTCAGGTACTCCTGACTCCAGGACCGGTGCTCTACTCACTGTGCCACCTAGCCACCCAGGTCATTAATAATTAATGATAATAATTAACAATCAGATTGTTAGATAACCTCTAAGGTTCCTTTTCGCATTAAATTCTTAACTTTTCATTGCTTCCTATTCAAGTTATTGTTGGATCCCATTGCTTCTTTCTGCATTGTACTTTTCAAATGTGTTTTGATCTCAATTTTTCAATCTCATGATTTTGGTCACATTAATTCAGTTTGATTGAAATATTTATTAAGTTGTTCTATATGGAAAGCACCATGCAAAACAGTGAGCACACAAAACTGAGAGACAACAGAGACCAAAGCAAGAAATGGATAGCTAGAGCACTGGAACTGGAGTCCAAAAAACTGACTCTGATACTTACCAGCTGTATAATCATGAGAATATCATTTAGACCATGGTCATCTTATCTGTAAAATATGAATAACAATACCCATACTTCCTACCTTACTTATTGTGAGCCTCAAACGAGGTAATGAAGTGCTTTTAACATTTCTAAAGCTCCGTATCAATGTTGGTTATCAACAACAAGGGGGCCCCTTCCTCCAGCAACTCTTAAAGCATTAGGCAAAAGGTAAGGGTGAGGAGAAATGAACATAAAGTAACTAAGAAAAGTTAGAACATAATGAAGTACACTGAAAATAATGCCAAAGAGAGCTGCCAGAGCCATTCAGTGAAGGATGGATCATTTATAATTGTAAAGTAAATTCTGTAATCCCATATGCAACCATTTTTCTTAAAGAAGGAATTAAAGGAAAACTTAATGGTCTGTGTGCAAGGGAAGTATAGGCAATCAAAGTAGGATTTTTGTTTTCCTTTTTGAAGTTCAGCTTCCCAGCCTCAGGATAAATTGTAAACAGCTGAAGTATTAATCTCTGGTAATCTACAGCTGTAACACATTAGGTGCTGAGGTTCATCTTCCATGTCTTCTAACATTAAGCCTGTCAGGTGCAGAGTTTCTGTGCTACCCACATGGGCTCAGTCAAACAGTTAATGTCTCTGTGCTATGAAGGTGCACTGGGCCAATCAGAAGCTGAGTAAAACCATACATAAACTGGAAGATTAATATTGCCTTAGGGTTCATGCACTGGAAGAATACTTCATCTGGATGTCCTTGAAAAAGACTCTGGGTAGCCATTGTTAAAGGCCCCGTTCCCCTCTCCCCATGAATATGATCTCAGAAGAAGAAGATGAGCATTGAGCACTAAGCATTGAATGTGAAGAAGAAGAAAATGAACATTGGGCATAGAGTGTTATGAGGGCTGGCAGCTGTGGCAGCAGTGGAGATTTGCCAAAGAGCAGAGACTAGCAACAGTGGAGGCATGCTGAAGGAGCCTCCCGGTTGTGAAAATGAATTGAGTTGAAGGGCAGAAAGCTGCCCACTGGAAGGAGGTTTAGCTTAAGCTCCTTTTAAGAGCTGTTATCATGGAGCCTCTGGGCTTTGAAAGTGAATTAAGATGGAGGTGCTGGTAATGTGTATTAATATTATTGTTGCCCTGTTAAGCTTTGTTTTCCCAGAGAAAGAAACTGCTGTTAGGAGCCCCTGGCAGCTGCTGTCAGGAAGAAGCAGGAAGAGATTGGAGTGGAGCAGTTGCTTCCTCCTTGAGCTGAGATAAGGAGCAGGTGCAGGGAACTGCAGAGAACTGAATCAGGATCCAGGTAGGAGCTGAGAGTGGTTTTCCCACAGTCCTGAAAGAAGAGGGGGAGCGATGGGGTTTAGAATTCAACCCTAAGTCAAGATGAAAACTCTGCAGCAAGATGGGAGCAATGAGAGTGGAGTACCATGCAGAAGTCTGCAATAGCAGCATGAGGAGAAGGGCACACCCCCAAGAGAACTTTATTGGGAGACTATTTTGATTGAGGAGATTGTAACCTACTGTGACCTGGAGGGGGAAGGTGTTTGTGTTTTCTGCTACCCCTCAAGGATGTATTGTGCTACGGAAGAGTCTGGCCTGAGAACCCCTGGTTATATAAATAAGTATATTGGAATATACTGAATTCAATGACAAATGTCGTGTGCTGTTACATACTGAGTGTCACATTATATACTGAATTATATGTTTTGTTTAAGGCTATGTGGCTACCTTAGTAATAAATTGTTATGCTTTTATGAATTGTCAGTGCTTTAGTTTATTGAATAAGGTTCATTTCTGAATGGTCCACTATACCTTGTGATTAGTCTCTTAAAATTATTCACATCAGCATCCCTCAAGTGTGCTGCCTTGATTGACATTACAGGAAGGAAACCAAGATCAGAGCTGCAACTCAGTTCTAAGACAAAAAGAAAGGAAAGGAAAAAAAGAAGGGACAAAGGAAGGAAAGGGAGCCCAGCTTTAAAAATCTACTAAAGTGACAGGGAAGCTAAAGATACAAACACAGAAGACAGCAAAAGATGATGTTTTGATCATCAAAAGATGATCTTCTTTTGAAGAAGACTTCAAAACATCTTCAAGAAAAGCCACAAATAGAAATGCAGATGCAAGACTACATTTGAAATTAAGACCAACAAGAGTTCTGAGAAGAATTAAAGCAAGAGCTAAATAAAGAGATAAAAGGAACAAAAATTATTTTCCCTATCAAATAAGAACAATAGGGGGAAAAGGAGAGGGAAAAATAATAAATATTATTAAATAATATTAAAAAAATTCTGTAACAGAGATGTAAAACCTTACTGGAAA
The DNA here is from genome assembly GCA_028646575.1 of Pseudocheirus occidentalis. Lineage (NCBI taxonomy): Eukaryota > Metazoa > Chordata > Mammalia > Diprotodontia > Pseudocheiridae > Pseudocheirus > Pseudocheirus occidentalis. The sequence continues at coordinate 302,086,470 of CM053594.1, read as the reverse complement.
AAGCTCATTAAAAATTAGAGTTAAGGGATGACAAGGTGACAGAGTGAATAGAGCACCTGCCCTGGAGTCAGGAGGACCTGAGTTCAAACCCAACCTCAAACACTTAACAAATACTAGTTGTGTGACCTTGGGCAAATCACTTAATCCCAATCAACTTCCTCCCTCCAAAAAGCAAAAAAAAAAAAATTAGAATTAACAAAAAGGAAACTAATAACTCCACAAGACATCAAGCAATAATAAAACAAAATCAAAAGACTGAAAACAAATAAGAAGATGTGAAATATCTCATTAAAAATCATTGATCACGGAGGGGTGGAGCCAAAATGGCGGCATAGAAGCAGCAAAGCATCGCAGCACCCAGACAAACAC
>CM053594.1:302060730-302085601 GCA_028646575.1 Pseudocheirus occidentalis | reverse complement strand
ATTCAAAGTCGATGCCCAGTGAATGGAGAATGGCCAAACAATACAAGGTACAAAAATATAATAGAATATCATTGTAGTATAAAAAAATAATAAATATAAAAAGCATGAAAATATTTACATAAACTTTGGCAAAGCCAGTTACAAATGTTCCTGTAATAAGAAACAGGAAAACCACATATACAGAGTAATATAAACAGAAAGACTTACTTCCATAAAATAATTATAATTGAATGTTATGAAATAATAGGGAATATATCTTGGTCCAAAGGAAAAGATGTGAGAAAACCACTCCTCTTATTTCTTTGAAGAGTTGCTGGTCCATGGGTATAGGACATCATATATAATATCAGGTTTTTTTTCAGTGTATTGATTCATTTAATGATTTTTTCTCTTTTTATTCATCCTCCATCATAAAAAATTCTTTGTAATAGTGGAATAAGAAATAGCTCTCTAACAAGCTAGGGGGAAAGATATTGGGAAAAATCCAGGCAATGTAAAAACAAAAAAAGGTTTCAATAATGTATACATACATACACACATATATGTGCATATCTATCTTATCTCATGTCATCTTATCTTATTTCAGTGTATCTTATCTTACTTTATCTTATCATCTCTATCTATCTATTTATCTATCTATCTATCTATCTATCTATCTATCTATCTATCTATCTATCTATCTACCTGTCTATCTCTCTTTCTCTTTCTCTATCTCTCTCTGTTTTTCTCTCTCTCTGTCTCTCTATCTGTCTCTCTCTCTGTCTCTCTCTCTCTGTCTCTCTGTCTCTCTCTCTCTGTCTCTCTGTCTCTCTGTCTCTCTGTCTCTCTCTCTCTCTCTGTCTCTCTCTCTCTCTCTCTCTCTCTCTCTCTGTCTCTCTCTCCCTGTTACAGTTTACCCAGTAGGTGTAAAAAGTGGTTCAGTTATCCAGTTGCTGAAGGACTTGGGACTATTAATAACAGTAAAAACAATTAACTGCAAGACAGATGAACCCTTATATTTATTTTTTGAAGCAATTTTAGCATTTGGGAGGAGTTGGATTTGTGATTATAATTATGAGTATAAAAATTCAAAGTGAGGGCATGCTCTTTATCCATGCTGATTGGCAACTATTTTGCAATTTGTAATTCAAGGGAGTTGCCTAAGAGATTAAATGACTTTTCCAGGGTCATATAGCTAGTCCGATGTGAGACTTGAGGTCAACTTTTCTTCTACTCTGTACTGTAATACATCTAATAGTATATGATTTTATTATCTATTTTAGATGTCATGTCTAAAGGTTCTTATTGTCTCCCATTCCACAGCTAACTTTAACTTGTAGTATCTCATGGCTGGTTACCTCTTTCTTTCTTTTAAATATTTAATGTCCTTAAACCAGCCTCATAGTCAGGAGTAGAATGTGGTTGATATCTGACCTACTATTTTATCCTATAATCTATAACACTGACTTTCAACTAACCATTTGGATAGTCATTTAGAAAGTCAAATAGTTGCTCTTTGTAGAGTAAATATTGTACACAAGCCCTTTGCAGGCTAATGTTTCCTCCAAAATTTACACTCAAGAAACTGCTGCAATCCCAGTGGAATGACTTAGGGGAACAAATAAATTCATGTTCTTTGCAGATCAGAGCCACTCAAGGAACTTTTTTTTTATTGAATCAAAGGAAAGATCTGATGTCAGAGCTGGAAGGGCCTTAGAAATCTTCTGGTCTAACACTCACATCTTAAAGAGAAAGAAACTAAGGCCCACAGAAGTTGAGAACTAATGCCTTCAGTAAGATTTTTTGTGATCTCTTCTTCAAACTATGTAGAAATTGCTTCAGGTCAGGACTTTTCCCTTATGGGCTTTGTATCTACAGCAAAGGTAGATTTATAAAATGGATAGTCAGCCTCACAGTTAGGAAGGATGGGGTTCAAGTTCTGTCTCTGGCTGAGACTGGGCGTGTGACCATGAACAAGTCACCTCCTCAGTGCTATTTATAACTATGTAGGACTAAATTACCTAGATATTTCTGATTTGCACTGGGGTTATGAGAGAGAATTTCTTATGATGATGAAATCACAGATCTGGATAAAAAGAAAAAAAATCCCAGGTCTTATCACTCCATCCCTTTTGTGTAGACAACATGGTTTAATTAAGAAAGAACAATATTTCAAGTCAAAGGACCTGGTTTCAAATTCAACCTTTGTCACTGTATAATCTTAGGCAAGTTACTTCACCTTTCTGGGTCCTAGCCTCTACATTTTCTAATGTGATTGATGGATATGAGACTAGGTAGCTTTTGAGGCCCCTTTCAATTCTAAGTATATGACCTTATGATCCATCCAACTCAATTCCCCTATAAATCTAAAAAATATTTCTTAATTTGAGTTGAGTTGAGTCAATTGACTTTTCTGAGGTCATAAGGCTAGAATATGGCAGAGCATGGATATAAAATCATGTCTCATGCTTTCTAGGGCAATGTTCTTTCTATGACAACAAACTGAATGTCTCATGACGGTCTTCCTTCTGTTCTGTAGATATGACTCATTTCACTTTAAAATCATAGTATTGTTGGTCTTTTTGGACTTCCTCAAAAAAGTGATGCCACTTGGTTTTAGAGTCCAATCCTTTGGCAAGAAAATTACATGGGTGAGTCAATACCCTGATTAACTTGGCACCATAGTCTGACTAATTGACTCTTGTCTTAGCTTTGTGCCACTTATCACTCAGGATCCAGAGACTTGGAGAAAGAGATTAACCAGAATGAAATTGTATACATAAGTCTTGTTCCTTGCTCATTCAAAAATCCTAATGTTCTTGAGTAGAAATCAGCCTTATCTGTAGGAGGTATATCAGTGGAATTAAACACTATGTTTTCAGTAATGGTTTCAGGGGAGACACAGATGAGCTCAAATCCATTTAAATGTATTCAGGTACAGGATGATTCCCCACTATGCATCTCTAAAGTTACCTCTCAGTGTCTGCAGTGATTTTACCCCTGATGTTAGAGAAGGATGTCAATGGCCTCCCTTTCTTGTGCATGCCCACATCCTTGATCTGGATTTTTTTATATGTGTGGCTTGCTCTAGGCATCAATCCAACCCCATCAAGGCTAAAACCCAAGAGGGTGACTAATATGTCCTGATGTTTTCAACAGTGTAGATAGACCCTGCACCTGCCTCTAACACCCAGAAAGGCTCCTCGTCTGGATGGAGACAAGACGTGAATCATACTATTAGTAAGCCTTCTGCTCTGAAGTGATCTTACTCAATCATTGTATTTCCCACTGTTTTAGCTGCCTCTGGGGAGGCCCTGACCACATAGGTTAACTCAGGCCATGTCTAATGTGTATGTTGGTGAGATAACTTGTGAAAAATCTCCTCCTTTCACATGTGAGGGCATGCAGAGTATTATCTCCCATATCCTTGTGGCTAACCAACATGACTATGGCTCTTTTACAAGTGGGAAAACTTGAACACGGGTGCGACTTTGGGGAATTTGCCTGAGATGATGTGGAGAATCAAAGCTTACTACTTCTCACGAATATGCTAGTGCTAACCAATTCCTGGAGTTGTTTGAGTTAAGAGTTTTATTAAACCTTAACGGGAAATGGAAAATAGATTATGGTGATTCTGTTGTTCAACATTAAGTTGAACTTGCTAAGAAAGAAAATAGTCCTACTCCTCCTTGCCCCTACATATACTGTGTTTCTAAGGGGAAAAATTCAGAAAAATGGAAAAGTTTTTATTGATCACCTGGGTATGCTATTTCAGGGTTATCATCAGGATCAGAATTTCAGGGCTAAGAATGAGAACAAACAGTGGAAAGCTTTCTATTTTGGTGCTAAATAAAGAAGGAAATTTGTGATGATTTTTCTATTCTGAGAAATGATTTATGGTTTGATAATAGAGACTATGGGAGCTTTATTGCTCCCATTTCCCAACATCTGCGTAATTGAGATAAGCCTCCCTGCAATGCTGATGGCTGGGCTTCTTACATCAGCAAATAACAGTCCTTGGATAATTTGGACACTAAATAACTTAGTGGAAGTACTCAGTGGGCTTTCATGACTGTTTATCTACTATTATCCAGCCATATAGGTCATGGAAGCATCTCCTGAATTAATGAGAACATGGGTAAACAGTGAAATAATAAGAGACAAGGTGGAATTGTGGGAAAAGGGCTAGATTTAGAGTCAGAAGATAGAGCATAAAATCCCATTTACTACTTACATCACTTTGAACAGATCATTAAACCTCTTCTGACTTATATTTTCTTCATCTGTTAGATAAGAGGGTTGACCGAGATGACGTATAAGGTCCCTCTGAGCTCCAAATCTGTGATCCTATGGTTTATTTTAGGAAAGATGTCATATGCCTGGATTCCATTAAAATTGTGAAGACATATAAGTGTGGCTGAATTAAGCTGCCCAATAGATTTGTTAATCCATTAATTTTGTTTGTTTCATTTTGGTCCAGACTGATTTCACTAGTACAGAGAACTCCCCAGTGAAGAAACTTCTATTATCTTTTCTGCAAGTTACTGCTCTAAAGGGTCTCTTGGAACACTGAGAAATTAAGTGACTTGTCTAGGGTCACATGACCAACATATGTAAAAAGGAAGAACCTCTCGATGCATTACATCAGATCATCTAAAACGGCCCAATGTATGTTGGAATGAGATGGAGTCCCTGATTGCTCGTGGAACATAATGGGGACATTCTTTTAAAAGTCCACTTTTTTTTAAAAAGACCACTCTTTGTGGGGTGGTAACCAGTCTTTCTTTAGCTATCACAAGGTAGGGGCTAAGAGAGAATAGAGGGCCTTCATATGGCAAAGGCCTTCCTATACCTGCAGCACCATACTTGTGTGGTTCACAGAGAGGCAAATGGCTATCTTTTGCCTCTTCTACTCCTTTCCTTCTCTAAAGGACACTTTAATTCCTACCAAGATACAAAGCAGGAAGACGGGACCAGAGGCCACTACTCTGCTCTCCTTAGAGGGAAGGGATGCCTGGCTAGAATTATATGTGTAACTTCTCTTAAATATGATTACTTTAGGTCAGAGATATGATCAAGTTCCATTTAGCTTCTGATTGCTGTTTCTCCTTATTGGGGAGCCCTAGCTTTATATCCAAGGTTTTATACTTCATTTACACATCTGATTAAAGAAAAAAATTGCATTAGTCATTGGGAGAGGGGGTGAAGGTGAGGTTAACTTTGTGAACTATTGGGTTATTTAATTAAATTTAAATACTCTCCCTCCTCCAGAGTTAACTTGTGTGTGCAAAGAACTCAACTTCCAAGCCTGGGGCTTTCTAGGCCTTGAACTTCTTGATCTCTTTGCTGCTGCTGACTCTATACATCATCCTCTCCTGCAAGCTCTCTCCTTTCTGGGTGTTCCTGACGCTCTTCTCTCGTGGTTCTCTATTTGCCTGGCTGACTACTCTTCAGTCTTCTTTGCTTGATTATCACCAAGATCATTTTCCCTAATTATGGGTTATCCTCAGGCTCTGTTCAGTAAACTCCTCTACTTTTCTTTTAAGCCAGCTAGGTGGTACAATGGATAGAAGGCTGGTCCCATACTTAGGAAGATCTGAATTTAAAAACAGTCTCAGACACTTACTAGATGCAAGACCTTGGACGAGTCATTTAACCTTGCCTCACTTTACTCACCTGCAAATTGGGAATAAAAATAGCATCTGTCTCCCAGGATCAGCTCAAATAGCATTTGTAAAGTGCTTAGCATGGTACACAGCTCATAGTAGGTGCTATGTAAATGGTAGTTATTATTCCTTCTCACTCTTGCTCACTCCACATATCAATTAGTTGTGAAGTCATTTCATTTCTGATTCTACGTCTTTTGCTTTCATCCCTTTCTCTTCATTCACATGATGATCATTTTTATTTAGGCCCTTATCACCTCTCATCCAGACAGCCTCCTCTTTATTCTCCTAGCCTCATCAAGCTTCACTCCAGTCCATTACCCACATATTTGCTAAAGTGAACTCCTTTAGAGGAAGATCTATCCATGTCCCTCGTCTGTACAACAAGCTCCTCTGGCTCTATTTATTCTTAGAATTACAAGGACAACAATAACAACAAAATGTCTCTCTGGTTATTAAAACCTTTCACAAACTTGACTCAAGCTATTTTTCTAAACTCATTGTACATTGCTCCTCTTCCACACCTTACTACCCAGCCAGCTGGCCTTCTCTTGAGTCCCTGCAAAAGAACTGCATTTCACTTCTCACTTTTGTGCCTTTCATGACCATCCCCACTCCTAGAACAAACTCCCTCTTCACTTCTAACTCATAAAACCCTTCTCTTTTTTCAAGATACGGCTCGAGTACCACATTCTCCATACACGAAACATTTACTGACCCTATGCCCCAAATGCCAGTGCCTTCCCCTCTTTCATTTCCTTGTGTTTATCTATATTGATTGTGCATGCGTGTGTTTTTGTTCAAATACAACCCTCTGATATTCATTTCGTGTGTTGTCTTGGCCAAGTCGTTAAGCTTCTCTAGCCCTCAATTTTCTCACTTGTAAAATGAGGGGCTTAGCACAATTAGTTTCTGAGTTCCCTCAAACCTATAAATCCACAATCCCATGAACTTTTCAAAAGACCTAACTCTTGGTTATGAAGCAACGCATGTTTATGACTTTGTCAGTCTAAATATCACAGTTTTGTGAAATGTTAGTATTTTTAAAATCTTCTTTTGACCTGCCAATTCATTTACCCAAACAATATCAAGGTTTTTAAAATTGCATTTAACATTAGCGTGAAGCATTTTTTTATTGACAAGAAAAATTCTTTTGTAATAAAACAGACATTTCTGAAATCCAAAACCTAGGAGATTATTTCATTGTTATCAAAATCCTTCAAAAGCTTCTCTTTAAGTACTTTCTATCTAGGCTCCTCTCTCACTCCAAGGGCTGAGGGAAATTTCCATTTTCACCAGTGTAAACTTGCTCAAAATTTTGAATTAGTTAGCAAACAGCTCATGCAATATCTAAGATCAGTTAACCCCACTGCAAGTTTCTTGACCTATTTTAAGTAGATTCTAATCCAAGAATTAGCAAAAAATCCCCATCTAATATATTTTTCAGGCCAGTAGGATGGACTAAAGATTGCTGGATCTATTTTTAAATGACAAAGGAAGCCTCCCTTATCCCTTATCTTGCTTAATTTTACTTTCCAGTTCCCAAATGGACTTTATAGCCTCCCACAGAGTCTCCCACAGAGACTCACATAGACTACATAAACATGTTCCTGTAGTACGTATGTCCTGACTCCCCATTGAGATAGTAAAGCTCCTTGAAAACCAGGGCAAGGTTTTGTATGACTGTCACTTCCAAAAGTATATAACATTTTGCCTTCCATACAGTAGATAATCAATAATAGGAAATTTGTTAATTGATTTGAAAATGACAAAAGTCATAGAAGACAGACAAATATATACATTTGTACATTTGGACAGGAATGGCAGCATGATATAGTAGAGAGAGAATTGCCATCTGGGACAGAAAGACCTGAGCTTAACTACTGCCTCTGTCACACTTCAGGTTGTGCGACCCTGGGCAAAACACTTAACCCTTCAGTGCCCCAGGCAACTTACTATGGTTTTAGAATATATGCATGTGCGTGTGAGTCTGTGTGTGTCTACACATATATCGAGAGAGACAGACAGACAGACAGATACAATGATATACCGAAGAACACACAGGAAGTAAACGTCAGAGAAAAGACTTGAACTTAAGTCCCTGAACTGATAGGCAGATGCATTTTATACCATATTCTTCCTCTGAATTAGCTTCTGAGATGTTAAGAAACTGATGTACAAATCATTGATTTGACCAGTTCTTTGAATAATTTTAATGAAAAATCTATTGCTAGGAGCCAAGATGGCAAATTTGAGGAAGCAACCTAGCTGAACTCTCTTGACATTCCCCTCCAAACAACTTTAAAATAACACCTCAAGTCAAATTTCAGAAAGGGAGAGCCAACAAAAGGTCAGGGTGAGACATTTTTGTAGCTTAAGAAAACTTAAGAGAACTGAAGGAAAGGTCTGTAATACCAAGGTGGGGTGGAGCCCTGTCTTGAGTGCTCACATGCAGCAGCAGCAGCAGCAGCAGATTCAGCTCTTAGTCCAGAGATGGTAAGGGGATTGCATAACTGGTCAGAGAGAGATTACAGAGGACCCATTGCTGGCACTGAGTGAAGCTAGTGTTGATTGGCCGCTATATTGTGCATCAACAGTGTTGGGTCACAGTTCCAGGGTGAAGAGGAAAGCTGGTACTTGTATTTGCAAAGGAGTAGGAGTCCTTCTTGGGTAAAGACCAGGATGTGGACCAGGAGAGATTGGAGGTCTTAGATCCAGAGAGAAAAATAGAAATTGAAAGAACCCACTGATCACCTTCTGAAAGAGATCCCAAAATGAAAAGTCCCGGGAACATTATAACCAAATTCCAGAGCACCTATGTCAAGGAGAAAATATTACAAACAGCCAGAAAGAAATGATCTGAATTATCTTGGAGCTGCAAATCACGGTTACATAAGATTTTGCAGTTTCCACAATAAGGGAGAAGAACACTTGGAATAGGATATTCTGGAAAGCAAAGGATCTAGGATTACAACCAAGAGCAACTTATCTAACAAAAATAGAATCTTTTGGGGGTGAGAGGGAGGTGAATATTTAATGAAATAGTGAAATTTCAAGTATTTTTGAGGAAGTGGCCAAAGATAAATAGAAAATATTTCATACAAACGCAAGACCCAAGAGAAGCATAAAAAGATAAACATGAAAAAGAATCCATAAGGGACTCAATAAATGTAATTCTTAAGAATTTTATCATTATTGTGGTGACTAAAAGAAGTTTACATGACAGGACATATGTGTGTCAGTCAATTATGTTGGAGTGATTGCAAAACAAACAAACAAATAAATAACCTGAAGGGGTGAGAAAAAGAGATTAACTGAGAGAAAGCAGTAAGGAAAGGTAAAATGGTGATATTTTTTCCCACATAGAAAAGCAGGCAAGGAAGAAGGAAAATTGGGTGGTGGTATTGACCAATGTCTGAACCTAACTTTCATCAAAATAGGTTAAAAAAGGAAGAATATACATACATACTAAGTTGTATGTGGAACTCTATCTCATCCAATAGAGAAGTAGGAGAAGAATGGTATGAAAGAAAGGGGGGAGGGTGATGAAAGGGAAAGCAAATTAAAGGAGGAACTGATTAGAAGCAAATTAGACTTTTGAGGAGAGGAAAAAGAGAAAGAGAAAAGAATAAAGAGAAGATTATGAGATAGAAGAAAATATACTGTTAGCACAAAAGTTAACATGGGTGGTATGAACTCAAGCATAAAACAGAAGTGGATAGTAGAATGTATTAAAGAATCTAAAAATATGTTTTTTTACAAGAGACACACTTAAAGCAAAACACAAAGAATTAAAACAAAGGATTGGAGAAGACTCTAATATGCTTCAGCTAAAGTAAAAAAAGAAGGCAATGGTAGCATTCACCATCTCAGACAAAACAAAAATAAAAATAGGTCAAATTGAAAGAGATAATCAGGGAAACTACATTTTATTGAAGGGTACCATAGATAGTGAAACAACATCAAAAAAAATTACACCAAGTTTCTCTGATAAAGGTCTCATTTCTCAAATATATAGAGAATCAAGTCAAATTTATAAGAGCCGTGCCCCAATTCATAAATGGTCAAAGGATATGAACAGTTTTCAGAAGAGCTCCAAGGTATCTAGTTACATGAAAAATGCACTAAATCACCATTGATTAAAGAAATGCCAAAGAAAACAATTTTGATGTACCATCTGTTACCTATCAGAAATGACAAATGCTAGAAAGAATTGAGGGGGAAAAAAGTTATACTATTGAACTTTTGGTGGGCTAGTGAACTGCTCCAAATATTCTGGAAAACAATTTGGAACTATGCTGAAAGGATTATAAAACTGCATACCCCTTGACCTAGCAATACCACTACTAAGTCTATCTTGAAGGTATCAAAGAAAAAAAGAAAAGAACCCATATGTACAAAAAATATTTATAGTAGCTCTTTTTGTGGTGGTAAAGAATTGGAAAGTGAGGGTATGTTCAACAATTGGGGAATGACTGAACAAATTGTGGCATGTGATTTTAATGAAGGACTATTGGGCTAAAAGAAATGATGAGGAGGATGTTTTTAGTCAAATATGGCATGACCTATATGAACTGATGAAAGGGATATGAGAAGAATCAGGAGAATGTTATGCATAGTGAGAGCAATGTTGCAATGATGATCAACTGTGAAAGATTTGATTACTCTTATCAATACAATGATTTAAGATAATTCCAAAAGTCCCGTGATGAAAACAAAAATGCTATCTACCTCCAGAGAGAGAACTGATGAGACCTGAGTGCAAGCTGAAGTATAATTTTCTCCATGTTTATATATGTGTGTATGTACCTGTATAGATATGCATAGTTTTTTTTCCAATGTGGCTAATATGAAAACATTTTCCATGATTTCACATGTATAATTGATATCATATAGCTTGTTTTCTCAGTGGGTGAGGAAAGCAGTAGGAAAGAGGAAGAGAATTTGGAATTCAAAATTTAGAAGGAAAAATATTTAAAATAAATAACATTTTAAAATATATATTTTTTAAATCCCTTAGTATTCCAATCAATCTTGTATCTCTCTGGTTGCCTATAGACAATAAGCATTTAGTTTCCCTACTCAAGCATTTGTTGATGTTGTTTTCTTGGCTTAGAATTCCTTTCCTTCTCTCTAAATCAGTGGTTCTGCACCTATGGGTTGTGAACCCTTTGGGGGTCAAACGACCCTTTCACAGGGGTCGCCTAAGGCCACAGGAAAACACATTTCCCATCGTCTTAGGAACCGAGACACTGCTCTTCTATCCATCTCCCGGTGCGTCCACCCACATGTAGATATGCTCACATGCAAGTATTAAAGGGTCACAGCATTAGGAAGACTGAGAACCACTGCTCTAAATCCTATACATACTCCATAGTCACATCAAACTCCATCTTCTCCATTAGACCTTTCTTTATTGTTCCATCTCACATTAACTAATCCCTGAACTCCTAAAACACTTATTGTGTATTATCAGTCATTTTTGGCATTAAAAAAATACTGTCTTGCTTTGTTTCATAATCATTTCATACGTGTACATGTGTGAAGCAAACACACAGCCTCCCACAGAGGCTGGATAAAGAAGACAGGACGGTCATGGCTCTGAGCAGAACATTGGTGCTTCTCTCCCTGCAGGGAGTCAATTAACTAGGTTAATTAAGGCTTGATAAAATATTGCTGGTGTTTTTGAACTGGCTCCATAATTTTTACAAGTCAGAGAGAATAATTATGAGGGAAAGAGTAAAGAAGGACCTCTAATGTAACATGCTTGCTCAGTTGGGATCATTCAGGGTCCCTAGGCTCCTCTCTTTCTTGTGTAGTTTGTGTGCCAGGTTGAGACAGTTTTCTTATAAGGGAAAGTGCCTTCTGGAGAAGACTCAGGGAGGGATACAATGGCTCATTTCAAGTAGATATATTCTTTTTGATCCAAGGCCAGCACCAGGAGTAACAAGTAATAGCTTCAAAGATATAAATTTATGCTTAATTCAAGGGGAAAGTTCTTAATAATTATGGCTGTCCCAAAGTAGAATGCTCCCCCACTCCTTGAGAAGCAGTAAGATTCCCCTCCCCATAAGTCTTTTTTTTTTTTTTTTGCTTTTTTTTGGAGGGCAGTTGGGGTTAAGTGACTTGCCCAAAGTCACACGGCTAGTTTTTTGTGTTAAGTGTCTGAGGCCGGATTTGAACTCAGGTACTCCTGACTCCAGGGCCAGTGCTCTATTCACTGCGCCACTTAGCCGCCCCCCCCCCATAAGTCTTTAAGCAAAAACTGATGGCTACCTGCTAGGCACATTGGATAAGGGGTTCTTTGTCAGGACTGAGTTAGACCTCTAAGCTCTCTGCCAACAATACAGTTTTGTGCCTCCTCTTATTTAAGTTGTCTTGGTTAAGACTCATGTGTCTAGAAGGTTGGCAAGCACAGTCAATGACCCAGTCATACAACTGCTGCCTGAGTAATAGCTGGTTTTTTCTAAGACCAAGTCACTTTTTTCTCAAAGCACACACAATGGAGGGTGGAAGCCTTGTCACTGTTAATGCTTAAAAGACAGGTGTATTACATCCATTCTATGACAGGCATGGAAGAGTCAGGGAAGGACAAATCTGACCCTGCTTCTGACTGTTCTGGAATCGAAGATCAGGTTAAATGAGTGAGCTATGTCTGCAGCTACCATAAAAGATCTAAAACTGTATGGAGACAGATTGAATAAGACAAAAGGTCAGATCCCTGGCACACCCTGCAGTACTAATCTAGTACAGACTTCCAGGCCTAAACCTTTACTCTAGCAACTGATTCTCTTACTCCACTCAGTCTATGAATATTGACACTCTACAGACATCTTAGCACTGTCAATCTAGCTTTCTGGTTTATGCTTGCTTTCTTCCCAACTTGAGTCCTCACTCCTCTGTCCAAGGGAGGAAATGCCATTCCCCAACCCATGGGCTACTTGCCTATTCAGCCCACTCACTGTCTTTTGTTAGCAAATGCCAATGAGGATTATTTCTTATTTTTTTGTTGTTATTTTGTCATCAGTAACTACTTTAGTGCTATACCCATAGAAGGTATTCAATAAATACATATGGAATGATTGCTAGTTCCTGCCTGAACTAATTAAAGATTGCAAATCACTGTTTCTGTTGGAAAATTACCACTGACAGATAATAAGCATAATTGTGGATGTCAATGAGAAATCGAGAAGAGGAAAACAATGCCTTAAGGCTGACTTCTACAGAATAGCAATTAACATTCTTTTACCTTTGATTGAAATTAGAAGGGTTAAGAAAAAACTGATCATCCTGAGCCTTCAGTCACATGATGCAAGAATTCAGTTCTAGTCTATCAATTTCAACAAGAGGAAGATAGGAAAGGTGTGTGTGTGTGTGTGTGTGTGTGTGTGTGTGTGTGTATGTGTGCGTTTCTGATTGGGTTTGATGAAACTGAATTGGTTGACTGAACTGACTTGTCAATGAAGTAAGAACAGTTGCCCCAGTGATTGTATGTCATTCTCTAATGATCCTTTAAATTACCATGTTCTGGGGCAGTTATGTCTTAGGCAAAATACTCCCCCCTCTGCCTTTTTCAATGATAAATGAAAAAAAAAGTTGACATAAAATACAAACCATATAGTGATTTACTGTTCTTTATGTCCTATCCTGAAGGAGCAACTTTGTCATTTAACTCCCTATGGGACATTAGGAAGGTTACCTGTTTGGCTCTTACCACAGTTGAAAAAATGAGGTGGTTGTGCTGTATAACATATAAGGTCCTTTTTAGCTCTAAATATATGATCCTACCAATAAAGTAATATCATTGAACAAAGAGTGCTGGGTGAATTTTGTTACTCTAACTTTGTATTTTCTTTTGATTGTAGACAGAAACTTTTTATTGTATCCAAAAAAAGCTACTCTATGCTTATATTTTGTGAAGTTTTTAGCATAAATGAGTGCTGTACTTTGTCAAAGGTTTTTTTATGCATCTATTGAGATAACCATGGGTTTGAGGGATTTCATTTTTAATGTGATTAATTGTGCTGGTTGTTTTCCTAAAATTGAACCATTCTTGCATCCCTGGTATAAGTCTAGTTTGTCATGAAGAATGGCTATGGTCTGTCTGATAGGATTTTAATTATAATTTTTGAAATAATATCTATAAATTGTATTGGTCTACAGATTTCCTCCTGTGTCTTTTTTTTCTTTCACTGGTTTAGGTATTAGAATTATATATCCTCATCATTTATCCCCATCAATTTTTTCATATTCCATGATATATCCCCATCACTCCAGTGCAAATACTCTATAGTCTCAGTCTTAAATGTATACCATAAGAATGTTATTTGAAGGAACTTTATATTGGATGGAGTTGGTCAAAGTTTGAGCTTAAATTCCAATGAAGTATTGAAAGTCTGGTGGAGTTCAAACTAGTATCTGGATCTAGGGCTGGCTCTAGCCAAAACTGAGGAGTAGGTATACTTGAATCCTCTACATCTTTCTTATCCATGGAGAAGCTTCTTTCTTTCAAAAATGTACATCCTCTTTGATTATTGTCCTTTCCTTTTCACCTATTCCCACCCTCTAGAAGCCCAGTATGGTAGCAGCCTTACACAAGTCTCTTCCAATTTTTCTAGTATGGGTGTCACAAAGGGCTTAAGAATATTGTGATTCCTTCCTCAGTGCTCCACTCAAAATTGCCTGTCTTCCTTCTTATTCTTTTTGAATCTATTTCTCTATCACATTTGGAGAAATGATTCATGCTAATAGGCTGCTTTGGCTGGGCAGCATGATGCAGTGGATGGAGAGCAGAATCAAGTCCTGCCTGTGACACAGAGAACCTGTGGAACCCTGAGAAAATCACTTCACCACATGGTGCCTTCAAGCAACTCTCAAATATGTGATTCACACAACAGGTTTCATTGATTGAGAACATTTCCTTATCAGGAGTTCCTTAGACCAATGGAAGCATAGGCTAGATCCAAAGAAACAAACAGAAAGTGTTGATGATAAGCCAGAGGAGACTCTTAGGATGCTTCTTGGCTTCCCAGATAACTACATTTTAGAAGTGCCCAGAACTTCCAAATTTACTCTTTAAGTTATGAGGTCCTCTGGTGGTAAGAGTTTACCACCAGGTAAGAAAAGAAATAGCTTGGCTTTATTTGATTCTTTAAAATTTGCAAAGTTCTTTACATTTATTATGTCATAACATCCTCACAACAACCTAGTAACCCATAGGTGCTATTACTGTCTTGATTTTATAGATAAGGAATCAGGGTCTTGGAGATTTCAAATGACTTGCCCAGGGTCACACAGCTAATAAGTATCTGGGCAGAATTCAAATCAAGATATTTTTGTCTCAGAGTGCAGAACTGTATTGCCTATTCCATGTTCCCATGGCCAAAAAATGAAGGAGACATTTTGGAACAGGTATCAATCATATGATGAAGAACAACCAATTATCCTCTTATCCATTTATGTATTTGACTGTTGCCTACTTGGTTAAAGGATTCTTCTTCTAGTCATAGAACTGAGAACTAATTGTTTATTGCATCAAATCAGGAGTTTGTCTTTTCCAAAAAGGTCTTCTTATTTCTTCTTGGATTTCGTTTTATTGGTCTTGATTTGAGTTAAGACATTTGAATTGTGCCATTTATTTAATAAAAAGAGATTCTTCACTTGCAGTGAATTTTTTCCTTTGGTTATTGAGGGAAAGAAATTAGCTGTGCCCTAAATACAGTCCTACATATTAAAACAGGGTAATATTACAATGTCATGAATCTGGACTTGATGTTAAGATTTGGATGCCAATCCAACTTGGAGAGTTGCTCACTATGGGGATCATGGACAAGGTAATGAAAATCTATATGTCTTTATACAACTCTGTGGAATTAATTGACTAAGTCTGGATGGATCGGGATCTGCTTGCTAAACAGAGCTTCCCTTTTAGGAAATCCCCTGTACTAATGAGATCATAGATTTAATAATGCCTTCAGAGCAAAATCCTGTTATATAATGATATAATGGATTACATTGTTCTTGTTGTTTGTTCTTTGTTCTCAGAGAGGACTGATGATATCACAAGTGTGTCTTGACATGTGCAATAACTAGATTTGAGTGAAGCAGAGCAGTGCAAAGTCATCCCAATTACGGTATCTGTCCTTTGCACATGGTAAAATACTGGAGTTCTCCAATTTAACATGGATAGCACAAAGTATATTAGGCTTAATACCCATCATTGGGTGTTGTAATGAGTTTCTAACTTGAATTTTCACAGACACATGTCATAGAAGCAAAAATGTTTAAGAAGTGAACTTTTTCATGAGTTACATTTGTGACACAGGGTGTCCTTTCCTTGTTACCATGCTGCTGCTGACTGTCTACAGTTAATACTTGTATCATTCCAGAGTCTTATTGGCTTCCAGAAGAAAATGAGAATATAGCAGAAGATTTTAGTATTGCAGTTGTAAGTCAGGAAGGGATAGAAGTAATATATGTATACTTGTGCATGTATACACATTTGCCTATAATTTAAATCCCACATACATACATATATGTGAAATTTTATCCATCCATATAGTCATATATATGTATATACATATACACACATACTTATATGGGTATATTTATATATAAATTCCACCTAAATATCCTATATAATAGTAGAAGTATATTGGAGTTCCATATGCTCTCAAGTAAAGGGAACAAGAAGAAACAAATCAATGAAGCTGAAGAGTCCTCAGATCCAGGATTTTAGAGAAAGAAAAAGGAACTTCTGGGGAAAATAGAATCACCAACTAGGCCTTGGATAAGGAGGAACAATGAGATGATTTATGATCTGAAGGACCAGAGCACTTGTACTATGGTACAGAGCTGATTTATTGACTTATTTGCTTGGGAAGGCAATTGCCTCTCTGATGGGAAGGAAGTTGACTTTCCTTCCTTCTGAGGGTAGTACAAGGTCTTACAGATAGAACTATAAAGTTAGGTGACTGGTATGGAAGGACTCCTTGGAATGTTGGGGAGTTGTTTCTAGAGAAACTACATTTGTTTCCCAACTGGAGGGAGTTCAAAGAACAAGGTACCACTGTGAGCTTCTACAGAGGAGATGGGACTCATTGGGAAAGGAAGAGAAATGTATTTACTGTTTAGGATCATTCTGAGTTCTTTTAGTTTTATATATTCTGTGTCAGTAAAACAAAGCCCATATTGCACTGGAAAACAAGAACAACAACGTTGCCTCTAAATTCTTCTAGTAGGAAATTATCTCTTTGATGGCAGAGACTATTTTTATTTTGTCTTTTATCTCTAGAACCTACCACAGTACCTTGCTTATAAGTAGTTACTTAATAAATGGTTGTTACAATAATCACGGTTCTGATTTGGTTCCTGCGGTCCCTGGTGATCCAAGATAAAAACGAAAAAGCTACCAGTTGAATCTCATAAGTATTTCACCTGGACATTACACTGATTGGAATTACCTGTATCACTGGTATTGGTTTGGCCCAGGGTTGGGGAACCTATAGCCTCCAGGCAACATGTGGCCTTCTAGGTCCTTGGGTGCAGCCTTTGGACTGAGTCCAAATTTTATAGAACAAATTCTTTTATTGATGGGATTTTTTCTGTGAAGTTTGGATTCAGTCAAAGGGCCACACTTGAGGAACTAAAGCACCACATGTGGCCTTGAGGCTTCAGGTTTTTCATCTCTGTTTTAGCCCCTTGCAACTATCCCTGGGCAATAAAGATGAGTGAATCAATCTGTCTCAGACAAGCCAACCAGTGCATATTTGGAAGTCAGATATCAATTCAAACCAGCGATTTAAAGAATTTCAGAAACAGAAAATATGATATAATCCAAGCAGTTCCTTTCATTGTTGAAACAAGTAAGGTCCCAAGAGACTAAGTCATTAGGAAAATCATGTACATTTAGATAAACAGGAGAAGTAGTCTGGTCTTTTTGTTGTTTGCTTGTGTTTGATTCTTTGTGACCCCATTTGGGGTTTTGTTGGCAAAGATACTGGAGTGGTTTGCCATTTCCTTCTCCAGCTCATTTTACAGATGAAGAGAGTGAGGCAAATAAGGTTAAGTGATTTAATCAAGGTCACACAGTATTAAGCTGTGTGAAACCAAAGTATCTGAAGTATCTGAAACCAAATTTGAATTTGGGAAGATAAGTCTTCTGGACTTGAGTGCACTATCCAGCTGCCTAAGAGTAAGGTCTATTGATAACTATTCTTGTGCTCCTCATTTCACAAAGACTGAATTCCCATTCCGTCAATACTCCCTTCACTGATCTCCACACCATTTTTATTTATTATGTGAAGGTAGCATAATTTAGTTCTTCACATAACCATATTAAATTTATAGAAGCTTTCAATATCTCAACTTTCTTCTAACAGAACTTAGCTTTGAGTTGCCATCAGTTCTTACTTTCCTCTCTTTCTATTTCCTCTTTCCACTGTCATTAACATCAGCTCTTTCCTGTTCTAACCTTTAACTGGTTGCTGATCTGAATTGTAGTATCTTTGTGATTATGCAGCTAATCAACCAATATGATCTAATCAATCTAAAGATAATCCTACTTAGAGTCACATTGACCCTTCTTAAAAAACACACTTGACTTTCCACATCATGTCATTTCATTCACCTATTGCTGCAAGGACTTCTTTTACCCTATATCTATCTCAGTCATCTTTCTCTACCTTATAGAGAAACAGGATCAATCTCATATCCCTCATCTTGCTTTATCTTGTAGGAAGACACTCAAAATCAAACTAATCAAAAAAATTAGTTCATTCCTTTCTATTCTTCCAAATTTTACATCTAATCCTATGCTATTACCTTGACCTAAAATTTTCTCAAAGAATATTTTAGAACCTCTCCCTTTCCCAGAGTGCATCAGAAATGTCCTTTACTTATTTAGATGTCATAGGAGCATTGATTTAAAGCATTAAGAGACTTCAGCGAATATATAGTAAACTTTCTTGGTCTACAGAAGAATAAACTGAATCCCAAAGTCGTCAAAAGACATCCAAAGTCACATAGCTCAAAAATGGCAAAGCCAACATGTTACTCTATGTCTTCTGACTTCAGACATAGTTTATTCCTGGATTTTCCTGGATCCAGAGAGTCTTGAATCATTTCCTGTTCTCTCATGTAATACTGTATAACCTCAGGCAAATCACTTCACCTCTCCAGGCTCCAGATCTCTTATCTGTACAATGAAAGTGTTGGACTAGATGTCTCTAAATGTCCTCCAGTTCTAAATTCATGACCTTGTGATGCTATGAGCTTCCTGATCTTAAAGCAATTGAGACACTTCAATATGTGTTCAGTCTTGTGCTAGGAGAATATGAAAAGGATCACAAACCACCATGGTTCCTGCCTCTTGTTTATCATTGGGGAACAGATTCCTACATCATCTATTCTAATCATACTAGAGAACTACCACACTCTGAATAGTCATTTCATCCCTTAAAGTGCAACAGCAACATTTTGGAAGTGGTTAGGTGGCACACTGAATAGAGCACCAACCCTAGAACCAGGAGGACCTGAATTCAAATCCAGCCTCAGACATTTAATACTTACTAGCCATGTTACCTTGATCAAGTCACTTAACCCCAATTACCCTGTCTCCCTCCCTCCAAAAAGACCAAAAAAAGTTCAACAGCAACAGTAACAACAATAAACCAATGAGTACGGTAACCATATAGTTCAGAATTCCAAGATAGACTTCATGTCAAGAAAAGAAAAGACATTTCAATGAGATAACTAGATGGCACAGTAGATACAACTTTAAAATGTAGCCTCAGACTCTCATTAGCTTTGTAACTCTTGGGAAATCCTTTAACTTACGTTTGCCTTATTTGTAAAAGTGGAGATAATATAGTACCCACTTCCCGGGGTTGTTGTGAAGGTCAAAAGAGACAATATCTGAATAAAGCACTTAGCATGGTCCCTGGCATATAGAAGGTACTATAAAAATGTTAGCTTATTGTTACTTATTATTACTAATGAAACTTTGCAAAAATGAAAGTCTTTTGTCAATTCATATGTGCTGATTTGGGGGTGGGTCTGTTCAATACACAAGGTCACAAATAAGCACAGAATTAAATATGAAGGAGAGATAAATTTACCTTTAGTCCTCTCTAGCATTCAAATACAATATTCTTGATTTCCCTTTTGGAGACTTCAAAATATAGATGATCAGACTGAACTCTCTCTCTCTCTCTCTCTCTCTCTCTCTCTCTCTCTCTTCTTTTTCTCTCTTTCTTGCTTCTCTCTCTCTTCTTTTATTCCTTCTTCCCTCTCTTTCTTTCTTCCTTTCTTTCTCTCTCTCTCCCTTCTTTCCTTCTTCCCTCCCTCTTACCTTCCCTCCCTCTCTCTTTCTTTCTTTCTTTTTTCTTTCTTTCTCCTTCTTTTGTCATAAGTGTCAAAAAATGAAATTTTCTCAGATTTCATTAACGTATGGTTTGCACCCCCAGAGTCTATAAATTCTTTACTTTTTTTTTTTTTTGCTTTTTGGAGGGCAGTTGGGGTTAAGTGACTTGCCCAAGGTCACACAGCTAGTTTTTGTGTTAAGTGTCTGAGGCCAGATTTGAACTCAGGTACTCTTGACTCCAGGGCCGGTGCTCTATTCACTACACCACCTAGCCACCCCAAATTCTTTACTTTTGAATGCAAGATGGAAAAGTACTAAATAACTTCTTCGTGAAAATCTGATAAGAGCAATCTACTTGTTGAATATCATCTGAAAGTTCAATAGGAAGAGTTATAATATGAACTAGTGTTTCTC
This sequence comes from Pseudocheirus occidentalis, assembly GCA_028646575.1. Lineage (NCBI taxonomy): Eukaryota > Metazoa > Chordata > Mammalia > Diprotodontia > Pseudocheiridae > Pseudocheirus > Pseudocheirus occidentalis. Next base: position 302,065,180 of record CM053594.1, on the reverse strand, counting down.
TATTTTGAAAAAATATGTTCAGGTTCACATATTTATCTAAAGTCAAGGCTCTCATCTGATAGTTTCTGGATATACTGGCAGGCTTTTGTCTATGTTTTCAAGAATAAAAACAGTTAGCATCTATATAGTCCTTTAAGATTTGCAAAGTGTATTACAAATATTATCTCAGTTAATCTCACAGCAACCCTGGACAGTAACTACTATTCTTATCTGTATTGTATAATGAGAAAACTGAGGCATACAGAAATTACATGACTTGCCCAAGGCCACACAGCTACTTAATATCTGATACTGGATTTGAACTCAGGTCTTCCTGACTTCAAGTCCAGTTCTCTATCCATTGTGCCACTCAATTTTAAATATATTTTAAACATATAATTATGTTATTGTGTTTTGACTGTATGACAAACATGCATATGTATACTGTACACGTGTGTATATCTACATGGATTATATACACATGATTAAAATAATTTTCATTCAAGAAAGACTGCTGTATTTTTTTGTTTCTCAAAATTCTAAAACTCCAAAAGACTCTGGGCTATATTGTTCCTGATCTTGCCAAGGTTAATGATGATGCTTCTTCTACAGTTAATGGACCAGTGATAAAATTACTGCTAATGGTGAATTAGAAGTTAATCTCCCTCATTAGAACTAATTAACACAACAGTAGCCCCCTCAGAAGGCACTCAATCTTGACAAAGTGATGGTGAACAAACATGGATCTTGGAGCAAAGAGTAGCACATTTTTTTTCACATTTCAAAAGATAATCTTATTCTTTTATCTGAAAGGAAAATATCTTCAGGAAATGTAGAAAGTCGAGGAGAAAGAGGAAGGTGAGAAAGTGCAGGACTCCTCCTAGGCTTGATAGCCTGATGTAATCAGCTTAATTACTAAATTGCCTGGAATATACTGAGGAGTCACCCAAAGAATCACAGGTGTAGGGAGAATAGTGAGTAAGTATTTCTTAACCACCTACTGAGTGCCAGAAAGAAGGGAGAAGGAAAGGAGTAGACATTTATATGGTACCAATTATGTGCCAGCCACTAGACTAAACAAGTTTTACATTTTGATCCTCAGAATAGCCCTGTGATGTAGATACCATTATTGTCCCCATTTTACAGTTAAGGGAACTGAGGTAAATGGAGATTAAGTGACTTTCTCAGGCTCATGTAGCTAATAAGTTTCTGAGACTCTGTTTGAACTGAGTTTTCCTGATTCCAGAACCAGCACCTTTTTCACTATTCCAATTATGTGCCCCTACCCATACAACCACAGAATATAAATTTGGAAAGGATCTCAATGGTCATTTTTATAACATTCCTCTTGATGAAGGAATTCTTTCCACAATTTCCCCAGATAGTCATCTAGTCTTACCTTTAATATTCATAGTAAAGGAGAGCACTATAATTCACAAGGGAGTCCGTTCTCTCTTTGAATATATATGATGGTTCAAAAGCCCTTCTTTATAAAATTGACTAGAAGGCAGTCTTCCTGTAACTTCTACCCACAAATCCAAGGTTTTTTTTTCATCAGAAGCTAAACAGAATTAGTCCACTCTTTCTTCAAGGACAACTTTTCAAATATTCGAAGATAGTTATTTTGCCACACTTGACACACACCCCACCAAGTTTTCTCTTCTCCAAAAGAGCATTCCTCATCCTATCAACCTTTTCTCACACCAAATGGCTTACAGAGCCCTAGCCATCTTGGTATTGTTGCCATCTTGGTAGACCTCAACTAGATGACTCAGATAGTAAAAAGCCTTTTAAAGTGTGACAAACAGAGGATGTTATTTTATACATATATGTGCGTGTTTTATTTATTCATTATTGTGAATAAATGTTTTGCTTCTGCCTACCATGTGGAAAGTCTGTTATATTTTGCAGTTGAGAATGTCAGCATATTTATAGTAGTCATTGGTACTGTGAATATTGCAGTGGCACTACACCCTCTTAAACCCATTCAGCGAAAGTAGGTTACCAAAACTACCAGTCCTCCTCCCCCATTTAATATTTCTGTATCTGTTCTTCCTCTCCTATCTCATTTGTATGAAATAATTACTCTTTTTAACTGTTCCTAAATGGTTTTACTTTTTAAAGTCACATCATACTCAGGTCCCCCCAATGTTTCTTATGAACTATTCAATTACTAATGACAAACTTATATATATGAAGTAAATGGTCTGTCCTTATTGAGTCTCTTCTAATCAGTCTTTAGGATACACTTTATGTTCTCTTGGCTATGGCATGTCAAATTTTCTATTAGGTTCAGTTTTTTTTTTTAAACAAAAACTTGAAAGTTTGACAGTTGATCAAATGCCTGTTTGTTTTTCATTCAGGATTATGCTCAATTTTTCTGAATATGGCATTTTGGCTGGAGCCCCAGCTCTTTTGCTCTTCAATATATGGTGTTCCAAGATCTGCTGTCCTTTAGTGTCTCTACTGCTTGGTCTTCTGGGGTTCTAATTGTGGCACCATCACATAGAAATAGATTTTTTCTTATTCCTTTAATATTTTATCCTCAAGTTGGGGGTTTTAGAACTCAACCATAATATTCCTGTGGGTTTTCCTCATATAATCTCTTTCAGGTGACTTTTGATGGATTCTTTTCTATTTCTAAGTTCCCCAACTTGTTCTAATGCTTCAAGATATTTTTCTCTAATTATTTTTTGTATTACTGTTTCAAAATTCCTTTTTTCTGATTATAACTTTCAGGTACTCTGATTGTTCTTATGTTTTTTTCTTCTTGATATATTCTCCAGATTAGTTGTTCTTCTTGTAAGATGTTTCACTTTCTCTTCTATTTTTTTCCTTCTTCATATTTTATTTAATTATTTATTGATCTCTTATAACTTTGCTATATTTACCTTGCCCAATTCTAATTTTCTTTTCTTTTTTTTTTTTTTTTGCTTTTTGGAGGGCAGGTTGGGGTTAAGCGACTTGCCCAAGGTCACACGGCTAGATTTTCATGTTAAGTGTCTGAGGCCGGATTTGAACTCAGGTACTCCTGACTCCAGGGCCAGTGCTCTATTCACTGCACCACCTAGCCGCCCCCCCCCAATTCTATTTTTCAAGGTCATTTTTTTCCCTTTAAGATTCTGGATCTCCCTTTTGAATTAGTTGACTTTCTTTTCATAATCTTCCTGTTTTTCTTGGATTTTTCTTTTTTCTTTTCTTTGTAAGATTTTACTCCATCTTTCTCTTTTGATTTTTAAAGTATTTTTTTAAGTTTTTCTATAAATTCTTTTTTTGGGCAGGTGACCATTTGACATTACTCTTTGGGGGAGGAGGGTGTTTCTTTACTTCAGTATCCTCCTCTGAAGATGAACCCTGTTCTCCTCTATCCCCATGATAACTTCTTATGGTTGGATTTTTTCTCCTTTTCTTGTGCATTTTTGTAGTAATAGTTTAATTTTTATAATCATCTCTATCCCTGGGGTGTGGGGAATGGTGCCTCTTGCACCAAATCTCAGTTATCCCTTCTAGTCTGGAACCAAAGCCAAACCTCCAGCCTCATGTTAGATTTATCATGTTGATAGTATTGGCCAGTAATTTAAAAAATCTGGACCTGAATTCAGATCTTTCTGGCTCCAAGTAAAGCACTCTACTAACTGTGTCACCTAGCTATTATTATCCATAGATAAAAATTGAGTACTCCTTCTATTCCTACTCCCATACTGAGAAATGATCACATTTTGAAAAATTAACATTATTATAACATATGGATTAGATCTGATGTTAGACATATGTGAATTTTTTAAATGGTGGTCAAAATGGCTTTAGCCAAATGGAATTTGAATACTTAAACCTCATTATTTTTTTAAACTGAGAAGGACCAAGTACAAAATACCACCTCCCTGCCTATGGAGGAATTTGAAGCCTATAGCTACCTTTACATTACAGCAAACATTTAAAAGTAGGGCACAGATAAGAGCCTCTTTACTTCAAACCTTAGTGGGGAGACAGATATATAATTAAATGATAATGAACACAAAGTCTGATACTTCTTGGGGGAGGGGGTGTAGAGGCCTAGGTCTAGGCTGTATTTTGCTTGGTAGAAATGGGACGGCAGGGGTATTTGGACTCTAGCCTATGTAACTAGCTCCTCCTGCTGGTCTCTCAATAACTGAATTGAGCAGCCTTCAGGGGAAAGAAAAGCAGGGGATGTTGACCAAGACTAAGGTCTAAGGATGTGATTCACTTTAAATCCATGTTACAGAAATCAAGGAAACCAGGGCTATTTTATTGGCCATGCTTATTTCAGTTTTTCTGGTCATTTTAATTGCTCAACATTTCTCTGATTTTTGTTATTGCTATTGTTTTTTGTAAAAATTGGGCAATGTCATCCTAATACTGAAACCATTGCTTCTGTATATAAAGGCAAAAGCACCCTGCTTTATAAACAAAACAAAAAGAAATCTTCGTACTCCTTCAGAACAGATGGGGG
>CM053594.1:302031867-302054507 GCA_028646575.1 Pseudocheirus occidentalis | reverse complement strand
CATATAATATTCTAATTATATACTTGTATGTATAAAAGACATGAATATTTTATGTCTGTATATATGTATGTATCTATATAAAGAATGCTTTGAAGATAGCAGGTCAAGACCTCCAAAAAAATTCCCCCTTCCCAACGACAAGATGAATAACAATTTTGCCAATTCAGCTCTGGGTTCCTCAGATTAGCTGTCCCTTTTTGTTTTTTTCTCACCTCCTTCACCAATAGAACACTCAGAGGTCCTGAAGTGTAGATAGGGAAATGGAGGCAACAAATAACACCTTACTATCCCACAAAACATTGTTCTAGAATCCTTTGGAAGTGGGGAAATTAATGAAACATCAGCAGCACCCATAAGAAAAGGGAAGAACTTCCCTTCCACATAAAGGAAAAACTTAGAAGCTGTTCTATGGCTGTCATCCTGTCTGCTGTTCAAAGATAAAGAGATGGGACATACAGTGTCAGTCATCTGCAACTACCTTTGCAAATACATCTGCAAATACCTTCTTTCCTTTTCTCCATCCTTCTTTTTCTCCTTCCTTCCTTCCTTCCTTCCTTACCTCCTTCCTTCCTCCCTTCCTTCCTTCCTTCCCTTCCTTCCTTCCTTCCTTCCTTCCTTCCTTCCTTCCTTCCTTCCTTCCTTCCTTCCTTCCTTCCTTCCTTCTTTCTTTCTTTCTTTCTTTCTTTCTTTCTTCCTCTCTTTCTTTCTTTCTTTCTTTCCTTTCTTTTTTTTGGAGGGGGGAGGCAGGGCAATTGGGGTTAAGTGACTTGCACAAGGTCACATGGCTAGTACATATTAAGTGTGTGAGGCCGGATTTGAACTCAAGTCCTCCTGATTCCAGGACCGATACTCTATTCATTGCACTACCTAGCCACCCCCTCCAATTAAATTTCAATAAACTTAACTATTATTACACACTTTTTGTGCATGTACTGTCATTAATCTTTCTGGTATGGTCACTGACAAAATAAAATTACTCATTTAAAAATATTTTCTATTATATTTCTATTATATAGTAGGGAAAATGGGCATGTGAATCTGATCACTTCTCTTACTCTCAAAAGGCTACTATAACCCCTAAACTAAGTCATCCCCAATTGTGATTTCTTTCTGTTTCTCTTAGTAACTTTTGTGATATGTTTATGAGGGATATTTAGAACTTGAAGGAGTCAAAATCACTATCTGAAGATATAAATAAACTATTTGGTGTTGAAAAGAATCTCTATTTAGTAAATAATATTTCACCAAGAAAATCTTCCCATATCAATCAGGTCCATAGATAAAAGGATAATGAAGTTACAAGTGCAAAATTTGGGAAGAACAAGGAAGCCAGTCATCATCAACAAATCTTCATTTACACAATATGAATAAACAGAAGAGATGTGATTGAATAAATAAATTTAAGATACATCTAGATAACATGGGCTTATTCAGTCTTATTCTTTGACCCTCAAGTCAAAGGTCAAGGTATTATAAAGTATCAGAAGGAATTCTATAAAATATTCTCAATATTACTGGGGAGGTAGAAGCAGAAGAAATATGGTGACAATAAGAGATTTGGGATCAAGCGATTGTTCCTTGTAATTAAGCATAGGCTCAGGAATAAGAAAGAGGCTAAAAAGGACAACATTTAATTGATCAAGAGCATGTGGTAACCACAACACAGGAGAAATTTTTGACAAGAAGAACTCACTTTTCTCTTTTGTTTTTAGGTTTATTAAGTGAGTTGCTCTAATAACCCATTGAAGGTTGTGCATTGAGAGAGGTAATAGAAATGTTTTCTTACAATTTTGAAAATCTGAGAATTGAGAGGAAATGGAAGAATAATATATTTTCTTGGGGTTCTGTCCTTATCAGGAGGATCACAAAAAGATCTCCACGTTCCAAGGTCAGTGCTCTTTGTCATTTCACAATGCTGTCTCTTTTGCAGATTAATAACTGTGCACAGTATTTAGGGATATGTATATGTCAAAAAGAACAGATTTTAAATTGAGTTTAAAAATATTGGAGAGGGGGAAATGAAAGAAAACAGTTATGGGGTCATAGATTCAAGGGATTCATAACTTCAAGGGACCTTGGAGACCATCTATTACAACCTTCATGTTCTACAAATGAGGAAGCTGAGACCAGGGGAGGGGAAGGTCATTCATATACTGGCAGCAACAGCAGTATTAGGGTGGTGGTAGTTGTAATAACCATCCTATAGAGAATGCTTTATGGTTCACAGAACAGATTACAAATATTATCAAATGTTATTCTCAGTAACACATTTGAAGATAGGTACAATTCTAGCCATTTTACAGGTCAGGAAATGGAGACTAAGGGAGGTTAAGAGATTTGCTCAGGGTCATGACTGATAGCAAATGTTTGAGATTGGATTTGAACTCAGTTCTTTCTGACTCTGATTTGAGAAATCGATCCACTGCATCACCTACCTGCCATATAGTGCACGCGTGTGTGTGTATGTGTGTGTGTGTATGTGTATGTATAGGGATGAAGGTTGAGCATAGGCCTGTTGATTCCAGATCCAGCCTTTTTCCATAGTACTAAGGCATAGGGGAAACACAGTGGTAGTGTTTGATGTGGACTGTGTAGAATTTTTGGAGTTTGGAGTCAGAAAGCCTGGAGTTCAAAACCTACCTCATACATTTACTATGACTCTTGGCAACTCATTTAATCCCCCTTTGATTGAGTTTCTTCATCTTAAAATAATAACACCTACCTCTCAGAGTTGTTACTGGGATCAAATGAGTTAATGCATTAGAAGTACTTTGTAAACTTTAAAGTTTTGGTGCATACCTAGAGCATTCTCCATATAAGAGATTCTCCATACAAGATGCATTCTCTATACAAGGAGCATTCTCCATACACTATTTGATAAGAGAGTGCTATATAAAGTTAGCTCTTATCAATATTAAGTATCCACCCCTCCAAAGGAGCTAGTGTCAATGATACTATAAATATTTTACATACATAAAATGCATGTGTGTGTGTGTGTGTGTGTGTCTGTGTGTTGGTACTGTATTCAGATTCCAAACAGTTTCAGTTGAATAAATTGCCATGACCAAGAAAAATACCTTTTGCTGTCAAGTCTTCCAGTGACAAACTTTTTTTATACTTTAACTTGTCTTTGTATAATGGGCATCATCAGACATGTTTAAAAGACTTGCCAGAACTGATATTTCCCTGTCCTGTCCTGGCATAGATTTCAAGAACCCAGAGGGGACAAAGCACTATGATAAAGAACTAAAATAGGGATATTGACAGCGAAACAGTGTGAATTTTTATTTTGAAATCCAAATTCCTCATGTTACAAAGACAGTATGATCTTCTAGTGGAAAGAGTTCTGTTTTAGGAGTCAAGGATATCTAGGTTGAAATTTTGCCTCTGGCACTTACTAATCAATAAAGCTCACTTTGCTTCCACTCAAAGCCAGTGAAGGTGTCAGCAAACCACTGGCCTGGAGGCCAAATCAGTCCAGTCTGTTTTTTGTAACTGCCTGGGAACCTAAGAATGGTTCTTACATTTTAAAGCATGATAAACCTCTTTAAAAAATAAATTATAGAAGCCATTCTTAACTTCAGGCTAGTACAAAAGCAGGCTGTCTACCCCCAACTTCCCCCCACCATGTAAACAAGACTTTCATTTCCTGCTGAACTGAACTTTATAGCTTTATCTTTATGAGCACAAGGCAATTTCCACCTCCTCCAGTCCCCAACAAGCCTGATCTCCAGCCTTTCATGGTGTGGAGAACATCTGGTTGGAAAAGTAAAGACTTTCTTTCTCTTTGACTTGAGATCTATATCCTGTTATACCTGTCCCATGAAGGAAGAGGAAGAGTAAAGTAGGTGGGAAGGGCCATTTCCATCTCTTGCTGTGTAGGTTTGACTGCCATCTGCTTAGACATCTGCTGCCTAATTTCCCGCCTTCAGAAGGAAGAGGAAAAATGCAACAGGGCCTTCAATTAGGGGGAGGACAATGGGTTTTCTATCTTATTCTTTGCTTGTCTCCCACGCCCTCTGAGAAGAGAAGCAGCTCTTTCAGTGATGAACACACTGAGACTTATTGAGATACTTCCCAGTGATTCTGAACCACTGCAGCCCATCATCCAAACCCCGTTCTTCATTCCCTACCATCCAGTTCTTTGTTTCCATTCCCTTCACATTCTCTCCCCAAATCCACGTCACTGTGTGCTATGAAAAGCCTGTTCCATAGACAACAAACTTCTCTTCATCTCCAAATCTTTTCTTCTTCCACTCCTTCCATTTTCTAGCCATTATCAAGACCTCCCTGATAACACAGTCTCCTTGGCCACCCATTCCAGTATTGGCTGTGTTTTCACTCTTTCCTTTCAGTCTACTGTTTGAGGTGGGGGAGTTAGAATACCACCTGCTCCCCATTGCCACTTGCAGATTTGTCCTTTATCTCCAGTACTCAGTGACCTCTCTTCTTTTGAGGTCTGTGAAATCTATACCCATTACCCAATGAAAATCCTTATATCTGCTGTCTATCAGCTTCCAGGCCACTCCCTGTCCTTCCTCAACAACTTAAAGAAATAGAGGGAATAAACATTTATATAGCACCTATTACCTGCCAGGCATTGTATTAAATGCTTTACAAGTATTATTTTATTTCATACTTAAAACAACCTTGCAAGTCAGGTGTTATAATTATTCCCATTTTATAGTTGAAGAAACTGAGGCAAACAGAGGTTAAGTGAATTTCCAAGGGTTACACAGCTAGGTTGAATCCTGATTCACAATGTTCTCTCCTCCACAACTCATGCTCACCCTAGGAAATTTTAACATCTATATTGACTTTCCCTTAAATACTTTAACTTCTCAGTTTCTCACCTACTCACTTCTCTGCTGAGCATACCCTTAATTTTGCTACCACCCATAAATGTACCACTTCCATGTTCAAGAATACTGAAAACTTCTTATCTACCCATTAACTATTGACTTCCATTTCTCACTTTCTTTATCAAACCCTTTATCTACACAGTACCCTCTAATTCTCTGACCCTCATTCTTCTCAGGTCATCAGCCCTACATTAGCTACTCTCTCTTTTCTCCCTCTTGGCCAGTTGGACTCTATATTACACTCTTCTATGTCCTTGGCCCTTTGGCAAAACTAAGTATGCTCTACCAAACCTTAACCTTGGATCCCTTCCATTGTCTGCTATTGATGAAGGTGATGAAAATTATGCAAACATTCTGACTAGGTAAACTACAAATGTATAAATAACTTAAATTGTGCTATCAGTGCTGCTAGGCACTTCCTCTTTAACTCACTATTCCATTCTGCACAAGAACTCTTCCAAAGCTTTTCAAAACCTCCACAAATCTCTTACAGCTTGCCTTTCCTTACCCTCTCAGCTAAGATTGAGATAATTTGCCATGAGTTCCTTCTCACCTCTTCCTTACAGCACATCAACCAAATGTCTTTTGCCACTATCTCCTCCTTCACTCCCATCTCAAACGGAGAGCTATCCCTGATCTTTCTTGAGACAAACACCTCTACCTATATAAGTCATCCCACCTTCTCCATTGCATTGCCCACTCTGTCATCCCTATCAATACTTGTCTTCAATTTCTCCCTAACGGTTCCTTCTCCACTACCTACAAATATGCCTATATCTCTTCTATTCTCAAAAAAACTCTAACTTGATCCTTCCACCCCTGTGAACTATTATTCTATACGTCTTCTGCATTTTATGACTAAACACTCTGAGATCATTTATAATAGTTGTCTCCACTTTCTCTCCTCCCACTCTCTTCCTACCTTTATAATCAAGATTCTGACCTCATCATTATGCCAAAACTTCTCTCTCCAAAGTACCAATCATTTCTTAATTACCAAAGTCAATGGCCTTTACTTAGTTTTCATTCTTTGTGATGTCTCTGCAACCTTTGCTAATGTTGATCATCCTTTTCACTATTAATAATTCTGACTTAGTTTTTTTTCCACCCACTTTTAAAAATCAGATTAACAAGGTGGAATCACCTGGGTAGAATAAAAGCAGGGACTTGCTTGAGATCTCTCCTAAACCCTTCCAAATACCTATACAAATTCTAGAGCAACAAAACCCACAAAATGACACAGCAATATAAATTTCTAGTCCAAGACAGACTGGAATGTCAATAGGGAAGGTCTGTTGTACCAGTCTGAGAGAGGAGTGCAGTTCAGCCCCCGGCAAACCTGGAGGAGGCTTAAGGACTCTGAATCACTGGCGACTGTGGTAGTTTACAGACTTCTCAACCCACAAATGCCAAAGACAACTTAGAAGATCAGTAGGAAGGGTGTGTTGGACCTGGTTGAGAAAGGAGCAGTCTGGCTGCAGCATTATGATCTGAAAAGGATACTTTTACCTTTCTGCTTTTAACTATAATTTTTTCATTCTCTAATATAGTGGTTCTCAACCTGTGGGTTATGTTCAATTTGTAACAATGAAAATACATCCTGCATATCAGATATTTACGTTATGATTTATAATAGTAGCAAAATTACAGTTATGAAGTATCAATGAAAATAATTTTATGGTTGGGGGTCAGCACAACAAGAGGTACTGTATTAAAGGGTCACGGCATTAGGAGGTTGAGGACCACTGCTCTAATATATGGTCAGCCTCTGCAAGGGTACTAAAAAAAACTGAGAAAAATGTGTATTCCTTTTTGTTTCCATTCAGCTCTCTTCAGATATATATCATATCTACCTTATCCAAAATTCCATTCACTTCCTTGACTTCTTTCTTATTTATTTTTTGTTAGATTTATCTCCTTCTGAGAGGGGAAGATTAAAGTCCCCCACTATTATAGTACCAATACTTATCTATTATAGTATAATATTTATCTCCACCTGTAAGTCATTTAACATTTCTTTTAGAAATTTAGATGCTATAATGTTGATATTGCTTCATTGTTCAAGTTACCATTTATCAAAATGTAGTTACCCTGTTTATCTATTTTGATTTAATTTCTTTTGCCCATAACTCTGTATGGCTAAATCACAGCTTCTACAGGAAGCCTCTCCCAACCACTCTTAATTCCAGTACCTCTCTTATTTCCTATTTATTCTTTAAATAACTTTAGTGTACACATGTGTTTGCTTGTTGTCTTCCCCTTTAGATTATGAGCTCATTGAACACAGGGGCTGTCTTGTGGCTCTGTTTATATCCCCTACACTTACCCCAATGCTTAGCACATGGTAGGTACTTAATGCTTATTGACTGACTTGTCAGATTTGGCTGTGAAACAACAGTTTACAGGTCTCTGCTCTAAGCCATAGATGGATTGACATATTATATATGTGTGTATAATATCATATTATATTGCATTGCATTATATTATATTGCATCATCTTATGTTATGCCTAAAATTCTTGAAATGAAACTTTAAAAACTTTTTTTGCTTACTATTTTGCAAGATAAACTGATCATTCATCCTCTTATTTCCTGAAGATTTCATTAGGGACAAGGCTTGAGACTTCCCTGATGCTGGTAATTCCCTCTGGTGAATTTACCCCATGACTGCAGACCAGTAACTTATCTGCAACTTCATAAAGAACTGCCTAGAGCACTGAGAGGTTAAATGACTTGCCTAGGCCCACAAAGCAAATATGTTTCAGAAACAGGATTTGAATCCTGGTCTTTTGGGCTTTGATCCTAGTACTCTAGACACTATGCCATATTGACTTCTTTTTGTATCTAGCATTCCTTATTATATACAATACTTTCTGTGGCATTCTCCAGGAACTGAAGAAATGAAGAAGTCCTAATTAGGTCACCTTTCCCATTAGCTTTTTATTACACACTGTGTATTAGTTCAGAGTCAAAGTTTATTTCTCTTAATATGATAAGTGTTAATTTGTTTATTAAATAAATAGTGTTTAACAAATAAAGACTGTTGGTGACCCCTTGTATTGTTGGGATGGCTCTGCATATGTCCCTGAGAGAAGCACTGTACAACTACCTACTCACTATCCAACCTTGAGCTGAAGGTAAAAAAGCTGGGTTAAACCAATAAAAAGTAAAGACTGCTTAAGGAGTGTTAGTGTCGGAATTCTCTAAGACTACATGCTATTTTCCTTTCTTTAATCTTTGGTCTGTTGATAATGCTTGACTTAAAAAAATTCCTATTGTACCTTTAACAAGTATCCCATTGTTCTATTTTTTTTTAATTATTAGTCTTGATAGAGATTACAAAACCGGTTCTCATTCTAGATTAAATGCTCATATAAATTTCCCTTACAACATGCAGTTCCCTGAAGAGTTTGGTGATGATTTAATACACTATGTGTTATAAGTGCTCTGAAAACCTCTTCCCTCTTTTGATTGAAGATTTAATCAATCATTCAAGCTTTTCTGCTGACACGGTTGACCATAGTCTCTTTCATACTCTTGTCTCCTTTGGTTTCTTTGACCCAATAGTCTCATAGATAGACTATGAACATATAAGCATTCTGATTATGCTGTCTTCTAATAAGAAATGTTTTATTGTTTTACTGGCATTCAGGACCTTCTATAATCTATTCAGTATACTTTCCCTCCTTTATCTCATAGTATTCCCCCTAATGTACTCTGCATTACAGCCAATCTGGAAACTTCTCTGAGCTCTGTTTTTATAAGCATCAGAGGGTGTATCTGTAAAGTACATGTGTGTTCACAACTTAGTAGTCCCTATTATCCTAAAATATATGGCTATTCCATGTAAGTGAAATGCTTCACATAAATACCAAATCTTAGATTTAGACAAAACTTAAAGATGACAGTGCTTTAAGTACATCCTCTCATTTGACTCTCACAACAAGTCTACGAGATAAGTAGCTGATGTATAATTATGCCCATTTTACAGAGAAAATGTGTCTTAGAGAGTTTAAGTTACTCAGATATTAGATAAGAGCCCAGATTCGTTCTCACATCTTTTGACTCCAAAGGTGAGTTCTCTCTTACCTTTCCCACAATGCATTTTATGTTGTCTGTGCTTATATGGCTACAGAGTGGTCACTTTAATGTAGTGATCTTGGTGCACTGAGTATAATCTGCATCCTTCATCTCCAGAATTCAAAGAAGGATCTACTATATGTAAGAATCACTTAATTAAAGAACAATTATAAGTAATTTGTAGAATTGAATCTATCTCTTATGAAGTAAAATCTTGCTCATAAATCTTATTTTGGTTCCCAAGGATTGCTCTAAGCCTCATCCTCTCATAAGCAACATTTTATGAAGCTTACAGAAAGAGTTAATGAATTCAACTACTTATTGCAATGCTTTCCCTTAGAAAATTGAACTGGTACTCAGAGGCAAGTAGGGAGTGATAAGTTGTGTAACAGGTTATGAAATTCTTATGAAAGTATATTTGCTGAGTATTGATTGTTTTACAGTGATGAATAATTTAATTTTTTCCAGGAAATCAGCTGCGTATTTCATTGTGTATTGATTAGCCTATAAATAAATGCTGAATGAGCTTTAGAAACATGCCTGTATTTACTCTTCTAATCTATTGACTCAGCTGAATTATTACTTGCTCCAGTTTTATGAAGGAAGAACATGGGTTGAGTGTATAGCCGGTCACAATAACATGCTTATATTCTTCCAAATCATTCTTAATCAGAAATTGTGGTTTTTTTTAATCAGTAGGGTAGTACTTTCACCAAAGAAGAATATAATCCCATCACACATTAGTAAATAATCTTTATGAGTTGTTAAAAGGAAACAAAAAAACCCACCTGTTGTCCAATGTCTCCATATTTAGACAAAGCCCATTGCTGTATAGTTCCATCTTGGTAGGACATGCCAGAGATCGAGTTCTACGGATATAACCTTGGTGAACCTAGAGTCACTTCCATTCAAAAATAAAGCACTAAAGTAGGATTGTAGTATAAAGAGTTTCAAATTTTTTACATTGATTATCAAAGAGATATATTTATGAAAAATGGAGAAAATGAAAAATGTTCATGCTCTAGCTCTTTCAAAAACATTGGAAACTCCATATTCTGGAGAATGCTAAGTATGTGCATTATTTTGGTCAACGACCTAGCTCATCTTCTTGCACTTTGGTAGTAAGAATGTAAGCTAAGTTACCCTAGATTTGTGAAGGTGAGGTTGTAAGAGACCTCATTCATGTAAGGTGACTCTAGATTACATTGGGTTTCAACTCATCACAAAGACAAGAAGAGATTCTGAAGTTTATTCCCACTGCTGTCGTTTTCATTAAGTATCTTTGTCCTTCAGCCCCAAATTTCCCAGAAACTTAGTCCTATTCCTATTTCTGTATAGAGCACAAAGTATATGTAGGTATATTGACCAAAACAAACATGATTCTAGGTGTCCCTGTGGTTTTAAGAAAGTTACTTATTCTCTCTGAACGTTTCTAATCCGCCAAAATTTCCCTCTTTACCTGAAATCACTTTATTACGTACTCATCAACCCCCTTAATTCAGAGATCAAGTGCGTGAGCAAAGTGACAGAAAAGTAGTGTGTGTGTGCGCACACACACACACATATACACAAGAAAACAAGAGAAAATTTAAATATGGGGGAAATGATTTTTGGAGGAGTAATAGGTTTTAGGAAGAAAGATTTTAGGTTTTGTGAGAGTGAAAAAAAAAGAAAGATAAAGTGAAGCTGAGGGAAACAAGATAAATTATGGAGGAGTTATTTTAGAGTCTTCTTTCTACATCTTCTTTCCTAAGCATTGGGACTCCAGTTTTGAGTGCTCTTCATATACTGAAAAATAGATTGTCAGGAGAGCAGATGGAATAAAAAAGGTGAAAAAATTAGAAGTAGCAAGAAATCATACAATACTGGAAGCATTCACAATTCAATTAGAAAAACTCAGCAATATTTATAAATGTCTACTGTGTACAGGGACCTATAGTAAGTGGTGGAGACAATGAAAGCTCTAGGTAAGACACAATCCCTACCCTCATGAAGCTGATAGTCTAGTAGAAAGTGAAGGCAATTGTAGATAATAAAAATATATGGAGACATCTGCCAAGTTGTGAGGGAAAGACTCACTTAGAATGACTTCTTAACTTTAATTCTTTAACATAGAAATCGTTGAATTGGATAAGCATAATAGATTTGGGGGATGGGTATTTATTTTTTATATTAAGAAATTATTAATAATATTAAGTTAGTATTTTATTTTTACAAAGAAAATAGTATATTAATTTAACTGCTGCAGTCTAAACACCATGGAGAATGAGTTGGCAGGAATTCTTTCAGTTATAATTCTCATTGGCAAATACAAGGAAAATTGTTTATACTTTTCTCTTATTATTTTTAGCCTTTTTTGTGTATTCTGCCATGCTCCTTATTACACTGCTGACCTCCATATATGTTCGTTGTTATTATCAACATGGCTCAACTCTTTGAATTTTTTACATTTTATTTCCTCTGAATCTATTAGGAGACACTGTAATTAGCTGTGTTGTTTGTTATGTGTTTTGCCCATAAAAAGAGAGCATTGTTACTTAGGCAGACTGCCTTGAAAGCTGTTACTTCATTAGTTATTGCTAAATTCATCTTGCCATTAAAAGGTATAATTGGCTTTGTATTAGATTTTCAACTTCCCAGAATAATTTTCTCTGTTCAGTGAAATAAGACTCTTATAAGATAGAAGACTAGCACCTCTCCTGTCTCATTTTCTCCCTCTACCCCCACCAGGCTCCCATTTTGCCACCAATTTCTATAAGCCTCTATTCTTATAACTGATAACAGCTTTAGGTACTACTCCTCAGAGGGATACTTATATTTTAGGAAGCCAAGAAGTCTTTGATACACTAATAAATGCATTTGTACTATTGAAATCTCAGGAACCATGTCAGCGGAAAACAGGTCAGAAGCCTCTTCATACCCTTCAGATGATGAGATCTCTGTCTTGAAATAAACCTTAGTTTATCTTGGCTAATTATGAGATTAACTTTTTGTATCCAAAAACCCTTATACTTTAGGTCATAGGTTCAGAGATATAAACAAGAATGGGCCTTAAAGGGCACCTAGACCAACTTTCTCATTTTTTAAGATGGGAAAACTGAGGCCCAAGGAGGTAACTGACTTGCCCACAGATAGGTATTGTCAGATGTGAGGCTGAAAACCACCACCTAGATGAATACAGTTATGATGGTGGGAGGAGGGAGTAGTTTGATTAATAATTTATATAAATCATGTTATAATCAAGCTAGACTGCTTTAGCAATGATTAAAAGTTAATTTAAGAGAAGTAGGGTGTATGTGACTCAGCCCTTAATAATAATAATAACAATGGTTTACATTTGTATAGAACCTTAACATTAGCAAAGTGTTTTACAAACATCTATGTAATTCTCATAGTAACGCTGGGAATTAGATATTATGGATACTAATATTCCCTTCTAAACTATAGAACTTACATTCCAGTGATGCCATTACTAAACTGATCTTTTTTGAGGGGTAGGGATGGAATACATTTCATACATATCAGTCAAGTCTTTACCCAACTTACTCCAGTGTTGGATCTATCAGGAGCCTCCTCTGATTGGTTGGTTGGTTGGTTCATTGCCTTTCTTTGTTCACAAAGAGGACCAAAATGACATCATGATGCTAGAGTCAAGTTACAGTGTGTACAACTGTGCCTGATCAGGCCAATATGAGCTTGAAATGCTCTACCAGAGCACAGGCACAAATATTTCATGTGAACATTAGGGATGGATTTTCTAAATGAGCACATATTGTGTTTCTTTTGAGTTGCTTCAATTCTGCTTTGCTCATAGGGCACAGCACCTTCTCTGATGAAGGAAGGTATGCCATTCTGGGCAGTCCTGTCTGTGCCAGTGCCTCTCATGTCACACAATCAAATCCAAAGTTCTTAAGAGAGACCTTGAGAGTGTCCTGTATATTTTTTTCTGGCCACCACCACTGGCCAAGACCTTTTCCTGAATATCAAATGAAGGGTAGTAGATTTTAAATGGAAATTAGAAAGCTGTGAATTACAACAGGAGAATGCTACAGAATTTGCAAATGAGGAGAAGCCTCATGCATTGATTCTACCACTGGTAATAAAAGTTTCTGACAGTTTAAAACTGAAGCTGGACGGCAACATATCTGACGTAGGAACTGGAAAGGCCATGCATATTATCTCTAAGTAAATATTTATGGGTCACAATTTTCCCCATTAAGGAAAATCAATAGCAATTAGCAATTGAATTAAAGAGAAGCTAATTGATAAATCATACACTTAGGTGACCTTCTCCATTTCTCCTTTGTCATGTCATCTAAGAGGAAGGCTGAAATCATTCACCTGTCAATGGCTAAGTGCAAGGAATTGGAAAAGACCTCTTTAAGCCAACCTATAAAAATACCCAACACACCTTGTATCTTCAACACTTCAGCTAAATCAGTGTGGTTCAATGAAAAAGGAAGGACTGTGTACACTCCAAAGTATGGTCAGTCTTGCATGAAAATGAATGCCATCTGTTTACCTGAGTGAAGTTTCATGGAAGTGTGAAATCTTGTTAAGATGTTAACAGAGCTCCAAACTAGAATGGCATTGTAATGAAAACAGCTGAATGAATGAAACAAAAGTCAAGGAAAAGTCAAATCACTCATTTTAAGAAGCAGAGATTCTATATCCATTGTTAAATAGGATACATTCTTCATCAGGGCAAAATATGATTGCTGCCCCCTTGTTTCAGTTCTACAAGTTCCTGACCTAACTTTAGGTTTGAGCAGCAGTCTCAGCTACTATCAGCCAGCCAGAATTTTTGCTGATTCAGAGTGCCAGAACTGCAAACTTCTCTTTCTCTAGGATTCTTGCCTTGTTTATTCTTCTACAGACTTCAGTCTGTTAGAAACTGGAACTTAGACCCAACTTTGCTTCTGGGTTCTGAGTCAGATTGCTGCTACTTGCTTTGGAAATCTCTCCTTTCTCCACTCATTGCTTAGGGTCTGCATCCACAACCCACTCTGGAAAGCAACCCTGAGTACAAGTCTCTTTCTCATTGTTCCCTGTATCCATGACTTCAAACTGGATAGTGGATGGCAATGTAGTCAATTCCAGCTATTTCAACATCCCAAATAATGTGTACCATATAGGAGTGGGACCTCCTCTTGCCCAGGCAAATAACCATACCCTGTGACCTAGTGTGCTACAGATTGATTCTATCCCCAGCATTCACAGACCTGTTTGTCTATCTTTGCAGACTTGACCTATAAAAATCATTCTCTCTTCCTTTTTCCTGAATTTCATCATCAGGATTTGGTATGGTACATTCTATAGATCTGTTTGGAAGACTTCATCATGCTTTTTCCTTCTATTTTCCATCTTGGCTCTACCTCTAGTTTCTGAATTTTTCTAAAAGTTTTAATAATTTTGTTAATTATAAAACAATTTTCTAGAGATTGATGGTGGTTTTTTTCCTTTTGACTATAGACCTCCTATTTTGTCAAACATAAAAATAGTTGAACTACCCAAGATAGAGTAAGTAGCTCATATATAGGGATTGAATTTGGCAAGTTGTATCCTAACATCAATAGCAGCATTATTCATACTTATGGGAGAGGAAGGGGAAAAAAAATTTACATGATGTATTTTTTATATTTTAAAAGAAAACAAGTTACATATAGTAGAGTTTTAATTTCATGTGGAATTATCTTTCTGTTGTAAAATGTGATTGTAATGCTTGTTTTATTCCATAAGTTTAATATAATACTTAAAAAAAGAAAAGGTCTGAAGATTCATGGTGTAAAATTCCAAATAGATGTTTTTGTATTTTCTTCTGGAGCTGATAGTGAGCCATTGTAGTACATTAATGTAATAGTAATCAGTTTATCAGATACTTAGCACCTAGTAACTTAGGGATAGGTATGGAAAGAGTGAACCCTATCCATTGTTGAGAAGGCATGAACTCCCATGTGTAAAGCCAATGAGCAGTAGATTCCTGAGAGAATGCTACTGTGAATAGCTTTTAAGATTCAGATTACACAGTATTAGTGAACACTCTGTTTATTCCATTACAAATCTTTATTCAGTACAATGTTCACAGTTTCAACAATCCACAATATTATATACAATCTCCAGAACAAGGAAAGTCTCAATATTATATCTTATTACAGAAAGGAATAAGGAACAAGAGAAGAATCAGCTGGTTTTCCTAAGGGAGAAACCAGCTTCACATTTTAAGATTCAATCAATCATTTAACAAAAGGAATGACCTAGTTTTCCTAAGAGGGATTCAATCAATCAGTTAACAAAAGGAATGATCTAGTTTCCCTAAGAGGGAGTTGATTCAATCAACACTTCACAATATACTGATTTTCCACTCCTGGGGCAACCATTAACTGTAGTTTACAAATAAAGTTCTTAGCCACACAATCCTTCCACCCCTTGATTTCCAACAAACCTCAGTTTAGTCCAAGGGGAGGCCTTTTCTTCACTTTACCTCTGGGTGGTCTCTCTGATTCCCTGGATCCCCTTCCCTGGTCCAGCTCCATCATGAATCTGCCAGACAATCACCTAGATGCAGGATCTGAAAGCGTACAGGTTCTCATCCAGTCCTCAGGGATGAACAGCTCCCAGGTCCTTGTCCAGTCCTCAAGACAATCCCCGGCACACACTGAAGTTCACAGGATTCAGCACACCTCAAACCCTTCAGGACTTCTCTTTCCTGGAACTCAAGGATCAGCCAGGCCACCAACAAACAAAGTCCCATCCTGTTCATGTCTTCAGTCAGCCACTGAGGAGCCAAATCCAAAATCTGTCTGTTTCTCCAAAATTCTCCTGCTTATAAACACTGGCCTTCTCCCAAGTGAACAGGGGAGTGTCTCAGCCAATGGATTTCTTCCACATCAACAGGGGAATTCACACCTTTTCACCAGGGTAATTCACACCTTTTCACCAGGGTAATTCACACCTTTTCACCAATGGACAGAGTTCTATACTTAGCCCTAAGTATCTGATCAAACAAATTGATTACCATGACACCATGTTCACTTGGAAGAAGGCTATTGGCTGAGACAGTAGGCCAGTGCTGTATATAAAGAAGAATTCTAGAGACAGAGAGAGAGAATTGGAATTTGCTCCTCATGAAGGAAGAATCACAGAGATTGAAGTCAGCTGCGAGAGAGAATCTCTCCCAGTATCTGGAAGCTGACTGGGAACTGGATTAGAATTTTCCTTAGACCAGAATCTGGTGAAGGCCAAACAGAAGGCCAATATTCCTTCTGGGTCCTAGAGCCAGCTGAACTGCTGGAAGACTGAAGAAGCATGACCAGGATAAGACTTTGTTTATCCATGGCCTGGATGATCCTTGAGTTCCAGGCAAGAGAAGTGGTGGAGGGTTTGAGCTGTGCTGAACCCTGTGAACTTCAGTATGTGCCAGGGATTGCCCTGAGGACTGGGAAGGGACCTGGGAGCTGTCTACCTCTGAGGACTGGATGAGAACCAGGCAGCAGTCTGCTTCTGAATCCAGGTGATTGTTTGGCAGATTCAGGAGGGAGCTGGAACCATGGAAGGGGATCCAGGGAATCAGAGAGACCTCCCAGAATCAAGATGAAGAAAAGGCCTCCCCTTGGATGAGACTGAGGTTTGCTGGACACCAAGGGGTGGAAAGTTTGTGTGGTTTTCTAATGACTGTATTAATGACTAAATTAATATTTAGTAATTGTGAATCTAAATTAGTGACTGATTAAGTTAATGGTTGCTCCATGAGTGGAAGATTGGTATATTGTGAATTGATTGATTGAATCATTAAGTGAGAAGGGTTTCCCCCTTAGGAAAACCAGGTGATTATTCTTTTGTTCCATGTTCTAAATATTGTGGCCACTGTAGTGAAAACTGTATGGCCATTCTAATGTTAAGCTGTTATGAACACTATATTGTGACTTTCTGCTATAAGATGTAATATTGAGAATATTGTGAAGATTGTACTGAATTTTGATTTGTAATGGAATAAATAGAATGTTCACTATTACTATGTAATCCAAATCTTAAAAGCTGTTCACAGTAGCATTCTTTTGGGAATCTGCTTGTGCTTGGCTTTACAACTGAATAGAGTCTGACATAATTATATTTTCCCTATAGGAAGATTGATTTGATAGCTAAATGGGAGATGGACTGGGTGAAGGAAGACTTTGAGACAGGCAGACTAACCCAAAAACTATTGAAGTTGTCCAGATGTAAGGTGTTGATGGCCTGTGCCAGGGATGTGGGTATAATAAGAGAGAAGATGATACATACGAGAGAATTACAAAGGAAAAATGACAGGTCTTGGTAAAAAATTGGATATAGGATATTCAAGTGTGTAACCTAGGTCATGAATCTGTCTGACCAGGAGGATAGTAGTCCCTTAAAAATAATAGGGAAATTTGAAAAGAAGGTTTTGGGAGAAAACAATGAATTTGGTTTTGGACAAACTGTCTTTAAGCTAAAGATGTCTGTTGGATACCTGATTTGAGATGTGGGAGGTTAGGACTCCAAGGTAGATTTGAGAAGAATAAGCATAGTGATGATAACTGAAGCCACGGGAACTGGTGATATAAACAAATGGTAGAGTATAGAGAAGGAAAAAGAGTGCAGAACAGAGTAAGGGGAGAGGGGGAAAGGATATTCACCATCAGCAGGAATGACCTGGATACATATTCAGCAAAGGAGAGTAAAAAGGAGTGATTAGAAAGGTAGTGTCACAGAAAGCTAGAGAATACAAAATAGAAGGTGATGACCAAGAGCATCAACAGTTGGAGAGAAGTCATAATGGATGAGAATGAAGACAATGCAGTGCCTGGCTCAAAGTAGATAATAAGTGTTTACTAACCAACAATTGAAAAAACATGGGTAACTTTGGAGTGCACAGTTTAGGTTAAATCATAAAGTCAGAAGCTGGAACGTAGAGTTAAGAAAATAATGAGAGAAAAGGAAGTGGCGACACTAAGTGTAGGTGGTTTTAAGTTTAACCACAGAACGGGAGGAAAGGTATGTAGTGGTAGCTGCTGGTGACGGATGGATCAAATTATGGTTTTTTTGAGGATAGGGGAGACATGAATATATTTGTAGGCAGTAGGAAAGCAGTCAGTAGGAAGAGGGAAATGGAAGATAAGTGAGAAAGTAGAAATAATACAGGGGGCATTATGTTTGATTTGGAAATATGCTTTAGTGACATATAACCTACAGCTTAATAAGTGTAAACAACACCTCAAAAGTGCTCAAGCAAAGTATGTAGGTAAGAAAAGAATTTTTCTATAAATAGATACTTTTAATAAGAAAAAAAAACTTGGTAAAACTATGTGTTGGCAACAAAGTGATTGTTTGCACTGTGGAAAGTTGTTTACCAAATTTTGAGCTTTTTATTCCATAGCAGTATTAATGCTACCTCTAGCTATTAATATGGTCAAAAATGCTTGGAAAATGACATGCAAAGCAACTTTGAACTTTTGCATTGGTAGATAATAGAGCAGAAGAAGAATTGTTCATATGAACATCATGATCAGTTTAATGGAGAAATTAAAATCTGCCTATTTTGGTTTTATACATGGATGAAGCAACAGATAGAGCTAAAAATTCTCATCACATATTTCGTGGGATCACAGTCAGAGACTGAAAGCTAGAAGTGACCTTAGAAGTCAATCTATATTAACTCCCTCATTTTACAGATGAGGAAACTAAGATTCAAGATTAAGCAGCTTGGCCAACATTATATAAGTAGGATGTCAAAGGCAGGACTTGAAATGAGTACTTCAGACTCTAGAACAGTGGTTCTCAATCTTCCTAATGCCCCCACCCTTTAATACAGTTTCTCATGTTGTGGTGACGCCAACCATAAAGTTATTTTTGTTGCTACTTCATAACTGTAATTTTGCTGCTGTCATGAATCATAATGTAAATATCTGATATGCAGGATGGATTTTCATTGTTACAAATTGAACATAACCCACAGGTTGAGAACCACTGCTCTAGAACCAATGCGCTTTTCATTGTACAGTCTATGTTTCTGATGTGTTTTTGAGAATGATGTTAGGGAAAATGAGTAACTTTGCAAACTTATTAGTGGCCATGCCACACCCAGAGAAATTTTCAATATAATTGACTGATTTTTAAATAAAATTATACAATATGGGGAAAGTTGAATTAAGACTATGATGGAATTAATGTCAATACGACACAAAATTCTCTAAGTACTAGTGATTTTAACTGTAACTTTTAAAAATGGAAATAACTTGAGAATTGTGAACTCTTGTGCAATCATGCTACATCAGACATTTCACAATCACCTGTGTCAAGAAGGAGCTAAATCTGTTTTTTAAGTAGTTCAAACAGTAATCAACTTTATTTTTAAAAATCCATTTAAGAAAATACTCTTTTTGCACTTTTTTTGTGGCAATATAGGGATAATGTTTCTAGTTCTTCTATCTTGTGGCAAAATATCTTCCACCAAAGTATTCTGAAGGGTTTTTTAAAAGCTAAATTAGAAATTGCTATTTTTCTCAACAATAATTAAAATCAAGCAGATTCATTTTATAACAAAAATTTCCATCTGACATTCAGATCTGGGATTTTGAAAAAACTGTGTGATCCAAATAAATTAATATGAAATCCTCAAAGATATAAAGTGTCTGCCTAATTAAAATGTCACTTCTAGGGATGTTAAATTTGTGGGATATTAAATCTTCAAAAGAATATTTTGATATGTTTACCACTTATCTTTTCTAGTAAATCCCTAAAATTCACACCAAACCAAGCAAAGCTGTACAAACCTAACAAAAAACCATAGTAAGTTACTTCTTCCACCCCAGAACTACACAAAAGGACAGTCTACCAAAAAAACCAGGAGAGCTTCCAAGTTCAACCAGAGATAGAAACAGATATAATGTTGCCTACAAAATTCTGTTTGTGGAAGCAGCAAGAGTGGATGGAGGGGTCTTAAAGCCAGGGTGTGGATCTTGTAAGCACAGGGGGCAGCAGCAGGAAGAAACCTTAGCAGTGCTACATTGCTCAGCATTGTCTAAACTAATAAGCTGTTTTGCACTCTATATATACAGCCTTTTGAGGAACCTAGAATGAAGTCCATTCATATAAAACAGAAAAGATACAGTGAGAATGTCAGTAGTCCCTATACAGAAGGCTTTATCTGTTAGGGACATTCTCTTCCTTAAATTCGAAATTTGGGGGAGGGCAGAAAGTATGGAAAGACAAAAGCCATTTTTTTTCTGGGCACTCACAGCTAAGACCACAAGGATACTTCTTTAACCCTCAGAGTTTCTGGCCAAAACAGAAACAATTGTCATATTTATATTTACTCTGAAACATCAGATTCCAAACACTGATCAATCCAGGCTTGGTCTGGAACCTATTGTTGACTAATCAATGAAAGCCAGAGTGATTTGGGTTTAAGGCATGGTCCATAAAAAAAGAAATCTAGCTTGTAAACTCCACGATATTTAGCTAGGCGGTAGCAATCAAAGTTTATATTCCTTTCGGCAGAGGTCCCTAAGGTAAGTGTATGATTTCCTATGTGGATGGAAGGAGAAGGAGGGACCATGGAGAGGAAAGGAAGGAAAGGAGGAAGGAAGGAAGGAAGGAAGGAAGGAAGGAAGGAAGGAAGGAAGGAAGGAAGGAAGGAAGGAAGGAAGGAAGGAAGGAAGGAAGGAAGGAAAAAAGGAAGGAAGGAAGGAAAGAAAAAAGGAAGGAAGGAAGGAAAAAAGGAAAGAAGGAAGGAAGGAAGAAAGAAAGGAAGGAAGGAAGGAAGGAGGAAAGGAAGGAAAGGAAGAAGCATTTCTGGGCTTCTCCAGTCTCCTGATCTATATCTTGACACTAGACACAGATGACTTCAGAAGAGGGAGTTAGGCTGGTGACTTCACACAATCCAACCTCACTTAAATCCAGTTCACTTGCAAGTCATGATATCTCCTTAACAACAGGTTCTTTGCCAAAATATTTTCTTTCATCATTTACTGAAAGACAGAAAAAAACTGAAACATAAGAATTTATGATACAAACTGGAGGTGTTTGAAGAAGTGCTTTCAATTCAAATATTCACAGGTTTCAAAAAGCCAAATATTTATTCACATTAGATACACTAAAGACATGGTTTTCTAGACAATGACCTACTTACCAGCTCATAAGTTGACAGAATTCCAATAAGACCAATTAAGACAATCTAGGCTATTTTTTTAAATGCAGTTTTAGGTGAGAGTGACATAATAATCTAAATACATATCATCAGAGAAATGAAAAGGGAATGTCATGGTACAGCAGAAAGAATACAACATTTAGAGTCAGGAGAACTGGTTTCAAATCCTAGTTATGTTACCACCCATCTAACCTCAGTTATCTATTACCCTTTCCAGGTTTCAGATCCTCAACTGCAAAATAAGGATCTTGGACTTCATGTAATATATAGCATGTCCTTTTCCATGATCTGAGAGTATATTTCTTTCCTGACTGTATGGCAAAAGAACAAAAGAATATGAATATGGAATGCTGCACTCAACATGGCTGAAAGATATCATAATGAAAATTACAATGACACATCTTTTAGTTTTAGAGAGTGCCTTCTGTATGGTAACAGTTCAATAGCTTTCCGGAGAGAGGACTATGGTTAATGGACAAAGGATGAAGATTTTAATTCTCTAGTTTTAACGCCTATCTTTAGTTGGTCTCTCCCTTTCTCAGAGGATGCATAGCAGCAGAAAGACGCAGAACTGATCTCTTAACTACCTGTATAAAAAAAATAAAATACACTGAAAAAGGCCGTTAGGCAAAGACCCACAAGAGTGATGACAAAAAAGACTATCCAAGTTTGCACTGATATTTGATTCTCCCATCCGTCCACTATTCCCCTAGTGAGAAGACAAGATTAAAAGCAGGGGAGAAATATGGCACCTAAGTCCAGGAGCTAAGAGCTTAGGAGTTGTTCTCTGTCAAGGATACCCCCATCAAAGTTATCCATGCTCTTCCAATAATCACCTCTCTCCACTGAGCTGAAATATAAAAGCAGGCCTGAATCTTTGTCTCTGGGTCCCTGTAACCTTAAAACCAAAACATTACCTCTAGGTGTGAGCCTATCTGCCATCCAGAGACTGTTTTCTGGCACTTAAATATAGCTTATTAACTAACTATGTCCAGCAGTACTTCATTCTTTTGTCTAGGCACCATATGGACCTTGATATTCCAGTTTCCCAGTAACCAGTTCTTGCTTTGTTTATTTATTACTGATACACTTTTGTTCACTGTTATATTCTTACCTTATTTCCTTGTGAATGAGCCTTTGTCTGACACCCAGACTTCATCATTGAGCTGCCTGTCCCTAAACTCTTATTCCTGATATGTGATGCCAGGAAGGATCTGAAGGGCTGACAAGCCTGTTCCTCTACTGATTTTCTACCTCTTCCTAGATGAACCCAGACTGGAAAGATGCCCTCCTGTTAGGATTTTGGTTTAGACTTGGCTTCTTTTCTATTCCTCACACATAATACTTCTGACTGAGCATTTTCTCTGGTCATTCGCCACAACTGGGACACACTCACTGTTTAACTATACCTCCTGGCTCCCTTGGCCTCCTTCAAAGCTCTGTTAAATCCCACCTGGGAGAAGCCTTTACAACCTCCTTAATCTTAGTACTTTCCATCTGCCGACCATCTCCAGTTTATTCTATGTATACATATAT
>CM053594.1:302005322-302031367 GCA_028646575.1 Pseudocheirus occidentalis | reverse complement strand
ATGTCCACTATGAAGATGTCCTGTATAATCACACATCCACAGCCTGTATTGAATTGAGTGTCCTTCCAGTGGGGGTGGGTGACAAGAGAAGAATCGAAAGAATCTAGAATTTAAAGTTCTGTAATACCTGCAGCTAGGAATTAAGATATACAGGGGCTGGGATAGGGAGATCCTCCCTGCCCTACCAGAAAATAAGAGAACAGAGCAAGGGAGGAGCTTTACAGTGGGATTGCTGTTTTAGAGTTGGGGCAGGGGCAAGACGGGGAGAAAATCTGTAATTCAAAAATATAATGAAAATGAATAATGTAAACAAGAAAACAAATAAAAATAAATTAAAAAAAAAGAAAAAATAACATTGCAGGCACGTACTTTGTATGTAATTTTATATACTTATCTCTACACATTTGTCACTCATGCAGAAGGAATCCCTGGCAGGGACTTCTGAAACTGGAAGATCCGGCCCTTTTTTTTTTTTGATGTGGAAATTTTATGTGTCTTTTTCTAGAGTAGGGCTATCAGAATCAGTTTAGGGCATAGCTGCCTAATCATCTATGACCTTGGAAAGTCAAGGGTCTATCATGGGCTTTTATTGATATATATGTGTCTTGGGAATTGAAGGGGACTGGATGTGGTGTGTGTGTGTGTGTGTGTGTGTGTGTGTAGAAGCAGGACATCGGCAGGTCAGCAGGTCACACTCTTGTGTGAGGCACAAATTGACCTTGGCTAATTTTCTAGCTTTCTAGACATTTGCCAAGACCCACTTTCCATTCTTCTTTATAAATCCAACATTTCGGTAAAAAAAAAAAAGAATATCAAGGACTAATATTAATTGGTTAAATAGAAAGGATTAGGCTGTTTTTAAGATTATTTTTTGTAAATATAAGTAGTAAAAAATATTATTTTCTTAAGGATACTAGCCCATTCTTTTCTGTCTTTTATAAAAACGTTATTGACGACTTTTCTCTTTTATACTACAGTCATAATTCAGAGTCCTCATAACATATGCACATAGAAATATGTATACATATATAGATACATCATGAAAATTCCTTTGTAGCAAAGAAAAATGGCTAAGCAAAAGTAGCAAAATGTTCTTGTCTAGTTGAGTATGCCACAATTTACACCTTTAACCCCCACCTCTCTGTCAAGATGACTGACCCATTCTTTAAATGATAATATTTTTTAAATAATTTAACAAATATTTGACAAACTCGGCATTGAATAAAGGGTCAACTCTCTTTATAATCTTTGTTATATTTGGCTTCTGTGTATGAATTCTGCAGTGAATTTGCTTCCCTGTTAGATTAGCTCTTGCCCACAATCAAAAAGCACTAGCCTAGAGACCAGACTGTTTATAGAAAACAGACATAGAGACATAGACCAGACCTTTTGCCTTACGTTGACTAAATTCCTATATATGAATGTTCTGCTTTTAGTGTTTTCCTGACCAACAACATAAAGATCCCGCCTTGACTGTCCTGGAGGTAGAAATTGCTAGAATCTTCTTTACTGACAGCTGCAAAATGTTAATGCGTGAACTTAGATTAAGGGGATATAAGGACATTATTTTTGTTATTCTTCATGCTTAATTGGTTAATTAACACTGTCTCCTGTCTTTGGAGCTTTTTATGCTTTTCCAAACATGTTTATGCTTATTACTTCATTTGTTTCTCACAATAGATAGGGTAGATAGCATAATCCCCATTTTACAGATGGGGAAACTGATGTAATTGAGAGGTAAAGTGAATTGACTGAAATAAAAATCATTGGCAAAAGCAGATTATAACCTAGGTCTTCTGATAGCTAGGCAAGAACTCCTTCAACGATATCACCTTGCTTTAGGTAGCCATGCCTCATTGTAATATTTTTAAAATACAAAATACTGTGCCCAGAAGACTGTTTTGACTTTAGATTAATATTTATAATGCTTTTAGAATGTTATTTCCTTTTTAATGATGAATTTGCCTTCCTACAAATTAGAATGCCAATCACTCAACTTTAAGAAGCATGGTGTTTTTCCCATTTCTGAAATCATTTGTAAACAGCAACCAAAGACTCTGCTTTGTGAAACATCATATCTGTTCTCTCTGATGATCACCTGGTGTAGAACATTTTTCACTGGAATTTGAAAGAATTTCTCTTTCTGGTAAGGATCTCACATTTAACCTGAGAATTTTTCCTCCAGGGTCTTTAATGAATTCTAAGATACACGATGAATTCTTTTAAAGTAGCCGAGGCTTCAAAACGGATTCTTTGGACCTTTTCTCTATAGCCTTTACATGAAGAAGATAATATCGTTGCTTCACAATGGACACAACTAAAAATGCAGGCAGCACTTAAATTATCCTTCCTGCCACATAGAGGGTGTAGTTTATGACCAGCACACTAATGCCCTCAAATCAGTCAAGGTAATTAAAGAGCAACATTGATATTTATTGCGTTTGAAATCATAAAAATCATGGTTGGTAGCTAGTAGAAGGCCTGACAAATTACAAAGGGGAAAGACACAGTTGATAGTTCCAAAGTAAGCATTTCAAATAGTTCACATTTCTCAACTTAAACTCTTCACAATTTTGGATCATAAAGTACTTGCCTTTTATTACAGATCTCATTTGTTTTAATACCTGTGCTGGCCTTTTCCTTGTTGCAAATGGTAAATGCTGGAAGCATTTCTCAAGCTGATTTATTTCTGTTGTGTACTTATTCAAGCCAATGATAAAAACAAATTCTCTGAAAAATCATATATAGAGTGCCCCAGAATTCTCCCAAAATTCCTTGTGTTTGGGAGAGGGGATGGAGGGATAAAAGAAGATGATAGGAAGAGAGAATTAAGAAAAGGTAGAAGGAAAGAAGAGAAGGGAAGGGGAAAGGAGAGAGAGGGAGAGGGAGGGAGAGACACACAGAAAGAAAGAAAGAAAAAAGAAAGAAAGAAAGAAAGAAAGAAACAAACAAACAAACAAACAAAGAAACAAAGAAACAAAGAAAAAGAAAGATGCTGTGTGTTATATATGAGGTGATAAAATACTCTAAATTTTCATTTCAGGGACACCTGACTCTATAACCAAAGTCAAAAGCCTGTTACTATTTGCATAACTGAAGGACTCACCTAAATGTTGGTTCTTGAGTTTAGTTGGCCGAGTCATTTTGAAGTTAGAAACTGACTTAACTCCTTCAACTCAGATATTTAGCCAACTACATGATCTAGGGAAGCTATTTGAGTTGATTAAAGTGAGGAAGAGCAAATCATTTCAACCTGGAGTAGATATTCATATTTACCATACTGGCAAAAGGCAGAATTTTTACAAACTATAACCTACTTTATTGCTTGAGGCTAAATAAATTAAGATGTGTCGATGCTAAATAGTTGATGTTTTCTGCATTTATGACAAATGTTTATTGTTAATTGTGTGTAAGATACCACGTTGCTAAGTAAAAATACTTGCTCTTGAAATTATTCTACCATCATATTACCTTCTATTAATTTCATTGATTTACTTCTTCCCTTTCTCCCTTCCTCCCTTCTTCCCTTAGTCCTTCCCTCCCCTTCTTTCCTTCCTATAACAAATACTCAGTTACTATCATAAACAGGCAAGCTTATCCCTATAAACTAAAAAATCTTCTCATCTTCTTCAGTTTGGCATAGTTTTTTTCATTTCAATTTGATTTCAACAGTGTTTTAATCAGTGACTTGGATGGAAGCAAAGTGAAATCCTTATCAAATTTGCAGATGATGGCAAACTGGGAGATATGACTAACGTACTTGATGAAAGAATTGGAATCCAATAAAGATGTCAACAGGCTAGAACAAGGCGTAAAGTCTAATAAAACATATGAGATTGGGATAAATCTAACAAATCACTGCACAGACACAAAATGGGAAAGAAAAGTTCATTTTTTAAAAAAGAAGTCTTTAGCATTTTCATGAGAATTCATTTATGTAACACTTTAAGGTTTATAGAGTACGTTCCTCACAACAAACTTGCTGTGATGATGCAAATATCATTACCCCCATTTTACAGAGGAAGAAATGAAGGCTCAAAAAATTCTGGTAACTTACTCAGAGCCTCAAAATGAGGTCTTAAACACAAGTGTCCAGGTTCCCATTCTATTACTTGGACATATTCTTTTCTTTTAGCACAGCCACAACACCTTCCAGACTAGAGAACAGGCTTTACTATTCACTTTGTCAATAGGCATACCTGTCACACACACACACACAGACACACACACACACAGACACACACACACACACACATACACACTGTGCTTTCCAGTTCTAGAACCATAATCAAATGCATATTGTCAATTAGTGAATTATAAAATTAATAAGGGTGAAGAATGTGATTTGAGAGAAAAAAAAGGATTGGGAGTATCTAGGGTTCTTGAGCAGGTCTGGAATTGGAAGTGTAAAGAACTCATAGTAAGGAAATTTCCACTACCACTCCAAATCTCAGAGTTTGTCTGAAAGCTGTGAGAAATTAAGTCACATTCCTAGGATCACATAACCAATATATGTTAAAGGTAGGACTTGAACCTGAGTTTCCTGAACTAGAGACCAGGTCTCCACCTATTGAGTAGCACTACATCTCAATGCAAACTTAGGGAATAATTAACAGCACCAAAACTGTTCAAAACGAGGTAAATAATAATTCTGAATCCTCCTTGATTTTCTCAGACCATGTCTGAATTGCTCTGTTCAATTCTTTCTTAGTGAAACATTTTTTTGATTACATATAAAGACAATTTTTAATGTTCAGTAAAAAAAAATACTTCCAAATGTATGTCTCTCCTTCCCTTTCCCCCCTCTTCCCTAAAATAGTAAGCTATTTGATATGTTTTGTATATGTATATATATATGCATGCAATTATGCAAAACATATTTCTATATTAATCGTGTTGCAAAAGAAGAAGTCTGTTCAAATTTTAATGCCATATTAAAGAAAAGATATTGACAATCTGGAAGAGAATGAAGTGATTTGAAACCATAACATTTGATGGTGTGTTGAAGGAATCGGGATACCAAACCCAGGAAAGAAATTACTTAGGAGTAATATGATAGATCTTTTGATTTTTTTTTCACATGTTAGAGATTCAGAGAAGCTCAGTTGAAGAGACCTCAGAGGCCATCAAATCTAGTCTATATCTAAACTTAAATTCCTTTCCAATATGCCTGACAAGTGGCCATTCCTATTTTCCACAAAGATCTCTCCTGACAAAGAATCCACTACCTCATGAGAAAGTCCATTCCACTTTTGGTCAGTTCTAAACATTATTAATCTCTTCTTTACATTTATTTAGGAGAAATTAGTTTCTCTTTAACCTGTTGTTGCCAGTTCTGCATGCTGGAGAATCTAAATTTCCCCTCACCCCCCCAAAAAAACAGCTGTTAAATACTAGAGGACAGCTATTATGTCTTCCCCTAAGTTTTCTATTCCCCAGGCAGAACACCCTCAGTTCTTTTACTTCAGACCTGCACAACTTGGCAATAGGTAGGGAGCAAAATTAAAAATAAGCTAAACTTCTTTATGACACAGAGAGATTTTTAGTGGTTTACTTTCTAATTAAAGGTATAGTTAATGATTAAACTATTTTGCAAATAAACCATATTTAAAAAGGGAAATTTCAATTAATATCAATTAATTACACTTATTAAGATTTTATTTATCACAAAATTACATTAATGTTCAAAAAACTACTTTGCTAAGCAGAACAAGTTTTAATACATTTTTCAAGTTTTCTTAACATTTACATCTAGTTGAAGGGACATATTATACTTTTTATCAGCAATCAGTTTATCGTGCTCCAGAATTATGTTTGAAATCAATTTCTTTAGAAATCTGAAAACTATCCTTAGTAGTTGCCTCATTTTCTGAGTTTACTTTCTTGAAAAACTGTTGTCTGCCGCTGAGATTTTTCAACAATTTGGATGCTTTAATTTGATTTTTCAAATTGCTTAAGTCAGGATGTTTTGATTCAAAATGGCAACAAAGATTGTATTCCCCTGGCTATTCTTAACAAAGGAGACACAATATTGTGTCTCTTTGTGTAAGTAAACAAAAATCTATGTGTCCATTCTGGATTAAACACTCTATGCTCTGATTCAATCTTCCATTTTTTTATCTCCCATTTTACAAAGTCACCCCAAAACTTTAAAATCAGAACCAACAAATCTCCACAACAACTGCTCACATACAGAGAAATACTGAAAATACTTGGAAATGCTGAACATACTTGGAAAAAGCACCAGACACTCACATAACTTGGAGGGCAGCTGCACAGGGAGGAAGTTGTTACTACTCATCCCATAGCAGGCATCATCTGCATAGGTGCATGGCTGAATTTACTTTGTCCCTGTTCAATGCCAGTAACAATTGAAAATATAGCAAAAAGATACAACTCTCCCTTGCTCCTCTCAGACTAGAGACAAACTGATGATAGTTGGTTGTCATGGATCATGTGACAAATAGGAGAGTGTGCACAGTGGCAACCTACCCAACAAGTTACATGATAGGTGCAATATTGACTAGTTGAAGAAGGGTTAACTATATTGTTAATAATAATATGCAATATTCACAACACCCATGGTGGTTATGAATATGCTAGTATAGTTGTGAATCACAAAATGTAGCAGACTGTCCACAGAAGGCTGAACCAAAGCCTTTATTCAAATACCAGAAAACTGAGTCCCAGAACCAGAAAGCCAAGTACCAGAACCAGAAAGCCAAAGTGGTTGATGCAGTGAACACCCACATTCCCAAGCCTTCACAACAGAACAGGCTCCCTCAAGCAGGGATCCTCCTCTCTCACTCATGGTAGCTCCTCAGCCTGGTTCTTGGAAGTTCTTTGCAGAAATTTCCAAAGGAAATGTCTCAGCAAAAGTTCCCAGAAGAAAGGTCTCAGCAGAAGTTGCAGCTTCCAGATGCTCACTGAGAGAAATTCTGACTGTCCAGCTTGTGCTCTTCTTTATAAACAGTACAGCTCCTCCATCTTCTGCCCTTTCCTGTTACATCAGCAACTGCCTTAGCAAGGTGTTAGCTACTTCTGTGTTAATTAAATAGTTTAAACAAGGTGTTAACTAGAAACAAGGTGCTAAGTACCTGCTTACTTGCCAATACAAAGGGGCATGGAAGATCTTCAGATTCCATGAACATTACAGGCATAGCCAAAATACTCTTTGCATCTTTACTTTCTTTTACATCCTCTACATTTTCACAGGCCGCCCAAAATCCTTTGATAGGTAGGCTGTGTGTTATGAAGCTTGTTTTAATCTCATCCTTCAATAGCACAATTATGAGGCTCTTCACCATTTCCTGGATGATGCTACCATCTCTATGTCCTTTTCATTGTGGAAAATGCCTCAGTTCCTGTGGCCAGGTCCTCTGGTCAACTCCACTCTGTAACTGCCATATTAAAGAAGTGCTGAGGCCAGCCCTGTGTTAAAATTTTCACTCTTTCTTCAGGTTTTCTTGTGACTCTCTGGACTTTTTCACCATGTTGTGTCTCCTGTTCACTGCAGTCCTTCTTAGCTTCCCCCATTAGAATGTTAGAATATTAGACTACTGAGAACTGAGACTTTCCTTCTTTTTGAATGTATTTGGATTCCCTATGCTTAGCACAGAACCTGGTTTTATTGACTTTACTATCCTCTGGATGCTCAAAAATTTTTCCCCCTAGAACTAAATACAAATGTATGTAATTCACAATAAGAGGCCTGGACTTGAACTGCTATTTATATTTACATCATTTCTGAAGAAATAGTTTAGTAAACTACACAATTTAAGCAAGATAACAAAAGAAATATTTAACTGTAGAGTAAAATCTTTCCAGAAACTTTCAAAGAATGAATGTGCTTATTGCTAATAATTTGTAGTTCTTATTTAAAAGTTGTATTAGGAAGACATTTGCTTGGAAATGATTTAGCAGAAATTATTGAAAGATTATATATCATCTTTGTATTCTTACTTGATACTGAGAATATTCTTTTAAAGATATGATATAATTCCATAGAGCAGACTTTTCCAAATTCCAATTGATACCTTTTTTCACCTTTTATTAATTAATATAAATCAGTGGGGTTTTGATCTATTTAATGTGAAAGATGTTCATGGATTTTTTAAAAATTAAGAGATTTCAGAATTCCTTTTCTCATTTTCTCTGTTTTATCCTTTACTTTTTTATCCTTTACTTTCTTTCAAAATCCTTCTTAAGCTCCTCCATGGCCTATAACCAGTTTCATTTTTGTTTTGTTTTGTTTTTTTGCTTTTTGGAGGGTAGTTGGGGTTAAGTGACTTGCCCAAGGTCACACAGCTAGTTTTTTGTGTTAAGTGTCTGAGGCCGGATTTGAACTCAGATACTCCTGACTCCAGGGCCGGTGCTCTATTTACTGTGCCACCTAGCCTTCCCCGTACCAGTTTCATTTTTCATGGAAGCTTTTGGTGCAGGAGTTCTGACTGTGTTGTCTTCCTCCCATACCACACTTTGATCCTTTTTATCCCCCCCAAAAGAATCTAAAGTTGGATATCTGGGCTTGCTTTGCTTCCTTTGCCTGCTCCAGTTTCCAGTCAATTACTTGGCTTTTGAGCTCCATAGAAGTCTGCTTTCAGAGGATAGAGCCCTGACCCAAATCACTGGGGTTTTGGGAGCTGTCAGAACTATTAGGAGGCTGCTATCTCTGCAGCCCCCACCAGCTTTGGCTCACTGAAAATTCACCTCAGGACTACTGCCCATGACCATGATCCTGATCCAGGCAGCTCAAGGCAAGAGCACTTAGCCTCTGAATGATTGCCTGGCCTCCCTGCAATCTGCAGGCTGCAAGCTCTGAAGCAGCCATGTAGAGGTGGCTGCAGGGCCCCTGCTTCAGCCACTTCTAGCTCTGAGGCAGTTGACCAGACCCCTTTCTCCTCAAATTTAGCTGAGTTCCACTAACCTTTCCCTTTTCCCTTGGCTCTTATGGGTTGATAATCCTGGAAACCACCACAGCTGCTGGTGATCGGCTCTCCTGAAAGCTCCAGCTGACCTTTGTCCCTGATCACCCTTGTGCTACAGCCTTGGGCTCATGCAGTGTTGGTCTGGGCTCCCAGCACGCTGTGATGAATCCTTTCCCTTCTGCCTGCCAGGCCGCCTTCAGCAGGAACCTTGTTTCTTTGTCCTTTTGTGCATTTTGGAGCTCTAAGATTTGTTTAGAGTCATATTTTATAGGTATTTGAGGTGGTTCTGGGGGGAGCTGTGAAGTTTTGCTGCTTCTATCCTGCCATCTTGACTCTGCCCCCCCATAAACTCCATCCTTTACTTCCTTTCATCCTTTTTCACCTTAGCCATATTTGGCAAGGTGTAATGTTAATGAAATCAGAAGATCTTCCATGCCCCTTTCTACTGGCGTCTAGTAAAGGCACTTAGCTCCTTACTTCAAGTTAACTCCTTGGGAGTAGTTAGCAGCTTAACAGGAAAGGGCAGACCAGGGAGGAGCTACACTGTGTATAAGGAAGAGACCTTCAGATTTTCTCTCAGTCACCTAGAGACCGCACCTTTTGCTGAGATCCTCCTTCTGCAGCTTTTACCAAGAACTTCCAAGGACCAGGCTGAGGAAGTATCATGAGTCTGAGAGAGATCCCCGCTTGAGGGAGCCTGTTCTATTTGTGAAGGCTTGGGAATGTGGGTGTTCGCTGCAGTAACTATGTGTATCAACTGCGTGACCACTATAATGACTTTGTCTTTCTGGTTCTGGGACTTGTCCTTCTGGTTTTGAGACTCAGTGTTCTGGTTTCTGAATGAAGACCTTGGTTCTGCCCTCCATGTGGAAAGTTTGCTATATTTTGTGATTCAAAACTATACCAGCATATTCATAACCACCATGGGTATTGTGAATATCACATTATTGATACACAAGGGGAAAAAAAGAGGGGGAAGAGAGAGAGAGTAAAGGAGGAGTCTAGACTTGTGATTGCATTGATGTAGGACTTTCCTTAAACAGAAACTCCTCTACCTTATGCTGATCAACACATTCAGTTATTTTAAAATCTTAGAGAATTACAAAGAACTCTTAGGGAACATTCACATAACTAGTATGTATTTCAGAGAAGACATAAACCCAGGTCACCATGTCTTTCAGAGACCAACACTGGTCTTCTTACTTCTGTATGATACTAGTTCTATTTATATCCATTAAAAAAATTCTAGAGGTGCTAGCTGATGTAGACTGTTAGGCTGGATTGGGCAGGGCATTAGTGATCTCAAAACATAATTGTGAGAATTCTAAATTTAGAATTCTGAATTCTAAAATATTATAAAATAAATATTTCCAAAGGAAAGACCTTGTCAAAGATTAATGAGTTTGCCTTTTGAATAAATGTATTTTATACTGACAAAGTACTAGCAATGCCCATAAAAAAGGTTCACATTTTTATGAGCAGTTGTGCAGTGTTTTTGTTTTTTTTTTCTTAACCAAGTTTATATTCTCGTAATCCATTGGCATGAGGGAAACTAGTTGCTATAAGAAATGACTATGCTGATCATGTGCCTGGTGGTATTGAAGGGAAGCTGAATGTCCAATGACCTCGCTGGCAAGTCACCTTCTAGCTTGTGCCAAATCATGCAATGGGTATCATTTTTTAAAAATTTTAAATCATCTTGGTTTAATAGCTGTCATCAACTTCCAATTCTGTCATGGTAATCCCTAGACTTTTAAAATGAAATGCAGATACAGGCAAAGAGAAAAACTCTTATTATTTCCCCAACTCTATATTTGTTTTCTAGTTTGCTTTTACCTGGGGATGAAATGTGGTATAGTGGATAGAGAGCCTGCATTGGAATTAAGTTGAGTCAGGTTTAAATCCTCCCTCTGGTGCTGTGTGACTCCAGATACTACTTCTAAGTCCCTTGGCTTTTTCATCTGTAAAATTAGGGAGTTGAACTAGATAACTACTAAGATTTTATTATGTCTCTAAATATCTCATTCAAAACCCCCTTTCGATTTCCTTTTTTCTTCTTTAAATTCAGCAAATGTTGATCAGCTACTATGTTCAAGGCATTGTACTGGGCACTGAGAGATATAAGCAGAACAGTAAGAACTGTCAGAAAGAAGAATCAAGGAGGATAAACACTTGGGAAGAAAAGAGAAAAGAAAGAAGAGTATCAGGAAAAAAAGTAGAGAGTGACCATTGAGGAAACTCTGAGTCCTCTGGGCATGATCAAATCTTAGGAACTGAAAAGGAATACAGCAAGAACCATGGCTCCAAGAAAAGGAAAACGCCAGCCATAAACATGGTACGTAGCTGTAATGTTAATGGGTTAGGAAGATCTTCCCCACCCACTAATAGGTCTATGTGACCTGCTTTGAGTCCTGGCCCAGCTCACAGCTGTGATACATCCTGAGTCACAGAGCCTATTGGGGGAAGGAAGCTTGCTTAAGGGAAGCTTGCCTGTAGGAAGGCTTTCACACCTTTTTAAAATTTCTAATTAGGCACTGAGTCAGGAGGGTTGTGATGCCTTCTGGCTCTGAGAAGGGTATATATTCTCTAAGTTGGTATTTTGCTTTGGAGGCTTGCTTATGAGAAGGATCTTGTGACTCCCTGGTCAAGATTCTGAGAGACTGTATGTTCAGAGCTCCTCAACTGCTCAGATGTAAAAGCTTTCTTGATCCTGGGATGTATATAAAATGCATAGCAATACTGCTTTGATTTGGGTAGTCAGAGCCCTGTCTGTTGGTCCTTTTTTCTCTGCTTATATTTTCTCTGAGGTTCAGGGTGCTGACTTTCCCCCTGAACTAGTAAATGTAATTAAAAACATTGTTGACCCGTTGAACGGCTATCTTTCCTAGTAAAGCAGATCTAAGAACCTATGCTAGCAGTCATCCTGGATATGCCAGTGTGGTTGCTGCCACAGTAGTGTATATACACAATATCTTTCACCACTTTATCACTTTACTTAATGTTGTATTTTACAAGGAAATGGGAAAAATGAGGGAACCCTTGGGGGGGGGCAGAAATTTGCACTAGTGGATGCAAAAATAGTCTGACAACTCTTCTACAACTTCAGTGGCCAAAGAAGCATTATCAGTTCCTTTGCTTTGTGATGATTCTGAGTCCTCAAGGAGTAGCATATTTAATCAGCTTCATTGTCCTCCTTCAGGTGGAAGGAGAAGCACTTGACACTCTTTTAAAGAAGCCTACCCCTGTTAATAAGCTGTTCTTCTGCAATAGTCTCAGAAAATCAATACCACATTTTGATCATGGCTTTTTGGTGACATCTTATGACCATAGAGCATGGTGAGACAATATATTAGTACTTCCTTGGATAAATATAATTATTGGCCCCTCCCTTCAAGTTGCAATACTTGGTCCATGCCTTATACGTATTTATGCCTGTGGGGTAAGAGGTGCTTCTGCTAATTCATGCTGAATAGCCTGAAAAAAGCATTAGCAGTATTTTCAATATCAGGAAAAAAATGGCTGGTCATCATGTATAATTTCTAGTCTAGAATACATTTGTTGAAGTAATTCACTGATAGATTGTGACTGAAAGAAAAGGACTGTCTTCTGGAAAAATGACACAGGGTCTTCATAAGAAACGTTCTTTGTAGGCAGATCTTTTATGCCAATAGCTTACGAATGCTTATATTCCTCATGCAATTGCTCTGTGGACCATGTCCTTCACAGCCAGTTAAAACACAGGCCAAATTGGGATACTGCCTGGCTCTTCCTGAAATTTGATCAGCACAAAGAGCTGATCTGGGAAACATTCCTATTTGAGGGGTTCCAGTGGAAATGGTACACCATGAATCGAGATCAGGAGTTGCAAGGAGCCAGGACTGAAAAATGTCCTTCTGGTCTTACAAACAAATGTGTGATCATCTGGAAAGAGCAAATGACTTGATCACTCCATATAGGAGAACATAATCAGGATTGGCAGCTCATCTTTAATAAAGATCCCCAGCACAGAACTGAGACTGGTACAAATTACTATGGCAGTGGTGAGACCTTCTGACTCAACATAAATACATAGAATGTGTGTGTGTGTGTGTGTGTATTCTGTGGTTGGTCTTATTCTTGAGCAGCAGCTATGAGTGCCTAACACTGGAGCTAAGCAAAGCTCCAACTCTTCTAAAGGCAAGGGGGGGGGTAATAATGAGAACAGTATGGGTTCATCCCAACTCCTGATACAGACCAAGGAACCCATCCAAATATTGGTGTGTCAAAGGTCTTGGGGGACCCTTTTCTAGTAGGTGGAGAATGACTCAGTGATAGTTCCTTTTTAAAAAAAGAAAATTCAGTTTAAAGTTGAATAGTCTGGGAAGAAATAAATCTCCTGGCATAAATAGAAATTCTTTGCCCAGAACAAATTCATTTGAATTGGGAAGAGGGAGAAGTTATGTGTGTGGTTGAGGTGTGTGTGAGGGAGCATGGATCTCTTCCCTAGTTGGTTTTATCAGCCAGGAGAGGTAAGGTAGAGACTTGGAAAAGGGGAGCTTTGTCAACTGGACCAATGGAAAGAATGTGGCCTATAATTAGGTAAAGGAAGGAGAATGGTTGTGGTAAAGGCTGCCAGGTTATCAAGAGAACAAAGATGGATAGTAATAGGCAAGGATGGATAAGAATCATGTCCCTTCAGGTCTGCTATTCTTTTCTTTGGGGAAAAACAACTTGCCCAGGGTCACACAGCTAGCAAGTGTCTGAGGTCAGATGTGAACTCAGGTCTTCCTATCTACAGGGCTGGTGCTCTATCCATTGTGCAGCTCCCTGCCCCTCCCCCCAAAAGTCAGCTACTCTTAATACAATGGGACAAATTTCAGATTGTTCCAATCTAGTTCAATTTTGCACAAGCTTACAAGATTATAGATTCAGAGCTGGAAATGACTTTAGCTCCCATTAGCTCCAACTTTCCTCATTTTGCGGAAGATGGAATTGAGTCAAGAGAAGTAGAGAAACTTGCCCAAGGTCATTCAGGTAGTAAATGGCTAGAGATAAAATTTGAAATGAATTCCTCTGACTCCAAATCCAGTAATTATGTATTTTGTCCACTGTAGCATGTTGCATCTCTGCTTAGGATTTATTTTGTTTTGTTTTGTTCAGACTGATTACAAGTGCTTCATTTTGAGTTAGGCGTCAACAGCTATGACTTGTTTGCTAGACATTCTTATTTTTTCATCTTCTTTCTTTCTTCTCTTATCCTTTCTTCTTCTTTCCTTTTCTTTTAAAGATCTTTCTCCTCCTGGAACTTTTTATTAATATTTTTTGGGAGATGATACATTTATCATCAATAATCATTAACATCATAAGCTGAATTAATTTGTCATATTATGGAACAGGTAGCTGATGCCAAGACAAGTCAGTTTTGTTAGGGGAGCAGTGCAAAAATTTTGTGGATGATGAGCCCAAAGCATGGATTACTCTTTAAGGAAGTAAACTTAAAATATGGCAATTTCTGGGCAATGAGTCAGAGGAAGAAGACCCTGGAGCCTTGGATGGAGGCAGGCCCCCAGAGAGAGCAGTGAAGAGAATGGAAGAGGGAAGATACCAAAGACAAATCTCTTTTTCTCTTTTTTATTTTAGAGCCTGATTCTGGTGGACATACCTAGAACTCCCTTGTTACACAAAAGTATGGCCACTCTTACATTCTCTATTTTAGCCATAGTAGAATATAAAGAACATAATATTTAGGGAGATGCAGGGGTTGCCTATGAATTAGTTCTACCTAATGATTATTAAATCATTCATTCAACAAGCAAGGACAAGCTGTTTAATTTGCTAAATTGGCGCTATACTTTCCTTGTAAGGGCAAAAGGTCATGGAACTTCTCTTTTCCTAGGTTCAAAGAGGCAGATTAAGTCTTATTAAAGTCCTATGCCTCTGCAAAATTCTAAGCACAAATTGAAAAACCAATATATGAATTACAAAAAAAAAATCTAATCACATAAAATAATTTCCTTTGGGTCAGAGAACTGTCATGGATTTCTACTATTTACCTAAAAAGCAACAACGTAGAGAATTTCCAAAAGAAGGACTTGTTGTCTCAGACAATTTTACTTGAGGCCTAATGATTACTGACAAGTCCTCATTTTTGCTCTAAGTCCAGATTTTAACCTTGCTTTTATAAACATTTCCATTTCTGAATTGCATTAGATGAATCTAATCAGTTTTGCTGGCTTTTTTGCCTTCTGGCTGTGAATTTTCTTGGAAACTAATCTGAGTACATGTGGATGGATTTCTATATGTGTTTAAAATAAAATTCCACTGATAGCTGCTAAGCAATGCCTATACAATGTACATGGGACCTAAATAATGAGCTGGTTTCTGGCACAGAATGAAGTAGGAGTTTTATGATTCCTTCTAAACCTAAGCCTTAAAGACAGAACTAATACACCTGAGAATACCTGAATCTAATAGCTATGCTTCTCTTTCTTTGAATGCTTGAAGAAAATAAGGGGGGGGGGGAGGGCGGGAATTGTGTCAAATAAAGAAACAGTAGATAGAGCCAAAATCTGTCTAGGCTATGTCACTGAGTAA
Organism: Pseudocheirus occidentalis; assembly: GCA_028646575.1. Classification (NCBI taxonomy): domain Eukaryota; kingdom Metazoa; phylum Chordata; class Mammalia; order Diprotodontia; family Pseudocheiridae; genus Pseudocheirus; species Pseudocheirus occidentalis. The sequence goes on along the minus strand of CM053594.1, from coordinate 302,015,867 downwards.
GTATGTGACCTTGAGAGAGCCTCTTGATGTTTTTGCATCACCATTTCCACCTGCAAGATGGGAATGAGTATTGGCTTTGCCTCCCTTAGAGTCCTGAAAATGCAATAAACATATTTTTGGAAAGTTACACCAAAGGATCCAGGATCTCCTGGATCTGTATGTTCCTTTTCATCCATGCATGTTGAAACCCATCTATTTAATTCTCATTTTGCTCAACTCTTTTCTACCTCCATAGGAGGTACTCTAGGTGTGTTTACACTTTGTGAATACCAGGTAGTTCAGTGAATAGACTGATAGACCTGAAGTCAGGAATGTCTGAGTTTAGAAATGGTTTGAGATACTTACTAGCTGTGTGACCCTAGGCAAGTCACTTAACCCCATTTGTATCAGTTTCCTCAGCTGTAAAATGAGCTGGAGGAGAAATGGCAAAACACTCCAATATCTCCACTATGAAAACCTCAAAAGGGGTCAGAAAAAGTCAGACATGACTGAAAAGAGCCAAACAACAATTTCTTACTATCACTACAAGATGTTATATATGTTCTGTTGTCATTAAACAAGTAAATTCATAAAATTGATTAAAATACTAAAAATAAGATCTTAAATTTATATAGTTCTTTAAGATTTGGAAAGCATTTTCCTGACAACTTACAACTTTGTGAGGTCAGTAGCTTAAGTACTATTTTCTCTACTTTATAAATGAGTAAACAAAAGCTCAGGAAGGTAAAATCATAATCTCATGATGACAAATAGATGATAAAAATTGGAACAGAGTTGGGAATAATCTTTATATCTAATAGTGTTTATTAAAAATTTAAGGGGTGGTTAGGTGGCACAGCAAATAGAGACCTGGCCCAGGAGTCAGGAGGACCTGAGTTCAAATCTAGTCTCAGCCACTTGACATACCTAGATGTGTGACCTTGGGCAAGTCACTTAACCCCAATTGCCCTGCCTTCTTCCCTCAAAAAAAATGATGTCCAAGATATTTAGAGATTTGACACAAATACTACAATTGGCCATTCTTTAAGAGACAAGTGATCAAAGGATATGAACCAACAGTTAAAAAAAAAAGAATTAAAGACTATAAATGACTGTGTGGCAAAGTTCTTCAGATCCCTAATAGTAAGGAGAAATGCAAATTGAAGGAATTCTGAGGTTCCATCTTATTCTCAGAAAATTAACAAAGATGACAAAAATTATAAAACAATGCTGATTGTCCAATAGAAAAGCAGGCATATTAATACACTGTTGGCTGGACTATAACTTCATCCAACTATCCTATAAGCCAATTTGGAAACATGAAATAAAAGTAGCTAAATTTGCACATCCTTTTGTTCAGTAATCCCAAAGAAATAAGACAAAACTCTGCCCCAATATATGCTAAATATTCATAGTAATATTCTTTGTAATAGGAAGAATAGAAAATAAACTATGGTCCCTATCAATTTGGGAATGGTTGAGGAACATTATATTAATATAATGAAATAAGCAAGGTAGTATCAGAGTAAGAAAATGTGCTAAAGTGCCACCTCTGACATAAGCTGATCATTTAACCTTGGACAAATCATTCTACTCAGTGATTCCAGGCAATTCTCACACTATAAATTTCAAGGAGGATATCAGTCTGTGTTGACAAAGAAAGTTCTTTACCAGGAGCTCCCTAGATTTTTAAAATCATAGGTCTTGTAAAAAAAATTAAATTAAACAAATGATGAAAATGGAGAATTCAGAGAAACATAGAAAGATTCTAATTACTTGATGCAAAGCAAAACAAATATAACCAAGAAAACAGTATAACAGCAATGTAATGAAAAGATAAGTGAAAAGAAGACAAACTCTGAGAAACTGAAAAACTCTTTAGGTTCTAGAGCATAAATAATTACATACACCTTGAGTTCATGACAGGGAGTTGGGGACTAGAAGGATAGAAGAGTGTATACATTGTTAGATGGGGTCCCTGTACATAATGTTACACCTTAATTATTTTTCTTAATTTTCTCAATTGTTTTTATTTTTATTTTATCTTATTTTTCTAAATTAATTTTCTTAATAATTGCACAAGAGAAGTGACAGTCTAAAGGAGACTTAAAATAAGTCTGATATAATAGCAAAAGGCATCAATAAAATGTAATTTTTAAAAATATTTGAAACTTCTATTTGAACTGAGATTTGAACTGAGGCCATCTGATTCTAAGTCTAGTGTTGTATCCAACCTCCAATTTTTTTTTAAAAAGTGATATCACTAAAATTACACGTTGAGAATAAAACATTTGATGAGGTTTTATATAAACGGAGAGAAAGAGAGCTGAAGCTAGAATAACTAGGATCCACAGATGCTGGTATATGTGGGTTAGGGTTATGGTCTCATGGATATATTGTACTCAACTGACAACACAAAGAGATTCACAATGAAAGAGAAAAAGGTTGAAATGGATGAAACCATCACTTGATTAATGAGTATTTTTTGAGTACCTTCTCTTTGAAATACATTGTGGGAACTACAGAGGAACTTAAGAAATATCCCTGTCCTCAAGTAGTTTATAATCTATCTAAGGGCTCATAAGAGAATGCAAATAAGATGATTACTTAGAACATAAAGTATTATTGACTTAAATGCCAACTTAGTAATTAATATCAAAATATAAAAGAGGGAAAATTCACTAAGACCTGGGATAATTGGAGACTTCCTCAACATTAGATTTAATTGGGGCCTTGAAGGATGGGTAGAAATATTACATACAAACGAGGCTAGGATTGAACAGGCAAATAATGAAATTGCTATTTAAGAGTAAAGAGCAAAGAAATCAGCTTATCATCAGCATTGGGACAGCTGAGTTCTTCTTCTGACCCTGACACCAAGATTGTATGTGGTGTCAAACAAGTCATTTTAGTTTCCATGTCTAATTTCCTCAAATGTTAAAATGAGGGGACTTTTAACATCTAGAGCTTGAAGGGATGTTAAAGATATTCTAGCTTACTTTCCCCTTTTTTAAACAAAGAAAGAGACTGAATAGCAGAAATGTTAAGTAACTTGCCCAACATCACACAATTACAGTGCTAATACTAACATAATTCCTATGACTCCAAATTCATGCATGCTTTATTGCTATCATCATCATCATCATTATTGTTTTCAATCTTTATGATTCATCCTTAAAATGCCTTCTATCTTTAGCATTTTATGTCTTTATTGTATAAAATCACATTTTCTCATATGGTTTTCACAAACGAATATAGTGAGATGTGGTGTATCTAATTTGCAGGGTAAAATTTATCTATAGACATGGTAACTCAGTTCATGATTGAGCTACTTTTTATATCAGTTTTTGTACAAGGTGACATTTTTGGGGAAACATTGCTATTCAGATATTCTGGTTCAGGATGAGGCTCCATGCATGATTCATCCATGAATCACCAGGTGATATGCCTTTTCAACAACAGAAAGGGAAAAAAATAAGATTTTTTCCTTTGAAGCCTGACAATTAACTACTCGTATTTAGTATAAAGGAAAACAATATCCATCAACTTAGAGATGACAAAATAACCAGTAAAAAATGAATAATCATCTGCCACCTTATATCACACACCACACTGTATAATTTTTCATTTTAATCTCAGAGCTTTAGCAATCTCATACCAACACCTTGAGTTCAGGTCTTACAGTTTATATTACCTTCACATAAAATCAGCCCACACTTGAGTGTACCTCTCTGAAAATACACCAATGTTGGCTCCATTTCCTTCTCCCTTGATGTGGTGTGTTGTACTCTTATAATGTGTTTATCTGAGGTGATTGACTTATCATCAGAGTATTCTGAGTACTCATTCAGAGTAAAGATGAAATGTAAATGAGTTCTTTTTTTTGACATTGTTCAGTTACGGATAACTCAATACTCTCATGAAGTAATCAGAAGCCACGTAGGGTAAAGTTGTTATACTGGGTGTAATATAGAGGCAGGCTAAAAATTAGGGGCTACAGATGACTCACAAAACTATTGACCACAGGAAAGCCTCAATATACTTGAAGCATAAGGTGGGACCCCTGGTCACAAGTGGGTTGTTTTGGCCATTTCCAAACAAAATTGCACAGTTACCAACAGACAATGATGTTCTCAAATCCTTGAAGAGATCTATATTCTCATAAAAATGTATATTCCCGGGGTGGCTAGGTGGCGCAGTGAATAGAGCACCGGCCCTAGAGTCACGAGTACCTGAGTTCAAATCCGGCCTCAGACACTTAACACAAAAAACTAGCCGTGTGACCTTGGGCAAGTCACTTAATCCCAACTGCCCTCCAAAAAGCAAAAAAAAAATGTATATTCCCTCCAAAAATACATATCACAACCATTCATGCTTTTTCATCTTGTGCAATTCTTGTCCATATCCCCTCTTAAGTTTTCCTTGGGACTCCTACCCAAGATACTGAGGTGATTCTTTCAAATTCTTTTGCTATTACAAGGATATCAATGAAGCACAAAGTCTGCCCATCCATTAATCAGTTCTCTTCTTTCACCTACTTTCCCAAGAAGTTCTCCCTTCTTTTTGTTACATTTTTTTTAGCCACTCACAAACTGCTTTGAAAACATCCTTCACTTCAGTTCCCTCTTGTGATTTTTTGTTTCATGTATTTCAGCCCATGCAAACCCACTATGCACTTTTCCATTCTTCTTTGAATCATCTCAGTTTCTATTATTTGGAGATTGTAGTCTAACAACTTCAGGAGCTATAGACATGATTTGCAGACATATTTCAATGAACCATGCAACTGTTCTATTTCTGATTTCTGCGTAAGGGGGTTGTAGGATTACAGGATATGGAGATCTTGGAAATGATTTAGTACAACTCCTTTTTTAATATATGAGGAAACTAAGTCAAAAAACTAAATTGCATTTAGTAACTTGGTCAGGTTCCCTAACTCAAAATCCAGTGCTCTTTTTAATCTTCATAATCCACAGTCTCTATTAAATGGAAGAACACTTCAATCTTTTTTTTTTTAATTCACTGCATTGGGGGAAGAGATGAAAAATGAATGGGGATAGGAAAGGGATAGAAGAATTAACAAGGAAAGTCCAAGGATGAAGAGAAGGGGTTCCATTAAGGACTGGGGCAATCAATCAAATCCAAAAAAAGAACAACTTTCAGCTTAAGCATGTACTATCTCTACTTCATTGACTTTTATAGCTCTATTTTTGTCTGGATTTCTCTGGATATCAAACAAAGGTCTGTTAAACCCCAAGTTTCAGTCTGAGAAGGAAAGTTACATCTGGAGTGGAAATAACTATTGCTTCTGGGACAGAGGACAGAGGAACTTTTAAATTCCCAATTTGGGTTTTAATCAAATTCAGATTAAAGATAAGTTAAATTCTCCTCTGTCCTGAAGTGCACTTTCCAGTTACTACAAGTCACAGGACTGTTGTTCCTTCCTAATCTTGCCTTTCCAACATTTTTAAATTTAGAGCCCTTCCTGAAATCTCATACATCTGTGGAAGTTTTCCTCACACTGTAGCTAAGACAAAGGAGAACTGCTTGGGAAAGATTTACATGACATTGATAACTGATGACAACGATTCTGTTATATTCTTATCAGTGGCCTGAAATAACCATGTTTATTATTAAATCATCAGACAGAAGAGTTCCCAGAAAATTAGAGATTTTCAAATCCAGATCTCAGGTCTGAATTTCTTGATTGAGATAAGAGAGGTCATTCTCTTCAAGCCAAAAGATGAATTCCTCAATAAAGAGTAATTTATTAGTTTGTTAAATTTGATACAGGAAATGATTTTAAGAGTCAAAGGGCTGATTTCTCAACATATCCAAGTCCCATGAATTTGCTTATTTAAAAAGACTGAAAATTATGTAACTCATATCAGAAGCTTTAAAATGACCCAGGGTAAAATGTGAAAGGGGAGAATTTTTCACCTCTTTCTCGTGATGCTCCAATCCAGAAGAGTTGGGGAATTTGATGGATCACATAACACCATGCTCTCAGCAACTCTCTTTATAAACAAAAGTAGTGTTGATAGTTGAACAAAAACAAAAGAAAATTCACAAAAATTAAGGACACCCTCAAACAGTAAATTTCACAGGAGACTTTTAGAGAATTAAGTCCCAGGTGTGTACCAAATTGCCTCCCTCTCTCCTACTTTCTTAACATGTGCCAATTCCATGCATTTGTCCCCAACTGGTACCATTATTTTCACTTCTTATCACATTCCTTTGGCCATTCGGTGATGACTGATTCTTTGCCAGAGCACAATCTTTTTGTTGGAGTTCAGACAAAGGCGGAACTGGGGACATAAGTTCAAACCCAATATACACCATATTTTAGCAACAGTCAGTAAATGCTATGAGCAAAGAAATCAGAAAGAAAACTCCAGGCAGCTTAGGGATATGGTGGACAGAGTATTAAGCTTGGAATCAGGAAGACCTGAGTTCAAATTCTGCCTCAAACATTAGCTGTTTGACCTTGAACAAGTTACTTGATTTCTCTATCAGTCTCAATCTCCTCATCTCTAACATAGGGATAATAATAGCATTATTGTGAAGACCAGATAGGAAACATATATAAAGGGCTTCGTAACCCTTAAAATGCTATCTAAATGTTGGCTAATTTTATTATTATTGTTGTTGTTGTTATTGTTGTTGATATTATGACTATTATTTACTGGAGCAGTTTGAGTTAAATTTGTGCCTAAGTGAATTGATTTTGGGCAGGTCTTCATGACTTAAAGATCATTTCTCTCTCCTATAACAAGGCTCCTCTCTGCTCAGCCACATCTTTGCAAAATTTGTTCTGCTACCATAGGAGACATTCGAGTCAATGTGTATTCAACATCTCCTGTGTACAAGACACTGTGTTAACCACTAGTGGCACAAAGATGAAAATGACATAACATCTGAACTCAAGAAGCATTCAAAGCAATTGTGGATTAATTACACAAATAAGTATTTTATGGGATGTGGACTTTTTTCTCCATTAGTCTGAATTCTTGATTTTATACATGTAGGAAGGTCTTTGCAAGAATATTCCTTCCACCAATATAGAAGGGCAATTGTTCTGCAACTTAAAGTTTTCAAAAGTTGTCTGATGTACTGAGAAGTTAGATGACTTGTCTGCAGTCATACATGTGGCTAAACTGAGTGCTGTTGTCTGTCTCCTTCCCAAAATTCAGATATACCATGCCTTCCTGGATCTTATATGCTAATAAGGGTTTAAGACACAGATGGTTATAATATTTAACATTAATTATAACATTAATTATAATATAATAATTTAAATTATTAAAATATAATTAGAGTTATGAAACAAAATGTCATATGAAATCTGAGGATGAAGATTTGGGGGATCCAGAAAAGTTTCAAGATGCTAATAGCATTGGAGTCAACTTTGAAAAGTGAATAGTAATTCAAGCTGTAGAAAAAGCAGGAGGAGGACAATTCAGGTATATGAGATACGAGCCCAAGCAAAGGTATGAAGGAGGGACAGTGCTGGATGGGTTTTGGGAGTAAGAGAAGAGCAATTAAACTTTAATATAGAGTAAATAAAGCATATTATAAAATAAGGCTAGTGAATTAAAAAGGCAAGAGACTCTGGGTCTTTGAATGTCAGAAAATTGTGATTCACAGAAGATTTCTGAGCAGAGGAGTGACAGTTTATTCTTAAAGCAATTTGAAGGATCTGTTGTAGGAGGAAAAGAACTGAGATAGAAAGGCCTGTGTGGGGTCTATTGTAATAGTTCAGGGAATAGTATTAAAGGCCTGTAATTGAGCAGGGAGAAACCAAAGAATGTAATGCAGAGGAGTCAAACACACTTGACCAGAAACAGATTAAAATATAATTAGAAAATATTTGATAAAATGAATCAAAATAAAATAGAACATAGATAATGTTAATATATGGTTTTCTAAGTCAATTTAAAGTAGTTTATATCCACTGGAGTAATGGATAGAAAACTAACTTCAGATTTAGAAAGACTGGGATTCAAGTCTTGCTTCTGACGTTTACTGGCTGTATAAACCTGAGAAAGCCATCTTAACTGGTCAATACCATGAGCAACTCCATAAAACTCTAAACCGAAAGTAGAGGTTGATTTTAATTGGTAGACTGTGTTTTTCTAACCAAGAGTTCCGTATACCAATGAAATCATAGCTCTAGTTCAAATTTGACTTATGGCAGTGTGAACTAGGAAGGTATATAAATGTAAAAGATACATGGGGCAACTAGGTGGTACAGTGAATAGAGGACCAGCTCTGGAGTTAGGAGGAGCTGAGTTCAAGTCTGATCTCAGATACTTACTAGCTATGTGACCCTGGCCAAGTCACTTAACCCTAATTGCCTCTGTGTGTTTCTTTCTGTGTGTGTGTCTGTGTGTCTATGTGTGTGTGCAAGATAGAGAGAGAGAGAGAGAGAGAGAGAGAGAGAGAGAGAAAGAAAGAGAGAGAAAGTAGAAATAGAAGCTGACCCAAAAGATAATGGAAGAATTAAGGATAATTCTTCATTTTCAGACAGAGGTGAAGGGTGATTCCATAAATGCAAACAGCAGAATCCCAATGAGGACTTTTATTTTTAAGGAGAGTGATAGCAGAATATAATAGATATATAGATATATATATATAGCACTGACATGGCGATATAAAACCTTACTTCTGTCGAAGTTTGGCCTCTCCTTCTGCTATTGTGTATGAATAAAAGGGTCAGGCTACAAAATCTCTAAGCTACCTTCCAGCTCTAAACTTTATGAGCTTATAATGAGCTTGATTTGGGATATAACGAGTTTGAGGTATTGGTGAAATATCTTGTTAAAAATGTAGTCAGTTGGAATCAATCTGTGACTCATAAAAAGAGATTAGGCAATATATAGATATGAATGGCAAAAATAAAAGGGTGATAATTGAAGCCAATAGAAAAAAAATGCTATTATCAATAGAAACAGGAAATGAAATTCAGAGGAAAAGAAAGGAGAGACATGAAGGAAAGAAGAAGAGAGGAGAGAAGAAAATGGGAGGGTAAAAAGGAAAAAAGTCAAGAATAATTCTAGGGAAATGAACTAAAGGCTCAGGAAGAAAATGATAATTATCTCTGTGACCATGTGACTTTGGGCAAATCACATGATTTCTCTGCACCTCCGTTTCTCATCTGTAACATAAGAGGGTTGAACTAGATAATCCGTAAATACTTTGTAAATCTAATTCTGGAATTCTAAACCATAGATACAGACTTGGGTTTGTAAGGGACAAAAACTTCCTAACGGAGATAAACAAAAAGACATGCTGTGTTTCCATGGAAAGTGGCGAGTTCCTCATTTCTGAACTTCTTCAAGTGGAGGCAAGATGGTGAATTGTCTGGAATGTGGTAGAAAAGATTTTACTTAAGATATATATTTAAAAGAAGCTCCTCTGAGTTGCCTTTTACTTCAGAAATTCTGTGATCACATCTCAGATAATTTATAAAGATCTTATGTATGGGGGGAAGAGCCAAGATGGCGGCGTAGAAGCAGCAAGGCTGCACAGCTCCCACACAACCACCCTAAACACCCATAAAATATGACTCCAGACAAAGTCTAGCACTCTCAGACTCACAAAAATAAAGAAAACACATGTCTTGCTGAAGGCAGCTTGGCAGTAGAGGCTCAGCCGGGCCAGGAGCAGAGGCTGGCCCAGCCTGAAGCCAAGACTGCGGCCAGGCCCAGGGTGGTAGGCAGTAGCTGAGCTGAGCCAAGCTGAGCCACGCAGCAGCCAGTCTGCAGGAGAGAAGATCTACAGCCTCCAGCACCTCCACATCTATTGGAGAGGGGCAGCTCCGCAGGAGGGGCTTGTCCAGCAGGCCAGCAGGCTGGGAGAAAAGACCAGCCCAGCCCAGAAACCGCAACACCACCAGGCCAGGCCCCAGGGCAGCCAGGAGGAGCCGAGCCTCCCAAGCCACAGCATGAGTCTACTTCAGAGAAGATCTAAATCACCTGGAACAATATGCACAGCCACTAGGCCAGTATTAAAGGTTAGTGAAAATGAGTGAAGCTTTCAAGCTAAATTTGAGGGAGGAAAAGCAGTTCAGCCAATCTGCCCCCGGGGCAAGGAAGCAGTGGGGGAAGGGAACTGCTGGAACTGGCTGCCGCCCCTATTGGGTTGCTTCAGAGCCCCTGGCCTGTGGACTCCGCAAGGGAACTGAATCAATTGATCAGGGCCAAGGGCTCTTGCATTGAGCAGCATGGATCTGGATTGTGGTCTTGGGTGGTGGTCCTGGGGTGTGATTTCAGCAAGCCAAAGCTGGGGGGACTTGCAATACCCCCCTAATAGCTCTGGCAGCTGGGAAAACCCCAACGATTTAGAACAGAGCTTTTCCCCCTGGAAGCAGAGTTTCACAGAGCTAAAAAATACAACCAATTAACTGACTGGCCAACATGAGGAAAAGGAAGCAAAATAAGAACAGCAATAAACCTCTAGAATCCTTTTTTGTGGACAAAAAGGATCAAAGCATGGAAAGGGAAGAAGACAACACAGTCAGAACTCCCACACCAAACACTTCCAAGATACTTGAAGAGTGCCTAG
>CM053594.1:301989705-302004822 GCA_028646575.1 Pseudocheirus occidentalis | reverse complement strand
ATACCAGGAAGGATCAGTAGGGTACTTAAAAAAAGATTACTCAGACATGTGGGGGCTGCCAAATCCCACTGACTGCTTCAGTCCAGTGGAAAGACAACTCCATGGCCTAGGTCTTCTATGTGCAGGCATGTGAGGACAGTTTCCAGTGTATCTATACCTGTTGCTTCATCACTTATCTGTTGCCACAGGACTTTGAGGCAGGTAAAAATGGCAAAATTGTATGTGTGATGGCTTTTGAGTCACACATAAATTGGATTCAAGTAAGTCAGAATCATGCAATTATTGGTCTCACTCTCTGCCTGAGTCATTGGAGTCCAATGATGAAACAAAGTCAAGATAATTGACTCCTCTTCCACTACCTTTGTGGTCCATTGGAACAAATTGTTTACATCTACTCATTCCACCAGGGGGAGTCTTCACATGTTTGGGTAGATACCCCCCAATCCCCAACTCACCTACAGGCTTAAGCCCTGTCAGTTACCCTCAACCTGGTTTAGTCCATATGTTGAAATGGCTGCTGAACATGCCACAGTTTCTTGGAGCCTCAGGTGAGAATTGGCTGGCAGGTGGACAACAAAGGTGGAATTCAGTCCTACAAAGGATTCAGAAAACTCTCACACAGAAGTGCTAGAATTGCCTGAATACCTATATGCTCCATGGATTTAATTACCAACAGTATGCTGATGATTTTTAAAGCTACCTAACTGGTCCCAAACTATTCATTGACTTTCAATCTCATATCTCCAACTGCCTTTTAGATATCTTTAACTGGGTCCCTCTAACCTCCATCCCAATCATCTTCTCACACTGGCAATGCCTGCTTCCACCTCTGTGGTCTTTTCCTCTGATTGTTAAGTTTTTCCATGGTGGCTAAGTGGCACAGTCAATAGAGTACCAGCCCTGGAGCCAGGACCTGAGTTCAAATCCAGTTCAAATCAGACACTCAACACAAAAACTAGCCATGTGACCTTGGGCAAGTCAGTTAACCCCAGTTGCCCTCTAAAAAGCAAAAAAATTAAAAATTAAAAAAAAAAGTTTGTCCTTAGAATCTCTATTTGTGTAAACCTTCCATACTAGCCATACTCCCCAAGGCAATCTCCCTATTATACTGAGGCATAACCAGTGAGAACTAAGCAAACTCAAGTACATCTCTCTATTTTTATAGAACACTTCACAAATCTGCATGTCTTTTTTGTGCAGAAGCCATACTAATATTGGTATCATTCCAATTTTACTGTATGTGCTGCCAAAGCAAGCACTCAAGCGGTACATTTCTAGAATTCTTGGATCCAGATCGATTCTGTGCCTGGTAAACTTCCAGAGTCTAGGAGAGCAGGTGGTTCACAGTCAATTGGTAAATTTTTATTATGTATTGACTTGATATTATGTGGCGTTAATTGTTTATTGATTCCGTGCTGAGAAAAAAAAAATAAAAAACTGTATGTAGTATCTAAACCTGTTTGTTAGTTCCTGTGGAGAACTAGCTCCATTATGAGAGGGACTAGTAATTAGGTCTCACTGACATATAACAAGGTCAAAGAGAATGACAAGTTTGACCACATAGTAGGGGGGACTCAACGCTAATTTCTTATTGGGCAAATCTGCGCATTTATATACCCCTTTGTTGAGTAGGCACTGTTCAACAGAGAAGATTGCAACTGGGAAATAGGGGGTCATTGTTCTCTGAGAAACAGAGAGAGCATAGCACCTACTCGTTATTTCTCTGCTCAGTGAGGGCATTTGCAAACCACCAAGGAGAGTGCAAGATTTCTTAAGACCCAGATTCTTCTTACAGATGCAGTTAGGGCTATCCCCCAATACCTAGCATGGAATAGGGGAGCTTGTGTGGCTCAAAGAAAGGTAGAACTGACATTTCTAGCCCTTTCTCTCTCCACTCTTCTTCAAGGGAGAATTTAATTCCTGCCAAGAGGGAAAACAAGAGGTTGGCCCCCAAAGCTTAGCCACCCTGCTCTCAACACACAAAGAGAGTACTGTGAAAGAGTTATATTTATCCATTCCCTTAAATATTATTAGTCTAAGGAATGTGATTTTCAGGTTTAAGCTAAGTTCTGGTTTTTGTTTCATTAATGAGGGAAACAGGAACCTAAGTTCTACATGCAAGGCTTCTGTCCCTTCCCATTCAATTCAGTTCTACAATGAATATACATTTATCAAAGAAATCTATTTATCCAATTCGATAGTCAAATGGAAATCAGGGATACTATACTTAGAAGAACATATAACAGAGTATCTAGAATGAAGGGACTCTCCTATTGGAAGCAAAGTAACTCAGTTCAACTAAGAAAGAGAGAGAGAGAGAGAGAGAGAGAGAGAGAGGGAGAGGGAGAGGGAGAGAGAGAGAGAGAGAGAGAGAGAGAGAGTTTCACTCAAGGGGAACTTCTCTAGAGCAGCAAGCCAGGGATGGAGACATGACAGTGACTGCTAACTCCTCTCAGATCAGCTTCTTCTCAGAATTTTTCCTTCAGCAACCTGAAATGGGGTTGACATCTTTCATCTTTATTCTCTAAGCTGGAAGTCAGAACCACCTTAAGTTCGAAGAGACTCAGTAACTCAATAGAAAATTGAAGCTCTCTTCTCCCCTCACTCTGCAACATCACCCCACCTCTCAGTAGGTGCAAAGTATTGACCTCCACCTGAAAGGAGAGAGTCTCATAGCCATAGGCTTGGAGACTAGGGTTGTATTGAATGGAATCTCACAAGTACCACCTTTGAGTTATATCAGCAGATGAAAATCCAGAGCTGGCAGCAGGAGTTAAGTGACTCATACTATATGTCACTACCAGTAACAGTAAGAGGTGGGATTTGATTCTGACTTTCCTTAAACTATTCCAATCCTATATCTTCAATACCACAATATGTTCTCTAGTGCAGGATTCAGCATGTAGTCAGCCCTCAATAAATATTTGTTAAATTAATAATACAAGATAATATATAGATTCAGTGTTTGATGGGGGGAGAGGGATCTCCAAATTCATTTTTTTAACCTTAACTGAAGGATTGTTACAATGCAGAATGTTTTATAAAACTATCTGTGTGTCTACTTACAGGGAAATATGTGTACGGACTACATAATTGATTTCCCTGATTCTTTTTCTTCTTCACTTAATTGGCCATTTTTAAAAACAGAATTGTCCTAGGCTGTGGGTTGAGTGAATTTTGTAAGTGTCACTGACTAGAGACACAAAGTGATCATGTCCATCACTCCCATTGTATAGTATATATTCCAAGAGAAAGAGTTTTGGATTTGGGAAAGACATGCAATTATGAAATCTACATATACATATATAGTCAAGAAAATATTTTGCATTGGTTGTTGGAGGGGAGGGTGATGAATGCAAGGTTAAGTTTATTAACTATCTGGTTGTTTAATTGAATTTACATTCTCTCCCTTCTCCAGAGTGAACTTGTGTTTGCAAAAAAACCTCTATTTCCAAACTTGATGTTTTCTAGTTCTCAGACTTCTTAATCTCTTTCTTTCTGCTGACACTTTGTTCCTCCCTCCCTCCCTTCCTCCCTCCCTTCCTCCCTCCCTTCTTTCCTTCCTTCCTTCCTCCCTTCCTTCCTTCTTTCCTTCCTTCCTTCCTTCCTTCCTTCCTTCCTTCTTTCCTTCCTTCCTTCCTTCCTTCCTTCCTTCCTTCCTTCCTTCCTTCCTTCCTTCCTTCCTTCCTTCCCAATTCCTTCCTTCCCAATTCCTTCTAACTCTCTCCTCTGCAAATTTCTTTGATATCTTCTAAAAAGAAAATGATACTGTATGATAAACTGTGAAAAAAATCTAGTACTCACTGGGACCCAGATATATAACGTAACTCTTCATGTCCCTTTAGAATAAAATAATACATTTTATAATATTCTTTCCCACAAACTCTTTGCTAAACAAACATAGTGATACATAGGGAGCTCTGAACCACAAGGCTCCAGAGGTCTGTACTATATCTGAACTATTGGACAGAGGGGTCACACAGGCACATTTTCTGTTCTATGCTGTAGTAAGTCCTCTGCACAACAGATGTACTTCTACTACTGTCATTTCTATAATACTTGCTATTTAAATAACCAGACTAACATTGGTCAAAACAAAGAAGTTAAAGTTTAAAGAGATGCATCCCAGAGGAATGTGGAAGTTCTAGTTTTCAGATGAAGATTCTTGGTTTCCACACAGTACAGAGATAACATAAACCAGTACACTGCTATATGAGTGGCCATTCAATCATGAAGGATTGTCTAAGTGCATCACACAAAGACTTCTGATGTCTTTGTTCCATTCTCTTACCACTATCCCACTGCCACAAACCATCCAAAGCTTTTTAGAGAAATTGGGTTGGAGGATGGGGACATAATTTTTGCAAAGCTTAATTAAAATTTCAATATATACTACTGAGTTTCTATTAAATTGAAGTCTACTCTGTGAATGGGAACCAAGGAATGTGGGTTTATACTGGAAGATATGCCAGTGATAAGCCTATGCAAATGGGCCAGTTGCTCTCCCTCTTTGGGCATCAGTATCTTCTTTTATAAAATGAAGGGGATGATCCTTTCTAATTTTAAAGTCCCTTACAATTCTAAATGTTATATTGACACTTATTGGAAATGCCAATTATTTGACTAAAGATTATACTTCTATGTGACCCCTAGAAGTAATTCTATTCATGGTTAAGTATTAACAATGAAAAGTGGCAGCTTACTAGAACACTTGGGGAAATGGTCATTGAGACTCTGGAGAACCAAAAGTTTTTTTTTCTTTTTGACACCAAAATGATATTTTTAAGTTTTATTAATTTTTAAAAATTTACATCATCTTCACTGAAAGAGGATTTCCCGAAATCTGAGGTATGTGTTAGAGTATGCCAAATTTTTCTCTCTTTCTTTATGATGAACCCTAGGATGAAGTGGTTACTTTGCCACAAGTTCCTATAATTTTCAGTACACCAAATTAACTCCTCCCTATTGGTGAGAATTAGAATGAGAACATAATTTCACTTTATTGGTTCGTAAACTTTTTAAAGGATGAAGTTATCATGAAGGTATATCAATAAATATATTGATATTTTATTTATTTTGGTCAAGAGAGAGCTCCAAAAATAACTGTACAATTGATCACATCACTACTATATTATGTCTAGGTACTAATTGTATTATCTGTCTCCCAAATTCCTCATGTGTTTCTTCTTTCTGTCCAGATTATCTGCACACTCCAATGGAAAAAAATAATCACTTCTACTTCTTCCTTTGACCTGCTCCCAAATACTTTCCAATCTGCTTTTTCTCTACCCCATTGTCTTGGTTTCCTCATATACATTTATTTTCTTAATATATAATAATGCCATATCCACATCTTCCTTTCCATTTATCTAACTTATTTTAAGTAAATCATACCCATGGTCTAAGTGTGAGTCTCCTCCACCAAGTTTCATTGATACATATAGCATTTTGGAATCAAGTTACTGCTCACCTTTATATCATACACATATATACATACATGCACATATACATACATGCATGTACATATATGCATATGTGTAATATGTAGTGTATGTGAACACTGCATTATATTTATAAATGTATATACCAGAATATATGTGGTGTGCATATGCACACACAAATATATGCGTATATATGTATGTGTGTGTATATATATACATAGATATATACACACAGCATTTGGATACAAGGCTGCATTTAGCTATCTAAATAATTGGATATTGGAATTAATGTTTTACTTTTTTTACTCATATGAGTCTTTTGACTCATGAGCTTACTTTAGATAAAATTTTTCCAAACATTTGTCCTTTGGCTTTCCCATCACCTCCTCCACTAGTATTGTCTCAGTGCTGGTGTCACATTGGGACAGTGACAGGAAACAAATGTGAAGACAGGAAGAGAATAAAATATCATGTGGAAATCTGACATCTAGGTAACTCTTGCATCAGTAACTAGGACAAGTTGCTATTAAACAGAGACAAAACAATTAACAGAAGTCAAGACAATGTATTAAGTGTGGAAAGAGATAATTGGAACAATGAACACAGGAAACAGAGACAAGGAGGCCTAGAAATGAGGCAAATTCTTTATTGCCCTGGTTCATGATTTTCTGGGGAGGAGGGAAAGATTTCTCAGACTTTCCCTAGGTGTGGCCAGCTCATAATGGTAGGGACTAATAATAGAAGTAGGTGAGACTGAGAAAGGAGGCAAATAATTTAAATTGGCTGGAAAGGGGAGTAGGGAGTGGATAGTGGAAGCAGTATGGCACAAATCAGAGATAAAGACTAATCCTGACAGCTGGAGAACATACTAAAGGAGAGGCAGTGTGGGGAGATGACTCATTGAGAGTCAGTTGGGGGTGTCTGGACAACTCCTCCCAAGAAACAGATGTGTTTAATCTGGAAAGTGAAAAAAAATAGCAGAAGTTGTTTGGGCATGAACATCCTGGATTGCCATAGTTATTTCCTTGCCAACATTAGCTGCCATCAAGACATCTCAGGCTTTGCTCACCCTAGGAGTCCTCCCCAAATGAATAATGACATTCAGAGTAGATGCCATGAGGCAACAACAGATGTCCTCTGTGAGCAATCTATCTGCTAGGTGTAGACAGTGTGAAATAAAATGGTGGAGTCAATGCTTGTAGTTGGGAAACCTGGATTCAAAACCTGCTTTTGACTTTTAGTGGCTGTGTGATCACTATATCACTTCCTATATCTGAACTTCATCAGCTAAAATAAGGTGCTAATAATAGCCAATTTATGGCATCCTCTATCTCCCAAGGATTTTGTGGGTTAAAGTGCTTTAGAAATTGTGAAAAACACTATCAGAATGACTTAAAGGTCCCGTTTAGTTTGCAATACATGATCCTATGATCCTATGAATGTGCATTGCTGTTAGAATGCTCTTGAATAGATTATGTTCAATAACCTTAAAAATCACAATTGTAATTAACCTTTATAATAATATTCTTCAGAAATAATGAAGCTTAAATATTCTTCAGAAATGATAATAATAGTACAGTTACCCCCTTCCACATCACAGGGGTTAGGGGAATGGAATCTTGTAATCTGAAAAATCCACGTAAATTTTTTTGGCCCTCTTTTTTTTTTTACCAGAGAAGAAGTCTGAATTATTATGGTACTAAAAGATATAATATCTTGATATTATACAATGCTGCCTACATATTTTATGCATTTTTGAATTTCTAAACTGTTTCTGTGTTGTCTGCTGGCCTTTGAGAATTATCTGCAGCTTCCACAAAACTCCTCTAAAATTCCCATTTACTTTCTTATGTCATCTTGTGATATATCAAAGCCATGGTGGAGAATGTTGCAGTGCAGAAGGGATAACTGTATGGGCAATCATTATAACAAGCAGTTACATTGCACTTGAAGATTTTCTTTTTTTCCATATTTCTCGGTTTTATTGATATCTTCACAAAAATTGACCACGTGGTCACAACTTATAAAAATGCAGAAAAGCAGACATGTTAAATTTAACTTCAAGTGATCAAAAGGCAATTAAAATTATAATCAACTAAATATTTGAAGAAAGGATTTGAATTTAAATGAAGACTAAGTAATACAAGCCCTAACAATGTAGAAGTCAAAGAACAAATCATACAAACATTACAAAATATGTTAACAATGACATAGCATTATAAACCTTTTGAGATGAAACCAAAACAGTACCTTTTGGAAATGTGTAAATTCATAATAGATGAAGAATAAATAAAGGAAATTATTAGAAACATTTTTGTCCAATTATGTGCCAACAAAAATGATTATGTGAAAAATGGACGAATTTTTTTCAATAAGAATAATGTGGTATTTCAGGTTAGGATGTAAATTATGGTAAAAGTGGGAAAATAAAGCATTAGGACACATCTTGTAAGATTAACTGTCCCCAGCACCCCCACCCTCATCATTTTTTTTCTCTTCATTGATGTTTATGTAATTTTAGTTTACAAGATTTAGTTCCACAATCCCTTGAGTTTCAAATTTTCTCCTCTCCCTTTCCCTTCCCCCCATGATGGTGTGTAATCATGTATAGGATCTGCAAACACTTTCACATTGTACAATAGCCTGGTTGTATAGAAGGGTTGTAACCAATGGAGTGAACAATGGGGAAAAAAAGAAACAAAACCAAACATGAAAAAGAATGATAGCATGTATTGCTTCAGTCTCTATTCAAACTCTGGTCCCTCTAGATCTTTCTCTGAATGTAGACATCTCCTTCCATCCCGACACTTGGAGAGTTGTCTTATAGCTGTGCATTGCTGAGAAGAGTCCAACTTATCAAGGTTGGTCATCACACATACGATGTATCTGTTATTGTGTACAAATTTTTCCTGGTTCTGCTCTTTTCGCTTAGCATCAATTCGTATAAGCCTCTCCAGGTAATTATGAAGTCCATCTCTTTCCCATTACTTATAGCACAATAGTATTCCATTACATTCATATGCCACAACTTGTTCAGCCATTCCCCAAGTGATGGGCTTCCCCTAAATTTCCAATTTTTTGCCACCACAAAGAGAGCTGCAACAAATATTTTTGTACATATGAGTCCTTTTCCCACTTCTATGATCTCTTTGGGATACAACTCCAAAAGTGTTATTACTGGTTCAAAGGGTATGCAATTATTTATATAACTTTGGGCATAGTTCCAAATTGCTCTCCAGAATGGTTGTATCAGTTCACAGCTCCACCAACAATGCATTAGCGTTCCAGTTTTCCCACATCCTCTCCAGTACTTGTCATTTTCCTGTTTTGTCATCTTAGCTAATCGGCTGGTGAGATGTGGTACCTTAAAGTTGTTTTGATCTGCATTTGTTGAATCAATAGTGATTTAGAGCATTTTTCCATATGCTTAAAAATATCTTTAATTTCTGCCTCTGAAAATTGCCTGTTCATATCCTTTGACCATTTATCAACTGGAGAATGACTTGTATTCTTATAAATTTTACTTAATTCCCTGTATATTTTATAAATGAGACCTTTATCAGAGACACTGGTTGTAAATATTCTTTCCCAATTTCCCACTTCACTCACATGTTAAGATTTTCAAAGTACTTTGCAAGTGTTATCTCTTTGGAGCCTCCCATGGACCTTTCCCAGTTCAAATCTAGCCTTAGGCACTTACTAATTGTGTGACCCTGGGCAAGTCACTTACTCCTATTTGCTTCAGTTTTCTCATCTGGAAAATTAGCTGGAGAAGGAAATGGCAAACCATTCCATTCTCTTTTCCAAAAAACTCCAAATGAGATAATGAAGATTCAGATGTGACTGAAAGAACTGAACAAAAAGCTATATGTATCATTTCCATTTTGCAGATTTTTTTCTTTTACTACAAGAAAGATTTCAGAAGAGGAGTTCACGAAAGAATTCCTGGTAGGTAGTAGAGAGGTGACAGTAGCTATTCTTGGAGTAGTTTGAGAGGTAGGGTCAAAGAAAGACCCATGGAAAAAGTAGTGCTTACATTAGACTTTGAAATTGAAAAGGAGAAATTTCATTAGATGGAAATGGTGTGAAGCATGGTTTGAGCAAAAAGTCTCAACAAGAAAGGGGATAAAATTAGACCAAACTCATCAAAACATAGAGTAAAACAAAATGAGAAGCATGAAATATGACTAAAAGGATAGTAATCAGGATTTTTTCTAGGACCTCTACCCTCCCCCACTCCAGCCCATCCATCAGAAGATAGCTCATCTATTTCCCATTTCTTGAGGCACCCACTCTGAAAACTTAGCATCAATTATTAATGTAAATTAACAGATCAATGTGTTACCCCTTACAGGGATTATATTTGCATTTTAACATGGGCTTCTTGAGGACAATGGCTCAGTCAACATACATGAATGTATTGGTGGTATTCTGTCTGAGTGTCTGAGAATTTGTTTTGGCACAGACTTTAATCTATTCAGATCACTGCACTTTTGTGACACCATCTACTCTCCACATTAGATTAAGAGGTATAGGAGAGGGAAGGTAGCAACTTAATAGATATCCTCCACTTCAAATCTCATATGCTCCTCTCAACTTCCATGCTCACTCAATTGTTTCTGTGATCTCAGAGATGTTGACTTTCCCTTCACTTATACAGATCTCAACCCAACCACATGTGACCATTCTGAATCACCTTTCAGTGATCCCATAGGCTCACCATAAAAGGTCCATGCAACATGTTCGGGGACTCTGCCTTAGTTCTTCTGACATCACAAGGAAACCAGTAAAGGACGTGGACTGTCCACCAGTTGTAAGCCTCTTTTCTTCCATTATATATTTCCTTGATGACATCCTTTCTTTCATCTTCTTCTTCTTCTTCCCATTTCCTTATTAATCACATGTTGCAGTCAGCTCACACTCACACTATTGCCTTCAGTATAACACTTACTTTAATTTCTCAAAGACTATTGTTTCGACAATACTGGCAAAATATCCATATTGAGAGACAGACCTTTCCTTGTGGGAGAAGTTTGGTGTCATTAAAGTGCTTCTCAATTAACTGTAGTCAATCAAATCTACTCTACTTCTCCTCTAATTTAATTATGGGTCTAACTCACTGGACTCTTGGCCTATTTCAGTGTCTGAGATATATGTGTGTATTTATATGTGTACATGTATATACATATGTGTATACATACATACCTAAATGCATATTTATTCATGTATATATACACATCTATGAACACATGTTTATATATCCATGTATCTACAGATATACACATTTTAATGAATGAGTTCTATAGGCTGTCTATCTAAAAGCATGTCAATTTATGCAATAAGAATTCCTTATCTACTTACTGTTTTCTGTGAATATGATTTGACCAAGCACTTTTGTATAACTACAAACCTTGTCCAAGAGACCATCCAATATTCCAGGCATTGCTACAACTAGAACAGTATTATCAGCAAGCAAAAACAGGCAAAGAATCTTACCATCTAGGGGTGTCCTTCTTAAAATAGACATCTCTGTGTTTAATGACCTGCTTGATATTAATGATCAGGAGATAGTGAAACAAGTTTTTCTCTTTCGTTTTATCTTTCAAGAAATCTTGGATAATTTAATGTTCATGGGGGAAATATCTTGTTGGAAGAAAGCTTGTAAAGTGGAATTTGCTCTACTTAATTTCTTCCAAAGAATAAAAATAAAACCCAGTAAGTACAATGGTATCCTGTATCTTGAATCTTTTAGTTGTTTACCTCATGGGAAAGACATGCCTTACTGTGGAATATAGTTTGCAGAAGCCTGCAGTTCCCTACTAAAACCTCCATGAAAGATGCCTCTGATGTATGTATACACTATTTTCCTAATGGAAATTTGTCATACAGTGCTGCTTTCACTTGGCCATCTCTGTTTGGTGATCATAAAATACGATATTTTTGTGCCTTTATTATCTTTCCTCCTCTCATTAATCCTGCAAGACTTTCACTTTGTGTTCTTACCAGCAGGGATATCCTTTGTAATGTGCTTTTTCTAACATAGGTGCATTGCTGATATTTTCCTTCAGTAGCATTTCTACAGCTTCTATAAGCCTATCTAAAAATGTGATTGTTAGAGTTGAGTGTAGTGATTCCATTGTCCTTGAAAGTGGAGGGTTTTTTAAAAAAATAATAAACATTTTTGCAGATGTCTTTTCTTTCTTTGTTTTATTCTTTTATTTTTATTCTTACTGTTCTTGGAATTACTTTGCTTATTTTGTCTTTCACCAAATATTCTTTAAACTGGTTTTACATTATACTGCTTTTCTCTGTTTGATGAGGTTATTCTCATAATTTCCCATTATACTTTCCTGCTAGATATTATGAAGAAGTGGAATAGGTAACATGGGCAAACCCTTGAAGCATGTGTACTGGTTCTGTGGAGAAGGATTCATGCTCTTTCCTCTTTCTAAAGGGCATGAGCAAACCAAGGCTCCTGATTAGTTTCTTGGTCTCCATGAGGGAGACTGGCACGTTGTGTCAATAATTTTTGGCAACTGAACAGAGAAAAAGCCACTCAACAGGCTTAAAGGAAGAAGCAATTTATAGTCTCTCATATTTACACTCTTTCAAATGAATCTTAGTATGCTGACACAAATTTATATTCTATATTGGTATTGCCCATGGAAGCCACTTCTCATTGTTCACTAAGTCCGGTGTTTACTGACCCTGCTGTTTCCTTCTCATGGTCCAACTTTCTAAGCATCTCCATTCCCCTTTAGAAATTTGGATTAAAAAAAAAGACAAAAAATAAATAAAGGGCTTGAATTTGGGGTCAGCTAGGTGGCACAGTGAATAGAGCACCAGCTCTGAATTCAAGGAGACCTGAGCTCAAATTTGCCCTCAGACATTTACTAGCCCTGTGACTTTGGGCAAGTCACTTAATCATCCCAACTGCCCTCCAAAAAAGCAAAAAAAAATGGATTCCAACCTTGTTTCTCCTGGTTGATAAGGGAGCCTTTTGCCTTATCTTGCTGGGATCCAGGCTTCTATGAAACCTCCCATAATCTCCCTAGCTTTTCATCACTCCTTTATATGTGATCTTCATCCATTAGAAATTAAGTTTCTTAACAATAAGCTTTGTTAATAAGCTTTAAGTTCCTTAACAATGGCTTTGCTTGCTCACTTTTATTTGTATCCCCAGCATTTAGTACAGTGCTTCATACATTTTAAGTGCTAAAATACTCTCTTTCTCTTTGTCTCTGGCTCTGTCCTTCTCATCTATTATCCATCTGAGGAACTTTTTTGGATTCTTTTGGTCTTACTATGACAGTTGATTTACCAGTTAAATTATATGTGAAATGATTATAGTTAACATCCATATTCTTTACATCATTTATGTCCCATTATCCATACTGAACAAATTTTAAAAAGATCAGGACTGAGTTGTTTTAATCATGCGCCATATTTCTCCCCCTGTTTTGTATTCTCTTCTGTCTTTGTAGTAATTTTTTTCTGTCACCAGTCTGATTGTACACAGACATCAAATTCAAAAATACCTCCTACATCAAATGGATCATTTCTGCTGTGTTAAAATATCAATTTCATTGTGAGTGCTGTTATTCTGTGCCATCGTTATGTCCAGTGCCTTCTGATTCTTTTCTAGAAGAAAGGATTCATTATTTGTGGGAGTACACTCCTAGGTAACCTGTAGTCTTTGACCTCTCTCACTCCTTATTCTTAAGGAATATTTTCTGATATATTTCTTGATGTCTTTGCTTATTCTCACCTTTGCAATAAAATCATTAAGACCTCAGAGATGTGTTGATATGTTTATTTAATTTGGAAGATCTTAAGAAGTTCTTTATAGAATTTCTATTCCCCCTCACTTTCTGCAAAAGATGATTCAAAAATATAATAATTTTATCATTATGATTATATATATATATATATATATATATATCTTTAGAGTGCAATAAAATATTACCAAATTTCTCATGACCTGATGTTTCTTATTGCTTCTAGAAGCCTGATAAAACAAATCTCTCCCCCCAATTCTTTCTTTCTGTCTTTATGGAGAACCTCTGAACCATCCTTCCATTTATCTATACCTTCTCTCTTCTTTCTCATTTCACTTCTAGCATGAATGTCAATACTCCTATTACTCGAGTAATATGTTCACTTATTAACTAGGAAAGAATTTCATTTCCAAAGCTCCTATAGCTTAAAGTTTCTAGGCAGTTTAAAAACTGTGTGACTTGCAATACCTTCTTGCCTCTCTTCCCTATCAATGCAAACACCTTCAGGCTATTTTGTATTTCTATTTGATTCATGGCTTATCTTGGTGAAATAATTTATCACCAAGTTGTCAGCCTGCTTGTGTTGAATATCTCCATTTTTATTAAGGCTGCTCCTCAGAAAGCAGTCTCAAATCTGTTGCTGGACACTTAATTCAAACACTTTCCAATGCAGCAGAACCTAACAAATCTTAGCTCCGATGGAATAGCCATTGAACATCCAGGATCACACCCCACCGCCTTCCTGAAATGATGATGCAAGAGAGTAGGACTTTATAAGAGTAGGTAAGACGCTGGGAAAACCCAGAAGCATAACTGAAATGAGGGGAGTAGTGTGGTAGACACGAAGCATCAAGTGACCCAGATTGCAAGTAGTAAACAAGAGGGCCTTGGTGATCCCTTAAGGGAAACCCAGTTTTCAAAACATATCAATATAATGTCTGGAAAACATCCTAAAAGCAGAGACATCCCTCAATTCCCACTGAGTGGCCTATATTAAAAAAAAGTAGAAAATACATTTGTGTCTCAGCATTTTGTTTTCTTTGAATTAAGAAATAAGTTTCATATAATAAGCTGTCTAGTCTAAAAGAAATGGGAATTGTGTATACAAGATTTTCCATCACATCTATCAGTATTGATTTTCCTTGCTGTTACCCACAAAAAAGGAAAATAATTATAATTCTCAGCGTAAAAGCTTATTTGATAAATGAAGACTTCTCTGTTTCTGTGTTAAGAAAATGTTATCTTATGTCATCTAGCCTATTTAAATGAAAGAGAAATAACGTTTAACCCTTTTGCTGCTGATTTATAAATTTGAGGGAGAATTTTTAGGGAAAGTTTATATTCAAGGAAAATCAGAAAGGATCTCAACTCTGTTATTCTAATGCCCCTCAGTAGGGCAATCCTTTTTTTTTTACCTGTTTTTTACCAATGAGAATACAGAGCTAAGGGTATTTACAAATGTAAATGGCCTGATATAAAATAAGTGCTGAGAGTTAAGAAAGATTCAAACAGTTTTTAGAACATATTCAATTGGGACAGTGTCCTTTGAATATGACCCTACCTTTTACATAAGTTCTTTTTTTAAAATTTTCATTCATTTTCATGACATTTTTGAATTACAAATTTTCTCCCTGTCTTGCCCCTGCCCCAACCCTAAAACAGCAACCCCACTGTAAAGCCCTTCCCCTGCTCTGCTCTCTTACTTTCTGGTAGGGCAGGGAGGGTCTCCCAATCCCAGCCCCAGTATATCTTAGTTCCTAGTTGCAGGTATTGCAGAACTTTAAATTCTAGATTCTTTTGATTCCTCCCTTGTCACCCACCCCCACTTGAAGGACAATCAATTCAATACAGGTGGTGGATGTGTGATTATACAGGACATCTTCATAGTGGACATATTG
>CM053594.1:301966755-301989205 GCA_028646575.1 Pseudocheirus occidentalis | reverse complement strand
AAGAAAGAAAGAAAGAAAGAAAGAAAGAAAGAAAGAAAGAAAGAAAGAAAGAAAGGGAGGGCGGGAGGAAGGAAGGAAGGAAAGAAGGAGAAAAGAAAGGATGGAGAAAAAGAAAGAAGGAAGGAAGGAGAAAGGAAAGGAAGAAAGGAAGGAGAAAAGGAACAAGAAAAGAAAGTAAAGAAAGAGAAGAAAAGAAAAAGGATAGAGGAAAGGAAGGAAGAAAAAGAAAGAAATCTATAACAATTAACTTTGAGATATCTATCCAGAAGTCAGTTGATAAAGTTCGATTAGAGTGCAAGTAAAATATTAGAGCTGGATATATGGCTTGAGAGTCACTCATTTCTACCCCCAATAACCTAATTTTACAACCTTGGAAAAATCCTTAACTCGTTATACTTTTTTGGTTCTAATGAGATGAAGAGATGAGATTTCCAAGGGAGAAAATGTAGAGACAGCAAGGGTTTGGGACAGAGCCTAGGGAACACTCACTCTAAAAGGGTAAGAGCTACATCCATCAAAAGAAACTTTTTTAAAAGGACCAATCAGGGAGGAGAAGATTCAAGAGGGAATTTCAGGAGCTATGGCAGATGAGAGTACTCAGAAGGGAGTGATAAACAGAATTAAAAAATTGCCTATTATTTAAGAAGAATGAAATAGAAAAAAGGTCATAGGATTTAACAATAAGACACAACTGGTAACTTTGAAGAAGTTAGTTTTAGTTGAATAATGATGTGTGGAAGCAAGATTGCAGGGGAAGAGACACATGGGGATATTAAGGGAGTGAGTGCAATATATGTAGTTAATTGTTTCTATGGATTTGGTAGTAAAAGTGAGACCTATAGGTTAGGAGCTTGGGGCGGGGTGGGGGGACACTGACAGCAAATGTATTGCATTTTATTTAAGGTATAACTGAGAATGTTTATAGTCAGCTGGTTTGGTGAAGAAGTGGTAGAAGAGGAAGTGACAAATGAGCAAACTCCCAAAAGTCTTGGGAGGGGATAAAGTTAAGGGTTTAGAAAATCTCAATCTCTCAGAGTTTCAGTTTCTCCATTGGTCAAAAAGAAGAGTTTGGATCATCTGATCTGTCTTTTCCTTTCCTTTCTAGCTCACAACCCTCTGGTGATACTGTAAAACTATGAATTGCCTCAGTAATAATTTGTTCTGTAGCCAAGCTTGGCAATTCACATTTGAAAAGGCCTAAGTGAAATGCTCTATGGCCCCAAAAGAGGAGTTTTAATTGGATCAGGCAGAGTGCTTATAGAACTCTAATGAAGAATAATTTTGTTTTTAATAATTGCATCGACATTGTTGTCCATTCATAGGTCCACAGGCAAGGGACTGAAATTAAACAAAGGCAAGGAGCCAGGGAAGGAAAAACCAAAAAGTTTGTCTGAAGCAGTAAAATAATTTTAAGGCTTAACAATCCTGAGGATTTGTCTCACGGGAGGAAAGTTATTAGGTCTTATGGGTTAAACTAACAAGAAAAAGCCCTTGACTTTAGGGACTGAAGTAAATATTTATCTAAGAATGTCAGATGACTTGAACTATGTAAGCCCCTTAGGATAACTAGCTCTGTCATGTAAAGGAAAAAAGGATATTAGAATCTCAAAATATTAGAGCTGGGTAATCTAGGCCAATCTCCTAATGAAGAGAATAAGTCTCAAAGTCGGAAAGTGACCTGCTCAAATACAAATCCAAGAGTCAATCCTACAAGAAATGTATATGTATTTATATGTGTATGTACATACATATGCATATATATATATATACACACACATAAATATGTGCACACATATACACACATAATTTTGTTTCCTATCTTGCTTATTCATAATTATTTTTATGTTCTGTCCATTTCTAGAGTATGAGCTCCTTGATAGTAGGGACTGTTTTTTTTCCTTTCTTTTTATCCCTAGCCTTGGAATACAGCAAATACTTAATAAGTGCTTTTTAACTGATTGTGACTGTAACCTGTGCTCTTTCCCTTGCACCAAAGGCTAAGAACCTTTCACAATTCCCATAGAAACAGCATACATGGATTTTCTTGCTTGCCTGCTTACAACTATTAATCCAAGACAATTTATCTTCTAGTGTTCAATCCTCCCTTCCTCTGCTCCCCCCAAGATCTTGGCAGCAGCAAGACGTTTTGCAACTAGGAAAATGAAAGTTCACAAGTGCTGGATAGTTTAAAGCAATCTACCCTCTGTGAAATTTAGGGCCTAGCTCCTCTGACATCCTATGTTACACCGAGTACAACTGAGGGCACTTGAAAATGGCCAAATAACAATAATAACATCCAAGTCAAAGCCATTCTGGGCATAGAACCAAGGATTCATGCATGTTTGGGATAACAGAGCACGCTAGCTATGTCGGGTTGTTTGTACAAATGTTCTGAGAAAAGCCACAGCTTAGGGGCTGTATGATTCCAACAGCTGTGGAAAATGTGGATGGATGGCACTAAAGCCCTTTTTTGTGTGCATGTATATATGTGTGAGGACCATAACAATGCCTAGGATAAGTAGAAGAACAAACATTTGCATTTCCAAGAGGAACAAATAAAAAGGAGAGGAAATAATGCAAGCAAGAGAGAAAGAAAGACTTAAGAGGTATTTTTTTAAAATAAAAAACCCTGAAAATTGTCAAGAATAAACAATGCTATTTTGGTCTTTAGTTTAGAGATGCAACTTTAAGAAGAATTTTGATTGTTTTTTCCTTCGTTTTGGTTCTTGTTTTTCTTTTCTGTTTTACTCCCTACCTATGTAACTTTGGGGAAAAATCCTAATTTCCCAGCTGCTTGGAGAATGACCTGCACAGAGCCCAGTAGAAGAGAGATCTTTTGTAGTGGGAAGGGCCTCCACATGTGCTTCTTACTGGAAGACATGGTGCTGATTGCACTGAGTCCTCGAATCCAATAGGTCCAGCTTCTTTTTTACCTTTTTCATTCTGTCCTTTTTCTTTTTTTTTTTTTTGGAGGGCAATTGGGCTTAAGGGACTTGCCCAAAACACAGCTGTGTAAGTGTGTCAAGTGTCTGAAGCCTGATTTGAACTCAGATCCTCCTGACTCCAGGGCTGGTACTCTATTCACTGAGGGTACCACCTAGCTGCCCCCATTCTATCCTTTTTAAAGGAGAGTCATAAGAGCATAATAGTTTGGGAGAAGAGGTAGGTTCCTCCTCCCCCAACCTTATTTCAAGGGGCTATTAATAGTTACACTGGGGCAAAAGTACATGGGAGATGCATTGGCTTCCCTAAGCTCACCTGAACAAAATGAAATTTTCTCTCTGCCTTTTTCCTTTCTTTTCCCTTTGAAGTATGGTTTAGTGATCAGAGACCAGAACATTGAAAGTCAATGTCTTTGTCCCAAAATTAGGCAATAGCCAGGGCGACGATAGAGTATCTGGAGAACTACACATGCTGGAAATTATGGATAATGTCCCCCTGGGATCTCTTCCTCCTAGTTTGAGGAAAGAGATTTCCTGAACAGTGTGATCCCATACTCTGGCCTTCTGCTCAGAGGCACCACCAGCTTTGGAAATTGCCTTGTGAATAACCACACATTTGCAAGATAAACGATCTGGTCTTCTGAGTCATGGAAGGAGAATTTTCTAGTATATCTTGGAAAGAAGACCACAGATGACTCCTGAAAGCCTTTAGTACCATTCTAAATATTAGGGAGCATATTATTATTATTATTATTATTATATTAGGGAACAAAACATTTTGAGTTTGCTCTCTGGCACCTCCCTTCCATGACATATTCAGGTAATATAGGTCTAATTGGTTATCATTTATTTAAGACTTCAATGTTCACCAAATTCTTTTTCTTTTTTCTTTTTTTCTTTTTTCTTTTTTTCTTTTTTTCTTTCTTTCTTTCTTTCTTTCTTCCTTCCTTCCTTCCTTCCTTCCTTCCTTCCTTTCTTTCTTTCTTTCTTTCTTTCTTTCTTTCTTTCTTTCTTTCTTTCTTTCTTTCTTTCTTTCTTTCTTTCTTTCTTTCTTTCTTTCTTTCTTTCTTTCTTCCTTCCCATCCCTCAACTAAATTTGAACCTTCAAGTCAGCTAAAATCCTACCTTCTACAAGAAATCTTTCCTCATTTCCCCTTAGTGTTAATGCATTTTCTCTAAGATTACCTCCACCTTAATATTACATGCCAAGAAATAATATATATTATATGTAGATATCCAGTATATATAACCTTATTTATTATATCTTACAAAGCTAATATATATATATATATATATATATATATATTTAGCATCATTGTTTGCATGCTGTCTCCCTATTAGAATATGAACTACTTAAAGGCAGAAACTATTTTTGCCTTTCTTTATTTCTCTAGCTTTTAACACAGTTTCTGGCCATACTAATCACTTAAATGCTTGTTGACTGACTGACTGAAAGATTACTTGTCCAGAATTTCCAAAGTATTGTTTGTTTTTCCTCCCAGATATTCAAGCCTTCACATGGGCTCCATGATGCATAAACACAGGAGCTTTGGAGATCAAACCAAACTCATTGATTATTGAATGACTTCTTTGAGACTTTTATACCTTATATATTTTCTGTGGGGTGAAATAAAGTTTATCCTGTAGTGAGGGTTAGGTAAGTAAGGAGGAAAGATACTACTAAGGCTGAATGGACAATGAGAAATCAATCAAATTAGTGCATCCGTATATTCAGGGCAAGACATGGAGTCAGTAATAACTGGGTGGAAAATCTGTCTCAGATACTCATTTGCTATGTGAGCATGGGAAAATAGCAACTTTACACTTTCAGAGTTTCAATTTCCTCATAAGTAAAATTATCACAAGATCATGTATTTAGAGTTGGAAGTAACCTTTAAGGTCATTGAGCTTTACTATCTCTTTCAGCAGATGAGGAAACAGACCCAGAGAAATTAAGTGACTGGCTTAAGGTCATACATCTAATAAATATAAGAATTCTACGTACCTCATAGGTTGTCAGATTCAAATGAGGCAAAAAGTGTTTTTGAGAACTTTAGAGTGCCATGGAGATATCAGCTGCTGTTACTCTCTGTACTCTAGACTCCTTAGTATGTGCACTTGTTCTCTTGACTTATTTCAATATTTTTTCTTTGACTTAGAAATAATAGATTTTGTTTATGAAATTTGGAGTGTGTTTAATTTGGAATATCCTTAAGGAGCTGAATGATAGATTCTTTCTATTTTTACTTTGTCCTTTAACTCTTAAGAGTTTTAAGTAGTTTTCTATCAATTCTTCAGATATGTTATTCAGATTTTTTATTGCTTTGGATTTTAGGAAATTGAATGAGTTTAAATTTTCTCTTGCTCTATTTTCTAGGTCAATTGCTTTGAATAATAGATATCTCACTTGGTCTATTAATTTTTCAGTTTCTTGACTGCATAAACAAAATCATTAAATTCTGTTCATACCATTCTTTTTTCCCAATACTTTGTCTATTTTGTTAGTTTCAGCCCTTAATTTATATTTTTGCATCAACTCTAGGAGTCATTGTAGCCAATAAACTCTTTCTTTCACTCTGAGATTCAAGTTGTGATTATTTTAGTTATCCCCCCCTATGAATTTATCCTCTGATTTTGAACCCTTAGTATTTACGCATTATAATAGGATTTTTTTCTGTTTGCTCATATCTTTAGCATTAGTTCTTGAATTAATATTTTGTGTCACAGCTTCCTATTATTGAGTAGTACTAGCTGTGTGACCTTCTCAGAGTAGTACTAGCTGTGTGACCTTGGGTGAGTCACTTCATCCTGTTTGCTTTAGTTACTCATGTGTAAAATGACCTGGAGAACAAAATGGCAAACGATTCCAGCATCTCTGCCAAGAAAACTCCTGATGGAGTCATGAAGAGTCACAAACAACTGAAAACAACTGAATGACAATAATTAAAGTATTGGGGCTACGTCCTGTCCCTGGGGTAGTACTGAACATGCTGTCCTTTGCCATTCCTTAAGGGGATGGATAGGGTTTATTCTCTTCACATCTACTCTTGATCTTGGAAAGGAGGCTAGCCTGGAATTTCAATTTTAGAAGAGAAAATCTGTCTCAGTGTTGGTATCAGGTCCACTCACTGATGCAATCTGCACCTCACCTTCCTTCTGTCTCCTACAGCAACCCAGGGCTCTTTTTACATTGACTTTCTCCATTTCCTTATGCAGTAAACTACTGGAAGTCTATAGTGAGTATATCCCTAGTTCTCTAACTGAACTCATCTTTGCTCATTTCCCTGTACATTCACCTATCTATAGGTCCAAAGCTTTATGTTGGGACCTTGGTGCGACCCCACTAAATATGATGTTAGTTTTCAGACCCTTCTATAGCATGCCAAGATTGCCAGCATTGTTTTCTTTGTCCACTTTCCTTGCATTTTCATCTAAGTAGGAGGTCTTGACCTTTATTTATTTATTTTGATGACCTTTATTTCAGGTTCTGTTTAGAGGAACTTAGTGGTATTCTTGTTTAGTTCGCTTGTTTATATGATGCTCTTCTTTAGTATCAATAAGTGTTCCTCAGTAGAGTTCGATTTTGCAAGAACCTTTTACATAGCAATTTTAATGGGATTTTAGTTTTCCATTTCAATACTCCATATCTCTCATAGGCCAATCTCCTTGTACCCAGGTGTTGTTCAGTCATTTCAGTTGTGTCTGACTCTTTGTGACCCTGTTTGTGGTTTCATTGGCAAATACTTTCCCATTTCCTTCTTCAGCTCATCTTACAGTTGAGGAAACTGAAGCAAACAAAGTTAGTTGTCTTCCTCAGGGTCACACAGCTGGTCTCTGAGGTCAGATTTGAACTTAGTTCTTTGTGATTCAAGTCCCAGTGCTCTATCCACTGTGCCACCTAGCTTCCCCCTTGTACATAACTTGACCTATATTTCCCTGCTCCCTCCTAATTATTTACACTTTCCCAGATGCACCAGCTGTTGCTCAGAAGAAAGATGTGAGTTAAGTTCACCCATTCCCAAAATACCAGCTGGGACCGTTGCAAACAAAGTTATGTTGCAGAATTAGGGAAGTTTGATTCCAGCTAGATTGATCAAGGAATAAATTTGGGATCTTTGGGTAATAAGACCATAAGATTAATTTTTAGGAATTTGGTAAGGAAATATCTGAAACTCTAGGGGATATTTTTTGGCTAGGATTTTTTTTGCTTTTGTCTTCCTGAGCTTATTTCTAACTGCTTTTGTAACTTTTTAAAAAAAATTGTGGTAGGGGAGGATATTTGAATATATTTTTATTAAATGGACTCTG
The DNA here is from genome assembly GCA_028646575.1 of Pseudocheirus occidentalis. Lineage (NCBI taxonomy): Eukaryota > Metazoa > Chordata > Mammalia > Diprotodontia > Pseudocheiridae > Pseudocheirus > Pseudocheirus occidentalis. The sequence continues at coordinate 301,981,955 of CM053594.1, read as the reverse complement.
GGGATTTAATTGATCCATTACAACAAACATGAAATAGGGACCTTGACCTCCTCCCTCTCCCCACTTGCCAGGTGGTGACTAAGTTGCCTTTTCCCCTATTTTTCTACCCCAAGTCCTATGACAACCTTACCTCAACTACCTGTCATGTTGGAAAGAATTCAATGTCTTCATATCAAAGACACTTCTTATTAATCATTAGGTAATATTTTAATTGGAAGAAATGAATCTGGATGGTAGCATTTCAGGGGGTTAATGCTGAACTGATTAGGAAAAGAAGTGACAATGTGATACAATGAAGAGAGACTTTTCTGAGTGAAGTGATCTGGAATTAAATCTTCCTTTTGTCATTTAATGCCTGTGTGACCCTGGGAATGTTTGACTTCTATAAGATAATGGGGTTGAACCAGGTGGCTTCTGAGATCCCTTTCAACTATGATTTGGGGATCAGGGTAGCTTTCTCAGGACAGCCCACACCTTAGCCCATAGGTCTATATAGAGAGAACTGCTACTCCTTCCTCAGGGTTGCCTCCCCTATCCCCTGTGCACAATGTGGGTCTTAATCAAACACTTTCCCCAGGAGAGAATTGAAGGAATACCTGAGACAAGGCAGGGATGCAAGCATTATTGTGCTCTCACATGAGTCCTGTGTGATGGATGGGCCTTCTTAAGTATTCATTATTCTCTGGAAGATCCTGCTATTTTAAATGTCACATAGTTCTCAGTAAAACGAATAGAGGGCCAAAGAGTTACATGATCTGTAATTCAATCTAGGTTTCTAGACAGAGCAAGTGAGAAACTGCTTTGACTTGCTTTTATTTTCAAATTATTTTGATAAAGGAAGACATTATACAAGGAACTGTAAAATGCAAATATATGCTTTATTTTAAAAATTAACTTATTTTTCTCAGTTATATGCAAAAACAGTTTTAGTATTCATTACAAAAGAAAAAGCAACCTTGAGAATTACATAAAATATTGAATCTGGAAAAACATGGGCATACAGACTGTATAGTTTAAAATAGCATAGACTCTAATTGGCACCACCATGTCCAAGACACGTAGCATGGAATATACCAGGAAAGTCCAGACAAAGTTTAGGCAGTGCCTGGGGCCTGAGAAATTCACTTAGTCTCTTTCTCTAATTGAAATATCCTCTATGTCTGGTGGCGGCATACTTAATCCTTCCTCCTGTGGTCCATATTTCTCAGGTACTAAGAGATAAGGCACATTCAGGTCTGACTCAAACTGCCTATATGATCCTGGCAGCATCCAAAGAAAAGAGAGAAAAGGAAAACAAATTTCTTATGATAAATTTGCATGGTCAAGTAAAATAAATCACCTCCTTGCTGCATACAAGCACAATCTCATTCTTCAACCTAATTTACTATATCTTTGTCAGGAGGTTAGATAGTATATTTCATGATCTGTCCTCTGAAATTATGGATGATCATTGTACTGATCATAGTTCTTAGACCTTTCATAGTTTTTCTTTGAAATATTATTATTATTGCATAAACTCTTCTCCTAATTTGGCTCATTTCATTTTTCATTAGTTTATAAAAGTCATCAAATTTGTCATTTTTATATTATTGATGTTATCATATAAATCCTACTTCTGGTTCTGCTTACTTCATTTCATAACAATTTATATGAATCACTCTGTTTTATTTTTGCTCTCAAAGAACAGTGTTTATTAGCTACATATAATTCTTATTTTCTTTTCTAATTAAAAAAAGTATTTCATATTTTTGCAGTTACATATGAAACAATTTTTAACATTTAAAAAAAATTTGAGTTCCACTATCTTATCCTCTCCCCCTTTCTTTCTCCCCTCACTGAAAAGGCAACCAATTTGATGTAGTTTATAATTGTGCAGTCATGCAAAATATATTTCCATATTTAGTCATGCTATTAAAAAAACACAAGACAAAAAAAGAAAAGAAAAGGCAAGTAAAGCTAAGCATATATTAGATCTGCATTCAGAACTCCATCAGATTTTCCTTGAGGAAAAAAAATCAGTTTTCTTTCTCATTTTTCATCATAAGTCCTTCAGAATTGTCTTGGATCATTGCATTAGTGAGATTTAGCAAAGTGATTCACAGTTGATCATTGTATATTATTGCTGTTACTGTGTATAATGTCTCTCCTGCTTCTGCTCATTTCACTTTACATCATGTGAATTTTTCCAGGTTTTTGTGAAAGTATCCCACTCATTATTTTTTATGGCACAACAGCACTTCATCACAGTCATATAACACAATGTGTTCAGTCAATTCCCAAATGATGGGCATCCCTTGGATTTCCAATTCTTTCCCACCACAAAAGAGCTGCTATAAATATTTTTGTACATATAGGATATTTTCCTTTTTCTTTCATCTCTTTGGTATACAGGTTGAATAGTGATATGGCTGGGTCAAAGCGTATGGGCAGTTTTATAGCCCTTCAGGCTTAGTTCCAAATAGCTCTCCAGAATGGTTGGATCAGTTCACAATTCCATCAACAATTCATTAGGGTCCCACAACCCCTCCAGTATTTGTCATTTTCCTTCTATGTCATATAAGCCATTTTGATAGGTGTGAAGTGGTACCTCAGAGTTGTTTTAATTTGCATTTCTCTAATCAATAGTGATTTAGAACTTTTTTTGTATACCTATTGATAGCTTTGTTTTTTTTTCCATTGGAAAACTGACTGTTCATATGCTTTGAGTGTTTATCAGTTAAGGAATGCCTTGTGATTTCTGAATGTGATGCAATTCTCCATCCATTTGAAACATAAGATTACTATCAGAGAAATTTGCTGTTAATTTCCCCTCCAACTTTCTGCTTTTCTTCTAATCTGGGCTACATTGGTTTTGCTTATGCATTTTTTTTTAATATCAGTAACCAAATTTATCAATTTTACATCCTGTAATGCTCTCTGTTCCTTGTTTGGTCATAAATTCTTCCCATATCTTTATATATGACAGGTATTCCATATCTCCTGATATGGAATCAATCTTTATGTCTAAATCATGTACCCATTTTGACATTTTCTGGGTATATGGTACAAAATGTGGTTCTATACCCAGACCACTTTCTGGTTTTCAGAGCAATTTCTGTCAAATAGTGACTTCACCTAAAAGCTTGGATATTTGGGTTTACCAAGTGCCTGATTACAATAGCCATATACAACTGTGTATTATATAGCTGATCTATTCTGCTGATCCATCACTCTATTTCTTAGCCCGTAACAGATTGTTTTGATGATTACTGTTTTGTAATAAAGTTTGAGATCTGGTACAGCGAGGACACGTTCCTCCACATTCTTTTCACTGATTCCCTTGATATTCTTGGCCTTCTTTTCTTCCAGATTAATTTTGTTAAAATTTTTCTACCTCTATAAACTAATATTTTAATAGTTTGATATGGTACTGAATAAGTCAATTGATTCAGGTGGAATTGTTATTTTATCATATTGTCAATTCAGAGATGATATTTCTCAAGTTGTTTAGATCTGACTTTATTTGTGGGAAAGTGTTTTGTAACTGTATTCATTTAATTCTTGGATCTGTCTTGACAAGTAATCTTTCAAGTATTTTAGGTTGTCTACACTTATTTTAAATGGATTTTTTTCTTTGTATTTCTTCCTCCTGGGTTTTGTTGCTAATATGTAGAAATGCCGATGATTTCTGTGGGTTTATTTTATTTCTTGCTAAGTTTGGTTACTATTTGCTAAATTTTACAATTTGCTGAAATTGGTTACTATTTCGATTAGATTTTTAGTTGATTCTCTAGGATTCTCCAAGTTGTTTATCATATCATCTACAGAAAGTGATAGTTTTGTTTCTTCATTGTCTATTCTCTCTAAATTCTTCATTTTTTCTTCTCATAAGGCTATAGCTAGAATTTCTAATGTAATATTGAATAATGGGGGTGAAAATGAGCAAATTTGCTTTACCACTTATCTTATTGGGAAGTCTTCCAAGCTCATCCCCATGACAGACAATACTTGCTGATGGTTACAGATAGATGTTACTCATTATTTTAGTGAAAGTCCCATTTAGTACTATTTTTTCTAACATTATTAATCAGAATGCATATTGTATTTTGTCAAAAGGCTTTCTCTGCACCTATTGACATAAAATGATTTGGTTTTGGTTTTGTCATAGATAATTTGTCAATTATGCAGATGATTTTCCTAATAGTGAACCAATCCTGCATTTCTGGTATAAATCCTATTTGGTATTAGTATATGATCTTTGTGATACACTGCCATAATCTCCTTGTTAGTATCTTATTTAAAGTTTTTGCGTCAATAATCATAAGGAAAATTGTTCTATAGTTTTCTTTGTTTTTGCTCTTCCTGGTTTAGGTATCAGAGCCGCATTTGTATCATAAAAGGAATTTGGTAAGACTCCTTCTTTGTCTATTTTTCCAAATAGTTTATATAGGATGGGAATTAATTCTCCTTTAAATATTTGATAAAATTCACTTGTGAATACATTTGGTTCTAGTCATTTTTTTTTTTTGCTTTGATGGCTTGCTCATTTTTTTTTTCACTAAGACATGATTATTTCAGTATTCTATTTCCCCTTCTGTTAATCTGGGTAAATTATATATTTTAAGAATATTCACCCATTTCACCTAGATTGTTAGATTTATTAGCATATAATTGGACAAAAATAGCTCCTAATACTTGCTTTACTTTCCTTTTAATTAGTGGCAAATTCACCTTTTTAATTTTTGATACTAGTAAATCGACTTCTTTTTAAAAAATCAAATTACCTCATATCTTTGTGTTGAGTTTTTTTAATGATATCGTCTCTCAATTTTATTTATTTCAATGGTTTTCTTTCAGCTTTATTAATCTTTCCTTTGATTTTTCAGGATTTGCTTTTTGTGTTTAATGAAAAATTTTTTAACATGTCCTTAATTTTGCTTTGTTGTTGTTGTTTTAGTTGCATTCTCAATTGGTTGATCTGCTCTTTCTCTATTTTGTTGATTTAAGCCTTTAAAGATAAACATTGTCCTTTAAGAACTGCTTTGGCTGCATCTAGTAAATTTTGGTGCTTTTGTCTTATTGTTGTCATCTTTTTGATGAAATTATTTATTGCTTCCATGATTTGTTCTATGACCCACTCATTCTGGAGGATCAGATAATTTAGTTTCCAATTAATTTTAATCCTATTTCCATATCCCTTTATTGAATATAATTTTATTGAATTATGATCTGAAAAACATGCATTTAATTTTTCTGCTTTTATATATTTGGTTCTGAGGTTTTATGCTTTAATAAAAGGTTGAATCTTGTGAAGCTGCTTTGTACAACTAAAATAAAAAAGTATTCTCCTTCCTATTCCCATTCAGTTTTCTCCAGAGCTAACTTTTCTAAAAGCCTGTTTATTTCTTTAACTTCTTCTTGTTTATTTTTTAGACAAATTTATTTGGTTTTTTTTTGGAGGGCAGTTGGGGTTAAGTGACTTGCCCAAGGTCACATGGCTAGTTTTTGTGTTACGTGTGTGAGGCTGGATTTGAACTCAGGTCCTCCTGACTCCAGGGCCGGTGCTCTATTCACTGTGCCACCTAGCCTCCCCTAATTTATTTAGTTTTAAGAAGGAAAAGTTGAGGTCCCCCACTGTTATTGTTTTGCTCTCTTTTTCGTTCTGTAACTCATTAAGCTTTTACTTTAAGGATTTGGATGCTTTTCAGTAGGATACTATACATTTAGTATTGATCACTTCATTATCTGTGATACCTTTTAGAAAGATGTAGTTTACTTCTTTGTCTCCTTTAATTAGACCTATTTATTTTTGCCTTGCTTTAAATCATGATTTCTACCCATTTTCCCCCACCCCTATCCCTAACCCCACCCCTTGGCTAAAGTGTAATTGATTCTGTTCCAGTTCCCTATTTTTTCCTTTATGTGTCTCTTTGTTACAAGTGTGTTTCTTACAAACAGAATGTCGTCAGATTCTAATTTTTAATGTGTTCCGCTATCTGCTTCTGTTATATGGGTAAGTTCATCTCGTTCACAGTCACTATATATTTCCCTCTGCCATATTTTCCCCATTTATCCTCTCTCTCTCTCTCTCTCTCTCTCTCTCTCTCTCTCTCTCTCTCTCTCTCTCTCTCTCTCTCTGTCTCTCTCTGTCTCTCTGTCTCTATCTCTCTCTCTGTCTCTCTCTCTCTCTCACTCTCTCTCTTTCTCATTTTCCTTTTCTCTACTTAAAAGTCTATTTTGCTTTTGATCACTGCCTCTCCTGATCTTCACTCCATCTTATGAGACTGTTCCTTCTCTTGTCTCCTTCTCTTCCTACTTCTCTGTAAAGTAAGAGGTTTCTATACCTATCTGAGTGTGTATATTACTCTATCTTTTTAAAAAATTAATTATTTAAATTTTTTTCTTGTTTACATCATTCATTTCCATCAGTTTTTGAGTTACAGAATTTTCTCCCCATCTTTCCCCCCATCCCCAAAACAGCAATCCCTCTATAAAGCCCCTCCCCCAATCTGCTCTTTTCGATGTCCCGACCCAACACCCCTTTCACTTTCTCGTAGGGAAGAGTCTCTCTACCCCTGTACCTGTATATTTTAATTCCCAGTTGCATGTAGTTAATGATAATACACACACACACACACACACACACACACACATATATATACATATATACATTTTTTTCTTAACATTTGATTGTAGAACTTTAAATTCTAGATTCCCTTGGTTCCTCCCTTTTCACCCACCCCCACTGGAAGGACAAGGAATTCAGTACAAGCTATACATGTGTAATTACACAGGACATCTCCACAGTGGACATATTGTGATCATATGTCCCTGCTTCCTATCCCGCCCCCCCTTGTTCTATTCTCTACCCTGTCCCTGTCCCTTTACTGAAGTGTGTGCTTCCAGCAACCCTCCCCCAGACCATGACCTCCCCTCCATCATCCAGCCTCTCATCCCCATGCCCCCTACTCTCCTGTGTGGCATGATACCCAGTTTAGAGTTTATGTCATTCCTTCCCTAAGCCAAATTCAATGAGAGTAAATGAAAGTAAAGTTGTAACAGTTATCCCTTGTCTCTTCTCTATGGGATGATTAACCCCATTTTGTCTCTCCCTGTCTCCTCTCATTATAGTCGTCTCCCACCTCAGAATTTCATCTTTTAAAGTATCATCCCTTCGTATTTAATTGATCCTGGACCCTCTATGTACACATATACACACATGCTCTGATATGTATTCATACGTATATATATACCCTCCTATATAGACATATATGTAAGTATACATACACACATACATACGCACACACATATATCTATATGTATATGTATATATACATTTGTATTCCCTTCTCCTATCCTCATACTAAGAAAAGTTTCATAAGTTACTATTATCATTTTTCCATATTGGTGTGTAAATAGTTCAACTTTGATAAGTTCCTTATGATTTCTTTCTCATGGTCACCTTCTCATGCTTCTTGTGTTTGAATGTCAAATTTTCTGTTCAGTTCTGTTTTTTCAAGAATACTTGAAAGACCTCCACCTCACTGAATGACCATATTTTCCCCTGGAACATTACACTCAATTTTTCTGGGGTTGTTATTGGTTTTAATCCCAGCTCCCTTGATCTCTGGAATATCATATGCCAGGCCCTTCAGTGTAGAAGCTGCCAGATCCTGGGTCATCCTAATTGTGTTTGCACAGTATTCAAATTGTTTGCTCCTGGCAGTATGTAATATTTTCTCCTTGATGATGATGTTCTGGAACCTGGCTATAACATTTCTAGCAGTTTTCTTTTGGTGATCTTTTTCAAGAGGTGATCGGTGAATTCTTTCAAGTTCTATTTTGCCCTCTGATTCTAAAGCATCAGGGCAATTTTCTTTGAGAATTTCTTGAAAGATGCTTTCCAAGTTCCTTTTTTTTGATCATGGCTTTCAAGTAGACCAATAATTTTCAAATTGTCTCTCCTGAATCTATTTTCCAGGTCAGTGATTTTTTCAAGGAGATATTTCACATTGCTTTCTATATTTCCATTTTTTGGTAACTGTTTAATGGTATCTTGATTTCTCATAAAGTCATTTGCTTCCACTTGCTCCACTCTAATTCTGAACAAATTATTGTCTTAAGAATGCTTTTGGGATTCTTTTTCCATCTGGGAAATTGGACTTTTTAAGCCATTCTTGTCCTCATTGGCTTTTTGGGTCTCTTTTGCCATTTGAGTCAATCTGTTTTTTAAGGTGTTATTCTCTTCAGTCAGGTTATTGACTCTTTCTTGCATCATCTTCATTTCTCTTCCCAATTTTTCCTCCACTTCTCTTATTTGGTTTTCAAAATCCTTTTTAGGTCACTCTATGGCTTGTAGGCAATCTTCATGTTTCTTGGAAGCATTTAGTGTGGGACTTCTGACTGTGTTGTCTTCTTCCTAATCCGTGCTTTGATCCTTTTAGTCCCCAAAAAAGGATTCTAGAGTTTTATTGTTGTTCTTAATTTGCTTCCTTCTCCTCATGTTGGTCAATCAATTAGTTGCTTGATTTTTTAACGCTTTGGAACTCTGTTTCCAGGGGGGAAAGCTCTGTCCCAAATTGCTGGGGTTTTCACAGCTGCTGGAGATATTAGGGGTTGCTGCAACCCCTACCAGCTTTGGTTTGCTGAAAGCACACCCCAGGACCACCACCCAAGACCACAATATGCATCCAGGCTGTTCAACGCAAGAGCCCTTGGCCTTTGATCAGTCACTTTGCCCCCAATGTGGTCTGCAGGCCAGGAGCTTTGAAGTAGCCTGGTTGGGCTGCTTTCTTGCCCTGGGGGCAATTTGGCCAGACTGCTATTTTCCCCCAAAATTTAGCGTCAGGTGCCACCAATCCACTCTATTGTAGACTCCAGCTGTTGCCTCTCCCGTCTGCCCTGGGGCCAGGCCGTGGTTTCAGGCTGGGCTGGCCTCGGCTACCAGCCTGCCATGATCAGCCCCACCTGCTGAGCTGCCTTCAGCCAGAGATGTGTTTTCTGTATTTTTGTGAATTTTGGTACCCTAAAATTTGTTTAGAGTCATATTTTCTGGGTATTTAAGGTAGCTGTGTGGGAGCTGCAAAACTTTGCTGCTTCTACACTGCCATCTTGGCTCTGCTCCCCCATATCCTTATTTTCCAATTTTTTGCCACCACAAAAAGAGCTGCTATAAATATTTTTGTAGCTATGGGTCTGCTTCACACTCCTCTGACCTCTTTGGGATATAACCCTAAAAGTGATATTGCTGGGTCAAAGGGTATGCACTTATTTATAGCTCTTTGGGCATAGTTCCAGATTGCTCTCCAGAATGGCTGGATCAGTTTGCAGCTACACCAACAATGCATTAGTGTTCTAATTTTTCCATATCCTCTCCAGCATTTATCATTTTGTGGTTTTGTCATCTTAATTAGTCTGTCTGATGAGATGTGGTACCTCACAGTTGTTTTGATTTGCATTTCTCTAATCACTAGTGATTTGGAACATTTTTTCATATGTTTATAGAGATCTTTAATTTCATCTTCTGAGAACTGCTTGTTCATATCCTTTGACCATTTATCAATTGGGGAGTGGCTTGTATTATAAATTTGGCTCAATTCTTTGTATATTTTAGAAATGAGGCCTTTATCGGAGACACTCATTGTAAAAATTCCTTCCCAGCTTTCCATTTCCCTTTTAACCTTGGTAACATTGGCTTTGCTTGTGCAGAAGCTTTTCAATTTAACATAATCAAAATTATCCAGTTTGCATTTTGTAATGCTCTTTAACTCTTGTTTTGTCATGAAGTCTTTCCCACTCCATAGATCTGACAGGTAAACTATCCCTTGCTCTCCCAGATTCCTTACAGTATCAACCATTATACCTTGATCATGCACCCATTTCAACTTTATTTTGGTGTACAGTGTTAGATACTGGTCTATGCCCAATTTCTGCCATACTATGTTCCAGTTTTCCCAGCAGCTTTTGTCAAATAGTGCATTTTTATCCCCAAAACTGGGATCTTTGGGTTTATCAAACAGTGAATTACCATAGTCATTGGCTGCTGAGTTTTGTGTACCCAACCTATTCCATTGATGCACTGCTCTATTCCTCAGCCAGTACCAAGTAGTTTTGATAAGTGTTGTTTTGTAGTACAGATTAAAATCTGGTATGGCTGGGCCACCTTCCCTAGCATTTCTTTTAATTAGTTGCCTTGATATTCTGGAGTTTTGTTCTTCCAGACAAATTTTGCTACTAATTTTTCTAACTCTGCAAAGGAATTTTTTTGGTAGCTTGATTGGTATAGCACTAAATATGTAATTTAAATTAGGTAAGATTGTCATTTTTATTATATTAGCTCGACCCAGCCATGAGCAACTTATGTTTTTCCAATTAGTTAGACCTGATTTTATTTGTGTGAAAAGTGTTTTGCAATTGTGTTCATATAAATCCTGGGTTTGTTTTGGCAGGTAGATTCCCACATATTCTATAATGTCTACAGTAACTTTAAATGGAAGTTCTCTTTCTACCATTTGCTGTTGGATTTCTTTAGAGATATATAGAAATGCTGAGGATTTATGTGGGTTTATTTTATATCCTGAAACTGTGCCAAATTAGTTTATTATCTCAAGTAGTTTTTTGCTTGATTCTCTAGGATTCTCTAAGTACATCATCATATCATCTGCAAAGAATGCTTGTTTTGTCTCTTCTTTGCCTAATTTAATTTATTTTAAACTAATTTAGAGGTGAATTTGAGAGAGTAAAGGTGAGTTCTTGTCTTTACTCCACCATCTTGGATCTGTGTCCCAAATATATATTTAAAAATATTAACAACCTTCAAATAGTAGTAGAAGAGGATATGAGTTTGAGTACCAAAATAGCAGCTTTGGAATCAATCCTTACAAATTAAAAAATGAAAAAGATTCCCAGCATTTCTACCTCCATGCCATTGTTCATTCTGCCCCTTATTCTTTTTGTAGGCCTGTTACAATCCTTGTTCCCATTTGTTCAACTGTACTCTTCTTGCCAAAGTCAACTCAAATCTTACCTCCTCCATGAATTTATCAATCACTACTCCACCCTCCATTAACATTTCCTTCTCTTAATGTTATAGCACTCATAAAGCATTATACAAATTTATATTTAACTTATATTATTAACTCCTCATGGACAATGATTGCTTCACTTTTGGGGCTGTGGAGTGGAGGGAGGAGTGGTTTCTTTGGATCTGGTATATAGTAAAGCTTAACAAATTCTTGCTGATTAATTATATGTTAGTATGCCTTGAATAGGATTGCCCCAACAGAATAAAATATTTTAATACTAATCCCCTTTGTAGTTTTTTTTACAAGAATATTCCTATGTAATTAACTCTCCTCTATGATGTCTCTTCACCTGATATTCTGTTTTTTGCAATATCCATAAGTAGCCTTAATGAGAGCCTGCTTGATCCCTATACTCTATTATTTCAGTGGATCCATGATCTCATTGATATGGGTGATCCCTTCTCTGGTGATTATTGCAACTCATGCACATCGTTATCCAGAGCCACTCTTGCCAATGTTCTCTACCCCCACCCCAGCCATGAATCCTTTAGAGTGGGCCAGGGACCTTCCTCTGAGTTCTTGATCATTTCTTTGGTATTGGTGGAACACTCAGAATATTTATGTCTTATTCCTCACCATTCAAGATGAGCATACCCAACACGAGCCATTCTGATAACACATTTCCTGAATTTTGGGTCATTTTACAGTAAGTTGCATCCTACTTAGTCACCTTATGAATTTCTTTATACAAGTTAGGATGATCTACAATACTGATTCTTTATGGATTGTATGTTCTTTGCTGTATATAATATCAGCAGAAGAATCCTGTAATTCCAGGAATAAGTTTTTGTATTAGGGAGAAAGTCGTAATAATTAAAAGTGTTATGTAATGTCCTGAATTCAAAACCTGGAAAAGATGTTTCCTCAGGTACTTAGTAAATGCTTGTTTACTGTTTGCTTGATTGATTTTCCTCCAAGTAGAACATAAGTTCCTTGAGGGCAGGAATAGTTTTTGTTTTTTGTCATTGTATCATAGCACCTAATATAATGCCATGTAGAAAGTAGGTATTGAGTGAATGCTAGCAAATTTTTATTATGCGTAAGATATAAATGACTAATAAGAATTAAAATGTTCTCTGTCCAATGAGTATGTCTTTTCTAACAGTGGACTAAACTTTAAGACTAATAGATTATTTATTTCACCTAGAATTTCAGGGCTGATGTGTGGTGACTGCAATGGTGAATGTGGGGTGTAGATTTCTTTTTATTTTAGTCAGAAAGCCTTCACAGCATTAATGAAATTATCCCATATTGGGGTAGTACATCTATTGGAAGCCCATGAAGCTAGTCATAATTTGAAATTTTACTCAGAGCCTGAAGATTTTTCTAAAGCACAAGTCCTCAAAGAAGATATGGTTCTAAGGGGCAGAAACTCACATGACTTGATACTATCCCATTTAGGAAAGTTCATTGATGACTCTCATATACATGTCTTAAAAAATTATTGCTGAAATTTGTCTTTGAAGCAGAGTAATTTCTGAGGGTGATTCCCCTCCTCTGCCAAAGATTGAAGATATTTTATGGCAAAGAGGAACAACATATCAAGCCTATCTAATACCAGGTGACAGGAGTGAAATTGTCTGCCAACCTGGTTGAGCCATCTATCATTGTGGCAGAATCAGACATGATCAAAATATATGTTTGGTCTGCATTGCTTTCAACAAGTCACTTTCCCTCTTTGATTCTCATTTTATTTATATGTTAAATGAAAGGGTTGGGCTATATGACAAACATGTTCCATTCTAGCTCTAACTTGAAGGATGGAGGCCTGGAAATATTGGTTCCTATAGTTGTTGGGAGAAGTTGTGATCTTAACTTATCAAACTTTGTAGATTTCTTTTCATTCATTAATTCAATCAATCAAAGAGCATTTACTAAGCACCCGCTCCGGACCAGGTATCAGGGTAGGCATTTGGGCTATAATGTCAAAAGTGAAATAGTCTCCACCCTCAAAGATCTTAAAATTCAACCCATGACTATAAAGTATAAATATACAGGCAAATATGAAATAGATAGGTGAAAGGCAATAGCAGATCAGGGAAGATTTCATATGGAAGATGATACATGGAATGTTGAAGAAAACTAGGGATTTTAGGAAGTGAAGATTCAGAGAGTACATTTTGAGGAATGGGAAACAGCCAATGGTATCAATTGGATGTTTTATCTGGGGTCCATTGTGTGGATAATATACTTGAAGGCTGATAATTGAAAAACTTATATTCTAGTTGTGGCTCTTCAATTTATTAGTTTGTGACTTTCATAATTCTCTAAGCTTCAGTGTCCTAATCCATAGAATAGGGATAATAATTTTTATTTAACTTACATCTTTCAGAGGAGTGTTTGATTTGGAATTAAAGTATCTGGGTTTGAATTCTGAGTTTTCCTCTACTATCTGCAAGATCTTGACAAATCATTTAACCTTTCTTGGCTTCAGTCTCCTTATGTGTTAGAGAGAAGGTTGTCCTAAACTATTTCTTATATCCCTTTAGCTCTTAATTCATAATACTATGTTCCTGTGCTAAAGTACTGTTATAAATGGCTCAATGTAAACGACAATACTTTCTAACTTAAAATGACTTATGCAAATGTAAAAGTATTATTGTTATTACTCAGTATGCTGAAAGAGATAATTAGACAAGTGTCAGGAAGATTTATGGTTGAACAGTTAACTAGATCATCAATCTTGGATTTTCTCTAGTCATCATAAAGATTAGAATAAGTTAATGAGACTTTGTCATCTATAAATCTCATACTAAATCATTGACCGCTTTATTGATTGATCCATTGGCATGTAGAGAGATGGCTATTTCCCTGCTTATGTGGGAATTTGGCAAGGAAGCCAGAGGTGGACTCCTTCTATATTAGCAATATTGCTTTTCATAGTGGAAATTTTAATAAAGAACATAGCCATTTGTGAGATAACATTAGCATATTGTTTCTTTCTGTAGAAAAAAAAACTTCTAAAATAAAATCAAAAGCTCTTGGGGAAGATGAAACATGTTACTTTGTATAATATGAAGACAAGAAAATATTGCAGCTCTGCATTCTTCCTACCTGTCTAACTTTCTCACTTCCACAGGGTGTGAAAAACAACCCTTTCTTGCTCTTTTAGGGATGGGAGATACACAGGGTAATAATAGTTCTTATTGAAAAAACAAACAAAAATATTGAGGAATCTAATTGGCTCTAATATGAAATATTTGCTATGCAACATTCAAAACCACTAGTGCAAACTAACATAGAATTAATAGAAATTTAGGATCCGGGAAAAATTAAACATTTGTCATCTATATGTTGGTCAGAAGTTAACTATTCTTTTGTATTCATCTTTGGGTGGCACATTTTAAGTAAGAGTGCACACAAAAGAAAGTGATCATTGATTTCACATTTAATAAAAAATGTAAAGGGTTTACATTGTGTAAAACTCTGCTAAGTGCAGAGTTGATAAAAAATATAATATCTACCTTCAAGGGAATTACAGTCAAGTAGAGTCACAAGGCATAGAATGAAATGCAAAGTATATTTGAGAACTGCAAAATCAAATGTTATATGAGGTCTGTGACAGAAAAATATTACCAAGTAGGGAATCATGGTTGACTTCATGAAGGAACGACATATTATTTAGAATGTAAAGGGTAAATGGAATTTGGCACACAGAAAGAAGGGGAGATTTATCATTGGAAAAAACATAAGTAAAAGAACAAAATTGGAAGAATATAGGATGTGTTCTAACGGGGAGTAGAGAATAGTCCAGTTTGGATGGAGGGTAGAGTGCTTCTTTTATATAACTCCCTTTCTGACCTATTCCTTTAACCTGAATTCATTGTCACAGTTTAAGTTTCCAATGGGTAGTTGCTACCTTATGTTGTAGGGTAGTAACCCTGTAGGTTACTGTCCTAAAAGTATAACTTAGGAAGGCTTACTGGTATAATTACCATGTTACTCTAAAACTGCTTAAATCAAGCCTAAATATGATTCTTTTCAACTTCTGCCTGTAAAGCCAATCAGCAGTAGATTCCTGAGAGAATGCTACTGTGAACAGCTTTTAAGATTCGGATTACACAGTATAAGTGAACAGTCTGTTTATTCCATTACAAATCAAGATTCAGTATAATGTTCACAGTATCAACAATTCAC
>CM053594.1:301949896-301966255 GCA_028646575.1 Pseudocheirus occidentalis | reverse complement strand
TAGATTCAGGAGCTGAAAGCTGCCAGGCTCTCTCAGAGATGAACAATTCCCAGGTCCTTGTCCAGTCCTCAAGGCAATCCCTGTCACACACTGAAGTTCACTGGGTTCAGCACACCTCAAACCCTTCAGGACTTCTCTTGCCTGGAACTCAAGGATCAGCCAGGTCACCAGCAAACAAAGCCCCATCCTGTTCATGTCTTCAGTCAGCTTTCAGATACTGGAGAGGAACACTCTCTCTCTCCCTCCCAGCTGACTTCAGTCTCCACGAATCCTCCAGTAGTATCTGATCTACTTAGCCCTAAGTATCCGATCTACTCAGCCCCAATATCCTCTCCACTTAGCCCTAAATATCAAACAAATTGATTACCATTACACTCCCTCATTCTGCTCTCTGTGTCCAAGAACAAGTTCCTCTTGAAGGCAATAATGTTCGGTATATCTGTTAACAGTTATCATGTTCCTACTAGTATTTTTCTTCTCAGGCTGAATATGCTCAATTCTTTCAATTTATCTACATATGGTATAATTTCAAAGTCTTATCACCACTCATTACCTTTCTCTTAATATTCTCCACTTTATCAACATCCTTTCTAAAATGTGGGGCCCACCTCTAAAAAGATATGCCAGATAAAACCTGATAAGAGCAAAGCCTTTCTTACTCTAAGTCCCTCTCTTAATGCAGTTTAAAGTTAGATTTTAATTTAGGCTATATCCTGTTCTAGGATATAGGGCTGTCCTGTTAAAATCATGTTGTGCTTACAATCTCCTAAAACCCTCAGATCATACATTGGTCATACCACTCTTAAGCTCAAAAATCTGATTGGCCCCTAAGCAAAATTCAAACTCATGCAAAATGTGGGTAATTGAAGAATTCTAGGGCCATTGAGAGGAGGACAATAAGAGGAAGAGAGTTCTAACCATGTAGGATCACCAGCAAAAACAGAATGGCAGGGAGGCCAGAGTCTCTACATTGCAGAGTATGTGGGGTAGAGGACATACCATGTCAGAAAACTGGAAAGGCAGGAAGACATCAGATTATAAAGGGCTTTGAGGGACAAACAGAGGATTTTATATTTGAAGCAGGAGGAAACAGGGAACCATTGAAATGAATTGAATGATAGGACTTCCAGTTCACATGAGCCACAAGATGTAAAACTAAACATTTTCTTTCATCCCTGTGACCTTTCAAAATTCTCCAAACCAGAAATTATGTGCCAAAGATAAAGCAATTTCTTCAACTTCCATGATCTAGGAGACCAAAAATCCAAAAGAAGGTTAAAAAAAACAAAACCAAAATCCCTGGAAACTAGGATTCACTTTTCTTTAAACTGTTTATTTTTCTCAAACAGAGAAAAATATGTAACTTTATCCTAGGCATTGAATAAAATAACTTATTTTTCTGTTGCTTAAAACACCCCAGGATGTGGCTGTAACTTGGTAATAATGAACGAAGTAAGGCAAGTCACTTCCAAGACAAAATGAAATGAGATAACACACACACAGATACATACACACACACACACAACACACACACACACACACACACACACCCCATACCACAGACTTGTGAAACAATGCTTAAAATGCTTAATTATATAAACTCCATGAGAACTAGTGTGGTGAGAGAATATCACAAATAGATCTCAGATACCTAGACTCCAACCCCAGATTTTCCTTTTACTATAAGCAAATTAACATAGTTCAATAAAGTAGGTATAAAATAACTATTTTATGTAGAGGACTGTATTAAATCCTGCATGAATTAGACATGGAAAAGACCATTAGAGATCCCAGACCAATGTTTGTATACACACACACACATACACACACACACACATGCTTACAATATAATAAGAGAGGCAGGGTGTGGCCTTTAGACTGAGTTCAAGTTTTACAGAACAAATTCTTTTATTCAGGTTTGGATTCAATAAAAGGGCTCCATGTGAAGACTTAGAGGGCAACATGTGGCCTGGAGGCTTCAGGTTCTCCACCCCTGATCTAAACAAAGACTATAAATCAAAATGTGATCAGGCAGGAAAGAATTTTTTTTTCCTCAGAAGACTGGACCAACCACCCACTCAGTGTAAGAATCGCCTCCACAACACACTACACATCAGCCAATAGCATAGGGGTCATCCTCTTGATACTCATTTTAATATGTAAGTTTTGGCAGATAAAATGTCACCACTGGATCACATTGGCTATCATAATGTTATGAATGTTATTAACTGACCACAATTGTGGCCATCAGGAGAAAAAAAACACACAAGAGAAACATCTTAAAGATCTCTTCAATTAATCATTTTGTGACCCACATTGTCAGGAATTTTCATAGGAAACAGTAATGCAGGGCCACACCAGTGGTGAGTAAGGCAAAATTTCTTCTTCAATGCAAAACAAATTCCTTATCTCAGGCTACTGCTGAGATAAGAATTATACTTGCTATTAATTTTGAAACCTATCAACTTCAACAGATTTAGCACCTAGTGAATTAGTATCTGAGGTGTATGCTTTAGATATTCCCATCTAGTTGGGCAGTTCACTGGGGGTACTGCTGGCATTCCTGGTATTCATCATGTGTTTCTTCTTTACCCTTTGAGTGATCCTCAACTGGGATGAATCAGCAAATCAGTTTTTAAAAATGGCAAAAAAAACAAACAAACCCAAAACTCACCCCAACACGACTAATAGGAAAATAGAGGCTCAGAAACATCACTGTGATATACCTAAGGTATATCAGTTAGTAAATGTTAGAACCCAAAGTTCAGACAAATCTTTGGACCCAAGATCTGGATTCAACCCCACACACACACACACAACACCCCCCAAAGAGCCATCTTTCAGAAATTAATTTTCTAGGCTCATATATTTTTTCAATTCAGAAAGTTAAATTTGTTTTAGTAATTGGAAGGGTCTGCATTATTTTTTTCAGTTGTGGCATTCTTTAATTTAATTTTCAGCTTTAAATTCTCTACTCTCTATTTTCTCCTCCCATTATTGAAAAAGAAAAAAACACCTGTTACAATCATGCATAGCCAAGCAAAACAAATTCCTATATTAACCATGTCAAAAAATGCCTCAATATTTTGCCCTGGGTTCATAAGATCTCTATCTAAAGGTAGGTATCATGTTTAATCATAAGAACTCTGGAATTGTGGTTGGTCATTGTATTGATTAGTAATTAAATCTTTCAAGGTTGTTTGTCTTGATAATATTTTTATCATATATATTACTCTCCTGGTTCTGTTCGTATTACTTTGCATCAGTTCATAAAGGTTCCAAAGTTTTTTTTTCTGAAACTACTTCCTTCATCATGTCTTGAAGGACAATAGTATTACGTCACATTCACATATCATTATTTTTTTTAGCTATTGCCAAATTGATAGGCATCACATCGGTTTCCAATTTTTCTCTAGATATATATTTTAGTCAAGACTACACTCTTTTACTTTCATCAAATTGTATGACAGTAATTCTCAACCTTTCTAATGCCATGGGCTTTAATACAGTTCCTCATGTTGTGGTGACCCAGAACCATAAAATTATTTTTGTTGCTACTTTATAACTGTAATTTTGCTACTGTTATAACTTATAATATAAATATTTGATATGGAGGATGTATTTTCATTGCTACAAATTGAACATGATCCACAGGTTGAGAACCACTGTTGTATGAGTTCAATTATTTGGTTTAGATAGGAACAATACTTTGGTCAGATCTTATCCGAGGTTCCTAAAATGTAAAGGATAGTATGAAATCACACCGCACAATACCAAGAAACAATGCAATGACATTCTATAACAGTCGTGTGGAGCTTTCAGCAGTACTCATGCAATGTTTTTTAGCATAACTCTTGATATGGATCCCATGTGCCATTGCTTGGGGATATTTGAAGTATCAGAGAAGAGAAAGTTCATTACCATCCCTTGAAGGATAGTAACAAAGAAGAGGATCAAAAAAATGGTACATATATACATGCATATATATGTGTATATTATATATAATATGCATGTGTGTGGATATGTCTGACAAAAGCAACACAAAACTTTAGAAAACCTAAAAGTTCAAGGAAATTGATGAAAGGATAAGTAACAATAAAATTTTTAGAGGTGACTTTTAAGCATAATAAGATATTAGCTGAATATCTCTCTTCTAAGCTGAACTCAAGTTCAACGGTTCAAGGTAAAAGAAATTCGAGAAGCACATTCTATAAGGTTAAAGATTTGGACGGCCTTGTGAAGCCTGTGTCAATGTAACCTGAGCTCAAGCAAATATCACTAAGATACAGAGGTTTCAATAATGGACCTAGCAATGAATGGGAAGCATGTGTGGTATCTAATAATGTGGCCAGCCTCATTGAACAAGCCTCTGGATGGATGGATGCCATCATGACTATCACTCATATCAACTCTCTCCAAATATGTGGAGGGCTTTTGATTAACCTTGGTGGAAGAAGTAATCACACTGGTGAAACCAGAAATCTTTTGAAGTATTCAAGTATGTTATGATGCTGAATAGCTGCTGTAATACTGGTGCCAAATAAAGCAATATATATTATGTTTTGTTTTATTTTTGTTACTGTTGCTGATAATTTGACTGGAAAAATGAAAGTTTTATTTGTTGAAATAATGAACTTTATTCTGTTTTAAATTCCAAAAGCCAGACGGTGGATAGCCTTGCTTCCTGTGAACTTCCTGATTATCCTGACTTTATTTGCCTAGATATTGTCCCAGACTTTTGCAGCTACTTGGGGGCTTTAAAGGTCTTATCAGAACCAGTAGGCCAGTCAGTAATTCTCAAAGTAATAGGTCTTCATCATAGACACATTTAAATTCAAACAAGGAAATGTTTAATGCAAGATACCTAAAGGAAGAAGGGGTAGAAAAATAGACAAAGAAAGAAGAGCTTTGGACAAAGGATACATCTGGATCACAATCTTGAGAAAGACAAGACATACACGCATCTAAGTCAAGGTAGGGGCATTGCTAAAGCTTGGGGACAAAGTTAATAGGAAGAACCATAGCAGGAAAAATATAGGCAATGATCTAGAAAGAGAATGCACTTTGGAACTAGTACTGATGTTACACCAGGCTTTATCATTTTTTTTTCTAGTTCAGTATATGAACAACTGAGTTGCTTCCTCCTACCAGGACAGAGGAGAGATATAGGTGAAGGCTACAGGTTGAGTTGCATAGAGAAGGGACAGGGTCCTCATCAGGAAGATATTACTGGGTTCCCACTTTTGATGTTATGAGCAAGGAAATGCCAGGGTCTGGCACCTATGCCTGGTAGAATAACAACAGGAACAACATTAAGTAGCATTTATACAGCACTTTGAGTTTTAAAATTACTTTATCCATGTTATCTTATTCTGTCCCCATAACAATCCTGTGGAGTAAGTGCTAGCATTGTCTCCAATGTTAGAATGTAAGCTCTTTGTGAGTAGGAGTTGCTTAATTTATTTTACTTGTTTCTAAGGTACCTAGTACAGTGCCAGTTACATATTGGGGCCTTAATAAATGCTTGTTGCTAGATCCTCATTTAACAGATAAAGATACTGAGGCCAAGGGGCAGCTAAATGGTGCAATGAATAGAGCCCTGGAGTCAGGAGGACCTGAGTTCAAATCTGGACTCAGACACTTAACACTCGCTAGCTGAGTGACATTGGACAAGTCACTTAACCCCAATTGCAGTACCCTTTCCCCTCCAAAAAAAAAGATACTGAGGCTGCAAGAGGTTAAGTGACTTGTCTAGTATCACAAAGATAGTAAGATAGTTAAAGGGTTCAAACCTAGGAATTCTTAAATTCAGGTTCATTATTCCACCCATTATACCACACTGCCGTAAGGCATAGAACTAGATGTTTCTAGTATAGGAGAGTCTAGCATGAATGAATCCAGAGAATGGCTCCTGAAAAGGATCCAGGTATATTTAGAGAAGAGGTAGCCTATTACATGAAAATTTATACCTGGAAAACTAGACATGTTTTCTACAATAACAAAGGAATATTTGGAGATTACTTGGTTTCATAACTCTTGCCTCTAGACTAAAAAACAGTATTTTGAATAACCTTATACTGTGAACAAGATTTGAAACTCTGAAGTACCTTCAACTCTTCAATCTTCATCACCTCTCCCAACCAAACAGTTACTAAGCCCTGTTGATTTTGTCTGTATGATTTCTCTGGTATCTGTTCCCTGCCTTCCCCTTTCTACTTTTGTTGTCACTATCCTAATAAACCAGTTGCTATTATTCATTTTGAATATTGCTATCTCTTCTAATAGGCATTAAGGACCATTTCCACTCTCTTCCACTATTTCACATCTCTTCATCCTATTGTTTTGAGAGTAATCATGTCACTCTTCTATTGTCTAGTTTTCCATTCCTCTCCACTATTTATCAAACTATTAACTTACTGTTGCCCAACCTTTGTGAAGGGACCCTTCCATTCCTACTCTCCCACATCAGTTCTTCAATTAGAAGTAATGCAATGGTAATATATAAATTCCATGCCTATAGTTAAGTAAACTAAGTCTGATTCTTCATTTCTTGTAAGACTTTTAATATAGAGCACAAGGGAAAGAATATCTTGTGAAGCAATCCCTCTTTGCTGAGATTCATTTTCATTCTTTACCTAACAAATATTATAAGCAGAAGAGTTATTTCTTTCTTTAAAACCCATTAAATCTTCCCATCTTTTGCCATGTTGTGCATAGCATTTTATCTTAGACTATCTAAGTGTATTAGTGGGAGAAGCAGAAAACATAAAGTATCAGAATGAATGTAGACAGCCATGAAGTCATCATCTATGGAAAGGTAAATTCAGTGGTAATTTTTTTTAATGTCGGGGACAGCTTTAAATAACTTGCTACTAGTCTTTTCCTGTTTGTGTAATTACTTTCCACACTGATGCTTCTAATTTTGTTGGAGCCTAAAGTAAATGGGGGGAAAAACTGAGAATTGCATAAAGCATTAGGTCTAGAAAAACATGGACTTACAGACAGTAGAATTTAAAATAGCATAGACTCTAATTGGCACCACCACTTCCATGCATGGAAAATACCCGGAAAGACCAGAGAGAGCTCAGGTAGTGCTGGGGGCCTGTGAAATTCACTTAGTTTCTTTCTTTAATTGAAATATCCTCTATGTCTAGTGGTGGCATACTTAACCACTTGTTCCTGAGGTTCATATTTCCAAGGTACTAAGAGACAGAAGTCATAAAAATCTGACACACACACTTCCTGTATGACCTTGTGAGAATGAAATTTTTATGGATCAGGGGCATAACTTGAATCCAGACCTCATATGTCTCATATGTTCACACTATATATACATTTTTCCCTTATCCAAAAATCTGACACGTATACTATTCCATGATCCCCTAATTTGCTTATCATATCACCCTTTATGTCTAAATCATGTACTCGTTTTGATCTTATTTTGGTACAGAGTGTGAGATGTTGGTCCATACCCAATCTACTTTTCTGCATTTGATTGTGAGTATTTTATGCCCTACTATATTCTCTCTCTGTCTCCGTCTCTGTCTCTCTGTCTCTCCACTTTAATCATGTCACTCCTCAAGTGCTTTATTTTCCTTTCCTGTTACCTTCCTCCTCTCCTATTTACCTGTAGGTTCAGATTGATTTCTATACCCAACTGCATCTATATCTAATTCCTACTTTGAGCAAACTCCATTGAGAGTAAGGTTTAAGCATTCATTATCTACCAAGTCTACCCCACCTACCCCTCCCTTCCATTCTAGCTCTTCCTTCCACCTTCTCTCAGTGCACTCTTATTTCACACTCCTTTTTTGTTTTTTACATATTTTTCCACCATAGTCAACTCACATCCATGTCCTCTCTCTCTCTCTCTCTCTCTCTCCCTCTCTCTCTCTCTCTCTCTCTCTCTCTCTCTCTCTCTCTCTCTCTCTCTTTCTCTCCATACACACACACACAAACACACACACACACATATTCCTTCTAACTTCTCCAATAATCAGAAAATTCTTAGTAGTTACAAGTATTATCTTCCCATCTAGGAATGTAAACAGTTTAACCATATGGACTTCCTTATGATTTCTCTTTCATGTATCAATACTCTTCCAGTAATGTATAGCTTCAAGTCATGAAATACTATTGACCTCAAAGAAATGAAGTTGATGATCACTCCCCCAAAAAAAAGCAGTAAGGAAGTAAATGGCAGATACAGAGAGTCTACAACACTTAACAGTAAAGAATTACACAGGAAAAGTAATATAAATTATGTCTTTACAGAAATGTGAGGCTAGAAAGAAAGATGGGTCATCTCAGTCTCCAAAAGGAGTAAGGCTGATATGTCTTTGATAGAAAGATTTATTGATGTGTTTCCCTGAAATGTATTATAGGTTCAGCCTAATTCTCTTCAGAAATCTTCACATACCTGTATGTTGGGGTAACTAGGATATATGAGGCATAGACCAGCATTTCAAGAACTTTTTCATGATACATTTAAAGGATGAGCCAGGAAGTACACTTAGAAACTAGTAGACTGCAAAGAACACCAGCTCTGAATTCGTACCTGGGTCCCATGTTCAAAACCTGACTCAGACAAGTTGTCTGACCCTGAGTATGTCACTTAACTTTCCACAGCTTCATTTTCCTATTCTGTAAAGTAGGGTTAATGATTAATATCTACCTTGAAGGTAGTTGTGATGATTTTATGAGATTATATAAGCAAGGCATTCAGTAATCCTGGATCATCCCTAGAAACATAGAATTCCATCTCTTGTCTCTGCCCCTTTGCATTGGTCATTTTCCGTTCCTGAAATGCCCTGCCTTTTTACAATAGAATGTCTGTGTTCCTTGAAGATACATCTCAAGTGCCATATTCTACATGAACACTTTCCTGATTCACTCAACTGCTCATGTCTTCCCCCTAAACTATTTTGTATTTAAATACTTGTAATTTATTTGTATTTACTTACTTTAAATTATTCCTACTACTGATCTTCCTCAATAGAATACAAAACCCTTTCTATTAGATATTGTTTCATTCTTTGTCATTGTATCCTTAACTCTTAGTATAGTGTCTGGAACATATTAGATACTTAAACAGCACTTGTTCATTGACTGATCTAATTATCTTATGAATTATTATTCTATCCTCTGTGTGCTGGCAAGATAGTCTTTAACAGGCAGGCCAGCAAGTGACCTATCTGAAAAGTGCTAACCACTACCCATTCTCCTCTGCGTTCTCTCCTTCTATCCCAGAGGGTTCATAAGCTAGAGACTGTGGAAATATGTCAGAGTTCATAAATTTCAATGAGAAAAAAGTCTTTATTTCAATATAACTAGTTTCTTTTGTACTTTTTAATTTATTTTGTTCATAAGCTTCATTAGCTTTCCAAAGGAATCTGTGACATGAAAGAGATTAAGAATCCCTCACTATTATCCTCTTAGAAACTTCCTTTCTAGGATCTGGACCTGACAATCTTGTCTCATGTACCAATCTGTCCTTCTAAGTAAAGAATAATGTCTTTGCATAAAACTGAACTCCATATTCCTTTAAAGAATGTGATTTGCCTAGCTTTAGTTGCTGACTTGAAAATGGAGATGATAATTGACAATTATGTTCAAATGGTACACTTCAAGTCTGCACTTAAGAAAAAAAATCATCTATACAGAAAATACTTTCAGTGTAGTGCTTCTTGAGACAAATCCCTTTCTCCCCTCACTAGTGAGACTGCTAGATGAAAGACTATTTCTCAGCAAAGGCATAGCATACCACCAGCTGTTAACCTGAATTTTTAGTAGCTGAGAAAATGCCTCTAACTTGATTGATTTGACTGTATTGGGGCAAATATGGATATAACATTTTCTGCAAGATTTTTAAAAACAATTTCAAGGTAAGAAAAATAACAAGTTGGGAGAGATCTATAAATGTTCAGTTGGGTTTTCTTTATATTTACTGATAAAAGAGCCTAGAAACTTTCAATAGGAAAATGCAAATTTCTGAACATGACCCATTTAGAGATTTTTTAAAGAAAATATGAAGATCTATGAAAAACACTAAACCACTCACTTTTCCTTTCAATCTTTTTTCATCCATGTGGTAAGAAAGAATTCTTCAAAACAAAAGAAAGTCTGAGGCAGGAAAAAAATTGTTAAATGCATAAAGTAAATCGAACTGAAGAAAAGTTTCATTGTAAAACTCTAACACTTAGAAGACAGTTGTTTCCTTTTAAATGGACTAAAACTTCCTGTTTAGATATAAGACTTTTTTTCTACACACAAATCAGAGCTTCTAGTTGTTTTTTTTCCCCAAAAAGGCTTCTCTTTTTTTACCTCATAAGTTCCCAGGAGATTTTACTACAGCATTGTGATCAGCCGATTCAGAGCATCATGAGTAAACGTTTCCCTTCCCGTGTTACACCTGCTTCTTAGATGTGCTTAAAACAAAACAAAACAAAACAAAACAATATGGATCTGTCTTTTGAGGAGAAAAGACAACCTTCCAGTCTTTAAACCATTGAGTTGGAAGCTTAAAAATTAAGTGAATGGCAGAAGGGAAAGAAATTGTAAACAAAGAGGAAAAGCAAGTTATCTTAAAGGCTCTTTATGAGATATCCTTTCTACTTCACATTTTTATCTCTACACTCAACATTCAGCACCCAGTGAGTACAAGATGCTGTCCTTGGTTATGAAGGAGATTCGGAGACTCAG
This sequence comes from Pseudocheirus occidentalis, assembly GCA_028646575.1. Taxonomy (NCBI): domain Eukaryota; kingdom Metazoa; phylum Chordata; class Mammalia; order Diprotodontia; family Pseudocheiridae; genus Pseudocheirus; species Pseudocheirus occidentalis. Next base: position 301,955,554 of record CM053594.1, on the reverse strand, counting down.
AAAGAGAATCCCTGCTCATTAAGATTGCAACTATAGTAACAAAAATTTAAAACTGGAGGGATCAGTCTCACACTCAGCAAAAGCACAACTCATTTTACTGTTATCCGGCAAACCACAAGTGAATTTTATATTCTATAGGAGTTTTTCTTGCATCTTGTGCAAACCCTATCATAATACCTGAGGATTCATAAATCCCCTACATGACAACCCTGACAAAAATATTAAGATTTAAGAAGCAACCTTATATATCATCTAGTATACTAAAGTGAATAAGACAGGCATATCAATAACTATATTAGAAAATGCAATTATAGAATCTTACCCTTTGGAATGGATCTCACACTTCATCTAGTTCAAGGCCTATCTAAAGTGTGCCTGAAGATTTATGAAAACTCCATATAGCAATAAATCCTATAGATGCTGATTAAATATCTATATTTTTCAGAATGCTGTATTCAGTGCTAGGGCAGGTAATAGAAACATGAATGACAATATACCTAATTTCTTCATGGCATTTACAATCTAAAAATGTTATACACCCCATTCAGAGAATTATGACACAAAGTGGAAAACGATTAATAGAAATGTAAAGCAAATGTTTGCTAAGACCTGAGAAGAGGAAGGTCTTATGTACCCGAGAGAATCAGGGAAAACTTTTTATAATAGGTTGCATATGAGCCAAATCTGAAGGGTCAGATTTCAACAGTTTCAATAAGAGATCACTGCTGGTCGCAAAGGCAGAAAAGTGCAAAAGTGAAAACATGTCTGTAAAACCAGATTGTATCCTACTACAATAGTGCAAATAAGTGGACATGAGGGACTAGTATTAAGGTGGTGAATGAAGGAAATGAGTGTGATAGATATTAAAGTGGAAAAATCAATCTGGCTTTATAAGTTATTTGAAGTGGGAGATGAAACCCCTTTGCTAGATTATCATAAATCTCCCACTCACGTATCATGGCTGTTCTCACATGTTCTTTCTGGGTCACTTTCTTTCTCTTTATATACTATTTCCTTTGTGATTTTATCCCTTGGGTCTTATTACCAGTCTTACACAGAGGATCCCCAAGTTTATATCTCTTTCTTGAAATCCACTCCTACTCTTCCAGTAACATTTTGATCACCTCAATTTGTATACTTTGTGGGAAAATCAAACTCAACATATCCTGAATAAAACCTACTTTCCTCTCTAACCTTCTCCTCTTCCAATTTGTCTTAATTCTCTTCACTATATTGCCATTCCAGCTGTCATCCTGCCTTGATCTTTCCTTTTTCTCCCATGCATCCTATCCAGTCATTTGTCAAGTCTTACCTGTTCTATCTCAACATATCTTGCATCCATTCACTTTTTATCACTCAAATGACCACCATTCTAATTCACAACCCAATTTCTGCTCACTTGACCTATTACAGTCAATAGCATCCAAATTGCTTTTCCTGTTTCCAGTTTCTCTCCCCTCTAGTAAATCTTCCATATCACTGCCAAAATAATCTTCCTAAGGTGCAGATCTGAACTTGAAATTCATTTGCTCAAACTGCAGCTGGTTCATTATTTGCTGTAGTATAAAATATAAACTTCTTATTCAGGAAGTTCTCTCACAATCCAGCTTCAGCTTACCTCTCTAGCTCTGTTTCATAATAATTACCTTGACAAAAAATATGTTGCAATCAGTTTGGATTATTAGCCATTTACTACACTTGATTTTTTGTCATCTACTTATGCTTATTCACAGAAACTATTTCCCTGTGCTTGGAACAGGCTCCCTCCTTGTTTCTGTCACTCAGAATTCATTTTGCGTTAAAGCTCAATTCAAGCTCTATCTCCTCTTCAATTCTTTTTCATGATTCCAGAGATATGGAGAAACATAAAACAAAGTCAAAATAATAAAAAAATAGGAAAAAAGTGAAATATCTCATTGAAAAAACAACTCACCTGGAAAATAGATCAAAGAGAGATCATTTAAGAATTATTGGGTTGCCTAAAAGCCATGGTCAAAGAAAGCACCAAATATTGTATTTCAAGAAATTTTCAAGGAAATTCCTAAAAAAAAATCTCATGATCTCAAACAAGAGAGTAAAATAGAAATTGAAAAAATCTACTGATCACCTTCTGAAAAAGATTCCCAAATGAAAACTCCAAAGAATGTTATAGCCAAAATCCAGAACTTGCCGCAAAGGAGAAAATATTTCAAGCAACCTGAAAGAAATAATTCCAAATATCAGGATCACAAAAATTTAACAGGTTCAGCATTAAAAGTATAGGGGACTTGGAATATGACATTCTGTTGTTTTCTTAGCTTTATTTTATTTTTAATATATGTATCAAAACAAGCATTTCCACAATATAGTGTAATTAAAAAGATGATTGTGAGTGTAACTGCAAATCTATTATGTACAATTTACTATTCCTTTTAAATATAAAGTTATTGTGTTTTTCCTTTTTTCATTCTCCTCCTTCCTCTCCCTAGAGATGGCTACCATTAGTATGTGTGTGTGTATGTGTGTGTGTGTGTGTGTGTGTGTGTGTGTGTTTTATCTTCTCTGGATGCAGATAGTAACTTTTTTCATATGTCTTTTGTAGTTGACTTGGCTATTGATAATAACTCTTCTTAAAACAAAGATATTTTCATGGTTCTACTCATTTCACTCTTCATTATTTTGTTTCAAGTTTATCTGTGTTTTTCTAAGATCATCAAGCTCATCATTTCTTATGGTATCCATCATAGTCATATAACACAGCTTCTTTAACCATTTCCCAATTGATGGGTATCCCCACAATTTCCTGTTATTTGCCACCAAAAAGAGAGCTGCTATAAATATTTTAGAACACATAGATTCTTTACCTTTTTTGTTAATCTTCTTTGGAAATAGACCTAGTAATGTTATTGCTGGGTCTAGGCAGTTTAATAACTTTTTGTATATAATTCCACATTGCTCTCCAAAAAGGTTGGATAAGTTCACAATTCCACCAACAAAGAATTAGTGTCCCATTTTTTTCCACATCCTCTCTGATATTTATGGCTTTCTCCTTTAATTGTTTTATCTTGTCTGATGGGTATTAAATGATATCCAAAGGTTATTTTAATTTGCATTACTCTAATCAATAATGATATGGAACATTTTCATATCACAATAAATTGTTTTGATCTCATCATCTGAAAATTACCTGTTCATTTCCTTTGACCATTTATCATTTGAGGAATGACTCATATTCTTATAGATTTTATAAAGGTCTTTATACATTTGATATATGAGACCTTTAGCTGAGAAATTTTCTGCATTCCCCCCCCCCCAAGCACACAATTTTCTCCTTTCTTTCTGGTCTTAAATACTTTTATTTTGTACAAAAATGTTTTAATTTGATGTAATAAAATTATGGAATATGGCATTCTGCAAGGCAAAGGAGCTTGAGTTAAAACCAAGAATAATCTACCTAGAAAAAAATGAGTATATTCCATCAAAGGAAAAAGTAATATTTAATGAAAGAGGGGACTTTCAAGCATTCCTGATAAAAAGAACAGAGATAAAAAGAAAATTTGATATTCAAACGAAAGACATAAGAGAAACATAAAAAGGTAAACACGAAATAGAAATCACAAAGTACTCAATAGTGTTAAACTGCTTTTATTCCTATATGGGAAGACGGTGCATGTAACTCTTAAGCACTTTATCATTGTTAGGACAGTTAGCAGGACTCTACATAAACAAAAGGCATGTGTGTGAGTCAATTATGTCAGAATAATTTTTTTAATGAAGAGGTAAGAAAGAGGGATGCACTGGAAGAAAGGGGACAAGAGAGGAAAAATAGGGAATGGTCATCTCGCATAAAAGAAGTGTGCAATGAAGGGATTTTAAAATGGAGGGAGAAATGGGGAGACGTGGGCAATGCTTGAACCTCGCCCTCATAAAAAATTGGTTCAAAGAGGGAAAAATAAATATACATACATACCCAACTGAATGTGTGTGTAACAACACTCCTGTTTCTTTTACACACACACACACACACACACACACACACACACACATGAATATACATACATACATGCATACACACACTCAGTTGCATGTAGAAATCTATCTTAATGCTGAAGAAGAGGAAGGGAATAGAAGAAATAGGAGATGTTGATAGAAGGGAGGCTAGATAAAGGAGTAAGTGATTAGAAACAAAACAGTCTTTTGAGGTGGGACAGGATAGAGAGAGAGAGAAAGAGAAAAAGAGAGAGAGAGAGAGAGAGAGAGAGAGAGAGAGAGAGAGAGAGAGAAGGAGGGAGAGAGAATATGATGGAGGGAAATACACAGTAATCATAATTGTGAATGTGAATGGAATGAGCGTACCCATAAAACATAAGGGGATAGCAGAATGGATTAGAAACTACAGTCCAACAATATGTTGTTTACAAGAGACACACCTGAAACAGAAAAATACACACAGATCTAAAATATGATTCTAGAGCAGAATCTATTATTCTTCAGCTGAATTAAAAAAAAGACAAAGATAGCAATAATGATCTCAGACAAAGCAAAAACAAAAACAGATCTAATTATAAGAAATAATCAAGGAAACTACATTTTCCTTAAAGGTACCATAGACAATGAAATCAGTCTGGATGGGAAAGATGCTCAGGGTTTCTGGCTAAAACAGAAACAATTCCTATTTATATTCTCTCTGAGCCAGTCAAGACCCTCCCCCCCCCCCAAAGACCAAGATTGACTAATGAGACAGAAAAGAAAAATGGCAAATGCTAGAAGGAATATGGAAAAAGAGGTGCAGTAATGCACACATGACAGAGTCGTGAGCTGGTTTAAACCATTCTGGAAATTATTTTGGAATTATGCCTAAAGGGCTATAAAATTTTGCATACTCTTTATCTCAGTCTTCCCCTCCAAGATAGATTTTATTTTATTTTATTTGACTCGGTAAAAGAAGCCAGTCTGTGTTTCATTTCTTTTGTAGCATTTATCACTGAATGGGCATTGTCTCAGACAAACTGAGCTCTGGGAAAGACCTTAGCTTAAAAAGTCCAAGATCTCCCACTACATCAGACCATCTCTAGTCGTCCTGATTTATATCTTCCCACTGGAACCAGATGGCTCTGGAGGAGAGAGTGAGGTTAGTGACTTTACTTATCCTTGCTTCACTTACATCCAATTCAATTGCAAATCATGACATCACCTTCTGGATGTCATTGTTCCTCTTCCAGAATGAAGGACAAAGAGCAAATTAGCAATAGGTCTTTATGTCAAAGAAATAAAAGAAAAAGGGAAAGGACCTATGTGTACAAAATATTAATAACAGCTTTTTTGTGGTAACAAAGAATTGGAAATCAAGGGGATGCCCAACAACTGGGGAATGGATGAACAAGTTGTGGTATATGGTTTTGATAGAACACTATTGTGCTTTAAGAAATGAGAAGGGAAATGATTTCAGGAAAAAAAAACAACTGAAAGACTTATATGAACTGATACAGACTTAAGTAAGCAGAACCAGGAAATCTGCACACAAACTAAAATTGCCATTGCAATGATGATCAACTGTAAGACTTAGCTACTCTGACCAAGGCAATGATCCAAGACAATTCATGATAAAAAAATGTGATCCATTTCGAGAGAGAGGTGATAAGCTCTGAGTGAAAATTGAAGTGTGTGTATATATATATT
>CM053594.1:301923246-301942811 GCA_028646575.1 Pseudocheirus occidentalis | reverse complement strand
ACAAACAAATGAAAAAATAGAAGGCAATGTGAAATATCTCACTGAAAAAACCACTGACCTAGAAAATAGATCCAGGAGAGACAATTTAAAAATTTTTGGACTACCTGAAAGCCATGATCAAAAAATGAACCTAGAAAGCATCCTTCAAGAAATTCTCAAGGAAAATTGCCCTGATATCTTAGAACCAGAGGGCAAAATAGAAATTGAAAGAATTCACCAATCACCTCTTGAAAAAGATCCCAAAATGAAAACTCCTAGGAATGTTAAAGCCAGGTTCCAGAGTTCCCAGATCAAGGAGAAAATATTACAAGCTGTCAAGAAGAAACAATTTGAATATTATGGAAACACAATCAGGGTAGCCCAATATCTAGCAGCTTCTACATTAAGGGATTGAAGGGCCTGGAATACGATATTCTGGAGATCAAAGGAGCTGGAATTAAAATCAAGAACCACCTACCCAGCAAAATTGAGTATGATGTGTCAGGGAAAAATATGGTCATTTAATGAGGTGGTGGACTTTCAAGCATTCTTGATGAAAAAACCAGAGCTCAATAGAAAGTTTGACATTCAAATACAAGAAGCACAAGAAGGCAAACAGGGAAAAGAAATCATGAGGAACTTATCAGAGTTGTACTATTTACATACCAACATGAAAAATGATCATTGTAACTTATGAAACTTTTCTCAGTATGAGAACGGTTGAAAGGAATATAAATGTGTATATGTATATACATAAATATATGTGTATACATACACATATGTCTATATGGGAGGGTATATATGCATATGAATACATACGTGAGTGTGTGTATATATGTGTACAGGTATACATAGACAGAGGTCACAGAATCAATTGAATAGGAAGGGATGATATTTAAAAGGTGAAACTGAGAAGTGGGAGAGTAATGTAATGAGAGGAGAAAGGGAGAGACAGAATGGGGTTAATTATCTCATATAGAAGAGGCAAGGGATAACTGTTACAATGTAGGGGAAGAACAGGAAGGCCAGAGGGAATGGGTTAACCTTACTCTCGTATTTGGCTTAGGGAGGGAATAACATATACTCTACATTGAGTATCTTGCCCTACAGGAGAGTAGGGGAGAAAGGCATGAGAGGGGGGAGGATGGAGGCGAGGGCAGGTTGGGGGGAGGTTTGTTAGAAACACACACTTCTTTAAAGGTACAGGGACACAGTAGAGAATAGAACAAGGGGGGGCAGGATAGGATGGAGAGAATTATAATCAGTCTTTCATAGCATGTCTATTGTAGAGATGTTTTGTGTAACTACACATATAGGGCCTGTAATGAATTGCTTTTCTTCCCAGTGGGGGTGGACGATGAGGAAGAAAGGAAAAGAATCTAGAATTTAAAGTTTTAAAATCAAATGTTTAAAAATATATATATTATACATATATATGATTATTATTATTATGTACATGCAACTGGGAAATTAGATATACAGGCACTGCGGTAGGGAGATCCATCTTGCCCTACCAGAAAGCCAGAGGGGTGATGGGGGAGGATATAGGAGAGAGCTGATTGGGGGAGAGGGTATACAGAGGGATTGCTGTTTTGGGTGGTGGGTAGGGGAAAGACAGGAGAAAATTTGTAACTCAAAATCATGTAGAAATGATGTAAACTAAAAATAAACAAAAGTTAATTTTTAAAAATTAAATAAGGTTATTCTGAAATTATATATATAAGTCTATCATAAAATACTTGTAAAGCATGTTCTTATGTACCAGGCACTGTACTAAACTTGCGTGATACAGAGAAGAGTAAAAACAGTCCCACCCTTAAGGTGCTCAAATTATTTTGGGATAGAGAGCATGAAAAAGCTTTATACGTTTTATATTTCTCATATAAGACACAGAGAGAGTAGATGGGAGATAATTATTCTTATCCATTCTTTTTTTTTTTTTGGCTTTTTGGAGGGGAATTGGGGTTAAGTGACTTGCCCAAGGTCACATGGCTAGTTTTTTTGTGTTAAGTATCTGAGGCCAGATTTGAACTCAGGTCCTCCTGACTCCAGGGCTGGTGCTCTGTTCACTGCATCACCTAGCCACCCCATTCTTATCCATTCTTGATGAAGCTAGGAACTCTCTTTATAATCACTGCTTCCTTATCTAAATGGTCATTAATTCTACAGTGGAATACTAACTAGAATAATATATTTTTAATTTTTGATGTAATAAGAATCATTCACTATTATCTGAAAAAAAATCTAGTAGAGAGACAAAAACAAATTATCCATTCCCCCAAAGATCTTATGCTCTATTGGGAATGTACACAGGAAGTCAGATGCAAAAATACTATTGTTGCTCAATTGTTTAGTCAAGTCCAACTCCTTGTGACCCTATTTGGGGTTTTCTTGGCAGAGATACCAGATTGGTTTGCCATTTCTTTCTCCAGCTCATTTCACAGATGAGGAAAATGAGGCAAACAGGGTTACATGACTTGCCCAGGGCCACACAGCTAGTATCTGAGACCAGATTTGAACTCAGGAAGATGAGTCTTCCTGACTCCAGGTCTGACGCACTATCCACTGGCCACCCTACCAGCCCACAAATACAAAATAAAGAAAAAAAATTACTTCTCATAGGAGGATATTAACAAATGGGGAGATTAAAATGTAAGAGCTTTCACCTGAGCTGATACTGAAGAAAGCTGGGGTGTTATGCTGTGATGCCCAAGATGAAGAGGGAGTACATTCCAGGCAGAAAAGGGAGTTCAATGGATAGGGCCAATGTGGCTTGAATGTAGTGTAGGGCAAATAGAGAAAAATCATGTGCAGTAAGCCTGATGGGAAAGTTGGGGTCAAATGGCAAAGGGTTTTAAAAGCTGAACAGAAAACGTATGTTTATATATTATTGCCTAAAGGCAATAGGGACCCCATCTTCATCATTGCTTGGGTTCTGAAGTCTCAGAGCAAATCTAAATAACCGTTGTTTCTGTTTTAACCAGAAATCCTGAGAGTCTTTCCCTCCCAGATTGATTTTTTTTTCTTGCACTAGGTAAAAGAGGCCATTTTTTGCTACATTTGTTACCTAGCCTTAATCACTGCATTGCCTCAAATAAACTGAGACCTGGGAAGGACTTTAACTTAAAAAAGCCAGGGTCTCCCACTGCATCCGGGGTCATCTCCAGTCATCCTAACCATATTTGGCTACTGGATCCAGATGACTCTGGAGGAGAAAACGAGGCTTATGACTTTGCACATGCCTCACTGAAATCCATTTCACTTGCAAGTCATGGCATCCCTTTCCCAATGTCATGATCCTCTTTAAGAACAAAAGACAAACAATAATAATCTCCTCTGGGAGTTTGCCGTACGTATTATAGCCCAACCTGCCTTCATCGTTTATCTTTCTTCCAAGGCAGTATCTTGTTGGATTTCACATCATAAGAAATGGGTTCAAATCCTGGTTCTACCTGGTCTGTTGTATGATCTTAAGTCACTTCACATATTTGGGGCTCAGCTTCTTACCCTATAAAATACAAAGACTACATTAAATGGTCTCTAAGATCCCTTGGAGCTTTATATCTGCAATCAAATAATCCAAATGACTGCAAATATGCTCAGGTCTATTTCATCCTAAAAAGCAAACAAAATCACCTTCACTTGACTGCCACCCACTCAAGCTATTACCTATATCTCTCCTCTCTTTGCCTGCCAAGCGGTTGGAAAGAATTGCCCACACTTGTTGCATCACATTCCTCACCACCCACTTACTTTTCATCCCCTTGCAATCTGGTTTCTGACTCCACCACTTGTTGATGACTTAACTACCCAATGGGAGAGCTTTCTCTCAGGCTTCTTTCTCCTTGACTTAGCTGTAGCTTTTGAAACAGTTGTCCGCTCCTTCCTCTTGGATGCCATCACTCCCTTTGGGTTCTCTGACTCTGCTTTTCCTTGGCTCTCTTATCTAACAGTCTGCTCCTTCTTGGTCTCATTTACTCTATCATCATCCATCTCCCACCCCCTAACCATGGATGTCTCCTAGAACTCTGTCGTAAGTCTTCTTCCCTTCCTCTTCTCTCTCCTTGCACTTTCACCCATGGTGATCTTTTGTGCTTTCATAGGTCCAACTGTAATCCACAGAGAAGACTCTTGAATCTGTATATACCACACAAATCTCTTTTCTAAACTTCAGTCCTGCATCATATATTCACCCGTATGTCTCATAGACATCTCAAACCAAATATATCCATAAATGAACTGATTTTCTTTCTTTCTAAACTTGCCTCACCTTCATAAGATCCCTGTTTTTATTGAGGACACTCTCATCTGCCCACTTACTCAGCCTGGAGCCATCTTTGACTCATCTCTCCCCAACCCCTATTTACAATCAGTTTCTACTCATAGAAGTTTAGGCTCTCATCACCTTTAATCTAGAATACTATAATAGCCCCCTAAGTAGGTTCTTTTACCTGCTCTCCACCCATCTCTACTTCATTCTTCTAACAGTTACAAAAAGAAACTTCTAAGTCTGAAGTCTGACCATGCCACTCCATTGTCCAAAAATTTTGTGGCTCCCTTGTGCTGGTAGGATAAAAAAATGAACTCCACAGACTGGTAGTTAAATCTCTCCACAAGCCAGCTCCTACCTATCCATCCTTCTGCCCCTCTTCATGAACTCCTTAGGTGTTTCCTGACTATGACAATCCATCTCTTGTCTGTGTTTCTGCACAGTGCTTGCAAGACACTGACTCTCAGAATACTTGTCTTCTTTCAAGGCTCAGTTCAGTCAGTCAATGAACCTCTATTAGGAACCTACTATGTGTCAAGCTGTAAAAAGACACAGAGGCAAAAGTAGCGTGCCATTTATGGGAAACAGTAAAGTGACAGTTTGGCAGTGATGGAATCCTAATAAAGCTGCCCATAGCCCCAGTATTCTAACTTCCTTATAAGCCACACTGAACAGCAGACCCACTGCCCCTACGTATCCACTAACCCCTTCACACATACTCTGAATATCCTAACTTCTTCATATATGCCTCACTGCTCACTAGAATAACAGGTATGTCCATGAACACATATTTCTCACAGAAACAGCAGGTGTGTCCATGAGATGAGATCCCAGCCACTGCCTGTAGCTAGTCACTGCACCCAGACCCATTCCTCATATTTCCCACAGAAATAGCAGGTGTGTCCATGCACTCAACCACAATCACATCCATCTAGTTTCAGACAGTACCACAATACTCAGCCAATCAGAAAGCAACACCACCAGGATGCCTGAGCAGGATGTGGACCCCAAAACAATAGAAGGGACTTTCCCTAAGTAGGCACCTGTGTAGTAATAGCAAAAGCTGTCCTTTAGGTGCACTTATGACATAGGGAGGCTTATTATATCATTATCATACATATACATCTGCCCAAATTGGGGTTTTGTATGCATTATTGGTAATTGCAGGCACAGTTCCACTGTGGCTGGGACCCCTATCCTGTTACTTAATCCTTTAACAACTCCCCTTGCCTTTTGAATATGCATAATTTCTGTTATGTAATTACATCTTTACCCTATTAAAATCCATCTTGCTTTCTCTAAAGTTACTGGTTTCTTTGGAACTCATTTCATGAGAAGCATCAATCTCAATAAATGCCTATACTTGGATTAGAGGTGATCTGACTCTGAATTCTTTGAGATGGTTCCACCACAACACATCATGAAGCCTGCAACAGCAGGACTGTAAAATGTTTGCAGAGGAGTAATATATAGCAAGAGTGTGTCTCCACTGTGCCAAGGACTGGGAACAAAAAGATAAAGTTGAAACAATCCTTTCTCTCAAAGGGCTTCTATTCCATTTGGGTAGACAGCACTGATAAATGTAATTATATGTAAAAGAAATACAATATAATTTGAGGGAGAAGAAACTGACCGTTGGGGAGTGGAGTGGACCAGGAAAGGTTTGCATGCCAATGTTGATACTTGAATTGAATATTGAAAGAAACTAGGAATTTCAAGAGGCAGAGGCAAGGAAGGAGAATATCTTTGTCGTGGGGGACATATACAAAGGTACTGAGTTAGGACATGTGTGTTTTATGAGAAACAGTAAAAACTGGAGCCAGTTTGATAGGACCACCAAGAGTAGGACAGGAGTAGTGTAGGATAAAGATAGAAAGGTAGGTTGAGCCTAGGTTGTAAAGGGCTTAAAATGCCAAAGAGGGAAGGTTATATTTAGCCTAGAGGTAATAGAAACAGTCACTAGAGTTTACTGAGTCTGGGAGTAACATGGTCAGACTTGTGCTTTAGGAAAATTACTTTGGCAGGTGAGTAGAGGATGGATTGGCCAGGGCAGAGATGAAGCAAGTCAACCAACTGGGAAGCTATTGCAATAGCCCAAGGGAAAAGGAGTGAGGGCTTGAACCAGGATTTTGGCTCTGTAGCAGAAAGAAGGGGGTGCGTGCTTGTGTGAAAGCAGAAATGACAAGATTTTGCAACTAAAGTATTCCCTGCTTTCTGCTATTTTTAATGCTTTTTCCCTCCTCAATTTGCCTTCCTTTGTGTATATTTTGTATTTCCCATAATCTGCCTCTAGCTCTTTGAGGTGACAGACTGTTTATATTTTGTCTGTGTTGGCAGTATCTAACAAAGTGCTTTGCATATATCAGGGCTAAATAAATGTTTGTTGAATTGAAATTAGGGGCTGGTACTGATGGAACCAGTGGTAAAGAGTCTTAAGACATGGGCCACATTTCAGCAAAATGGGTCATAACTAGAGAATTGGTTAGGACCTCAGAAGCCATCTTGCTCAGTCTTCTCATTTGAAAGATGAAGAAACTGTGTCCCAGGGAGTCTAAATTATTTGTCCAAGTTCATATAAGTATTGAGTATAAGAGGCAGGATTTGAACCCAAGTCCTCAGACTCCAAAGCCCTTCCACTGTACCTTACCCTTTCCTAAGTCAAATGCCAACTTGATGCCTTCTCTTCTCTCCCAAACATTCCCGACTTTCCACAAAATTAGATATTTATTTGCAATAGCAAATTCCTTAAATACTGGGAGGGAGAAGTCTATCAGTCACGTGCAAGCCTTAGTGTTAAAGATTTTAATGTGCTGATCAGATTGCTTCCCTAACGTAAAATAGAAGTTTTGCTCTGAAGGAAATATGATGGTAGACCACCAGGGGAGAAAAGGTAAAAGAAGTCAGGTAAGTGGAAGCTGGAGGTAGTTGGTCCCAGGAAGATACCCCTGCCAGCTACAGCTAGACCAGGGCTGTCTTGGGGTAAGCTTGCCATATTCTGTTAACTAATCAACTCTATTCTCTATAATTTTGTTTATTTTCATTTCTTTCTCTTAATTATCAGTAAAGCCTTTTGAGGGAGAGCCAAGCCTTTTTCTGGAAAACACACTTAAGGATAAAGGCTTGTGTATCCTGTCCTGGGTCAGAAGAGAATCTGGAGAAATCATCCCATCAAGAGCAGATCACCAGAACAGAGAAAGTGACAATTACAGCTACACAGTGCCCCTTTGCAGCTCTGGGATGCTAGCCTATATTAGAGAACATTAAAAAGAGTATCAGATATAATAGATATAGTAGGGTACAGGGTTAGGCAGTGAAAATAGCCCCTTTTCTTCCTGAGATAATTTAATTGCAGAAGCTCAGAGAGTTAGAAAACCTAGAATTCTAAAAATGGGTAAATGTTCTTTTTCCCTTATGAATCCAAAGTACAGGAAAAGCAGAGCTGAACAATTGTACTGCAAATTTGGTACTGAAGTCTGGACGATCTGACTGTTCAAGCCTGAGAACAAGACCCAATTAACTTGCTTTTCACACCCTGGCTAGCTTTTCCATTAAATAACATAGCTGCCCAATTCTCTACTTATTTGGTCATAATAGTCCCTTTATGTAGGCAGGGCTCCATGGCTGAGTGTAGGTAAATCCTACATTATGTGGCACAGATTGGTGAAATTTTACAATAATGTTATTACTACATCATAGCTAATTTCTATGGACATGGGTCAAATCCTTCCTCCAATAAATTACTAGTTGTGTGTCCATAGGCTAGCCATGACTCTGAGCCTAAGTTTCATCATTGGCAAAAGAGAACTAACAATATATGAGGACTGAAATGGATAAGGTATGCAAAGTACTTTGCAAACTTTAAAACACTATATTAAACACCAGGGCAACTAGGTGGCACAGTGGATAGAGTGCCTCACCTGAAGTCAGGAAGATTCCTCTTTCTGAGTTCAAATCTGGTATCAGACACTTAATAGCTACTTACTATATTTTTTGTGACCCTGGGCAAGTCACTTAACCCTGTTTGCCTCAGTTTCCTCATCTGTAAAATGAGCTGGAGAAGGAAATGGCATGCCACTGTAGTGTCTTTGCCAAGAAAATTCCAAATGTGGTCACAAAGAGTCACACACAACTGAAATGACTTAACAACTAGAATATTAATGTCAGCTATGTTATGTTCATGTCATAAAGTATAGATAGCAACGTGGTATAGGAGAGAGAGAGAGTCAACTTCTAAGTAAAGAAGATCTACTTATTAGAGACCCACAAATCAATGGAGTCCTTCCTCTGATACTTAGGGGTTATGTGGCCCTTGGCAAGAATAGGCAATGAACTACATTGATAAAGATTTCTCATATGCACTTGCTTATTGTCATGAAACCTCCCCATAATTCTTAGTCAATTGTCCACAACTCATTTCCTATGGAATTAAAAGCCCCTAACAAAATTGCTTCATTTAATATCATGTTTTCATACTGGGGATATGCCTATATGTACACTGACCAGAGTCTGCAATTTAACCATCTGTTAAAGTAGTACATTCATACCATTTCAAAAAAGTAGGAGATACCTGTTGCTGTTTCCCTGATACTTCCCAGTGAGGGGTCCAGGGAAGGTACAGACAGCACAGAGCAGGCAGGAACTGTCCTTGGTGACAGTCCATTTATCAATCATGTTGGGGAGACAAGTTCATTGGCAGAATTTCTTTTCATTGAGAAACAAGATCATTTGGTCATTAATTTCATAAGTATAGAGAAGCCAAAAACTATAGGATTTATTGGGAATATGATCTTATTTTATCCTCACAACAATCCCGGAAAGTAGTTGCTATTAGAAGGTTGTGACATGTTCAGAGTTACACAGTAAGTGTCAGAGTCTAGATCTGAATTCAGATCTTCCTAACTCCAAACACAATGTTCTTTCTATTGCATCACCTAACTCTCTATGTATATATGTGTATGTGTGTGAATACACACACACACACACACACACACACACACACACACTAGATATCAGACCTTTATCAGAAATATTTGATTCAAAGATTTTTTTTACAATATTTTTCTTCTCATTACAATTATGTTGCTTTTATTCACCACAAAGTTCCTTTTTAGTTCATGTAGTTGACATTCTCTATTTTGTCCTTTGTCATCTGTATCTTTTGTTTGTTTAAGGGTTTTCCTGGTAACCATAGTTGTGAAAGATACCTTTTTTTCATTGCATGACCTTTTACATTAAAGTCACATATCCATTTTGCATCTATTGTAGTATACAGTATAAGATAGTAGTCTAAACCTAATCTCTGCTAAATATTTTCCCGCTTTCCCAATAGTTCTCATCAAATAAGGAGTTCTTCCCCGAGTAATTTCTATCTCAGGTATAAATAAACAGGCATATAACAAAAACTGAGCTTTATTGAGCAATGGATTAAGCTCCACTGTTTCCAGTTCTTCTGTTTCTGGTCTGTTCCAATGACCTACTTTTCCATTTTTTTAACCAGTATAAATAGTTTTCTTGAAAATGTGACTAAAATGTCTATGCCTTTTGACCCAGAAATCCTTTTGCTAGAAGTACATTCCATGGAGTTCAAAGACAGAAAGGTGCTGCTATATTCATCAAATTACCCACAGAACTGTGTGTGTTAGTGAAAAAAAACTGGGGGTAGTTTGCATTATTTAGCAAATGTCTAAGGAAATTGTAGCACATGGATGCAATGGAATATTACTATACCATAAGAAACAATGAATATAAAAAATCATAGAAGCATGGGAAGATTTTTTATGAACAGATGGAGAGTAGAGTATATAGAACCAGAAGAAACAACATATGTAGTGATTCCAACAATGTAAAAGGAAAGAACACTAACAACAAAACAATGAAAATGGATGTTTCATAACTAGAATGATCAAGCTTAGCCCCAGAGAACAGTTGAAAATATATATATTCTTCAATTCTTTGTGCAGGTGGGTAATTGTGGCTATAGAATGTTGTATACACTGTTCTAACACAATTATGTTGGCTACTTTTACTAAAAATTTTTTTGTTTTTATTTTTATTTTTATTATAAGTGATGATTTGCTGAGTAAAGTATAGGAGATAGGGGCATATATTTTTAAAAATAAAGATAATGTAAAAACAAAAGATTAAAAATAAAAACTTTTAAATAATCATGCATTTCAGAAAAAAATATGTAAAATTTTTAAAAGAAATTTATTTGATTGAATTTAAAGTGCTTGAAAGTAATAGCCTATAGGCACTTTATAATCTCCCAAGATACTAATTTTTTAAATCAGGGTAAAAATATTATAGCCATAAGAAGCAGTTTTTAAACGGCAGTAAAAGATGAGACAGCTAAGTGGTGCAGTGGATAGAATGACACACCTGGAATTAGACAGACCCGAGTTCATATTTGACCTCAGAAGGTCATTAGCTATGTGACCCTGGGCAAGTCACTTACCTGTGTTTGCCTCAGTTTCCTCATCTGTAAAGTGAGCTGCAGAAGGAAATGGCAAACCACTCCAGTATCTCTGCCAAGAAAACCCCAAATGGGGCCACAAAGAGTCAGACGTGACAGAACAACTGAACTAAAACAAAAGATGAAAAGCTAATGAAAGAAAGGTAGTATCATAAGAGTAGATCCACATCTCACCAGTCAGATTGGCTAAGATGAAAAAACAGGAAAATGACAAGTGCTGGAGAGGATGTGGAAAAATTGGAACTCTAATGCATTGTTGGTGGAGCTGTGAACTGAAACAACCATTCTAGAGAGCAATCTGGAACTATGCACAAAGGGCTATAAATAATTGCATACCCTTTGACCCAGTAATACCACTTTGAGGGTTGTATCCCAAAGATCATTGAAGTACGAAAAGGACCCATAAGTACAAAAATGTTTTATTGCAGCTCTCTTTGTGGTGGCAAAAAAAATGGAAATTTAGGGGATACCCATCAATTGGGGAATGGCTGAACAAGTTGTGGTGTATGAATGTAATGGAATACTATTGTGCTATATGAAATGGGAAGGAGATGGACTTCATAAATACCTGGAGAGGCTTATACAAATTGATGCTAAGTGAGAAGAGCAGAACCAGGAAAAATTTGTACAGTCATGGACACATCATATGTGTGACAACCAACCTTGATAAACAGGACTCTTCTCAGCAATGCACAGTTAAAAGACAACTCTACAAATCTCAGAATGAAAGGAGATATCTACATTCAGAGAAAGATCTAGAAAGACCAGAATTTAAATGGAGACTGAAGCAATACATGCTATCGTTCTTTTCTATGTTTGGTTTTGTTTCTTTTCTTTCCCATTGTTCACTCCATTGGTTACAATGCTTCTATACAACCAGACTATTGTACAATGCGAAAATATTTGCAGATGCTATACATGATTGTATACCACCATGGGGAGGGGGGTGGAGGGGAGAAAATCTGAAACTCAAGTGATTCTAGAACTGAATCTTGTAAACTAAAAGTAAATTAAAAAGTCAATTAAAATGGAAAAGAAAAAAAATAAGAGTAGATCAAGGACTGCACTAGAAATAAGGGAGCCCCAGATTCCACTACAACCATGAACACAGACTAATTGTGTGACACTAGAGGAGTCACTGATCTCTCAGGACTCATAGCAACTCCCTAAGACTATAAATTGTAGAGCAGGGGCTGATCTGCATTTGTAGAGGGAGTTTTCTTAGCAAGAGTTGCTTACACCAGTTAAATCAAAGGCGTGGACAAAAACAAAAGAAAAAGAGAGATAAACATGGAGACACTGATGGACACTGAGGATAGGATTTAAAGGGTGGAATCATTACTAACCTAAGCTGTGAACACTTTATTATTTTCTTCTTCCCCTTCCTTGTTTGTTTTCTTTGCCTTTGTCCCACATTATTTTGAGTTTTGAGCAAACAGTGTCCCCAACCCCCATCCCCCAAGGGATCTCCAGTGATTCACCTAGGCAAGTATGAGAAGCTTTTTTCCTTGGCCTCAAAGAAGCAAGCAGATCCCTGAATGCTCGATGGAAAGAGGTCACAGTATCATGAGGAAAAGATTATCCAAGACAAGGCAGTGCTAGAATCCTGACTGTCCAAGGCCAGTTCCCTACTGACCAACTGACCAAAAAAGTGGGAGGAGGGGGATGAGGATAATCCTCGGCACCAGCTCCCAAGGTTGGACTTCTGCCAAGACAGCTCATCCTGGGCTGTTTTTCCTCTGTTTAGGCACATGTGACCACAATGCCAAGCTGGGTCCAATGTAATTCCCCAAGACTCTGGAAACATTCAAAGATTTGGCTGATCAGTCAGACCCAGTTCCAGTCCCTAAACACATAATTCCTGAAGTGTGATCAGAGGAAAGAATCACTGCTCCTGGTGTGTTTTTCCTCTCCTTCTGGCAGGTCTTCTCCTCTTGGTTAGGTGTTATTTTCAGCAGGACACATGACCAGGACTTCAGGACTAAAAGCAGGATCCAAAAGAATCCTATAACATGGAAAATTGAAGTCTCTTGTTGGCCTTTATTTGACTAGTTTTAAGACTTTTATTCCTTCCTCCCTTAACTAAACAGGCTTCCCAATAGTAGAAGTGCTTACATTTCATCTTGTCCGACTCTCTCATTTTAGTGAAGACAAAAGTGCAACCCAGACTGGCAAGAGATTCCTAATAGTACATACAGTACCACAAAGTCAACAGGGGGCTCAGAGTTAAGCAATAGAAGCTGTTGTGTACTTTCTTTGCTGCGTGCCTGCCCTGGGTAAATCATGCCATCACTCTACGTCTCAGTTTCCTTCTCTGAAAAAATTAAAGGCATTATTCACAGAACAATGAAGAAAATGTCTTGAAAACTTTTAAGTGTTATAAAAACTGTTACAGGATCATGAATTTAGAGTGAGTATAACTATCCTTGTGTGACTAGGTGGTGTAGTGGATAGAGCACCCAGCCTGGAGTCAGGAAGAGTCATCTTCCTGAGTTCAAATATAGCCACAGACGTTTAGTAGCTATGTAACCCTCGTCAAGTCACTTGACCCTGTTTGCCTCAGTTTCCTCATCTGAAAAATGAGCTGGAGAAAAAAATGGCAAACCATTCCCATATCTCTGCCAAGAAAACCCCAAATGGGGTCAATGAAGAGTCTGAAACTACTGAACAAAACCTTAGAGCTCATCTCATCCGCTTGATCCTTTCATAGATGAGAAAAGTGAGAGCCTGGGGGAATTAAAGTGACTTACCCAAAGTCACCTCAGTAGTAAGTAACAGAGCTCAGATTCCAATCCAGGTCCTTTGAATATGACTCCAGCATTCCTTCCACTGCACCAAGGTTAACACTGCTGGTTAGTGACAGAAACTGGGACCGGAATCCATACATCCTGGCTCCTAGTTCTGTACTCATTTCATTTTATCACTCAGCCCTCACTTCATGCAGAGCTCAGACCTGTACAGTATGGATCTCTGGGTTCTAAGCACAGAATACCAAGTGAAACTCTATTTTGTCTCCATCGTGGCCTGACCCTTCCAAATCTGGCTTCAGATCTTTCTTCTGGTTGCATGTCACCCAGAACTTACCTCTCCTCTCATATTGTCTGATCCCACTAACTGTGGCTTCTTGATTAGAATTTCAGCAGCTGCCAGACCCCCAACTAACCTAACTCAAGTTCCATTTCAGTCATATGCTGGCCTGGCCTGACCCATCACTACCAAGTCTCTGTATGGTCCATATAGCACCAAAAAAAAAAACCCGGATTCTATCAGGCTTATATGGCTGAACCCAAAGCAAAACATTTGGCCCTTGGGGTCATTTTCATTGAATAACTAGTTGAGCAGGCATATTTTTAACTCAGTTTCTAATATTTGAACCAATTTACTATATCTATAGAGAAAGCTATCATCTTTCTGATCTTTTTCAGTTGGCTAGAACTAGAGAAGGAACATTAGATGTAGGAAACTGTAGTTAAATAGGAATGAACCTTAACCAATTTCACTTTTTTAATATTCCATATCTTGACATTCATTTTCAATATCTAGTTGTTCATGATAATGTAATAAAGAAGCATTCAACTGCTTCTACCTAACAATTTTCCAAAGAAATTGCATCATTTCTCATTTTCTGTGAAAAACTGGGTTTGTATTACATTTAGTTCAACAGGAAATAACATTCGTATTCTTCTCTATAAAGATTATCTAATAGTAATCCAGTTAGATGGTCCCAGAGTATCATTTTATATGTCTATTCACAGGGCTCAAGCTTAGAGCAAAGTGTGAAATGCATGAGTACAAATATCAGGTAACATACAGTTGCATTACTCATCCCCTTCGTCAATGTGGACTAACCAGTCACCCATATGGATTAAGGAAGAACATTAAAGCCATAGGTGTTTCCAATGCTAACAAAATCAGAAGTCTGGTTTTTATTCCTATTAAAATCATCAACTCCTCAAAGCTGCAGTTTTTTAGTCTCAATTATATTAAAAATCTCTTCAGCTTTCTCAAATAGCAACTCAGGGACATACCCAAGGAATAATCCATCCTATCTGATAAAAAGGAGCAATAAGCTACTTAATCAAATGAGAAAATATCTGAGCTTTGAAAACCTTGAATCACTCTATAAAAGTCATCTGCTATTAATATTGCTAAAGATTCTGAAAAATATCTGTGCTCCAAAGGGCTTGGAAATACACACTAAAGAGAAAGTGATGGTGAGAAAGTTGAATACTAGGTCTCCTTTGTACTGACCTACTATTGTCTTTCCTGTAAGTAATTTCTGCCAATTTCTTTCATCTTCCAGAAGACTGACTTTAAAGTGATTTACTCTCTTAATCACTTATTATGAGGAGGGGCATGGGCAGTAGTGCACTAGCAAATGTTCAATACAGCTTTCCCCCAAAAAAATCTACCCATGACACTCTTTGGGGTTTAATCTTCATTATATTAATATTTTCTAAATAACTATCTTAAGTCTAAGCAATCAACAGAACAATGAATCAAGTCCTGAGTTTTGCAATTGTTGATTTCCAAGGTGTAAATGTTCATGCTGAAATTTTAACAATCAGTTCAGAGTCCCAAGAAGCTGGGTCCAGCTAACCCTTGAGAAATAAGGGAAGAATAGATAGAGTAGAAAGGAGGTTGGAAATGGAACCAGACAATCTGAATTCCAAGTCTTGCTTTTCTATTTACTACCTGTGCACTCTTAAGCACGTTACTTTAACGCTAAGCCACAATTTCCTTATATAATTGAATGAATTAATTAATTCGTCATTTGTCATTCAATTAAAACTGCCTTCTCCAAAGTTACTAATTATCTCTTAATTGCCAAACTTAATGACCTTTTCCCAATTCTCATCCTTATCAATCATTCTACAGTCTTTGACTCCACCAACAACTCTCTTCTCCTCAATCTCTCTAAGGTTTTTGTGACATTCTTCTGTGTGTCTGTCTGTCTCTATCTCCTTGTCTGTCTCTGTCTCTCTGTGAACGTCTGTCTCTCTGTGTCTGTCTTTCTCTCTTCCTTGGTCTGTCTGTCTGTTTTTCTCTCCCTCCTAGCTCACTGCTCAGATTACTTTGCTAGACTTTCATCCAGGTCATTCCCACTAACAATGGGTATCCACCAAGGCTCTATCCTGGTCCTTCTTCTCATCTCATTCTATTATCTAAATTAATCATCTCATCAGCCCAGGCCCTATAGGTTCAACTATAATCTCTATGCAGATGATTCTAGATCTATATATTCAACCTTAATTTCTCTCCTGAACTCCATTCTCACACCACCAACTGACTTTTAGACAACTTAAATTGGATGTCCATAGACTTCTCAGACTCAACAAGTCCAAAACAGAACTTACCTTTTCCCTCAAATTCACTCCTCTCCCAAACTTCCTTATTACTCCCAAAAACCCAGGTTCTCAATCTCAGTGTGATCCTTGACTCTTCACTAACCCCACATATCCAGACTGTTGACAAGAATTGTTGCTTCTTAATACTTTTTCTCTACTTAAAGCAGGTCTTCATTACCTCACCCCTAGACATTGCAATATTCTCCCCATCTCAAGTCCTTCCTCATTCCAATCTATCCTCAACTAAGTTTCCAAAATGATTTCCCAAAAGTATAGGCCTGACTACATCACCTTCTACTCAATAAACTCTAGTGGCTCCTTATTATCTTTAAGAACAAGCATAAAATGCTTTGTTCAGAATTATAAAGCCCATCACAACCTAGCCACTTCATACCTGTCCAGTTTCTCTTACTTTACTCCTCCATGATACAGCGACACTGACCTCCGTGCTATCTCCCACATCTGTCCTTCCATATCTCAGCTCCATGTCTTAGCCCTGGCTCTTCCCCAGGACTTGAATGCTCCCTGACCTCCCCTCACCTTTTACAGAGAACCTCTTTTGGTCCCATTTGATTCTGTACCATCTCCCTCCACTTGCTAGTTCCTTCCCCTCCAAAGTTACCTTGTATTTGATGGTCATGTATCCTGTATATACCTCTATGTGTGGATGGGGTCTCTCCCATTCTAAGGAAGAAGTTAAGAGGAAAAGGAATAAGATTTCTATATAGTGCTTACTGTGTGCCAGGGGTGACCAGGTGACACAGCGGATAGAGTGCCAAGCTTGGAGTCACAAAGACTCATCTTCATGACTTCCAATCTGACTTTAGACACTTACTAGCTATGTGACCCTGTGCAAGTCACTTAACCCTGTTTGCCTCAGTTTCCTCATCTGTAAAATGAGCTGGAGAAGGAAATGGCACAACTACTCCAGTATCTTTGACAAGAAAACCCCAAAAAGAATTACAAAGAGTTGGACATGACTGAACAACAACAAACTTTGTTAATCCTTATTCTCCTATAAGGACACTAAGTAAGATGAAGCAAAAAAAAAAAAAGTATGAAAAGAACAATGAGCTTGCTTTCAAATCCCAGCTCTTCTATTTCTTAGCTGTGAGACTGAACTCTCATTTCTCCTCTATAGGCTTCAATTTCTTCATCTATCTAATGAAAGTGCTGGACTAGGAGGGTATTGGTAAATGTTTATCAACCCACTCATCAAGAGAAAAAAATTGCTTGACACACTTCTGAATTTAATCTGCATTATTAATATTTTTCTATCACTTTCTCGACTCTGGACAACCAACAAAACAAAAAATCAAGCCCTGTTATGTAGTAATTGCTCATTCCTGAGGTCTAAATGCCCATGCTAAAAATTTGAGAGTTGGTTGGAGCTGGTTCCAGCACCCCACCCCGAACTTTGGACTCTAGGACCCCTTCCAGCTTTCTAACATTTCCGGTCATTTCTCTAGGCAGGAGCAGCCTTATACATAGCAGTCTAAAAACACCAAAGGGAAGGCTGAATTTGCTGGAAGACAGGTATATCTTGCTGCACAATTTTGCTTAAGCTCAGTCGTAAGTCTCATTTTTCTTGTTTGTCTGATGTTAAAAAGGTGAGGGGAATAGTCACCAAGTAACAGATCTCTGAAGTCAAAGGATGAATTTGTCCAAAAGTCACTGTGGATTTGGGTAGTAGGAATCACTCCATAGTAAGCTAGATCTTCAAATAATTGACAGCATGTGCAAAAACAAGATGTAATATTTGTGCAGGTTTTGTTTTAAAGAATTGTACTCTAAGCCTTGGGTCAGGAATAGCGGTGGCATGAAGAATCCTGGTAATTTTATGAAGATATCATCCTTCCCTTTGCTAAAGACAGTGTCTAGAAACCTGGGAAGATCAAATCTCTCCACTGGTCACACCAGTAGGCTGGTACCAACTCCAACCTCACTTATAAACATGCTATACAGGATGAATTAGAAGGAAATTTTGTTAGGAAAAAAGAAAATAAACATTTCTTCTGGAAGTAAATTTTGTTCACCTAAAATACCGAAAGGTCGCAAACTAAATATTTCCGAATGTTTACTTACAGGGCCAACGTAAAGAATCTTTTAAAATAACAGGGCCTTCTAGAAAACAAAAGGAATGTGAGGAAGGTGGTACAGTGTGCAGTTGCAAGATGGTGGTAGCTTGGACCTGGAGTAAGAGACAAATAAGCCCTCCCATCCCAAACCAAGGAGAGCAAGGAGGAGCAGCCAAAAGGTGGATGTTACAAACTGATAAAAAAAAATTAGGAATTACCTAGACTTCTGCTGGCAATAGTTGTGGTGTATTGCTTTGAATGAAAACTTAGGATTTTTTTTTCCCTTAACTGACTAAACCATATAACCTGTGAAAATGAGGCAGAAATCTACTTAAACAAGATGGCAGCATAGAAGCAGTAAAGTCTCACAGCTCCCACAGAGCCACCCTAAATACCCATAAAAATGACTCTATACAAATTTTAGGGCTCCAAAACTCACAAAAATATAGAAAACACATCTCACGCTGAGGGCAACTTGGAAGGAGGGGCTCATTGCGGCAGGCTGGGAGCCAAGGCCAGCCCAGCTCGAAACCGAAAGGACGGCCAGGGCCCAGGGTGGTCAGGAGGAGCCGAGCCCCAGCATGAGTCTACATGAGAACAGATCTGCAGTACCTGGTGCAATCTCCACATCTATCAAGCCAGGAAAAATAAGGATTAGAGAAAGGTCAGTGAAAGTCAAGCTTTCAAGCTAAATTTGGGGGAGGAAAAGCAGTTTGACTGATCTGCCCCCAGGGCAAGAAAGCAGGGGGTGGGGGAACCACAGGATCTGCTACAACCAGAAACTGCTCCACTGCGCTACTTCAGAGTTCCTGGCCTGCCAATTGCAGGGGGCTGAATCAATTGATCAGGGCCAAGGGCTCTTGCGTTGAGCGGCCTGTATCTGGATTGTGGTCTTGGGTGGTGGTCCTGGGGTGCACTTTCAGCAAGGAAAAGTGGGTGGGGGCTGCAGCACCCCCCTAATAGCTCTGACACCTGGGAAAACCCCAGCGATTTGGGACAGAGCTTTCCTCTCTGGAAGCAGAGCACTACAGACCTAAAAAAATCAACCAATTAATTGACTGACCAACATGAGGAAAAGAAAGCAAAATAAAAACTGCAATAAAACTCTAGAATCCTTTTTTGTGGACAAAAAGGATCAAACCATGGAACGGGAGGAAGACAACACAGTCAGAACTCCCACAAGAAATGTTTCCAAGACACTCGAAGATTGCCTACAAGTTATAGATAAACTAAAAAAGGACTTTGAAAAGCAAATAAGAGAAGTGGAGGAAAAATTGGGAAGAGAAATGAGAATGATGTGAGAAAACCATGAAAAGAAAGTCAACAAACTGACTGAAGAAAATAACACTTTAAAAAACTAGATTAACTCAAATGGTAAAAGAGGCCCAGAAAACCAATGAGGAGAAAAATGCCTTAAA
>CM053594.1:301877138-301922746 GCA_028646575.1 Pseudocheirus occidentalis | reverse complement strand
CCCATATAGAAGAGGCAAAGGATAACTGTTACAACTTTACTTTCATTTACCCTCATTGATTTTGGCTTAGGGAAGGTATGACATAAACTCTAAACTGGGTATCATGCCACACAGGAGAGTATGGGGCATGGGGATGAGAGGCGGGATGATGGAGGGGAGGGCAGGGTATGGGGGAGGGATGCTAGAAGCACACATTTCAGTAAACGGACAGGGACAAAGTAGAGAACAGAACAAGGGGAGGTGGGATAGGAAGGAGTGACATATGATCAGACTGTCACAATATGTCCACTGTGACAATGTCCTGTGTAATTACACATGCACAGCCTGTATTGAACTGCTTGTCCTTCCAATGGGGGTTGGTGACAAGGGAGGAACCGAAAGAATTTAGAATTTAAAGCTCTGCAATACATGCAAAAAGGAATTAAAATATACAGGGACTGGGGTAGGGAGACCCTCTCTGCCCCACCAGAAAGTTAGAGTGGTGTTGGAGGAGGGCACAAAACAGAACAGATCACAGGAGGAGCTTTACAGTGGGACCGTTGGTTTGGGATTAGGGGTTGGGGAAAGACAGGAAGAAAATTTGTAACTCAAAAATCTCATGGAAATGAATGATGTAAACAAGAAAACAAATTGAAAAATTTTTTAAAAAAGAAATCTACTTTATCCATCAAGAGTGGGAAATTCACGAACCCTACTAACAAGGCTCAAAAAGAAGCCCAGAAGAGGGAATTTAAAAAGTATAAGAAACAACAAATGACAGTAGGAGCTGCAGTGCTAAACATGAAGGATCCCAAATAGATTATCTGGGACATGGTACAATTGGATGAGATGGAGTTCAAGCCACTATAGCAGCTACAGTAAATGGAAAGATACTAAAAGATAAGTGGAAAAAAAATTGATGAAATTTTTGAGAATCTCCGATTCTACAAAAAAGAAAAATTCAGTTATCTATGAAGAACTTCAAAAGTTACAGATGAAATATGAACAGAGGAGGGCTCAGCTCAGCCAGGATTTTGATCCTGTAGAGCATGCTTAGTTGCCAGACATGCCTCATACTCTTTCTAACATCTTGATTCAAGACATGACATTGCCTGGTGCACAACCACCCTCTGTTCTCAAAGAAAACCTCTACCCATGGACCTCCCCCTACAGACAATTTCTGTACTTCCTCTCCTTGGACATGGTGGCCTCCTGAAAGAATGCCTCCTGGCCCACCCCTAAGGCCACCTTCACCCCAAGTTCTGCAATATACAGCCATAAAACTTACCCCCTATTGGCTAGAGAAGGCTATTTTATGTAGAACTTGCTCATCGAAATCATGATGATGATGCTTTCTACACCAGTGAAGGTGAAGGTAAAACGGAAGACATAGTCCAAGATAAGCATGAGGACAGCAGTGATGACAGTGATACTCACCAGTCAGATGCTGCCAATTAAGGAGAGGAGTTCATGTGTCAAGCTGACAAAGAGAGGGAATAAGGAGGACAAAAAGTCAATTCTTAGTGTACAATTTGCTGATGTTCCTGGAAAATCACAAAAGAAAATGAAAAACAAAGGAATTAGCAACTCCTCAAGCTATGACTGGCAGGTCAGGAAATTTCTGAAGAGGGGCAGGCAAGAAGTAGAGGAATTTTCAGAAGAAGAGAAGGATTCTGATGACTCTAGGTTAGAGGGTACAATAGAGCAGCAGCCCAAAGAAGAATTTTCATCATCATCATCATCATCATCATCATCATCATCATCATCTCCTGCTTCCCAACAACAGTAACCACCTCCACAGTCTGTTCCTCCTGCTCAAATACAGGTACTTCCCATGCCAGGACCACTCCCTCTTGAACCACCCCTGCTCCACTGTTATGATCACCTGGGTCACCCACTGGTTGTCCTCCTGGTCCACCTCCAGAAGCTCCTCCATTCTCAAGACCAACTGGAATGGAAGTACCTGTATTTGAGCAGGAGGAACAGACTGTGGAATGGCAGGGCTTCAAGGGCCTTTACCCCAGTTTTTATCTCCTGATCCTCCCCAAGGCAGGCCTCCTGGTCCTCCACCAGGCCCACTTTCTGGTCATCTTCCTGGTTTTTATTCACAAGGAACACCACCAAGGCTACCTCCCACAGAACCTTCAGGCAACCCTCTACCTTGGCCTGGCATGATTCATCCACTTTTGGTGACTTCACTTGGACCTGCTCTACCTGGGTTTTTTCCACCAGCTTCCTTGCCAAATCCAGGGATCTTGAGTGTCCCACCTAATTTGCTCCAGAGACCCAAAGTATATGACACCAGCACAGCCACTGTTGAAAAGAAAGCCACAGCCACCATCAGTGTCAAACCACAAATCACCAATCCCAAGGAAGAAATAGCTAGATTTGTGCCCACTGCACTGAGGGTTCGGCAAAAAAACAAAGGAGCTCCATCTGGCCCCTCTGCTCCTGGTTCAGTAAAACCAAGGATGAAGTGTAGGAAGTCTTCATGAAAGAGATAGGAGGATACACATTAATATTAGAAAACATGGTTCATAAAGGAAGGAGTTCTTATATATTGGACATAAGTGCAAAGGAGTTAACTTTTACCCTGTCAGAGCATTTCCTAACTTCAGTTGCAAGGATTGTCTTAATGTTATTTACCTTTGGTCAGAATTTATTGTACAGAAGAAAAAGATGTTTCGTTCAGAGTAGACTGATAAACTTTTATAGCAGTGTCCCTTCACATCTCTATTATAACCATTATGACCACCATTTCCCTTTTGCATAGAAGGCATGAGATAGAACAGATTTTATTGTCTGCACTTTTATTTTTAAAATCCTTTTCTTAAGTGGGTTTGGTAAGCCACTGGAATAGATTTTTGTCAGGATACAATGCATTTCATCCAGAGCTCTTTATTTTTACTTCTGGTTTTGCTTATTTTTTAACTTTCCTTGTAAGTATTTTGTAACATTTTACTTGCAGTAAAATAGATCACAGCTTCATTTCCCTACCATGAAACAGGATGTCTGGGGAGGAAATTATGCATATGTATTGATTGCAATGACTTCTCAGGGACAAAAAAAAATTGAATGGTTCTCATGAAAGAAAGAAATGTTCTGCAAATTTTTGAATAGTATGGCCTTCTAAGAGGCTCTAAATTAAATATAATTGACTAAATATTTATCTATTAGTACCTACTGTATGTAAGGAATTGGGGGAGTACTATTATCACTATACTAACCATTGAACCTTCCTTTCTCCATCCCTTGCAATGAATAAAATTTGGTGAGAAAAACATATCAACAAAATGACCATGTCTGACAACATAAGTGACATTGGATTCTAATAGTCTCTCACCTGTCCTACAAGGAGGGAAATGTGTCTCATCATTTGTTGCCCACGATCAAGATTGATAATCTGACTTTGGTAAAGGCATTGTGATCACTATTACGTTTTTCCAGATACCATCCTTTATTAATAATCATCATATCTTCTAGAATTTTGCACAGAAATGAAATCAGTTCACTGACCTATAATTTTAAATGAGTGCCCAAAACTGGATTTGGCCCTATTGACTTTTATCCATTATTTACAGTTCAACTGGCTCTGTACATTCAGGGATTGCCTAGGAGTGAGATTGTTTAGTCTTCTCTGAAGAACATATACCTTTTGGAGGTAGGAAGAATTTTCCCTTCTTATCTGGGCAATGGGATGACCAGCAGTATTGATGATACTCAGATGGGATTCCAAAATCCTCACATGAACCCTAGTAAACTTTCTTTTTTTTCTTGAACTGTCACTTGTTTTCTTTTTTAAATTATTTTTATTTTCAATTCCAAATTTTCTCCTTTATTCTTGCTCCTTGTAATAGTAACGGGATATAAGATCTTCCCTACTCATTAACAGGCCTCAAGTGGATCCCATTAATGGAAACTTGCTTAGGGGAGACTT
Organism: Pseudocheirus occidentalis; assembly: GCA_028646575.1. NCBI lineage: Eukaryota > Metazoa > Chordata > Mammalia > Diprotodontia > Pseudocheiridae > Pseudocheirus > Pseudocheirus occidentalis. The sequence goes on along the minus strand of CM053594.1, from coordinate 301,918,830 downwards.
GCTTGTAGGAAGACTTTGACATCTTTTGCTAATTTCTAATTAGGCACTGAGTCAGAAGGGTTGTGATACCTTCTGGATCTGAGAAGTGTATATATACTCTGAGTTGGTATCTTGCTTTGGGGACTCACTTATGAGAAGCATCTTGTGATTCCCTGGTAGAGATTCTGTGTGGTTCTACGTTCAGAGTTCCCTGACTGCTCAAATGTAAAGACTCTCTTGATCCAGGGGTGTATGCAAAGTATATAGTTGATTCAGGCAGTCAGAACCCTGTCTGTTGGTCTTTATTTCTCTGCTTATATTTTTCTCTGAAGATCAGGGTGCTGACTTTTCCCCTGAACTAGTGAATGTAATTTTAAAAGATTGCTGCTGTCTAGTAAAGCAGATCTAAGAACCTATGCTTGTAGTCATCCTGGGTATGCCAATGTGGTTGTCACTATACTCCTCTACAACCTATTAAGAATTCAAGCAAGATGGTACCTATTATTAATGTGAAGTCATGCAAAACATATTTCCACATAAGACATGTAGGAAAAAAAAGCAAGAAAAATAAAGTGAAAAAGTATGCTTTATTCTGCACTCCGATTTCATCAGTTCTTTCTCCAAAAGTGGATAGCATTTTTCAACATAAGTCATTTGGAATTGTCATGAATTATTGTCTTGATAGAATAACTACATCTTTCACGGTTATCATTACAATATTGTTATTACTATGTACAATGTTCTCCTGGTTCTCCTCACTTAATTTTGCACCAGTTCATAAAAGTCTTCCCAGGTTTTCTGAAACCATCCCCTTTGTTAGTTTTTATAGAACAAAAGTATCCCATCACAATCAGACAGCACAATTTATTCAGCCATTGCTCAAATGATGGGCATCCCCTCAATTTCCAATTCTTCGCCACCACAAAAGAAGTTGCTATTAAATATATTTTGCACATATGGGTCCTTTAGCTTTTTCTTTGCTCTATCTGAGATACAGACCTAGGAGTAGTATTGCTAGGTCAAAGGATATGAAAAGTTTTATTAACCCTTTTAGCATAATTCTAAATTGTTACCTAATTCACAACTCCATCAACAATGCATTAGTGTACCTATTTTTTCCACATCTCTTCCAAATGTTGTCATTTTCCTTTGTCACATTAGCCAATCTAATAGATGTGAAGTGGTATCTCAGAGTTGTTTTAATTTGCTTGTCTCTAACTAACTGTGTTTTAAGGCATTTTATATGACTATTAAAAGCTTTGATTTCTTCTTCTGAAAACTACCTGGCATATCCATTTGTCAAATGGGGAATGGCTTTTATTTTTTATAATTTTTTAAAATAAATTATAGGCCTTTATTAGAGAAATTTGACATAAATTTTTTCTCCAGTTTCTAGTTTTCTAATTTGCATTTGGTTTTGTTTGTGCAAAACCTTTTAAGTTCCATGTAATCAATCCATTTACCTCCCATGATCCTCTCTATCTCTTGTTTGGTAGTAAATTCTTTCTTTATCCATGTAAGTTTTTCCATCTTCTCCTAACTTATAATATCACCTTTTTTGCCTTAAATCATATATTCATTTTGATCTTACCTTGGTATATAATATGAGATGTTGGTCTATGCCCAGCTTCTATCAGACTGTTTTCCAGCTTTCCCAGCAGTATTTGTCATTGAGTTCTTACCATAATGGCTTGGATCTTTGGGTTTATCAAACACTAGGTTACTGTGGTCATTTATTTCTATATAATGTATGCCTGATTCATTCCATTGATCAACTCACTATATTTGTTATCCAATACCAGACTATTTTAATGATTACCACTTTGTGCTATAGTTTAAGATCTGGTACTGTTAGACGGCTTTCCTTCACTTTTTTATTGATTTCTTATTCTTGTCCTTTTGTTCTTCCAGATGAATTTCATTATTATTTTTTCTAGCTCTATAAAATAATTCTTTGGTAGTTTGATTGGTATGGCACTGAATAAGTAAATTAATTTAGGAAACATTGTCATTTTGTTATATTGGTTCAGCCTACCCATTAATAATGAATATTTCTCCAGTTATTTAGATCTGTTTTTGTGTATGTCTTTATTTGTATACTAGCAAACTTTCCACTTCTAAACACTAGGGATGTCTGCCCTTTTTTTGATGACTACTTCCTTGGGATTTATTAGGGGCTGGCAAGGCATCCCAACGATCTCCTCATTTGTTTTCACTAGGCACTTGGTCAGGATTAGTGAAATCACTAGAGTCTTCCAGTACTAGTCATAAACTCCTATCCCAAATGAAGCTATAATCTCAGCAACAACTATAGTATGCATACTTGGGAACTGGAAGAAACTCAGAATCCTTTGCTTAAGCTAAGAAGACCTATGTACTCATCCAAAGAGAAGTGAGAAACAGTCAACACCTCAATTCTAGTTCCAGTTCTGCCACTAACCATTTACTAAGGCAGCTTGAGCTACCTCTCTGGAACTCAGTTTTCAGGTCTGTAGAATGTGAGGCCCTTATCTTAATGATCTTCCAGCTCTAGCATTCTTTGATTCTTGAATGAGGTCTTAATTTCCAGCTATAAAATTTTATGATTCTGACAAAAGAGGGCTTAGCCAGAAGTATCCCTGCTCTGTATCAGCCTATAAAAATGAGTAAAAGATCTCTTTAAGCCCTTTTTTTTCCATCTTTTCTCTGTCCTAAAAACAGATCAAGGAAAAGATTAACAGAGTTGGGTTTGAAGCAAGTCACTTTCTCCTCCCTCAAAAAATATTAAATGGCTAGTTGGGATAGGAACAATATGGGAGTGGTATGTTCTTGCTGACAACTTTTTTGACAACCTAATCCAAGAGGAGAGTTGCTGAGAGTGAAGTTTCCCACCTAAAGAAATGACAGTAACCAGGGCAATGGGAAAGCATCAAGAGTTCCTGTAGAAGTCCACAGAAGAAACATGAATATGCTTACCTACGTGGCACAAGAGAAAAGTTCAACTACATGTAAATTGTCATTCATGTCTGAATGACAATGTACCCGGGGCTAATAATAGCAATGGGGTGATTGTTAGAACTGAACAAACATGCTATTATTTGAAACAACTGTAGGAAATAAAATTAATAAATGAATGAATAGCTTTCCACCAAAACAAAGAAAACTTCATCTTAATGGACTGTCTTGGGTACTTCATTTGTGGAAATAAAATAATATCACTTGGAATTTTAAATATTCTCTCCCTCCTCAGCTGAAAATAGATGACCCAATGACCTAATTGTCATGCAAGATAAAAAAGTGGCCAACTTCTTTCCTGGGACAAAAATGTAAAAAGCAAAAACTGGGCTATCTATTATAGGTATAGGCATCAGATATAAAATCTAAGCGTGATATCCTCTCTTACCCTTTAGAATCACCAGCTTCTTTCTAAGCTGAGCTTAATAAAAGCCACCTTCAAATTGAGTCCATTCTTGATTCTCCTAGTTACTAGTGGTGACTCCCTTGCCTAAAAGTACCTTGCTTTTACTTTGTATTGGGGGGAGGAAAGGGCGTAGGTGTGGGTGTGTAATATGTTCCTTTTTAATCTCTCCTCAGAGTAACAGGGACTCTTTAGGGGTTATTTATGTCTTTGTCTTTCCAGCATTTAAAACAATGCTTAGCCTTAGCCCATGTAATAAATTCTCAATGAATACTTATCAATTGAGTGAGTGAGTGGGTGAGTGAGTGGTAGAAGGGTTTTTTTTTTTTTAGTAGAGCACATGAATTCATTTTAAAATTAGTCAAATGGTTTCAGGAAATCTCATTTTATTTGTCTCTGTATTCAGTGTGAAAGCAGTCACACTTCCTGTCATTTCAGACTGAAACTCTTAATAAAAGTACTGATTCCAGTTTCAGTGATAATGGAATGTCCTCCCCACCTGACTCCCCCAAAAACTAAATCTGTGCCTTTGAGAAAACTATCTTATGGAACCTAAAAAGAAATGTCCCTTTTTAGAAAAGCCACAAGATATTTTTCCAAGTTTCAATCCGAAAATATTTTGAATTTCAGGCAAAAGGAGATGATACAAAGCCTTTCTAAGGACACTAGGGAGAAAATCAAAGGTGGATGGGTTGGGAGAGGGGGTGTGTAATGCAAAATTTTCATCTTTTCCCTTCATTGCTTTACATAGTATTTTGGTTCAGACTACTGAGTGCTCCAAAGTGTCTTCTGACACCGTGAGTCCCTCCAGATACTAAAGGACACTTGGTTATCTGCCTCTTAACCCTGATCAATTCTATCTTTTTGTGTACTTTAAGAAAAATTACATGCATGTTTCCAATTTATTTTCACAAAAAATACTGGGGTTTTTTTTAATAAGAATCAGTACATGTGAAAATAGCATTATAGGCTTTTGTGTTCTCCATAAAATATTTTGTCTCTGACCCAGACAATTCTACTTTGATGACAGAAACAAAACTTGGATACCACACCCTCTTAAAAAGGTGTTCAAGTCTGGATTGACTCTTACAGCCTAGAAATGCAAAGATGGACTCAGACTAAACCAAATAGGTTTCTTCCGTTCATAAAATCAATGAATATTAGATTTATAAGTGGCACCAGACCTAATCCAATCTCCCACCTAACAAAGGAAATCTCTCTACACCATACCTGACAAGACTATGTCTAAACACTTCCAGTATCAGAAAGCTTATCCTCTTATAAGACAGTCTATTCTATTTATGAACAGGTTTAATGCTATGAAGTAGATCTGAATTTTCATCAGAAATCTCTCTCCCTACATATTCCCTTCATTTATCTTAATTCAATTCAATTGTAGCAACCCATATGGACTACCTCCCCCAAGTAGGTATTCACAAGTACAAGGCTTGCAGGTTGAATACCCAAGGTTATGGGATACTTCTGTGGATCCACATTCTCAAAACTGTAGCTCTCAAATCCCACTTGTAAGCTTATCTTTTTAATATCAGTCAGCAGACACAAGGAGTTCAAAGCAAAACATTTGCTAATAGTAACCATAAAACATTCATTCCAAAAGTCCTGAGATGCACTCTCCCTTAAATGCACACAAAATCAACACAAAGAGCAGGTACAATTGTACATTCTTACTGTACAATCTGTACAATCTCACTAGTAATGAGGCAAACATGTAAGGAACACTTGTATATATTGCCAATGTAACTCATACCTCCATTACTCTGGGGCTCCAATGCCTTTATCTTTTCATGGAGTCCTTGTACCCCATGATATTCCCTGATAGGCACAGCATCTCTGCTGGATGGGTTGTTTAAGTGGATTCCTTAGGTTTACTTCTGGCCTGCAGCCTAATTCCAAACTAGCAAGGATGGTTCTATCTTGAGTCCATACTCAAATCCATTCTTTTCTGCCAGAAAAGCAATTTTCTGTCTTGAATGCTACCTTTCCATACCTAAGTCTGAAAAGAGAGATATAATAAGGTTGGAGAGGGAGGCCTGTTCATGCCAGTCATGCCAGTTGACTTAAAAATTCAAAGGTATTCCCAGAATTGCAAGTATAACAAACAGAATTTTTCCTTGTCTACTCCCAATGAACTGTTGCTCATGGAGTACCAAGCCCCTGATTCCTATCACTGCTCCCCAACTTAAACAGCTTGGTTCTTCAAACAGTCATTCATGTCCTGATACAGTACAGCAGTAAGGAAGCTTGATCAAATACAATTGTACTTTAACCTATATTCTCTTCTTCCTCTTCCCCCACCCCACAAATGACTCTGTGCAAGGGTCTGTTCTAAGGGCTGAGCATGAAAGGATTAGCATAACCAACCACACTACTACCTTCCTGTCCCCTCCTAAAGATGAGGTTTCTATTATGACACTCTGCTCACACAGCATACAAAAGAAGTTTATGGAATTTGGGTTTCATATTTGAAGTTTCTCTAGTTTTCTTAATATGGTTAAATTTGTCTAGAGCTAGAAAGGCCCTCATACTGAATCTAGTATTACACCTGTTAAGAGGAAACATAGACTCATAGATGTTATGTGACTTGGTCAAGGTCATGTAGCTCAAGGAAGAGCTGAAATTTAAGTCTCCTGACTCTTGAACTAATGAATTTTGATCAACCACATTCTGATGCCATAAGCACCATAGTGACTACAGCAAGACTTTTGACTCCTTGTCACATCAATTTTTGAGGAACAATATCTTTCCATTTAGGAGTCATTGGTTCCTTCTGATTCCTCTTGACCTAAAACTATGACCATAAATGGTCTTTTGCTGAGGCATTATTACAAATTCAAAGCCTATATTTTGTGAAGAACTTAAGCAGAAAGAAATTGGTAATTTTCTGAGTGAGAAATTGTCTTCGTCTTCAAAATTTTCTTCCCAGAAAATAAAATATGATATATAAAGAAAATTATTTTTATCACAATGTTTTTCATTAGAGGCAGTGTGGTCATCAAAAAAGAATTTGAGGTGTTTTGACTTTCCATCTCTGCATCCTTTTCTCCAAAGCCTGGGTGCACTCTGCCCTTTTGTTGAATAGTAGGCACTCAGTAAATACTCCTGACAAACTGACTGGGTAAATCTGTGTGCTTACATTCTATAAAATGTTGGCACCATTTCTCCCATGCCAGAGCATCCATCTTTCTTATGCCCATGTCACAAGGCTTTAATATTTGGACCATTCCAGAAGAGTCAACATTTCTGCTGCCTATATCCCTGGAGTCCAATCCAGATCTAAAGTCAAAAGGGGGTCTGGTGAAAGTCTATCTATCCAACTAGAAGCATCCCAGAAGACTGACGTCAGGAGGACCCCAGTAAAATCAAGATCCCCTAGAAGCCTTGGGGGACAGGAGGAGGGGAAGGTGGTGAAGTTCAGAGAACCAAAGAAAGCCCGTCTGAGCACTTCCACAGAATGTTGTCTCTAGAAGCCAGAGGTCTCATTGGTAAGCTCAGGAGCTAAACCTTATTTCCCAGGCATCGCTCTAGAACAAAGTGAGGTCCCCAAGTTATGCCAGGCATACAATGTCTCCCCATGGATACCTGTGACTAAAGTTCTATAAATTCATTAGAGAAATATGTAAGTATTTATAGCCATGCCAGTCTTACAGGCCTGGGGCACCACTCTCTCAACTGTGTAGACTTTGTGGTTTCTAGATCAGTTAATAAGGGTGGAAACAGCAGGAGCTCTCCAGCAAAAGGTGACTCATGAGAAATGGAAGGGTGAGGCCTGTTCATACACAGGATAAAAAGGTCAAAGCACTCAGAAAACATAGCAAGTCTAACAAATTGTCATTTTCTTGATCTATCTAAACACAGTGATGCACAAAGTACCAAATCTTTGATCTCTGGCCCCAAGAACCTTTTCCTTCCCTCTTGCTATCCTGGATTTAGTTGTCCCCTTGGTTTAGAGAAGCGGTTCTCAACCTGTGGGTTATGTTCAATTTGTAACAATGAAAATACATCCTGAAAACCAGATATTTACATTACGATTCATAACAGTAGCACAATTACACTTACGAAGTAGCAACGAAAATAATTTTATGGTTGGAGGTCACCACAATATGAGGAACTGTATTAAAGGGTTGAGAACCACTGGTTTAGAGTCAGATTTCTCTTTGGTCAACAACAGTACTGAGTACCTCTGAACCATTCATTGCTAGAATTGGCCACCTGAAGGCCACCAACCTTTGTAGCTACTTCAGATATCATTAACATCTAACCTTTTCAGTTTGGAGAATTGTGTCCTTGATGTGTACCATGTGCTTATTCCCTTGTCAGTTGTGTACCCTACCCTCACCCCATCACCTATGTGGAATCTACTTGACTGTGCCCCAACATCCAGAGATCCTACAGGGATCCACATCTAGCCTTGACCAAGTGTGGACTAGATGAGACAGCATAGCATGCTTCCTAACTGTTTTAAACAGTATACTATCAAGGCTCAGTGGTTTATTTATATATAAATTTATTATTTATTTTAATTTCCTAGAGCAAATGGTACAGCATGATTTAATGGAGGGAATACAACATTTATAGTCAGAAAACTTGGGTTCAAACTCTGGTTCTGACTACTACTAGTTGTGGGCAAGTCATATCAGGTCTCCGAGTCTTAGCTTCCTCATCTGTATGATGGAACTTATTACACTGGATTATTGTGAACAGAGGCCTTTGTAAAGGAAAACCCTGCATAAATGTGAATGATAATTATATTTATGGTTCACAGCAGTGGAGAGAGCACTAATGCACTGTGCCACTCTATCCCCTTAATTCTGGCCAGCCAGAGGATGGTTACCCAGGCTGGGACTTAGCTATGCCTTCTGGGTCCTCCTCTTGGCGCCCTGGCTGACTTCAAGATTTGACTCAAGTACTGCTTTGTTCAAGAGTCCCTTCCTGATTCCTCTGGCTTCTAGTGACGCTTTCCCAAATTCCTGTGTATTCACTCGTGTATATACTGCATTTCTTTGTATATGAATGTGTAGTAACCAAGTAAGATAAAAATTCCTTCAATTCGGGTCTCATTTTTGTAGCATAGTACACTGCAAAGTAACAATAGAATCCATTTGGTATCCTTAGAAAGGAGATTTCCAGGGGGACACTGATTATTTTTTTAAGGGAACGGTAGGCCAAATAAGTTTGGGAACCTCTGACCTAGAGGAATCCATAGGAGGTAGAGGTTACTCTGGTCAGGAACACTAAAGGAAGAGGTGGGTGTCTGACCAGAAGTAGAGGGAGTGACTATGTAAATACATTCCTTTCTCACAACAGCAGGTTTATATTATACAGTCGAGTAGTGAGAAATATGGTTCGATTGGTAAGAATTCATAGATTTAAAGCTGGAAGGCTAGAGGTAATTTTGTCCAAGTACCTCCCTGAACATGAGGAAACTAAAGCTCATTCAGGTTAAGTGACTTGCCAAGCCAGTATCACACAGGGAATAAGAGAGCCAGGATTCAAGCTAGGTCCTCTTACTGCAAATCCCAGGTTTGTCCCCCTATTAGAGGGTATAAGTCACATTATTATGACTTTTTATTGCCAAGCTAAGAGGCAAACAAGAGAGAGACAGAGAGACAGAGAAAGAGGGAGACAGAGAGACACAGAGATGGAGAGAGACAGAGAAAGAGGAAGACAGAGAGACAGAGAAAGAGGGGATGAGACAGAGACAGAGAGACAGAAACAGAAAAAGAGGGAGAGAGAGATGCTTGAAATTTTTTGAATTTGCTAGATTAAAACTATAAATTATGAGCTAAATTTGAAAGACAAATGAGAAGTTCAGTTTTATGCATATATGTTGACCAAAGTGGGATACCAACAATCAACCCAACATGCCTATAAGAACAGTTTGGCATCTTTCTGCTATAGGACAAACACTAGTATTTTAACTGTCATGAGTGCTTCTGGCCCAATTTCCAACAATACATCCATTAGCACACTACAGCATGATCCAGTTGTAATGATGCCAGTTCAGATGTGGTCTTGTCATATAGGTGGAGGACAGACTAAATAGCTATTTAGTATCATTTTCAGGCTTACGGTTCCATTGATGTGTGTGTGTGTGTGTGTGTGTGTGTGTCTACTACAAGTCCAAAACCAAAAGGAAAAGGAAGTTGAGCCACCAAAATTCCATTTAAGACCCAGCAATAGGAGAAACACATTCAATTTCTAATTTTCCATCTTATTCCTCATGCCACAAGAAAGAAATCAGCTGATATCACCTGAAGAAAGGGAGAAGGGAAAGAATGAAAAGAAAGTGTAGCAGAGAACTTATGCCAAAGTACACTACTTCCTCCCACCCTGGATTTAAGTCACTACTCTTTTTATAGACAATGTTTTCCACACTTAATATTTCATCAAAAAATATTGATTAAGCACCAACTATATATGTCCACTGTAATAAGTAAGCATACAAGATCAAGAGGAAAGGGAAAATTAAAGAACTTGGCAACGTTAGGATTTCTCTCTTTTTAAAAATAATTATATGAAGAAAGATGCTGGGGCAGCTGGGTGGCACAGTAGATAGAGCACCAGTCCTGGAGTCAGGAGGACCTGAATTCATATCTGGCCTTATACACTTGATATTCACTAGCTGTGTGACCCTGATCAAGTCACTTTACCCCAAATGCCTTGCAAAAAAAAAGGAAGAAAGAAAAATGCTATCTGCATTCAGAGAAAGAACTGATAAATAAAAGTATATATAGAATAATTTTACATATATGTGTGTATATATGTGTGTATACATATGTGTGTGGGTATATATATGTATACATATAAATACACACACACACACACACACACACACACACACACATATATATATATATATATATGCACCTGTAATGTCTTGTTTGCAGTACAATACTATGTGATTGCATGGTGCAATATTGAACCATCAAAATTTCAATGTAGGAAAAAATCCACAAATTCACAATAAATTTCTACATTTAAGATGCATCAGGTTTTTTTATTTATATTTTTGAAATCATGCGAATTAAAAAACATATACATATACAGACATACATACATACACATGCACACACATACACCTACTTGTGTCTAATAGTGACAATCACTAGGGCTGGGGAAGGAGGGAGAAAAAAATGTGTATAATAACTTCGTTGCATATTTAAAAGGAATAGCAATTGTACATAGAAGATATGCAGTTTCACGTGCAATCATCTTTTTTATTATAGTATGTTATGGAAATGCTTGTTTTATTCCATAATTTTTTTTAATTTAAAAAGATTAGTGGTGTAATATACAAGGAAGATACCAAACTAGGAGTTCTATCTAGTCTTGACTCTGCCACTAACAACCACTCATCTATAGACCTTAGTTTCTTATTTTAAAAAATATTTATTTTATTTTTAATTTGAGTATTTATAATAGTCAAAATGACTTGGTCACTCAAAACTGTTTTTACAATATTGCTGTTACTGTGTACAATGTTTTCTTGGTTTTGTTCACTTCGTTTTTCATTATCTTATGCAAATCTTTCTGTGCTTTTCTAATCAGCTCATCATTTCTAACAATATAGTAGTATTCCTTCATAATCTATAGCACAACTTGCTCAGACATTCCCCAATTGACAGAAACCACATAATTTCTACTTCTTTATCACCACAAAGAGAACTAATATGAATATTTTAGAACACATAAGATTTGATTTGGAAATAGCCCTATGGAGTGGTATTACTGGGTCAAAGGGTATAGGCAGTTTAATTACTCTTTAATAATTCGAGATTATTTTTCAAAATGGTTGGATCAGTTCACAGTTCCACCAGTAGTGAATTCGTCTCCCAATTTTTCCACTTCCCCTCCAACATCTCTCTCTTTCCCCTTAAAACATTTTAGCCAATCTAATAGGCATAAAATGATATCTCAAGGTTGTTTTCATTTACACTTCTCTAGTAAATAATGATTCAGAGCATTTTTCATATGACTATAAACTGTTTTAACTTATTTATCTAAAAACTTCCTGTTATTATCCTTTGACCATTTATAAAAAAATTTTCCCATTTTTCTACTTCCCTTCTGATCTTGGTGTTGCACCAACATAATATTCACAGCAGCAATGTAAATATGCTGGCATAATACTCAATAGCAAAATATAACAGACGCTCCATATATAAGACAAAAGCAAAATGTTTATTCAAACACCAGAAAACCAAATCCCCAAACCAGAAAGCTAAATCACCAAACCAGAAAACCAAGTCTATAATAGTACCAAAGAAGCTAATACACCATAAGGGCACAAAGATCCACACCATCCATTCACCTTCCCACAAACCAACACTCAAAAGCCTAGCTGGGTGTGTCCTCTCCTCCCTCCATCTCTAACTGCTCTGACTCCCAACTTCCTGTGGGCTTTGCTCCACCCTTCATCAAACTCCTCCTACCACAGGCTCAATGTGATTACATTTGGCCTATTAGGGGGCAAGGAAGATCTTTAAATCAGGGAAGTTCTTTAAATTCCCTTAGGCTTATTAAGGGGCAGGGAAGATCTTCACATTCCCATTACCATTACACTTGGCTACATTTGCTTTATTTGTACAAAATCTTTTTAATTGAATTGAATCAAAATTATCTATTTTATACTTCACTCTGTTCTTGTCTATTCATAAATTGTTCACTTATCCGTAAGTCTAAATAACATGTTCCATGTTCTTCAAGCTTTCTTAATTTCATTTTCTGTAAAATGAGAGGATCATTTCCAGTCCTATCATTCTGTAGTTGAGTTTGTTTTATTCCTATGGGATCATAGGATCTCAAACTGACATATCCATTGGCCTTTTTCTCAGTGCTTATCCATTTTTACCTCTCCATAGCATTAATGCTGTTGATTGTGTCCTCCACCCACACAATCTCTCATCTTTGGATTTTCATGGCATTGTTCTCTCCTGATTCTCCTCCTACCAGACTGGCCACTCCTTCTCAGCCTCCTTTGCTAAATAACAATTCACATCAAATCTCCTTTACATGAATATACCCTGAAACTCTTTCCTGGACTCTCCTTTCTCTCTTCTTTCTCTTAGCAATAATATCAGCATCAAGAGCTCAATTAGCATCTTTACACAGATGAATGACTCCAAGATCTATATACCTAGCTCTAGTCTCCCTTCTGAGCTTTAATCTCCTATGACCAATTGCCCAATGGTTGCCCCATAAGTATCTCAAACTTTGTACTCATATGTCCAAAACAGAAACCATTGTATTTCTTACAAAGCCCTCTTCTCTTCAGAATTTTTTTATATCTGCTGAGAATAGCACAAATTACTTTACATTCGTTTCATATTTCATATTTATTTCAGGGCATGGTGAATAAAGAACTGGCTTCAGAGCCAAGAAGACCTGGGTTCATGTCTCACTTCTGACATATACTGGATCGAACCCTTGGTGAGTCATTTAACCTCTCCCAGGAAGCTCTCTGAAAGAAGTTGCCAGCCTCCATTGATCAAGTGACCTCATCCAGGACTACCTTATAAAAATAAAATCATAGATCATAGGTCCAATCCTTATCTTAGCCAAGCCTATCCTGTATTTCATATATACTTAGAAATCTATATGGCATCTCCGCTGAAAGAATGTTAAGTTATTGTATTTCTGTCATTATATTGCCAGTTCCTAGTACAGTGCCTGATATGTAATAGATACTTAACAAAGACTCATCTTCTTGAGTTCTAAGCCAACCTCAGATACTTACCAGCTGTGTGACCCTGGGCAAGTCACTTAGCACTATTTGCCTCAGTTTCATCATCTGTAAAATGAGCTGAAAAACAAAATGACAAACTAATATCTTTGGAAGACAGTCAAGAAAAACCCAAATGGGGTCATGAAGAGTCAGACATGACTGAAAACATGGCACTTCCATTCCTCCACTACTTGGGAAATGAATTTATCTGCTTTGTACATACTTTGTATTGACTTTTTCTGGGTATGTATAGTTCCTGGATTCTAATAGACACAATCAATTCATGAATGAACCAAGTATCATGAGAGAAGGAGGGACAGATACCCCAAAAAAGAGACTCAATGCCAAATGTTGGAAAGAGAAAAGCTAGCTACCTAGATTGGAATTCAATTCAATACATTTTCTTAGACACAAGTAGCTAGGATGTCTTCTTCCTGTTCTTATTCCCTAGGCTAGCAGTTCTCAAAGTGTAGCCTAGAGGTATCTGGGGGTCACCAAGACCCTCTCAGATGATCCACAAGATCAAAACTGTTTTCACAATAGTACTAAGATGTTTTCATTTCTAATACAGTAATGTCGATAAGTCTAACCCACATGTACAAAAGGTTTTGGGGGGATTCCTCAATTTTTAAGAGAGTAAAGGGGTCCTGAGACCAAAATGTTTGAGAACTGCTGCCCTAAGCCCACACTCCTCTTTTGCTTCAGGGTACATGAGTCCTCAAATGGTTTTGGTGATAGGAAAATCCTTATTTTTATGGTTTTGTTAATATTTTGACTGTCAATGAAAGAAACAGACATAGCAAAAAAAAAACTTTGCTAATTTGAATTGACTTGTGTTATTGCTTTTTGTTTTGAGAATGAGATGGCATTATCTAAGATTTGTATATTGTTTTGTTCTTTTGAGCACACACAATAATTCAATTTGACTCCTAACGTAATACTACCAAATAGTCATACCCAGCCTTGGCATAAGCAAAGTACATAGTGAGGGCACTAAGAGAAGAGATCTGAGCAGGTCTAAGAAAAACAGACCCGACCAAACACTTCACCTACTGGCCCATTACAATTCTACCACCAGAGATATATTTCTTTGGGTTAACAGATATCCTCTTTTCAAATGGCCCCTGGAGAGGTAACACATTAAGCCAGGCTATTAGTGCAAATCCATTTAATGGAATTGCTTTCCTAACAGTTAGCTGAGACAGGAAACTGAGGAATGGAGTATACTGCTAGAAGGGCAAAGGGATTGGCCATTTGGGATCTTGATGCAATCCAGGGGGAGACAAAGCTTAAGCGGGACATGCTCAACAGGATATAGTTGTAAAGCACACCAGAGAGGTGAAACAGAAAGAGAGAGGACAGTGCAGATGGAAGAGGGTGGAGGGCAGCAAAGAATAGGGCTGACCCTTCAAAGAGAGATCCTGCCAGGTCCACATTAATGATTAAATATAGCTCATTTGTCACCAGCAGAATATAGCAATGAATGAGCTAAAGTGGAACAATAGATCATAAAAGTTTATTCCCTTAAGTAGGTTAAATATGGTCCATTTTTTCCTTCAATTTGAATAACTATCTCATTCTTCAAAGATAGTCTAAAGGCAAACTTTAGCTCATCATACTGTCACCAACTCCAAATTAGTGGTGTCCCAACATGACTGATGTGGAAATATGTTTTACATCATTGCATATGTATAACCTCTATCAGATTGCTTACCGTGTTGGGGAGGGGGGAAAGAAAGGAGTGAGGGAGGAAGAAAAATGTGGAACTCAAAACCTTGTAAAAATGAATGTTGAAAATTATTGTTGCATATAATTGGAAAAAAATAAAATATCATTAAAGTAAAAAAACCAACAAATTAGGAGTGTCCAATATATGGTTAATAACACAATCAGCTTTCAATTAGCCATTGATATCTTTTTTGTTTCTAATTTATGGAATCAAACAAGCATTTCTATAATATAGTATAATAAAAAGATGGTTGCACATGAACCTGTAAATTATTTTTACTTTTTTATTTACTATTTTTAAAAATTTTATTTAAATTTAATTTAAAGTAAATTTAATATTTACTATTCCTTTTAAATGTATAATAAAATTTCTTTTTTCGTTTTTTCTTCCCTCTCCCCACCCTGCTCTAGCTAATAGCTAATACTAAAACACAAAATTACCTCTTTACCATGATTAGTCAGTCAATAAGCATTTATTAAGCACCTGCTTATGCTAACATTGTGCTAAGCATCAGGGATACAAAGAAAGGCAAAAGGCAGGAGCTCACAATCTAATGGAGGAGACAAGAAGCAAACAACCACGTATGAACAAGATAAATATGGGATTGATTGAAGAGACTCATTAGAGGGAAGGCACCAGCATTAAGGGGGGGTCAAGAAAGGCTCCTTATAGAAGATGAGACTTTAGCTACAACTTGAAGGAAGCCGGGAAAAGCAGGAGACAGAAAGGAGGGAGAGTCTTCCAAACATGGGAAACAGTTAGTTCAAATTCCAGGGCTAGAGGGGGGGTGTCCTCTTAAAGGACTAACAAGAAGGCCAGTGCTGTTGGATCACAGTGTACTTCAAGGGAGGAAGGGGGAGAGGCTAAACTAAGCATACTGGAAAGGCAGGCTTAAGCCAGGTTGTAAAGGGCTTTGAATGACAGAGGATTTTACATCTGATTCTGGAGATAAAAGGAAGCCACTGGAAGGTGATACGGTCAGACCTGTGTGTCTAGACCACTGCAGTAGTCCAGATATGAGATGAGGAGAATGGGCACCAGGGTGGTGGCAGCGCCCAAGGTGAGAAGGATTCAATATCTGAGAGATGTTACAAAGGGAAAATCAATAAGCCTTGTCAACAGATTGGATACAGACGGCGAGAGAGAATGGGGTTGGGAGCCTGAAAGACTGGGGGGATGATGGTGTCCTCAACAGTAACAAGAAAGTTCAGAAGAGAGAAGGGTATGGGGGAGAAAGATGAGTTGAATTTAAGATATCTACAATTCACCCAGTCTGATATTATCTAATAGTAGGAGATCTGAATCTGGGGTTAGAAGAGAGGTTAGCCCTGAATATGTAAATCAGTGAACCAGCAAGAAAAATAAATTTTTTCAGACTGCAATTCCACTGCAAGAGAAGAAAGATTATAATGATTATAATGTAGTCTAAAGTTAAACATCCTCTGTTATTTTTTTAATTGCATACGCCTGGGACAATGTCCTAAACATAGTAGGTGCTTTAATTAATATTTGTCTTGCTAAATATTGCTATGAATATGCCACAGGGTTCTTGCCATTAGCTCAAAAAATGAAGAGTTGACAGTAAATTATCACTGTAGTCAAATGTAGTAAACATTCATTCCTTCCTAGCCAGCCTATTTAAGAACTGGTAGAGGAAAATGAAACTTCTATTACAAAGGAATATAATGATTCATAGTAAAAGTTATCACTTCTCAAAATTAGACACTTCCCCATAAATTACTGTAATGGCCCACCTACCTGTGATGTTTCAGCTCACATTTCCCTTGCTTCAACAAGCAGTTTAACAAATGCTGACATGTAAGGCTTTATAAAAACTGCTCTGGGAGGATGCTAGATAAATGATTTCTTTGACATCATGGTAACTAATCATTAGCTATGTAACTTCCGAGGGGAAAACATGAAGTCAAGTACTAATTGAACTAATATTACACACAAAAGGGTCAGTGGCCTTGGAGCATCATGCAAGAAAGATAATGAGCTGTGTCAAGTTGTCTCTGGACACAGCCTCAGGGAGTGGAATAAGTGGGATGTTTTCTTAAAGCTTTTACAAATTTGCATTTATTATTTAAAACCTAATTTCATGAAAAAGCATGACAATTTAATATCTTTATAATGAAAAAAAATTCACTCTTCCTTTGGTACAAAGGAAACACAAGCCCTTTTAAAATGATCCAGCTCGCTGCCTTTCTATTGGTCATGAAAACTCAATTGTGCAGGGCTGATTCAACAATCCATTAGCTGTATAAGTTTAGTGACCCTGAACTTGATTTTTTCCCTTTTTTTCCCTTGTACTCAGGCAACTAACAACTGAGTGTTCAGTTTCTCTGGTTGCAGATCCCATTCTCTCTCCGCTCTACAACATGGCCCACTTCCCCTCAAAGTTCTTTCCAGATCTACAATTATAAAGTTTCCTCATTCTAGTCTTCAAAAATCCCTTACCTAATCCACCCATTCCCAAATAACCATCATCCCATATCTCTTCTCCTTTTTGCAACTAAACTCCTCGAAAAGGCATAGTCTGTAATTACTGTCTCCCTTTCCTCTCATTCTCTGCCGTAACTCTACAGTCTAGCTTCTGACCTCACCATTCAATGGAAATTGTTCCTTCAAAGTTACCAATTATCTCTTAACTGCCAGATCCAAAGGCCTTTTTCAATCCTCATCTCCAATCTTCAACACTGCAGATTGCCCTCCTCTCCTTGATAGCCTCTTCCTTCCAGATTTCCACAACACTGCTTTTTCCTCCTTCTCCTAACTGTCTGATGGCTCCTTCCCAACATATTTTGCTGGATCTTCATCCAGGTCATCCCCTTCATCCCAGCCTCCCCTTGATCTCTGTGCTGGGCCTCTTCTCCTTCTATATTATCTCACTTGGTAGTTTCACCAGCTCCAATGATTTCAATTATCACTTCTGTGCTAATATTTCTCAGATCTACTTATTCAGTCCTAATATTTCTCCTAATCTCCAGACTCACATCTTCAACTATGTATTAGACATGTCAAATTGAATGTCCCATAGACTATTTAGGTACCATCATCTTCCCAGTCAGCCAAGCGCTCAATAGCTGTCATCTGCAGACCCTCAGTCTCCTTCGCTACCCATATTCAGTTGTTGCCAAGGCCTATTTATTTCACCTTCATAACACCTGTCATACACACCTCTCCTCTGACATTGATAACATTCTGCTATAGGCCCGAATCACCTCATGCCTGGAAAATTTCAATAGCCTGTTGGTTGGTCTGCCTGCCTCAAGTCTCCTCCCTTTCCAGTCTATCCTCCATGCACCTGTTAAATTAGGCTTCCTAAAGAACAGGTCTGATAATATCACACAACCTTACCATTCAATAAATTCCAGGGGCTACAGGATCAAATATAAAATCCTTTGTTCTGTGCTCAAAGTCCTTTACAACATGAACCTTCTACCGTTCCAGGTTTTTTATACCTTACTCACCCCATTCATGTATTTGTCAGGGCAATGACACTCACCTCCTTATTATTTCTCAAACAAGATACTCTCCCTCCAGACTCTGGGCATTTTCACTGACTGTGGCCCATGCCTTGAATAATTTCCCTCTTCATCTCTGCCTCCTGGCTTCCCTGGCTTCCTTCAAGTACCAGTTAAAATGTCATCTTGACTTTCCAGATCCCTCTTAATTCTCTCTACTGGCTATTTTCAATTTATCCTGTATATATCTTGCTTGTACATAACTGTTTTCATGTTGTCTCTCCCATTACATTGTGCGCCCCCTGAGAGAAGGGACTGTGTTTTGGTTTTGGTCGCATCTACAGTGCTTGGCATAATGCCTGGCACATACTAGGCTTCATACTGACTAATTCACTGCCTGATTCTGGTATCCAATATTTCTCTAGCTTTCCACCATGCTTGGAATTAAAAAATCTCAGAAGATAATTGTCTCCTGATATACATAGAGCTAGAAGTTAGCAGAAATGTGATAAGCCTGCAAACACTTAATAACCCATTATTGGTTTTTTTTCATCAGGAGCAAAGGAAGTGGAGTACAGTATATCTGAGTTCTCTGCTATGGTTGAATCTGCCAGTAATTGCAAGGCACATCCACAAGGGTAATTCAATCAATCAATCAGCAATTCAATGACACAAATACTTTTCCATTTCTGGTTAAAGTGTTCTGTAGACCACAAATGCTAGCTCTAATGCCTATGGACATAAAATATCTTCTAATGTGCTTCTTCAGAAACCAGTTGTTTATTGGTTCAATAGCAGTTTATCCCATGAGTGTCTCCATGGCACTCTGCCACAACACTGATGCAAAATTAATTTGGGTTGTGTAATACTACAAACTCCAGGCAGCGGTATGGCATCCCTGAAAATGCCCTATCTTTTGCCCCATCTCCACTACTGAGACTGACACTTGGATTATCTCAATCAAAGGGCTCAGAGGGAAAGAGTAAGGGGAAAGGAGGGAATCCTAATTTTTTCACTAGCTTTGTGACATTGGGTAAGTCATTCAGCCTCTCTAGGTATCAGATTTTATTCCATTATCTTCTCAGGTTTAAATCCCTTTCCTGGCTCACCAGTGCCTCCAGCACTATAAGTAACTCTACTGCTACCTATCTGTATGCCCTCATTTTTCTTCTCCCACCTTGGTGATTCCCACCTTGGTGATATTGCCAACTTCCTACAGGTATATACTCAGGGCTCTAATGCCCAGCTACCCTCATTCTCCTCCTCAGCTCTTTTAAGCCTCCTTTCTTTTCAGGGAGGTTTCCAAGACTGCTGGATGAAACTAGGATAGACTCAACACTGACAATTTTTTTAACTTTCAAAAATTCTCTGTGCACAGTTGATCATTGCCTTTACATATGTGACATTTTTTCCCACATATTCAGATACCAAATAGCAATCATTTAAATTGATTCTATGTGGTTTGCCTTTTGGGCCATTACTGAGGCCTCAGTTCTCTCTTTCTACATTTTTTTGGCTCTCCCAGCTAGCTATGAACATAATGGAGAGAGATTAACTTGGCCCAGCTGGGGGGAGGAGGGAGGAGGATAAGTCAATCAAGGTTGAAGATCTTCTTTCCTGAAATGTGACTTCAGAATGCTTTTTAGTGAGAAGAGGGAGGGGATTTAATGCATGGAAGTTAGGAATCTATTCCAGCATTCTGAATGCTCAGAAAGTGTTAAAAAATTAATAATGGCTCACATTTAAAAGTGCTTTTCACTTTTACAAAGCACATTAAATACATTATCTCATTGGATTCTCAAATAGCCCTGTGAGCTAACAGCTCACATTAATATAATGTTTTTACAAAATGCTTTGCATACAGTGACTCACAACAGCTCTGTGAACTAGGTAGTATATTGTCATTTCATATTACCAGTGAGGAAACCAAGGTTCAGGAAAATTAAGTGACTTGTCAAAAGTCACACAACCAGTGGTAGAGCCAGAAATCCACATATAATCTTGTGACTCTAAGTCTTAGGATCCTAGCAGATTTGGAACTGGAAGGGACTTTAGAAGACATCAAAGTCTTTTATAGATGACAAACCAGGCATGAAAAGGTTAAGCTAGATAGTTCAGTAGCTAGAGTTCTGAGCCTGGAGTCAGGAAGTCCTGAGTTCAAATCCAGTTTCAGATACTTACTAGTTATGTGATCCTGGGCAAGTCACTTCACCTTTGCTTCACAGTAAAATGGGGATAATAATGCCTCCCAGGATGGTTAAAAGGATCAAATGGGATAACAGTTGTATTATAACATAATAAGTGACACATAGTAACTGGCACATAGTAAGTGATAGAGAAATATTAACTATTATCATTGTTATTATTTTAAGTGATTTGACCAGGGTCATGTTGATAATAAATATCTGTAGCAAAATTTGAACTCAGTTCTTCCTGACTCCAAAACAGTCAATGTCTTATCCACTACAGCACACTGTTTCCAGATTCTAGGAGTAGAAATGGGCTCCATTAACTCTTTTTTTTGCTTTTTTTTTTTGGAGGGCAGTTGGGGTTAAGTGACTTGCCCAAGGTCACATGGCTAGTTTTTGTGTTATGTGTCTGAGGCCAGATTTGAACTCAGGTCCTCCTGACTCCAGGGCCAGTGCTCTATTCACTGTGCCACCTAGCCACCCTCCATTAACTCTTAATTGGTTTTTTGGTTGTTTTTTTTTTCCAGAGGCAATCAGAGTTAAGTGACTTGCCCAGGGTTGCACAGTTAGCAAATGTGTCAAATTTGAACTCAGGTACTCCTGACTCCAGGGCTGGTGCTCTATCCACTACACCACCTAGACACCCCTCCACCAACTCTTAATTTTCTATAGAAATTCACTATGATCTTTCATTATTCTTGTAATAAGCATTTATTAAGTGTTTTCTGTGTGCCAAGCACTGGGAATACAAATACAAGAAAAAAAGAAATCTTCAAGATTCAAGAAGCTTATTCTACTGGAAGGAGAGGGAGGAGACAATAAGGAGGAAGAGGCCAAAGGTATTTATCTGGGATGGGGCGTTCTTATTTGTTAACAAGGCCAGACTTGTGAATGGACCACAGCCAAATCCATTTTCCTGCACCAATGGACAATTGCTACTATAGGTCTAGTCTTGGCCTCTGCTATATTTTCTATATAACCACATTCAAAAGGGAAACAAAGGAACCAGTTAACTAATATCCAAATTCAGGTTTAAATCCTTGGGGGAGCTCTTTCAACTTAACAGAAAACAGCTTTTTTTTAAATTAAAAACAATCATGACAATATTATCATATGCTGATGACAAAATTCTTGAAGTCTTAAGGATATATGAAAATGACCATAAACCACTTTGAAAGGAAAATTTGATAGTAGAAGCTGATGATAAACTTCCAAATCTGGTTCAACCCATGAAATCTCCCAGTCTTCTTCTGGACCTCCCAACAGCCTCTACCTCTCTACTCTCCTCTGCTTGTTCCCTAACCCTTCATTTGAAGAAGTACCTGCACCAGGGATATTTACTCACAACTCTGTTGAGCCCATGACTCCACAATTCCTTCTAGACCTTGCTCCTGTGTGGGCATTCGGCTCTTCATCCTTTCTTTCTTTCTTTCTTTCTTTCTTTCTTTCTTTCTTTCTTTCTTTCTTTCTTTGTTTCTTTTTTTGCTTTTTGGAAGGGGGAAGGCAGGGCAGAAGTGACTTGCCCAAGGTCACACTGCTAGTAAGTGTTAAGTGTCTGTGGTTGGATTTGAACTCAGATCCTCCTGACTCCAGGGCAGATGCTCCATTCACTGTGCCACCTAGACACTCCTCCTTATCCTTTTTATCCTCTTCCTCCATAGAAGGCAATCTCCCTAAGGGCAAGAACTGTCTATCTTTATTCCTGTATTTGCATTCCCACTGCTTATCACAGAGCCTGGCACAAAGTAAGTACTTAATAAAAGTTTTATCCATCTACCCATCTGATAAAGTTGAAGATGATGCCAAGGATAAAAGTAATAGCTCACTCCCCACTAAATTCTTACTCTGCTGCCTCATTACACAGTAGAGGTGACCCTATGTTCTCAGAGGCTATTCCTGCAAAGTACAAGTTTTGACAAGAACTATTAAGCTGGAATCTTATCGTGCATGGATCCAGGCGCAGACTGTGTGCTGGTTTTTCAAGAACCAGACTAGCTACATTCACAGAGGCTCCTAAACAGAACTTAGGCCGCCAGATGGTAAAATTTTGACCATAAGCAAAGATGTCTACTAAAGCATAAAAGAGTAGTCCCTGTTGGGGGAGGAAGCATCCATACCAATGAAATCACTTCTCTTTCAATATTGAACAAGAAGTAATAGATCAAAATTGTGTTGCCTTTTATGACTGACAAATCACTTAATCTATATTACTGATAGGAACCTCATATAAACCATGAGAGGTAGGTAGCATAAATAATATCATCCTTATTTTATAAATTAAGAATTTGAAGGTCAGAATGGCTAAGCAAACTGCTCTATGCCAACCTAACAGTAAGTAGCAGAGCTCGACCTCAAACCCAGATCCTCCAAGTACTTGTCCCCTGGCCTTTTCAATAAACCATAATCATTCACAAATGATAGTGTACACAGACCAATAAACATCAGGAAAGTCAAGCATTCTCATCTCTGCTAAGTTTAAAGTTGCCTCACCCTCCTCACCCCTTCTCCCAACCCCCAGTTGTCCCAGAAAGCATCTGAGACTCGTGGGCAAAAGAACAACCCACCAGCTCCACAGGTAGTTGCCTCCCTTTCTTTTTTTTTCCTCCCTCCTCTCTCCAGTTGAATGCCCAGAACCCATATAGGGTTCTTGACTGTTTGGTTGAGATGGGCATCATTAACTCTGTTTTTTCTGGTAAGATGGAGGACCACCATCTACTCTTCCACTGTCTCCAAAGGTGCCCCAGACTCTACTCTCTAACCTAACAGGTTAGAGGTCAAATTTAACCTACCAGCCCCCTGGCATAACCATGTGACCTACTGATGCCCTACTGATGACCTCCTGGGCCTTGCCAGGTGCACCTCCGCTGCATTCCTCAGGACTTAGGGGCTTTCCTATCTGCTCTTCAGCTGACCTTCATTTTTCATGTGTTGTCTCCCCCAAATAGTGTGAGCTTTCTGAGAGCAAGGACTGTCCCATTTGTTTTTCTTTCTGTGCTCCTATCATTTAGCAATTGTGGTATGAGCTGAAGGAAAGCTTTTTCTTTCATTGATTTATTGAATCAAGAGGGGAAAAAAAGAGGAATATCTTTTTATGGATAGACAATATTTGAGGTCAAAGTGGATTCAAATTCTCATCAAAACATCAAAGCTTCCTATATGGTTACATAATCTGCTGAATAGTGAGTTTACAATCCCCTAAATCTTCACAGCAACTACATTCTAGTCTCTTCCAGTCCTGTTTTCTACAGTGGACTATTTTTTCCCCTAAAATAGGGTTATTTAAGTATTCTAATTCCTCTTCTGCTACTCTGGGCAATTTATATTTTTCTAAATATCCATCCATTTCCTTTATA
The DNA here is from genome assembly GCA_028646575.1 of Pseudocheirus occidentalis. Classification (NCBI taxonomy): domain Eukaryota; kingdom Metazoa; phylum Chordata; class Mammalia; order Diprotodontia; family Pseudocheiridae; genus Pseudocheirus; species Pseudocheirus occidentalis. The sequence goes on along the minus strand of CM053594.1, from coordinate 301,894,971 downwards.
TTGTCAGATTTATTGGCTTGTAATTGGGCAAAATAGCTAATAATTGTTTTAATTTCCTCTTCATTGAGATGGATTCACCCTTTTCATTTTTGATGCTGCTCATTTGGTTTTCTTCTTTCCTTTTTTTAAAATAAGTTAGCTAATGGTTTATCTATACCACTGGGTTTATTTTTCCCATTAGCCTGCTCTTTCATGCCCATACCCCTGGAGGCCTCCATCCCCTTGCACTCTCTTACCACCTTTCCCACCCCCGGATTTTCACCTTTCTTTTTGTGTGTTGCCCTTTAAGCTCTTCAAGGGCAGGGACTGTCTTTTACCTTGTATTTTTGTCTCCAACACATCGTATGTGACACATACTAGACGCTTCATAAATGTTTATTGACTGACTGATCCTCAACCTTAATTCTTTGGAAACTGAGACACTCTATGACTTGGAACCATATTAACATTGTCAAAACAATATTAGCATTAAAAAAGATAGACCTTTATTTCAGTAAGAACTTGCCAGTCAATAAAAGGGCCTTTCGATTTCCCAAAAACAATCCAGCCCACTCTCCTCTTTCTATTCAAATCTGAGTGGAGCTCACTGTCTATGTGATTGTCTGTCCAGCAATTATCTCTAATAGGTAAGATCTATGGGCTGCCTACCCAACTGCATATCACAGCCTGGACAAAAGTTTTTCTTTGTCCATTTTTTTCCTCCATCACACACTTAGATGTAATCACTCTTGAGTGATTGTAAATCTCATTTAGGAGGCTCTGTCATGACTCCTTCTTAATAAATAATTCTGTGATCACTGCTTTATTTTCTAAGATGTTACTCTTTGAGATCAGGTTCATTCCCTGAGAATTGCTAAGTACTCAGCATCCCTTCGCTCATTTTGGACTCCAAATTCCTGTTTGTTATTTTTGTTCTGTCCTCAACCTGGAAACTATTTTCCTTGATAAAGAAAGCAAAAGCAGCATAGAAGCTGAGTTTGGTCTTCTCTCCATTACCCTTTATCATTTTTTCATTCAACTCAAAACATGGGTTCTCTTCAGTGGTGTGTCACAGCTAGTTCAGAATAGTCTTGCTAGAGTTGATTGTTAAGTTTTCAATGTGAGCATTTACACCTTAGATACCAGGAAATGCCACAAATCAAGACTTGATTTATTGTTTTATTGATTATCTAAACTTAAGAAAACGATGGAAAAATGTTAACAATGCAGAGTGTACCTAAAAGTGTGTCATGCCTATATTTACATATATTTTTGAAATCTAATTATTAAACATTTACTAGCACACTCTGGTCCTATTCCTTCTTTGGTTATCCTTTTGTGCCCAGCTTAATAGATAATAAATCTCTCTTTGTGGCATGAAATATGTTCCTGCTCAGTTTAATTCTCCTGGTGCTATCCTGACAGGATCTTGACACTCTGTCATATTTATCCTCAGTAACTTGACCTCCTTTCTACTGCTTTGACATGTCTTTTTAAATTCTGAATTCATCAGTGAGATCCCTGCACAAACACACAGGTACTTTCAGATGGCTGCCCTCCTCATCTCTCTTATTGGAATCAATTGCTATTGTATTGTTTGACTTCGAGCCCCCACTCAAGTTTCATGAGTCAACTTCCTTTAAATTTTCAAGAACCTACCTGTCAAATTTCTGAATTTTTTGAAATACGCTCCCCTCAAGCCTATTGTATAAGCCTAACTATGCCAACTTCTCTTTCCTTACGTATCATGAACTCTAAGAAGTCATGGTACTGGGGCAGCTAGGTGACACAGTGAAAAGAGCACCAGCCCTGGAGTCAAGAGGACCTGAGTTCAAATCTGGTCTCAGACACTTACCACTAACTAGTTGTGTTACCTTGGGCAATTCACTTAAACCCAATGGCCCTGCCTTCACCCCTCAAAAAAAAAAAGATGTCATGGTTCCTGCCTCTGAAAGCTTCCATAATTTTTATTGGCTCCTCTTTATTGTCCAAATCAGGTCAAGAATAAGAGTCCTCTATTGCTTCTTCTGCTTTCAGAAAGATGAAATTATCAGCAAGACAAGTAAATTTATCATCACTTTTTTTTAATGGAGAAAGAGGTCCAGCAGATTCCTAGATAACTGGAGTACCTCATCTTTAATTGGTATAACAGCAATGCTACATGCAGCTGCTGTGGGGGTGTAAGTTAGCCCAATAACATCAGCACACAGGGGGGCTGCTAACACAGGTTCTTTGATCTTCTTTTCTAAAGGAAAGCAACTCAAAAGGGGTCAATGATCTTATTTTAATCAAATGTGAGTGTGTTTGTGTTTGTATGAATTTGCTTAGTTCAGAGGGAAAAGTCAGCACCCTGAACTTCAAAGAAAATACAAACAGAAATTACAAATAAAAATTACAAGCAGAAATAATAGCATAAAGAACAACAGAAAGGGTTTCTAGCCATCTAACCAAATAATACATATATCAAAGATCAAAAGACAGACCCAACTGTCTAAATATTACATACATACACACATACATAGTTACCAGAGAGACAGGCACCAACATCTGGGTTTTCAAAGCCAGGGGGCTCCTTAGCAGTTACCAAGAGTCTCATCTGACCAAATCACATTAACACTCTTCCAATGAGTGAGCTTCAAAGCAAAATACTCACCTCAGAGTATATACACACTTCTTCACATCACAACCTGGTGACCCACTGCCTAATCACAAAGTTACAAAAGGTATAGGCCTTCCTGAAAAACAAGCCTCCCCTAATCAAGCTTCTCTTGTCGGGCTTCAAATGAGGCCTATTAATGGGTGGGGAAGATCTTCAACTCCTATTAACATTACAATTGGTAACTCCACCTAGGTGGTCTGCATATACACACACCACAATATTGTTTCCATTTATTCCTTCTTTAGTCCTCACTGAAATCTTCTAAAATATCTTACCCTGCCATGCTTTCCCCTTCAGATTTGTATATCTCCAACAAAATGACTGATTTCTTAATAGACAGACCATGTCTCTTCTTATCTAATCTATTCCTCATAAAAAAAGTGTGCCCCACTATTGCCATATACCAAGTAAGTGTGATTCCAGCAACACTCAATGAGATATTTATAAGGCATAGTCCCCTGGAATCAGGAGGAAAGGGGTAAGACAGTACAAGATAAATATGAATTAGACTCTGATAAGTGCTCAATTTTTTTTCATTTTTATGATCTTGATGTTAGAGTCTAAATGCTCTTTTGATTCTACTCACTTTGTTCTCATAAAGAATAAAATTAACAGAAGCAGGAAAATAATTTATGTGACAACAATATTATAAAACAACCAACTTTAAAAGTTATGAAAACTATGATCAATAAAATGATCATTCATGATTCCAGAGGACTGATGATGATGCATGCTATCCATGAAAGAGAAATGCTGGCTTTAGAGTGTGGCATGTACATTATGTTGTGTGTGTATAAATGTATATGTACAGATACATGCACACACACACATATATACATATATATATACACATATATAACATACTGTCACTGAAGAAAGAAATTGTTTTTCTTGACTATGCATACAAGAAATTTGTTTTTCTGGAGGTTTTTTCTGATAAATGTTGGAGGTGGAATGGAGAGAAAATAAATTTCTGTTACGGATATGAAATGTTGCATACAGTTTCAGATGAGGTCACTGAATTATTAGTTTTATCTATTTTACTTTGTTATAAAAGATCTCTGGCAAAGTGAGATATTTAAATACTTGTACTGCAAACACTAAACAAATCAATAAAAACTTTTTTAAAAACCACAATAAGTATTTTAAAGGATTACATAAGGCTAAGGGTGCAAAAGAACAAGAAATCACTCCTCAAACGGGAAATCAGGGAAGGCATCATGGAGAAGATAATGTTTGAACTGGACTTTGAAGTATGGGTTGATAGAGGTAAAAATATAAGGGAGGGCATTCCAGGTATAAAGAACAAACTGAGCAAAGGCAAAGGAATGTAAAATAATGGGACATGTTCATGATATATAAAATAATTCATTTTGCCTGGAGTAAAATCAATCTAAAAATATTTGACAATACAAATAACAATGACTATTGTATACCAGGTTAAGTGTTATGGATACACAGCATTATGGATACAAAGACATATATAGAACAGTCCCTGGCCTCAGGGAGATTTAATTCTTTTGTGCATAGAATATGCAAATTAACAAGGAAATGCAGAATTAATACGTAACAAATATGAAGAAGTTATTTGAGGGAAGGTACTTTCAGCTAGGATGACCAAGAAAGGTTTTATGAAAAAAGTGGGGTTTGAGTGGAGTCTTGCAGTCAGAAACATAGAGGAGGGATCAAAACAACAATTATTAAGCACCATCTATATACCTTGGACTAGGCTAAGTATTAGGGATTTTTAAAAAGTTCCTGCTTTCAAGGAGCTCCTGTTCTAATGGGGAAATAGGGGGAAATATACAAACAAGCTACATAAAGGATAAATTAAGGATAATCTCAGAGAGAAGACACAAAGATTAAAGAATATTGGGAAAGGCAATACTTTAACTAAGACTTGAAGGAAGCCAGAAAACCCAGGAAGCAGAGATGAGGAGGGAGATCATTCTAGGCACAATGAAAAATGTGCACAGTCAGATGATAGAGGATTGTGTTTGAGGAATTGCAAGATCACTGTCACTTTGGAATACATATAGGGGAAGTAAGACATAAGACGCCTAGAAAGATAGGAAGAAGCCAGGCTATGAAGGACTCTAAAAGTGAAACACAGGATGCATCCCAGGCACTGGGGACAGCCATTTCAAAGGCATGGAGACAAGAGAAAGAGTGCTATATGTCAGGAGTAACAAGAAGATCACAGATTGTAGGAAGGCATGTAATGTAATGGACAGCTAGGGTGTACAGTGGATAGAGAACCAGGCTTGGAGTCTGGAAGACCTGAATTCAAATCCAGTGTCAGACACTTTGCTAACTACGTGACCTTGGGCAACTCATTTAACCCTGTTTGCCTCAGTTTCCTCATATGTAAAATGAGTTAGAGAAGGAAATGCCAAACCACTCCAATATCTCAGTCAAGAAAACCCCAAATGGGATCACAAAGAGTTGAACACAAGTGAACAACAGTACTCATGTCCACTATTTTGGAAAGCTGGTTTGGGGCTAGGTTATAAGGACTTTAACATAGAAGTTTTTATGTTATCTGTCCTAAAGTCAACACCAAGCCACTTGAGAAGGTGATTGACATAGTTATAGCTCTATGTGAGGGAATTAATTAAAAAAACATTGATCAATATCATATTAATAATTAATTAATATTATGTTAACAATATATTCTATGAGGTAAGCATTATGCTAAGTAATAAGAAAATACAAATAAGAAAATCAAAACATCCCTTGCTCTCAAATAGTTCAAATTCTAATTGGGAGAGAGGTCACATATAGGAAGATGCAGCTGTGGTGCAGTTGGTGGTCCTTAGATATACATAGCAAGGTGGATGGCAAAGTCTGGGAATCATTAGGGTACAATGTCCCTAGAGTTATTGCCTAAAGCAAAAAATCTATCTTTTCAATAATGATGTTCTTCTTATGATGCTGGACAGCTTAGTGTTATGGAATACTATCCAATGGTATAGAGACCACAGACACATAAAAGTATAAAGAATGAGAGCACCACATCCTTTACTCATTTTCTCCTTCACCCCCATGTCCAGTCTGTTGCCAAGGCCTTTCAATTTTGCCTTTCATAACATCTCTCACATATGTCTCCTCTTCTCTAATACTGCCACCATCCTGGTGCAGGACCTCATTACCTCCTGCTTAGACTATTGAAATAGCCTACTGTGGGTCTTCCTGTCACAAATTCTCTCATCACTCCAGTTTATCCTACACTCTGTTGCTAAAGTAGTCTTCCTAAAGAGCAGGTCTAATCATGTCACTTCCCCTATTCAATCTCCAGTAGCTCCCTACACACACTAGGATGAAACATAAAATCCCCTGTTTGGCATTCAAAGTTCATCATAGTTTGCCTTCCTCCATCTTTTTTGTCTTCTTATACCTTATGCTCCTCCCTCCATCTAAAATTCAGTGATCTTCCTTGTTGTTCCTAAAATAAAATATTCCATCTCCCATCTCTAGGCATTGTCATAGTCTGGAATGTTCTCCCTTCTCATCTCTATTACCTGGCTTTCCTGGATTCCTTCAAAGCCCAGCTAAACTCCAACTTCTTCAGGAAGTCCTCTTAATTCTTGTCTCTTCCTTCAGTTGATTTTATCAATTTATCAGTTTATTTTTAAGTTTATCAATTTATCAGTTTATTTATCAGTTCAATGTATCAGATAGAAAAATCTTGTCTGTACATATTTGTTTGCATATTGTTACCCCCATTAGACTATGAGCTCCTTAAAATCAGACTATTTTTTTCTTTCTTTGTATTTCCAGTGACTACATATATATACATATGTGTGTATACATACATACATATAATGCATGGCACATAGTAGGTGCTTAGGAAATGTAACTATATGTACATCAGCACATATCTAGATAAGTATAGAAATATGGGTTTTTAATAAATTTGTGTTGCCTAGTCCATTAAGTTGCATCACGTTCAGTTAAGTGTTTGACTTGTGGACTTTAAGATGTTGATGGAAAATTCAAACAAAGAAGATATAGAATACAAGAGAGAAGTCCTCGTGCTGGGAATAATACAGAAGGGACACGTGTTTCACAAAAGTGTTGTATGTGGTCCAAAAGTACTCGAGCTTCTGAGTCACAAATTTGAACAGAAGAATTATACCATGTTGTTGCCAGTCACTTGCTTGTAGGGAAAAAATTCTCCTGTTGAAAAATTCCATGTAAATTCTTCCATTTAAACTCAACATTCTGGGTTCTTAGGAAAGCTGTATGATTTTTCCTAAGTCTATGTACAGTCATAACTTTGACTAGAGTGCCTCTCATGAAATATTCATTGAAATGAGCATCAGAATTAAAGCATGTCTGTGTAATGAAATTCCAGACACCACTACCCACATTCTATCCAGCATCCAATGAAATCAATAAATTCTTTGGAAGTCTGTTTCTTCTACTGTGGGTTAGTCACTATCATTATCAAATCTAAAGATTTTTCTGGGTAAGTCTCTCGTCCTTTTTAAAAATCTCAAATAAACTCATCAACATACGGCATCTTTTCGTACTTTAACCATTGTACACTATTACCACAATCTCAACAGGAAACATGCAAGCTGAGTGTGAAACAATTAGAAATCATTTGTTACTAAGATGACAGATCTGTGATACTCCATTATCATTGGAGACTGGAGAGATTCAAGAGGCAATAAGCGAAATAAAAGGCTGAGGGAAGGGGATAGGACTGGAGAGGCAAGTGGATACCCCATAGAACAACAGAATAAATGTGCTTCATTTTATTGAACTGATGAAGTCCTGAAAAGTTGAATGTAAGGCCAACTTTTCTAAGTTAAATCACATCATAAATGCACTTTAAAAAAGATTGAGATTTAAAGGAATTCTATTATGAATTCTCCTGTAAAGTGAAGAAGCCATTCATTCTCTTATAATAGTCAGCTTGGTTCCCAGCCCACTTCACCCCCATAAACTTCAATTAGGCTCCAAACATAGGCTCTTTCTCGTACCACTTTAGAATGGTGGTCTATTAGACCCACCCCATTAGAATGTGAGTGCCTTGGAACAGTCTCCTTTTTCTATTTGTATCACCAATGCTCAGTTTTATACATAGTAAGTACTTAATAAATGCTTTAGTCACTCATGTATTCTATACAGTAAGTTTCTAGATTTTATTTTCTTATCATTATATCACTCCCATGTATTGTTTAATCCATTCACTTTTAAGATTTAGATTTTTTTTGGCTTGTGTTTTCTCCATTAATGCTTTTTGTATTTATTTTTATCCCTTTTCTCTTTTAAATCAGATCTTTTTCTCTAAGATCTATTTGCTCTGTGACCTAGCATTGGCTAGGTCACAGTGTCTAGATAGACGAATTTGAACTCAATCTCTATTCTTTCTAAGTACTAATACTCTATGATACTTTGGGGCTGCCTCTTTAATTTTGGAAAATTCTAATTATCTAAATATTCCTTCTTTCCTGTGAGTTGCAAGTGGCTTGTAACTTCCAGTTATTTGCTCTAGAACCAATTTTGACAAGGAAGGAAGAAGGGAAGGAAGGAAGGAAGGAAGAAAGGAAGGAAGGAAGGAAGGAAGGAAGGCCAACATTTCTAAGTTAAATCACATCATAAATGCACTTTTAAAAACATTGAGACTTAAAGGAATTCTATTATGAATTCTCCTGTAAAGTGAAGAAGGAAGGAAGGAAGGAAGGAAGGAGGAGGGGAAGCAGAGGAGGAAGAGGAAGAAGAAGAGGAGCTTTGTTCTGAAGCTCAGTGGCTCAGATTCCTTCTCTGTTTTGTTTGTTTGTTTGTTTTTTCTTATGGAAGTTCCCCAGGAACTGGGTTCCTGTCCTCTTCATTTCGGGTTTCTGTCATTTCTGGTATAATTAATTCCTAAGAGAGGAAGAAGTGCCTCAGACAGTGTTGTCAAGGACACAACTTCTGCTAACTTTATGACAAAGATTCAGAGCAACCAAATTCCTCAGATATTCTCCATGCATGAAGACATTAGGAAGCTGGGTAGCAAAAGTCCAGTCTGAGAGACCCTTCCAGAGGACAGCCACAGGACAAAGGAAACCCACCAAGAGTTACAAAGGCAAAAGTCCTCAAGATCCTTTACCCCTTGGAGTCCTACTGCCCCCCCTTACCCCTCCATCTGGATTCAGTTACACTGGCCTCTTTCCACCCACCACCAAACAACATGGTTTCCAGGCTCCGGTAGCAAATGCTGTGCTTCTCTCTGCTTATTTGTGTAACACTGAGCTCAAGCCTGGAGCATTCACAGAAACCTCTCATTGGTGAAGAGAATGATGACTCAATGTTGCTTACCTGCAGGAGGCTCACAGCTGATGGGAATGCTTAGGGGAAGCCATTCTTCTTCCTTCCCAAAGCCTTTTGTTTCTCTGGATTTCTCCATAAAGAAAATCTGGAACTATATGTGCCCACTCCCAAACCAGGAAGGAAGAAGAATGTCCTGCTTTCCCAAGTTTTCCCATCAATCCACCCCTCACAAAGGCTCGCTGCATTGGATCATCATTATCTCCACCAATGAGGAGAGTCTTCCGTAATACTCCAGTGCTCCAGACTTGAGCCCAGGGCTCCAAACAGAATGGCTAAAGGCGGTTCCAATGAGGGTGAAGAATTTCTCAGGGCTATAAGATTTAATTGCTGCCTTCCTGCCCCCACAGCCTTCCTTGCTTTAGTAACAGTTCCCAATAGCTGAGTCATTTCCTGGTTCCCCAGTCTCCTCGGGGACTACATTTCCTGCCTTAAGTCAATCTATTGACTACTTTTGCTGATTACCTTACTGTAAAGCCGAGGAGTTTTCCTATTTATTTCCTATTTCCCATTCCTGTTTAGAATCTCAAACTGAATCTTGGACTTGGTCTGAACTTTTCAATCAATAAAACTCTGTTTTTACATGTATTTTTCCCACATAGGAGATTTTCCCAGTTCTGGGTCTATCTTTAAAATCATATGTCTCAGCAGTGAATGGAGCATCAGCCCTGGAATCAGGAGGACCTGAGTTCAAATTTGACCTCCAACACTTAACACTTACTACTGTGTGACCTTGAGCAAGTCACTTAACCCCAATTGCCCTGCCCTCCCCCTCCAAAAAAAATGCTAAATAAATAAATGAATGAATGAACAAATATATATTAAAAAATAAAATGAAATAAAATCATAAGCCTCCATACCCATTACTCAAATAAATAACTGATGAATTTGTGCCCATCACATCCTCAAAAAAAAGTCACTAGACATTCAAGCTCTTAATCTATTGTTATATAATCTTATTGTTTATATATATATATATATATATATATATGGTTTCAAAGCACAACACCTAGATAAATTGTTGTACTCACTGGCTCTACTTCCTATTTTCTCCTTCAATTGTCTTGTCTTGCAATCTGGCTTCAAACCTCACTACTAAACTGAAACTGCCTTTCCCAAAGTTACCAAAGATAGCAATTGCCAGATCTAACCGTCTTTTCTCAACCTTCCTTCTTCTTAGCCTGTTTGTATCATTTCATGCCATTGACTGCCCTCTACTCCTGGATACTCTCTTCTTTCTGGGGTTTTTAGCTGTTCTTGGTTCTCCTCCTATCTGTCTAACTGCTCTTTCTCAGTCTCCTTTACAGGCTGATCTTCCAAATCACAACCCTCTAATGAGGAGTATATCCCAAATCCATTACTCATTAGACTTCTCAGAGAAGTTACAGCCACTTTATGGAAAGAGGGAACTAACAAATACTCACAATTCATCTCAAGACTTCTATCATCTGAGCAACTTATTGCAATGTCATAGAAAGCTATCAAGATCTAGGTCTCCTGGACCCTCTTGTCATGGCTTCAGTACTCTGCTTGCAGGATGGCCTTAGTGGTAGACCTCATCTACTTTTAATCATCTTCTGGCACTTCATGGCAGGACATCTTTGCTCCAGCTGTGGGGTATCTTAATCCTCCAAAAACCATCCTGATGAGGAAATCTCCCTCCATGGCCAAATTAATTTGGGAACTAGTACTCTCTTGAGAACTCTAGATCTCATTCTTACTCATGAGGTAAGCTCAAGTCTCTAGAAATATCTGTTCTCAGAGATGGAGGTCCTTTCTCAAAAAAAAAAAGATAAGAAACAAAAAGAAAGGAGGTAGCCAAGAACTAAAGGTTCATATACTAGAGTCGCCTCTCAGTTTTGTCCAAACAAACACGGGCTTCTCACCATGTACTTTTTTTGGTTAAGTTGCCATTTTCAACTCCTGGGAGTAGAGAAGGAAGGGATTCTCCTCATATCCTACCCTTACCTCACTGGACTGCAGTGTAGAAATTGAAGAGAGAAAGCACAAGAAAAGAGGAAATGAGTGAGTCATATGAATGAATGAGCATTTATTAAGCACTATTATGTGCCTGGATACAAATACAGTCCCTGCAGTCAGTGGGTCTGCATTCTAACAAGGAGATCCAACGTACATAGGTAGATAGTGGTCTGGGAAAGGGTAATTGGTCAATCAATTAACATTGGCTTGAAACAATGATTACTATTCCCAGAGCAACAAATGGGAAAATGGATAGAGACCTAGGATGCCTGTATCATCAAGACAGATGGCAAGAAGATGGCCAAAATGAAGCATGGCTCATTAAGGGCCTACCAAATTTAGCTAGCTCTCACTAATGCATGCCCCAGGATGGAGGTTGCAAGCTGAGGGACATTTCCAGGGCATGGTCTCTGAGGACTTGGTTTGAAGAGTATATCAGGGGAACAGGTGGGGAACAACAGAATGATTCGGTTTGCTCCTATTGACCACTAAGAGGACAGGTCCTCCACCAAGAGTCCATCTTTCTGAGACTTAATCAACCTATGCTTAAGAGACAGACTCCATTTCTGAAACTCAGTAAGCTATCAGTATGAAGATCCACTCCTAGAAATATCCTAAAGATTGACACCCAATAATCTTATGAAGTTGAGTTGGAGACACTCATCACATCGAAAAGGATCCCTCTGCTCACCCCTCACCGAAAGCATGGTCTTACTCCATCCAAATGTAATTTCCATGGATGAGGCAACATTACCAAGGAAAAATGAAAGAAGTGACCTTCTCTCACTCCCAGAGTGAAAGCCCTAGTAGTAGGGAACACTGCCTGTATTTTCAGATTTTTTCATGTACTGGTCATTTTGACTGATAGGTGTTTTGCTTTGTTTTGTTTTCCTTTGTCTTTCCTTGTTAAAAAAAAAATTTTCCTGCTATGTGTGTTGACACTCTGGGAAAGGAGAAATAAGGGGTAAAGAAGGAAATTTAGGTGATATTAAAAAGCAGATTTTCCTTAGGATCTATTTCATTTTTATGTTTATAGCAGCAGTATGTAGCACAGTGTCTAGTATACAGGAGGTACTTAATAATTGCTTGCTGACTGATTGAATGGAACATGTGTATTTGGACTGACTGCCTTTGCCTGACCCTGTGGACCTGACTGCACTTCCAAACAAAGCCTTCCCTAGTTTGACCGATCCATTCATTTCCCAAATTCTGTTGTGATAATCTAAATTTGACTTTTGTCCAAATCCAGGTTTCCTGGAAGTGAAAGATGCCTGTCATTGAAGACCTCAAGCAGGAAGAAACTGAAAGAAAAAGGAAAAGACTAAGAAGTGAGATGAGGAAACTTACAGCTTTCCATCAATATTTATTAAACATTTTTAGGTCAAGAGCACTGTGCTAAGAACATAACAAGTGAGTAAATTGTGAAGAATGTATTGAATGCCTACTGTGTGTAGCTATGGTCTCTGCCCATCATTAGAAAAGCACATTGCTCACATGGCTTTTCTAGAGAGGGTGACAAGTTTAAATAAAATCTGAAACTCAAACCCATACATTGTTCTCCCTGTTCAAACTCTGACAAAATGCTTAGTGAATAGAAATTGAAATATGGAGCAAATATGAAAATAAAGTATCATCTATGAATTTGATTACATATGCTAAATTTGGTCTCTTAATTCTGAAATAATCAAATTGTCAATATTTCCCTGCTGTTTTCCTCATTGTGAGAAAGGACATATGCTTCCTTGTGCATGCATGGCGCATTCAGCTATAGCATTTTATCATGTTTTCTGCAAATGTTTATGCCCCCTTTGGCTGCACTCTCCCTCAGCAGATGTCAGATAAATTTGCTGACCTACCTCTAGACCTTTTCTGACTCTCTTAGAAGCAGAAACTAATCTAATCTCCTCTTGTTCTAATCCTAGTCATTGTAGGTTACAAGTTTTGGTGTTGTTCAAGCTCTCTCTTTAATCGTCATTTCTAAATCAAGGTAGGAAAATGGCCAAATCCTTATAACATTGGGTTTCTTTCGAAACAAACATTTCTAAATCTTTTCATTTCCTGACCCACTGAAAACCTTCCAGGCAATTGAATGGCTTTGGTCTGCAATTTTCCACTGAGGGAAAAAAAACTTAGGCAGCATCAAGGAAAATTAATCCGGACACGTTTCCCTTCAGGCTCACATATTGATTTTTGCCTGAAGTTGCTTTGGGAGGGTCCTATTGCTGTTGATCTATCATGTTCCCTTGGATTGAATAGTCTACAAATGGATGAAGGTGGCCTTTCTATAAATTGAAATGCTGGTGAGCAGTCCATTAACTACAAAGACAAAATAAATCACTGGCACATAAAGAAAATATTGATTCTATTCTCTTATGTGCATTATTCTGAACTTAGCATCAAGCATTTCCCCATTTTCTGTAATGAGAAGCTACTATATTTTCATTGATTATGACTCCATAAACAAAGGAGTCAACATGTATTTTCAAATAAAAAAATAAAAGGAAAAGTATTATTTCAACTAAAATGTATTTTTAAATGTATTTAGTCTTAAAGGTTGACCTATCAGAGACCTCTGCAAATTCATAGTGGGAAAGGATGCATCTCAGAAAACAGCACAATTCTCCCTGAAAAGACAGATCTTAGAACTAATTCTTGAATTTATTCCTTGATCCAAGCCAAGAGAATAAGTCAGGCAACATCTATAGAACTATTTAAAGCCCATGAAGAAAAGTACCTTCTTATAAGGATCATAGGATGGAGAATTGAAAGGAACCTTAACAATGATCTCATTAGACCTACCCATTTTGCTCCACCTTCTCTAAAATAAATCAAAATGCAAGTCACATGGTCCAATGTAGATACATATAATTTTCACAGAGCAAACATAAAGCCTAAAATCCTCATTGAATTTAAAATGGTTCAGCCCAGTGCTTTGCTAGTGAATGTTTAACCATGAACTCTTTGGCACATACACAAAAAAATTGTACATACGTACACTCTTAAGTTTTGACCTAAACTATTAATATTTACTCCATCATTTTCTTAGGCCCAGACAATTCAATTCAACAAACATTTATTAAGCACCTACTTTTTGCCAGGTGGTATTAATAACAATGAATAAAAAAAAAAGGAAAAGAGTCAGTCATCCCCTGCCCTCAAGGAGTTTGCGGTGTATTTCAGGGAAGAGGACACTCAAAAGGAAGTTGAAAGGAAAGGATGGGGTACCAGAGCTACAGATGGAAAGATGGCATTTCCATAAAGATAGGTTTGTTAAAGTTCTTCATGTTCAAAGAGGACCAAAATGATATCACTATGTTGGAGTCATTGTACCGTGTGTCTGACTGTGGTTGATCAGACCAATATGAGTTCAGAAGACTCTACCACATTTCAGGCACAAATAGTCCATATGACCATTTGCAGTGGAGATGGCTCTACATTTTCTCTTCTGACATTTCTTTCGAGCTACTGCGATTCTGTTTTGTTCATAGAGCAGAGTACCTTCTTTGATGAGGGCATACCATGCTGGGTAGGCCCATACCAATGTCTCCCAAGTCATGCAATCAATCCCAAAGTTCTTGAGAGTGTCCTTTATTACTTCCTCTGACCTCCATGTGAGTGCTTGTCCTATGTGAGTTCTCCATAACATAGTTGTTTAGGCAAACATAAGTTTGGCATTTAGACAATGAGGCCAACCCATTAGAGTTGTGCTCTCTGCAGTCGAGTTTGAATGCTTGGCAGTTCAGTTAGAAAAAGGACCTCGTTGACCAGTACTTGACCTTGCCAAGTGATCTTCAGAATCTTCCTATGATAATTCAAATGGAAGTGATTCAGTTTCTTGGCATGGCACAGATAGACTGTTCAGGTTTCATAGACATGCCATAATGAGGTCAGCACAACAGTTCTGCAGACCTTCAGTTTGGTAGTCATTCTAATACGTGTTCTCTCCCATAATTTCCTTTGGAGATTCCCAGTCACTGAGCAAGCTCTGGATATGCATGGATCAACCTCATCATCTATATTTATAGCAAACCTTTTTGTAAAGGGGGAAAAGACACTGGAAACTAAGAGAATGCCAATAACTCAAAGAATGGCTGAAAAGTTGTAGCATATGAAAGCAATGGATGCTATTTTGCTGTGAGAAATGAGTTGAGAGATGATTTCAAAAAGACATGGGAAGTCTTCTATGAACTGAAATGCCATGAAGTGAATAGAACCTGAAAATGTTATGCTATAACTGAAATACTATAAAAATGAATAATCTTGAGGACTGATGAAGTATAAAATTATAAATTTATAAATTTGTAGTGTGCCCAGTCAGTATGTTTTCTTGATCATGTCCAGCTCCGTTCAGCATGCTAACAGAAGCAAAGGCATCTAACAATGGGAACAGCCTAAGGCTATAGATTGGTAGTGTGTGATTAGTAAAAGGAAAAGGAAGCGAAAGACTTAAGAGAAGAGGTTAATATACAGTTGAACTGGTTTACCAAGGAGTCAAGATGGGGGAAAGAAGAGCCTGTAGCCGGAGCATGGGGTGATGGCCTGGAAAAGAACTGAAGGGTAGAGGGATTGATGGTAGTGATGAACACAGAGCAGGAGGGCAGTCATAACACAGAGGAAAAGATTAAATGGTAAAATATTTTAAGACAAAGTAATTCCAGAATTCATGAATGTGAAAGTGCAACAGTTGTGGGTGATAGCAAGATCAAGACTATGACCATCTCTTTATAAACTAATTAATGAACTGAGAACTTAAGAAGTTTGAGGATATAGCAATGTTAAAATCCCCTACTGGGCCAGAACTTGGCAATGAAATACTATGAGGCAAGCACTGAACCCATTGAGAAAGGAAGCTGAGTATCTGGAAGCTGGTAGATAACAGTTATCAGAATCCCAATTAGGTGATAAATAAGCTTTGAATGAACATCAGAGGAAAAGAAGTTACTGACTAATGGTGGTAGAAGGGAAGTCTATACATAGCAATAGGGAGCAAGGATCATTCCAACTCACACCACAACCAGGAAGTCATTTGGCATGAATGAAAAGACAAATAGTGCTGGAAAGGGCAGCCAGGGAGGCTGTGCCAAGGAACCAGGCCTCATCTGGAAAGGAAGAAGAAGAAAGGAACCAAGTTTCTTTCAAGTCAAAAAAGGTCATGGGTTCTGTAGCTATGGACCTGGGGGTTGAAGATGTCCCCTTTAATTAGAAACCAAATGAATGAATGGAGGAAGGCTGATCATTTCTTTTTTTTTATTATTTATAGTATCTTATTTTTTTGCAATTACATATAAAGACAAGTTTTAACATTTTTTTTATTTGAGTTACAAAATTTCTCACTCCCTCCCTCATTTCCCACTTCCCTAAGATGGTAATAGATTATATATATGCAATAATGCAAAACATATTTCCATATTAGTCATGTTGTAAAAGAAGAAACAGATCAGAAGGAAAAAATGAAAAAATTAAGCAAAAATAGTATGTTTCAATGTGCATTCAAACTCCATCAGTTTTTTTCCCTCTGGATGTGATTAAGGCTGATCAATTCCAATAGCTCTGTGTAATCCAAAGGAATAGTGGATTATCTTGGGTAGTTCATGGACCCCTTGAAATCTATCTGCAAATGGATCTCAGGCATACAGACCACAACACCCACAATGGATGTCAACAAGCCACCATGAATACGGTTTCAGTTTACATGCTAGCATGAAAAAGTAGAGAAATTCCATGACAAACTTGACATTCTTGAAATTAAGTCCCCCTAGAGACGAATCTTACCAAAAGCCCCTCTAATAATAAATCTCACAAATAGCTAGCTACATGTGATCTAACCTTAATGCTCAACAGTCTTGACTAAGAGTCATGACCAAGAATGGAAAGCATCTAAATTTTATCAATCTGCTATGTGCCAAGCACTGTGCTAGGCACCAGGGGATACACAGACAAAAATGAGACAGCCCCACCACTCAAGGAGGCTCCATTTCATTAGATAAGACAACATGTATATAAAGAAGTATAAAGCCATTCACTCAGAAACACAAAAGTAGACCCACCTCTCAGCATTATCAGCAGAAGATTCTTTCAGCTGGCTTGCAGTCAGCTCCTAGGAGAGGCAAGAGCAAAAAAAAAAACCCACAATAATTGTATAAAACATCCTAAGAAAAACATAGATATTTTCAGTAGGAAATATGCAGTTCTAAATGAAGTGAAGCTTAAGATTTCATGCAAAAGATAATTGTGAGATGGCCTGCCTGGCTCCACCCCTCATTGGGCACTCAGCAGAAACCTCCTTCCACCAAAAACATCTGAAGACTCAACCCCCATTGATTATGTTAACTCCCACTACTTACAGAAATATGCTAGGCTCCGGGGGAGAGACAAACTTGCCTAAGACAGGTCCCATCTGCATTGTAGTCACCATCTGGGAGAGGGACATGAAAAGTAACTCTAAGACAAAGTAACGAGGGAGACAATCACTCCAGTTCTTGCCATGGACCCAAGCCTTGGCTCCCAACTAGACTGAGCAGGGGCTACTGGGGGAGAAGGCCTGCCTTCCTGCCCTTCCCCCTCCCCCACCTCCTTGTCCCAGCCCAGGAGCAGTGGCAGGCACTGAGACCCTGGGCCCTCCAAGGCAGCCCTGCTTTGAAGGCAGGAAGCCCAGAGACCTGGAGTCAAGTCCCACTGTATGTCCCTAGGCAGGTTACTGAAAGTCTCTGAGCATGTTTTCTCTCTACAAGGGGAACATCATACTTGTACATCCTCTCTCATTGGAGGAGAAACGTTTTGGAAACCATGAAGCTATATTAATGTGCCTTATAATTGTTGTTCTTGCTAGTCATCATCACTATCATCAGAACATTGTTTTGTCTGTTTAAATAGAGAAGGATTTTTGGTGGTGCT